>VBSM01003143.1:34299276-34451070 GCA_008086735.1 Cheirogaleus medius
GAGGTGAGAGGTAGGGATCCTGCTTCATTCTTCTGCATGTAGCTAGCCAGTTGGGAATGACACATTTTTAAAAAATCTTAATTACATTTTTATTGCACTGATAGAAAATTAATTTTTAGTCTTTCTGTTGACTACAAACCGACCCAAGATCTCTTTCTCTCTCTGATTGTGCATTGTACACATAGCCTAAAATGACTAAGAAATGTTTATATCAGTGGCAACTGCTTAATTAACACTCTCAACCAGCAGTGCTGACCTTACATAGATTGAATAGAAAACCCAGAATGTAAGGTGAGGGGCTGTCACTAAGACCTTTCCTAAATATGAAGTAATGCCCCAAATACCATACTCGGTCATTTATTTCTTTAAATCAAGACACAATTTTTGTACCTTTATATAAATGGGTTTACCAGACCCTTTAAATGTTCATTTTTATCAAGGGAAGGGAAAGAAATCTTAGGCTCCTGCGTCTCTGGGAGAAAGAAGATTCATACCAAATGGGGAGACAGGTACAGAAAAGGGTATGTGAGGAACCAGTATAAACTTACTGTTTACTAGATGCAGTCAACTGGTGCCTTAGGAGGAGTGGTATTTGGGAAAGATGCCTGCTGTATTACCATAGGTCTGTAACAGGCAGCAAAGTGATCCAGGCTGTACATGCTAATTAGAGTGCTTCACCAGGTGCTTCTTCAGCTGGAGTAGACCACCATTGCCTCATTAGGACTGAGAGGTGCTAGAAGTAGGGGGCCAGTATCTGCATGCTTGGGTAAACATACCTAGTAAAGTTGAGATGCTACTTGGCTTGTCTTCCTGGCTGCAGGCTCACAGTCTTTGAAATATGATCACTTAGCACATAACTAGCTGCAGAAAAGTATCTGAATAGTCCCCCTGCAGAGGCCAGGTGGGTCATGTTAGTTCAACAGCTATCAACTGGACTTGGATGCTCTCTCCTTCATAGCATCCTACAGTAGGATATCTCTTCTCCATGCCTCTCAAATACACGCAGGTATTCTCAATATAAAAGCTAGAGAGACAGATTACCTTAAGGAGAAACTGACAGTGAACAGCAAAAAAGATCAAAGTTCAAAGGCTTATCACTTGGGTAGAACCAAGAGTCGGAAAGAAGCTTGACAGCATCAGACCTGGAGAATTGGAATAGGCCTTTAACAGGCAGGGCAGGAGTTGGACAATTATGAAGTGAATTCTCACAACTGGCTTTATTGTGGTAGAGCTCTTTGAAATAAAAAAAAATATGTTTGTGTTTGTGTTTCCCTACACATACTGGTATATGCTGTATATACTAGTATATACTGGTTCTAAAGTGCTAGATATGGAAAACCTTTTTCTTGTATGGTGCTGGTGGTGTCTTCTTTACAGTACTATCTAGAGACCAGTTCTTTCTGCTTTTTGATAGGGTTCTCTTAGGAAAAATAAGCAGCTTCAGGAAAAGAAAGAGAAAATGTATAGGTGAGAGAGTGTAGGAGGAGGGAGAGAGTAGCAGCATAAAGGGAGCAAAAAGGGGAAAACCCAGCAAAACATAGTGCACCCTTATGAAACAGAAATGAGGTGTCAACCCTGCAGGAGGGAGACGGCAGCCAGTTGATGGGAAGGTGGATGTTGGCATTGCTGGGATCATGTTCACATGGGTGATATTCAGCAGGTCCAGAGAGACGTGCATGTAGACACAATTAACCATGGCCAAAGTCCTGCAGAAGGAGTCACTGGTAGTCACAGGAAACTCAGATTGGTGGAATATAATCTTAGGCATTTTTAAAATTAGTTTGTGTTCATTAAACATTTCCAGGCTGTAGCTAAGCTCTGATACTTGGTCTATGTAATAAATTATTCTCTCCTAAGAGCCCTGGCCAGGTGCTGTTTATGTCTCTCATACCTGAAGCCAATGTGGTTGGCCCCCACCCTGATGACTTTTCAGAACTGATTACTGCTGGTCTTCCTTTCCAGAAGAATAAGGGGATAGAATTGTCAGCCAAACAGGAAGACAAAAGGAGAAAAACCCTGCATCATCCACTAGAATAGATTACACTGCTGACCTCTGTTGGAGTTGGATATAAATTGTGTCTTCATGGTGGAGCTCAGTTCTTCAGGTTTAAATTAAACTCTGTTCAATAGACATTTGCAGGGCACCTATTTTGGACTGCGTGGGAAGACAAACTGGTAAAAAACAAAACAAAACTGTAAGACATGGTTACTGTCCTTGAGAAGCTGAAAACATTTCAGAAGAGGCCAACATAAACAAGTATACAATAATATTTTTAAACGAGGGAAACATTCCTTGCAAGGAAATTGAGAGAATGGAGGTACCACCTTGAATTAAGCTCTGAGGAAAATTTTGGATTTTGGACTTTGGCCCATGGAGCATAAACCAGGTTTTGAGGTGAGGATTAAAGAGATGAGAACACTCAAAAGGAGAAAACAGAATGGATGATCTTATCAGGGCGATCTCTAAGAACTATTGAAGAAGTATGAATCTCTCCCCAGACCATGAGTTCTTTAAGGGCTGACATCATGTCTTAGGCCTCTTAGTATTCATTCATTCAACAAATCTGGGTGCTGAGGGTAAACAATGAGTGAAACAGACAGCGTCTCTGCCCTCATGCAGTGCAGCTTACAGTCTAATGGCGGAGACAGATATAAACAATAGATAAATAAATATATGATGTTGAGGAAACAATAAAATTCATGAGGACAATGCTGATTCTTAATAATGCAGGGGGCTAATTACAGACTGCTTTTTCTGGACAGGGGAGGAAAAAGATCCACTGTTTTAGATCAATTTATTTCCAAATCCAAAAAGTCCAGCCAAGTAGACTGTATGGTAGTAGGATACACACACACATAACTTGTAAATCAAGCTGTCTGCAAAGATTATTGGCCTATGTTAAGTTAATAAGCCTGCAGCCAGACAAGTTCCCCATTTTATTATTTCAGTGCTTACTACTCTTTTCCACATCGCACACTGAAAATGATAATATTTGTATGGCTCACTGGGGGAGAAGGAGGAGACTGCACTCAGTAGAAGGAATAGCCCTGGAGGTTTCACCCTCAGGGCCAAAGGGAACAGTATTTCAGTGAATCTTTAATCCATTCGGCTCATTAACAGGAAAGTTCTGCTTTATTCAATCACAGAAAAGTCTATTTTTGCAAGATATTTATAATCCTGATCTTTCCCCCAAACTTACTCCTCCCAGAGGCATTACCATCTCAGTTAATGACTACTCCATCTTTCTAGTTGCTTAGTTCAGAAATTGTGGGATTGTCTTTGATGCCTCTCTCTCACACACCCAGCATTCATTCAATCCATTGGTAAATCCTATTGGCTCCACAGGCTTCAATACTTCTTACTTCCTCCTCTGTGCTACCACCCAGGTCCATAATCTTCTCTTTCCCGGATTGCTTAAAATCCTTCTATCTTGTCTCACTACTTCCTCTCTTGCTCCACTGCAGTTCCTTCTCAAAATAGCAGTGGGCACAATGCTGTTAAAACAGAAGTCAAGTAATAAGTCCTTAAAATTCTCCGGTGGTTCTCCATTTTAATTAGAGTAAATGTCAGAGTCCTCACATTGGCCTGCAAGGTCTATTCCCAAATGGCCTACTGGACCCTACCCCATCTGTCTCCTCTCTCTTCCTCTGAACCATTCTCCCTGTTGCTCATTCCTCTCTGGCTACATTGGCCTACTTGTTCTGCCTTGAACACACCAAACACGTTCTTGCCTCAAAGACTTTGCATTTGCTATGCTCTCTGCCTACCATGCTCACATATTTCCATGGCTCTCTCTCTCACTTGTTAGGTCTCAGCAAATGCCATATTCTTAGTGGGTCCTTCTTTGATTTAAATCAGCTCCCACCTCCCAAACTAACTCTGTTTTATCTTTTGTTTTTTTAGAGACGGGTTTTGCTTTTTCACCCAGGCTGAAAGTGCAGTGGCCTGATTGTAGCTCACTGCAACCTTGAATGCCTAAGGTCAAGTAATCCTCCTGCCTCAGCTTCCTGAGTAGCTGGGACTACAGGTGCAGGCCACCATGCCTGGCTAATTTTTCTTAAACGTCTCCAGTGGATCTCCATTTCACTTAGAGTAAAGGTCAGAGTCCTCACAATAGCCTGCAAGGTCTATTCCCAAATGGCCTACTGGACCCTACCCCATCTGCCTCCATGCCTGGCTAAGAATCTCTATGTTGCCCAGGGTGGTCTCAAATTGCTGGCCTCAAGCAATCCTGCCTCAGCCTCCTAAAGTGCTGGGATTACAGGCATAAGCCACCACACCCAGCTTCCTGTTATATCTTATTCCTTTCCTTTGTAGCACTTATTACTATTTAACATATCATGTATTTTACTTGTTTGTTCTGTTTATTGCCTGACTTCCTCACTTGAATGTAAAGTTCGTGAGGACAGAGATTTTTGTTTTTCAGTTTTGTTTCCTATTGTATCTGCAGAACACAGAATAGTACCCAAGACATAGTAGATACTCAATACATATTAGTTAAATTGATTAGTAAATTAATGAATGAATTCACATAGTACTTGACATTCTGAAACCTGAAGTTGTCTATGTGAAACTGTACTTTATTCAAGCCAAAGGTAGAAGTCCTGATTACAAGGTTAACTGAATGACTGTCTCTGAAATATTACAGCATTAAAACTTGGCCAACAGATTATTTACTAATGTGATGTGATCATTTCTTGTTCCATTATTATAATATAATGAAACATGTCCAAAGTGCTATGAGAAAATTAAATTAGGGAGAGAGCTTAGAGAGTGATGGGGCTGCTTTTTTAGTTACTGTGATCAGGGAAGGCCATTTATCAGAGGCTGGGATGAAGGGATGGAGCAGCCCTCTGAAGGGCTGAGGGGAGAGTATTCCAGGCAGAAAGAACAATGAGTGCAAAGATGGAGCAGATGGAACAAACTTAAATGTTTTTGAGTAGCAGTAAGAAGGATAATGTGGTAATACCAGAGTAAATGTGCTGGACAGTGGCAGTAGAAGAGGTTAGAAATGTAGCCAGGGGCTAGATGGTAGAAGGTCTTCTGGAAAGGAGTTAAATTTTAAGTGTGATAGGAAGCCATGGGAATATTTCGAGCAGGAGAATAATATGGTTGCATTCATGATTTTGGAAGATTACTCTGGCTGCTGTGGGGAAATTGATAGTAGGAGCAAAGACCAGTTAGGAGGCTATTGCAATAGTCTAAGCAAGGGAAGATGGTGGCTCAGACTAGGGTGTGGTGGGAGATGTGATGAGAAGTAGTTGGATTCAGAACACAGGGTTTCTTTATGTAAAATACATACCTTTTTATTTTGAAATAATTTCAATCTTACAGAATAGTTGCAAGAATAGTAAAAAGAACTCTACGCTGTATACACTTTAATGGTTTCACTAGCTTTTAAAGTTGCATCGCATTGATAATCTGTCTTGCCTACCCCTTCCTCCTCTTTCTTTGTGTGTGTGTGTGTGTATACATACACAAATATAGATCTATATCCATGTCTATATTTACATAAATTTATATACATGTCTATATTTATATGCATTTTTTAATGAACCATTTGGGGAAGGAAGTTTTTAAATATTATGTGGAACAGAGGAGAAGAGAACAGGAAAGAAGTGAGATTACTTAGATCAAAGAAGGAAGAAAGGAAGGAAGGAAGGAAGGAAGGAAGGAAGGAAAATGGGATAGATTTAAAGCAGTGATCAAAGGAAAATTCATAGCCTTAATTAAACACCTATATCAAGGAAAATTAAAAGCAAAAAATAAATGAATTAAATCCCTAACTCAAAAAGCTAGGGGGGAAAAAAACAAAGAAAAACTTAAGATGGGAAATAATAAAAATAAAACAGAAATCAATAAAGTGGAAAAGAGAAAAATAGTAGAGCAAAGTAATAAATTTTTAAAGAAATCAATAATAGACAAACCCTGGACTCTATTCTATACCACACACACACAAAAAATTGCTTATTAAAGGACATTATTAGGACAACTGACAAAATTGGAATATACACTACAGATTAAAGTATTGCATCAGTTTTACTTTTCCTGAGTTGATAACTGTGGATATGTAAGAGAATCATCTTGGCCGGGCATAGTGGCTCACACCTATCATCCTAGCACTCTGGGAGGCCAACACAGATCGCTTGAGGTCAGGAGCTTGAGAACAGCCTGAGCAAGAGTGGGACCCCCATCTCTACAAAGAATAGAAAAATTAGCCAGGTGCAGTGGTGTGCGCCTGTAGTCCCAGCTTCTTGGGAGGCTGAGGCAGGAGGATCGCTTGAGCCCAGGAGTTTAAGGTTGCAGTGAGCTATGATGACACCACTGCACTCTAGCCAGGGAGATAGAGCAAGACTCTATCTCAGAGTGAGAGAGAGAGAGAGAGAGAGAGAGAGAGGAAGGAGAGAGAGAACTTACAGTCCATTAGGAGTCAGTGGATATTAATTTGGGAAACAATCCATTTGCTTTGTCTAAATCACTGGTTTTCAAGCTGTGGGAACTCTGGTTAGCAAGGCGGGAGACAAACTTGGTTTTGATGTACCCAGGTGAATTGGTATTGAGGAGACAAAGATTTCATGTTAACTTTGGGATATTTTTGACACATTCACTGGGAGATGTTGAGTAAGCAGTTAGCTCTACAAATTTGTGTTCAGGGATGTGTCAGGATGCAGTGTGGTGTGGACATGATAAATTTTTCACTCATTTTCCACTAAGAACTTCGAAAAGAGGTGCTTCTGGGTTGGATTTTGGAAAACCACCTCTTACAATCCTTAAGGTATCTTGATATATTTGCAACAAGGTATTTTTCAATTGTGACCTCTTCAGAAGATTAGCAGTTAATGTCTTCTGAAAGGTTTAAGTGACAAGTAACTTAAAAAAATATAATGGCTGTATTGTTTTGACACATTTAGGAACAGAGAAAAGCAGAAATAACCTAAAAATCAAATGCAATTCTGCCACATACAAATAACCATAGCAATAGTTTGGTATTTGATATTTTGGTATATTGTTTCAGACTTTTTTTGTACATATAATTTACAATTCAGATACATACTTAGAAAGAAGTGATAAATAATTGAGGTGATGGATATTCCAATTACCCTGATTGGATCATTACACATTGTATACTTCTATCAAAATATCACACGTACCCTGTACATATGTACAACTATTATGTATCCATAATAACTAAAAATTAAAATGAAAAAAAAAAGATGCAGCCATACTATCCTCTGTGGTTCTTAACTTTGCACATTAGCACCTGGGAAGTTTTCTTTTTTTTCCAAAATTCAATACTACAAAATCCAAAAAAACCCCAAGTCAGTGTGCAGGTCTCACACCCCTGTATAGTAAGAGGTCTAGATAAATCTTTTAACAAAAACTCCAGGTAAATAATATGATCAACCTCAACTACAATTCTTGATGACTGCATATTATTTAAAAACAAGCAAAACCTGCTATTCATTTGCTTCTTGCAGGTTGTCATCCCAAGTGAGGCCAATTAAGGAAATCTCATGTGTATCTCCTTAAACTGTGACCAGAAATATCCAAGAAGGTTCTATGGGATTTTGGAGCCCTCCTCCTTGACTTGATTATATTTGAAGTTTTGCCACAATGGAAAATTAAGACCTCTGTCTTGGGGCAGAGCTGCAGAGCTACATCATGACTCTTGGTTTCATTTAAGACAAGGAGGCCTTTCTGGAAATCAAGGCATGCCTGCCCCTAGTCATTAATTAAGCACACAGCTGGGAGTGGATGGGGAGGGGGCCGAAGCCTGGAACTTGCCCCTCCTCCTCATGCTCCTATCTCAGGAGAGGTATATTTTGCTGGTGTGTGATCCCCACTGCTGGGATTCCTGAACCTTTGCCCAGAGGATTTCAGAAGGCAGCCTTTGGATGCATGTTCTAAGGTAGGATTTATTTAATTTCTTTTGAACTGGTGAGCACTGTATTGATAAGTAGAGTTAGACTATTTCTAACGTCAGGGGAAATGAGAGTCAATTTCATATTGTCCCAGTTGATAGCAAACACTGATATCGACCTTCAAGGAAGGAAACCAAATATAAATGGCAGTAATGTAGAAAATTGTCTCACTTTAAAAACATGTAGGTAACTGCTGCTCCTTTCTTACTAAAAAATTTTTCCCTTTCTTTAAAGTCAGCTATTGTTTCAAATGCCGTTTGCTGAGTAGTTTTTTGGTTGATATGAGAGACTAAGATGGTGATGGGGGGGAAAGTCAAGCTGCAGTTTGAATAGCCAAGCCTCATTGTTGGTTGCTAGGAATAACAATGGCATGCAGTTTGTTTAAAGTAGGAGTTTCTAATCTCTTAATATTAAGTGAAGTCTTTGGTCATCAGAAAAGGGGAGTGTATGTGTGTTCCTGTGTGTATATGCAGACTGGGGACATTGCAGCAGCTCTAGAGGTAGGAGGGGAGGAGAAAGAGCACTATCAAAAGCGGTAGATACTGTAAAGAGCAAAGAGCCTATCTTGTCTATGACCTCCCCACCTCCTCAACTTCTCCATTTCAGGTGCTGTGTACTTCTGTCAGGCATTTAACACAATATTTTGTTATTACATTAATTATGTTTGTTTAATTTATTATACTCATTGTAGTCTATTTATCTTCTCTTATTCTACTTCTGAAAATGTGTCCAGAAGACAAGGACTTGCCTTTATTTACCACTGAATTTCTAGCACCTAATAGGTGCTCAGTTTGATGCATGAATTGAAGGATTGAATACACTAAGCATTTCACATACATTACCTCTCAATAACCTGAGTTCTAGAATGATTTGCATTAGAAATAGGCTTTTTTAAAACCTGAGGGGTGTGTGTGTGTGTTAACGTTATATATATTTAAAGATAAGAACTTAAGGGTGGCTAGTTTAAATTCAAGGGTTTAGGGTATGGCATTTGGAATATAGTCACCATATTGTTAGGTATGTGCCACCATTCCATCACTTTTATGAAGACTCCATTCATTTATCTGATAAATGAGCTAGGAGTTGAAAAAAGTCTATCAAGTTTGCATCCAATCTATTTCAGGACCTAGTCTCCACCGTCTGACCACAACTATTTAAAGTTGTCTGTCATTGTCAGCCTTCATTGTCCTAAGTCTAGTCCAGAGCTACTCATCCTAGGCAAAGTCCTAAAGTTACAGTGCTCCTGATTCCACATCAAGAGCCACATAGCCCACCTCAGCCTATTACTGCTTCCTAAATGTAGCACCCTGGAGCTTTAGAGCGTGGATGCTTGTCCTGGGAAAGATGGATTGAGGGTAAGAGAAACTGATGGGATGTTTTTGAATTACAGTTGGTTCATAAATTTTAATTTCTCTTGTCTGTAAAACCTATCAAAGGAAATCTGTAGGTTTCTCCCTCTATGACTTTTATCCTTTGCTTAGTTTTGTCTTTTATAAAATATGCCCCTTTAAAAAAAATAGTGTAAATGACAAATTGGCATCCTTGTGAAATAGAATCCTTACTGGTAGAATAGTGGATGCATGCAAGATTACATTCTCCTCTAAGTTATGGTGTCTGAAAGAGGGAAAGGAATTATAAATAGTATATACTAATAATTGTTTTTCAAGAGATTTAGAACTAGAAACTTTTCAGGTTTACAAGCTTTTATTTTTACCTTCTTTCTTAGATCTTAATTCTTTCTAAAATTCAGATTCTAATTTATTTGTTGCCTACTGAGAGAGAACATGTTATATCTATTAGGGGAAAAAAAGATAATACCAAAGACAGGGACTGCTGCATTAAAAGTGAAACATCCGGATACTCACACTTGGCTGGTGGTAGGAGTGACTCAGGAAAACTGAAGCAATTTTACATAATAGACAGCAAGACGTTTTCATAGATTTTTGACCTGGTAATTCCACTTTCCATTACAGTGTTTGGAAAAAAACTGAAATGTCCAACTGGAGAATATCAGTTATATATTCATATGAATTATATATCTGTTGGAGGAAATATTATATAGTTATAGTATTTATGAAGATCAGGCATGGGGAAAGCTTATTTTTTAATGTAAGTGAAAAAGCAAAATACAAAGTTATATCACTGTCATTCCACCTGTGGAAAAATGTGAATACATTTAGATGAAAACTGGAAGGAAATACTTGTTTTAGGATGGTAGAATTAAACATGGTTTCCTTTTTTTAATGTTATTTTTTTTCCTTGTAATAAAATGGAAAATCTAAAAATTCATATCCTAGAAGGTCATGTGGTTTCTAGGAAATGACTACACAAACTACACTGATATTATGAAATTGTCAAAAGCCTTAACTAAACACTAGAAACACAATACCAAATGCCTGTTGGTTACACAAAATATTCCATTGTTCAACTTCATTTATTGTACAACTGCAAAGGTTTGTGATCCAGCTTTTGTGATCCTCACAGTGTATATCCACTGTTTTCAAAAGCTGTTCAGAAATGTTTGGAAATACATTTAGTACTATTTAAGGTGTATCCAACGACACCGTGAGGAAAATGGGAGCCCAGGTCACACAAACTAGTAAGGGGCACTGCATCCAAGAGTATGATATTCACCCCTTATTGGCCAACTCAAGGGAGAGAAGCTGATCTGAGGAACCCTGGCCAGTATCACTGCTGGGACTGCCCTGGCAAGACAGGGCCCTGAGACAGAAAGTTGAAACTCTGAGAAACAGAGGAATGCTGAGTAAGTAGGAAGGAAATGAGCTAGGAAATAAACCAGTGAGTCTGAGACCAAAGCCGTATTAGTGGTGCCTCTTGTTTGTAAGGGACAAAAAACACAATTTGAAGTATATTAAGTATAAAGATACTGTATTGTCTTATCTAACTAGGAGGTGCCTAACTTCTAGGAACTCAAATTTCTTCTTCAGGATTTTCTTTCTTTCTGTTTGTCTTCATCCATCTTTCAGATCTTTTTCTTTGTGTGTCTTGGTCGGCCTCTCTATTTTAATTGCCCTTCTTCCAGGGGGCAGGCTTTGCTATGCACTGCCCCAGGTTTGTGTTGTCCATCTTAGACCCCGAAGAATGAGGACTGCTCTTTCTCAGTGTCTGTATTTAAAGTGTCAGAGGAGAACTCTGGTTAGATTTGAGACATGTCTTAGGTGTGTCACTTTTTGACAAGGAGCATGAAATACCATGATTGGCCAGGTCTGGGTCACAAGCCCATTCCATTTGCTCTGGAGATGAGACATTATCCTTGTCAGCCCTAGTACAACCACCTGAAATGGGGAACAGGCAGTTTCTCAGAGGAGGAAGGGTACTTTTATTAGCAAAAGAGGAAAGGGATACACATTACAGTATCTAGGCTGGAGAAAGCTAAAGCAGATAAGCCACATAAAGAAGGAAAAGGGTATTGTGATATGGAAAATGTGCATGTAGAATAGAGTGGATCCAGGCAAGCACTTGACAATCCTCTGTTACAGCATTTGGACTCTTCCAAATATCAATTGTCTTTCACTTGAGAAACCTGGAGAAAGGCTTTCAAGTGGAAAGTTCCAGTGGAATGGGCCATCTCTATTTGAACAATTTTTTTTTTTTTGAGATGGGGTCTCACTCTTTTGCCCAGGCTGAAATGCAGTGGTGGGATCATAGCTCGCTGTAGTCTCCAGTTCCTGGGCTCAAATGAGCCTCCTGTCTCAGCCTCCTGAGTAGCTGGGACTACAGGCACATACTACCATGCTCAGCTAATTTTTATTTTTTGTGAAGACCAGGCCTCACTATGTTGCCTAGGCTTGTCTCGAACTCCTGGCCTTGGCCTCCCAGAATGCTGAGATTACAGGCATGAGCCACTATGCCTATTTGAAAATCTTATCCTGGATTTTGTCTACTCCAGATTGGGGTTTGTATAATTCCTATGCACTCATGTTTAAAAATAATTTTTGGAAACCACAACCTATGGAGCTCAATTTGGCAGTGATGATAAACATTTTAATAGGCTTACTCATTGATGAAACAATTCCACTTCTGAGAATTTACCTAACTGAAATGCTTTGTACAAATACGCAAAGACATGTACAAGTATGTTTGTTGCTTCGTTGTTGTAAGATCAAAAAATTAAACGTACTCTAAGTGTTTACCAGTAGAAAACTGGTTAAATATGGTTCATCTGTACAATAAACTACTAGACAGCCTTGAAAAAGAATGAAGTAAACACTATACCTTAATATGGAAAGAGTTTCAATAGAAATTAAATGGAGAACAGAAAATAGCAGAGCAGTAGGTATAGCATGATTTCCTTTGTATGTGAAAATTATAGATGTGTGTGTATGTTTGTGAGTACATATACTATTTGTGAATAATGCTTGAAAGTTTATGCATAGCTCTCTTTAGGGGAGTGCTTATTTGGCAAGGGTGGGAATGGGAGATACTCTTCATTCATATGCCTCTGTATTATTTCAATTTTTTAATGACCATGCATTATTATAAGAGGGTTTTAAAAATTGTGTTCAGTCAAACAAATTTCAGAAGTAATTATTAACTGCTTAAACATTCCTTGGGAACATTCTTTTAAAAAATCATTTTATGTATAGATACACCTGATTCAAAATTTAAAAAAAATTACACACCTATTAGTCCACATCAACTCCGGAGCAAAAATCAGCCACAACAATACGTTACAGAAAAACATATCTGGCTTGGGCAGGTTTTTCTCTCAAACTTTTAGTCCTCTCAGTTTCTTTAAGTAGCTCTGTATGACTGGTTCAGATATCTTCCCCAAAGTGGTTATTTTGTCTATTTCATAAAGTTCCAAATCCATCATTTCCTCCCTCTACTGAACTAGATTTTTATGACAAAAGTTCCTCATGCTGCCAACACCCAAGTGGCTGTTAATACTCAGGACTGCTGTGTCTTAAAACTCCAGGGACTCCTCACCTGTTGTACTACATGTGTGAATGGTGGCTAGAGTTTTGTCCACTTGGTGCCTGTGAGTTGTACTTACAAGTGAAGGTTCCTTGCTGAGGATGCTGTGCCCAGGATGCTGGCTACCAAAATCAGGGCCACCTTTCTGTCCCTGATAATAATACTTTTATTAAGAATCTCTCATATCATTAGTGAAAAGTTAGCCTGAAAATAATAGAGTAATATTGTGAACACTGCCACTAGAAGTAGCTGTCTTTCAATAAATGTAGGGCCTTTAATCATGGCCCCCCTATAATCATAGAATCTCAGGCTATAAAACAGAGTTCAGTGAGCAAACGGGATATGCTGGGAAACACAAACTATTTTTGTTTTCATTTCTTTTCCCTTTTATTTTGAATCTCCTGATTCTCAAAAACCTTCAGTTTTTTTCTCCCTTCCTGCCCTAGTGGTTCCTATGGCAACAGCAGCCTGCTAGGGTGGGGCAGTAGAGTGTGTCTGGGTCATTTGTAAGTTGAGTGTTTATAAGGTGGGAACTGTCTGTACTGCATTAGTCATTTGTATTTCGACATTAAAGTAGGTCAGTTGTCTCTCCTCTAATGAGAAGGTATTTGTTCTCTTAACAGTCTAGCAAACTTGTTTATTTATTCTCTTGCTCATGCAAGTCATACAGATGAATGTTTTGAAGGATTTTGATCCTCAGGAGGTGTATGGACTGAAAAGAAACCTCGTGGATGGAAAAGAGGAACACACGGGAATAGCAAGGATAGAAGAGAGCCGGGCAAGAGTTGTCAGTCTGTGTAAGAATGTTAGTAATTCTGAAATGATTCAATAATGTAAAGACATTATTCATTCAATATCAAATATCATTCAATAATGTATTGAGACAGCATTATCCACCCTCAATCATGTTCTGTATGAAAAAAAAATTTGGCAGCTGTCCTTAATAAAAGTTCTTCCCAGCAGGCTGTTAGTGGGCCTTCGTATCTTTATTAGTTGGTATTCTTTGGTGTTAAGACACCAACAAATCACTTTTTGAAAAGGCAAAAGTGTGAGGGTGGAGGTCACAGGTTATCCATTTTTGTGCCTCCTGTACCAGCTCCAGTGCCCAATAAATACTGAGTGAATGACATGGCCAACATTATCAGCTAAGAATAGTTCACATTCAATATTCTTAGCAGATTAATTCTAGTTAATCATTTAGTCATTCAGTACACATTTTCTTTTTTTCTTTTATTTCAGCATATTATGGGGGTATAAATGTTAAGGTTATATATATTGCTCTTCCCCTCCCCAGTACATATTTTCTAATGATGAAGATAATAAAACGAACTTTTATCATACATGTACTATAAACTAGGCAATGAGTTGAGTATTGTTTGTGCATTATCAATCCTCCCAACAACTCTATGATATAGGTACTACTAGTATTATCATTTTACAGGTTAGGAAACCTAAACTTAAAGATATTAAATTGATTTCCCCATGCAAATGGCTGATAAATGCACAGGCAGAACTTGATGGCATCTCTCTGATGTATAAAGTATGTGCTTTAAATCCCAATGTTGTTGAGTGTTGAGAGACCGTTTTCTGTGGTTATCTTGCATTTTCTTTTTTTTGTAATTTGTTAAAGAAAATGGATGTTCTGTGAAGTTTTCCACAGTTCGGATTTTGTGGATTATATCCCTGAAGTATCATTTAATGCTTCTACCTTTCATCTGTATTTTCTGAAAATTGGTAGTAGTATTTTAGAAGCTTGATCACATTCTATTAATAGTTCAGTTTTTTTTAAAGCAAACCTTCATAAGTGCTATTGTGTTCTTCCATATGCCAGGAGACATTACATCTGATTGTCCCTCTCTTCTATAATAATAGTACCCATTTATATTTAATATGTGGTTTAATTTTCTAGAGGTTGCAAAATAGTGATTTTCTACTATATTGATTGCATATGTATATATAATTAATTGTGTGTGTAAACCTCCTATTGTGTGTGTGTAAACTTCCTATTAGCTAGAATATTTCTACAAAGAGAAACTTCCCCCTCATCCATTATTCGGGTACCTAGTGGTATACTTTCCTTAGGAAAGGCAGGATGAATGCTTGATTTTTTTCCCCTTATAAATTTTCAGAATAATGAAATGGTTCCCAGTCATGTTCCGTGTTTATCAATTAATTGTTTTCGTTATAATTATGAACTCAAAGATGTAATAATTGAAAAATATCAAGTATATTAAATTTATTTTTGTTGATGACTAAATCATCTCACTTTTGATTTGTCGTAGCTGCTTCAAATTCATTTCTTGAGTCATTTGACACACCCTAAAAGTAGTCTGATAAGTAATTTACTATCTGATATGGCAAGATGTCCCAGATTTTTTTTATTTCAGCCCAGACTTGGAATTGTTTGTTTCTCCAAAGATCACTGGTTCTTCTAATTGGAAAATGGTAATTGGAGACTCCTGGCTTTTATATTGGTAACTAATTGAAGGAAAAAAATGTCTCCTGCTTGGATTCAGCTTGTGGGCAGTCTATTGGTGACCTCTGGCCAAACTTATAGTAGAAATGAGAATTAGGAGAAAAGGGTGGATGATAAAGATAGGTTTGGGCCTGGTAACTACTTGGATATGTGGAAGGAAAAGAACATTTGACGTTTCAAATGAGAAGATTCTTATTTTGTTTTGAAGCTATCATTGCATGAAATGATGTCTACTTAATATATTGCATATATTATTTAACAGTGAAAGAGAGGTATTATTCCCTTTTATGGGTGAAGAAATTGAGGCTCAGAGGAGAGGGGTGGGTGGGAGTGGGTGTGGGTGAATGGGTGGGAGTGTAAGTGTGAGTGTGTGTGTGTGAGTGTGTATCTCACTTCTGGAGAGGTCTTCTTGCTGCTCTCCTTTTCTTTCTTGCTCATATGAGTTAGGATATTGGTTTGATCACTTTAAAGAATGAAAATAACAGAGGCTTAATTGGATTAAAATTTATTTCTCTCACAATGATAGGCAGATGGTCCTGGGTCTGTAGGCTCTTTTGTTCCATAAGGACATCTAGAGACCCAGGTTCTTTCTATTTTGTTGTTTCACCATTCCCTGGAGTTTTACCCTCATCCATGTGTGTTCGAGGGTGGCTTACCAGCACCCATGGAGCAGGGAAGGGAGTATAGGCCAACTGGCCAGCTTTGAAGTTAAGAAGTTGCACCCATCGCTTCTGTTCATATGCTACTGGCAAGTACTTAGTCACATGGTCATGGCTAGGTGGAAGGAATGCTAGGCTATGTATCTCTAGTTGAGCAGGGGAGTTATATTACAAAAATAAGAAAAGGTGAATGGATATTGGGCTATTTAGCAGTCTTTCGCTCTTCATACCTCACCTCTCTGGAAAACATACTCTAGTATTCTCTCTATTTAAGGGAGAAAAGGAAACTTTGTTATACAAAAAGAAAGAACCACATTGAACTTTGCAGGGAGGAAGCATTAATAGTTGCAGGGTGGGTCTGCTTGTGAACATCCTTGGGATGATATGTAAATCTTAGGAACACACCTGGAGTTGGGGAGGTAGGGTGAGCCGGAGCGGTGCTGACAGTAAAATTTGGCTGAATCACAAAGAACTGTCAAGAGCAAGATCTTTGTCTAAGCCCTGGTTTAATTGTAACTCTAAGCCTAAAATCTCATTCTGCCAAAAACATTTTATTTCCTAAGATTATAAACACTTGAAGTCAGTGCAAATATCCTTATTATGAAAGGATGAGTGCATTTTTTACAAAAGACATGTTTCAGAAAGCAAGTTCTTCTATTCCAATGTTTGCCAAGGTAAATAGTTCATTTATTAGAAATAAAGTGTCAATATATCTCACCCTTAACTGAATTTAAGTGAAGTAAGCTAGAATTCCTTTGTTCTTGCCAGGATGTTGATATGTATTTTCAACTGCTTTTCTGTGCTATTGGTATTTTGAGTGTGTATGACTCTTCAAACTTGTTTGTTCTTGCCAGTGAAGCTTGAAGCAAGCAAGCACAGTCTACTGTAGTAATCTTTCACATATGGAGAGAACAAGAAACCTAGAGAACATTTTTATTTCCTGAGAGCTTTATTTCTAGATCCCTTATTTTCTGTGTGGATGAATGGTCTTTGTTGCCTCTAAGTCAAAAATAATCAAAGTAAAAAATTTTGTAAAGAATTTAAATGCTACTGGAGCTGCTTTTTTGGCCTAGAGCAAGGCAAGGGGAAGGAACACTGGCCTGCATTTGATTCTGACTGCCACTTACTAATTGTGTGAATTTAGGTTAGTGACTTGATTTCTTTGAGGCTCATATTCCTTGTCTAAAAGTAGGAAAAATTATTTGTACCCTAATGGGTTGTTATTAGAATTAAATCACGGTGACAATACTTACTAGCTGTGTGGCTTTGGTCAAGTTATGTAAGCTTTCTGTGCTTCAATTTCTTCATCTGTAAAATGGTATAATAATGGTGCCTACTATATAAGGTTTTTGTGAAGTAAAGTGATTAAAACAGTGCCTGGTACACAGTAGGCTCTCTATAAATGTTAGCTGTTGTCTGTTATTGCTATTCCATGAATATGTATAGCCAGCAGTATACACAGGCCTTGATTGGGACATTGACAAGATAGGGAAGGGAGTCAGTCTTCAGCCTGGTTGTTCAGTGCAGGCAGGAATTCTCGTGGGCTCCCGCATTTGCAGGGCACAGTATGAGGGCTGCTCAGAGGCCAGAGCTGCACGGCCCTTTTAAGGCAACTGCTGGGGATGCATCTGGGAGAATCTAAAGCCACAAAGTTTTGCTGAAAAAGGAAAAAAAAAATCTCAGAATGAAAATATCTTCTTGGGGTGAAACAAATGTGTAAATGGGGTAGATCCCAGAAATAGATTCTGGTGAAATCCATTCATAGGTAGGTTTTATATCTCTTAAACTGTTAAATTATTTTATTTATTACACTTCTTAGTAATGTGAGCCCCATCCTCCTCCTCATGTGCGTGATTTGTTTTCCTTCGATGGAGAACACTTCCTGGGATGAGGGGCTCTAACATGATGTTAAAGTGATGTGGTTCTACATGTTAACAGGAAAGAGCAGCACGTAAACTGTCACAAGGGACTGTTACCAAAGACTCTGTCTCAAGAAGATTTTGCTCAGTGGGCTGCCCACATATGCTCAATTCTTCTATATCACCCCCTACCCTGCATTTTTTCTACTTTTCAAATTCCACGTCTTCAGGGACATTTAGTTCAAGAAACAGGGACAACATTTGATTTTGAAAAACATACATTTTTAGGTCACAAAATTGTGTTGTCATTTCCCTTTTAGCTTTCTTTTTCTTTCCTTGATCCTAGAAGAAGGTAGGGATTTACAGTCACATTTTATTAGTACTTTTTCTCCATCACACAGATGATGAATTATTGAGAAGCCATTTGGTCTATAAAAATGAAATACACAGCCCGTCCCCATCCAGCAGGCTGCTTGGATTGGCTCCAGCTGCTGTGAACTGATAGGGCCCTGCAGTTGGAAAAACAAAGCCAATCCCTTACACATTATGGGGTTAGTCCTTTGTGGGGGGTTAGAGAGAACAATGACCTGATGGCTTAATAGATGCTGCTGATAGCCACAGACAGAGTCAGTTCTTTTATTGCCCTAGAAGGATCCTTAATTCATCTGAGTATTAGAGTTCAGATTTTGTCCCTATGTTTTAGCTAGTTCTTGTTTTGGACTACAATCAGAGATAGTTACAGCTTGCAATAATTGACAAGGTTTTAAAATTTTCATACTTTTCTACAGTCAAGCGCAACCCTTGTTTGGGTCACATACCCCTTTAAGAATCTGAAAAATTAACTCCCCTCTTTTCCCATCAATTGTACTTACACACAAACACATAAAAGACTTCGGTGTTAATGAGCCTCCTGACCACCAAACTACTCAGCTCTTTACAGATCCGTGAATCTCTTATTACGTTATATTTTCCCTGTGGTGTTTTTAAAGCATATGTTTGAAAATATTCATATAATTTTTCTTTCTCTTTCAAAAATAGAAGAGTAGTTATTTTACTATGACCTTGTCTTTTATGTGAAGGTAAAATCAACTGATTTGTTTTTGTTTTTGTTTCTTGAGGCAGAGTCTGGCTTCTGTCACCCTGGCTAGAGTGCAGTGGCATTATCATAGCTCACTGCAACCTCAAACTCCTGGGCTCAAGTGATCTTCCTGCCTGAGCCTACCAAGTAGCTAGGACTACAGGCGTACTTTATGAAGCCTGGTTAATTTTTCTATTTTTAGTAGAAATGGGGTCTCACTCTTTTTTTAAAAAATAAGATTTAATTTTAATTTTAGAACACCTGTTTTCCTAAAATTCTTAATATTTTAAAACTCAAATTTAGAATCAGACACAGGTATTTTATATTCTAAAACCTACAACATTTTAAAACTAAAATCCAGGAAATCTATCCTTAGTTTTCCCAAAACTTAAATTTGAATTATGTAAACTAATATGCCTATAATATAATAGAATGCCACTTATTCAGTCCATTTAACACATTGCCACATGAGAACAAAAAATTTTTTCCTTGGGGCCACTGGGTTTTATTATGAAAATAGAATAAAAACTTTGAAAACAAAATGAGCCTTTCTAATTTAATGAAAAATTTGTTATTTTTTATTTTCTGTGCGTGAGTTATATGCAACTTGAAAAATAGTTCATGCGGCTCCCAAGGTGAGGAGACATGTGAGTTACATATTCTTCACGAGGCCCCGGGTTTAAAACTAGTGTGTGAGTTAAGTACAACTCAAATAGTAGTTAATGTGTTAATTATCTTCTAGGACTAAATTAAAAGTTTTATGAGAACCATAACTAGTCAGATGTTTTTGGTGAACTGCTCACTTGTTAGAGGTGTGAAAGATTCCTTATTTCCCATTATCTCCTCCTTATCTATGATGACATTGATAGGATCATCCCTATGGTTTCTAGAAGGTATTTTGTCATTGGCAGGGAGTTATGACTATCTAAATCTTATTACAGAGCAGGTAATACTTAACCTGTCAAGTGTTCCACTTAGGTGCTTTGTTCTTTGGCTAAATGTTTTAGGTCTAGGTATTGTATACTTGGCTGCCTTCAGGCTCTGGATTCCATCCTGAAGATTGGCATCTGCTTTTTGCTTTTGCTTTGTTGATCTGTTACAGGTCATCACTTACCTCTTTGTCCCTGCTGTGAATGGTGACACCAGGGCTAGTTGACCACACCAATGAGGCCTCATCCATCAGTGCATAATCATTATAAATCTAATGGTCACCATTCCTTTGGCACAACTGGGATCTCCAAACCAATCACCACAGGCACTGTACTTTGTATGATGTCAAGTTGATAAACCTTGATAATTTTCTGTGAGCTAAGGATGCTTGTCTTATTTTAATTTTTAAAGACAGGGTCTTGCTTTGTCACCTAGGCTAGAGTACAGTGGCATGATCATAGCTCACTGTAGCCATGAACTCCTGGGTTCAAGAGATCCTCCTGACTCAGCCTCCCAAGAATCTAGGGCTATAGATGTGTGCTACCATGCCTAGCTAATTGTAGAGATGGGATCTCACTGTGTTGCCCTGACTGTTCTTGCACTCCTGGCCTCAAGCCATCTTCTTACCTCTGCCTCCCAGAATGCTGGGATTATAGGCCTGAGCCACTGTGCCCAGCCCAGTCTTTTCTGTTGTTGAGCTGACCTGGTAAGCAAGTCCATGGCCTACAACCTGGGGCTTTCCACTTAGGTAGATGGGAGTTTAAATCTCAGCTTCAACACCTAATAATTCTGTGGGGCTCATAACCCAGCTCTCTTGCTGGGTTATTCTAAGTAGTAAAGATAGTATCTGTAAAGCACTGTTAGGTACTCAATAAGTGGTAGCTATTCTTCTTCTTATCTTCTAGCCATACTCCCTACTTTTGAAATACTGAAGGGAACCAGGTACTTTTTTTTTTGATTTGCACAAATGTAAGCTAGCAGAATATTTGCTGTTGGGCTGGAAGAACCATCTTGATAAAAGGGACAGAAGACAAGGGCTCTTGCCAATTATTGATGCAGTTCTCATGTTGGACCAGTGCCTTGTTGGAAATACATTACAGACATCTAGGGACTAGATCATCTAGGCTGAAAGTTTCTGTTACTCAGAAACAAGTGAGAGGAGGAGATCATTAGCTACAAGTAGAAGTTAAAAAAAAAAAAAGCTCCAACCAAATTATACCATAAATGCAAATAGATTGCCTATGGTGGTTACAGTTCGGGAGAAAATTGTTTCTTTAGTTTTTATTAGTATGGGGGAAAAGCCTAGCACTCTTATCAGGATGCTGCTCTAATTAGTTTTAGAGTTGATTCTTGGTCTTTGAGACTCTACTCTGCTTTGGGGATAAAAGACAATCTCTGCACTTTCCACATGAATTAATAAGGAATAAAGCTCTGTATGTAGGCCTTACTTGAATACATTGTTCACATCATGAAAAGTGAACTCAATATCAGTCCTTGAACAGATTTTGGGCAATTCTTATCTGAACTTGCATATTAGCAGACTGTCTGAAGATATTTTTACCATGTCCCATATCTGGAAGAGAAAGGGGCACAGTGGAATCCTGAGGGTTTAATTATGACCCAAAACTCTGACTCTGCCCCATTGAAATTCAGTCCACCTGTTTTTTTAAAAAATATAAATGGACTCAGTAACACCATTGCCAAAAATCCAGGTACTTTCTTGAAGACCAGCTGTTTTATTCAGTGTTTGCCCAAATTTGTCATCTTGGAAAAGAGAATGTATAGGGGCTCAGACTGGGCTGGAGTGCTTGAGTTAACCTTGGCCATGGACCCTGCCCCACACTCAACACAGAGGACTCTCGAACAAGCTTGGTTCATGCAGACAACTCAGCTGGTTTATTTCTAAAGAACTGAAATGCTAAAGGTTCTTGCTATTGGAACTGTTGTAAGCAGTGTTTTTTTTTTTTTCTTATCCTGTTTTGTAGTTGACACAGATGCAGTTTTTCTATACTTTAGGGTCCATGAATGATAATTTTCACACTAATTAGTTAGTATCTGCCAGGGTCATTGTATATGCCTGTGTAGGTTGAGCATGGCATAACTTCAGGGGGTGCTATTCATGTAACTACAATGTGTTATGTGCTCAACCCCTGAAGTTGAGCACAACTGTGCATACAAGCCCTAACGTCGACTTTAAATGCAGTGGCAGAGGTTTGGGATTCCATCTCTTATGGTAATTGTTCTTCATATATTGGCTTATAATGGCAGAAAATGGTGGTTCCCATTCTTGAGCTTCTGCAGAACAGGAGCAGTCAGGGGTCCTTGCTCTAAGAATTCTAGGGATTATATGATATCCCTGTTCTTCACAGCTGATTATGCAAAACCTTGATTCATCAGCAACAGTTTGATCCTGGCTCAGGGCTAAGCTGCTGAGATTCTGCAAGGTATCTCACAACCCCTCCTCAATGAATCAACCCCCCAGGGGACTTAGATGGTTCGGCCCTAAACTACTAGTTGGCTGAGTGACATGGGGCTTGAGGCAAACTTGAAGATCCCTGATCAGAGCCAGCCCTAGGCAAGGCTGCACTGGAACTGGTGTGTTCTTCCCACAACCTTCCACTTCCTATTTCAAATAGGGCTTTTTTGATTAGAAGAGACAGAAAACCCAACTCTAAGTGGCTTAAGTAAAAATAAAGAAGATTTATTGGCTCACATTACTAAAAAGTATTTGTTGGCTTCAGATGATCAAATGATGTCATTAGAACCTAGCTTTTCTCTTTTCTCTCCTCCTCTACCTTCTTCATCTCTCAGTTCTGCTTTTCTTTGTGTTGACCTTATTCCCAGGCAAGTCTTCAGCATATGATGGTTTCCAGCATCTCCAGGCTTATATCCTACAGTTTCAGTAATACCAGAGGAAAGAGAATTTTCCTTGGTAATCTCAGAGGAAAGGAGCCCAAAAACTCTTTTAAAAAATCCCACCTCACACCACAAAAACCCTCCAAAACCAAAACCAAAGGATTGTATCTCCATGGTCTGGCTTGGGTTATGGGCTCATCACTGAATCAATAGCCATGACTGAGGGACTTGAATCCTATGATTGGCCCACTATGTGATAGTTAGAGGATGTCCATCCTGAACCAGGTAGACTCAGATGGACGGTTAGTCTAAAGAAAAATCAAGATGCTGTCACCAGAAGAAGGAATGTATATCTGAGTGACAAAACAACAGTCATAGGATCAGACTGTTTCATCTACCACATAGGGCCAGTGGGCTGGGCTCTTCACTGTGTACTTCAGTAACATGCCTTTTCTGAGATATATTTTCCTATTTTGGGATAACCCTTTTATTAAGGCTTCTTATGCTGCTTTTACCAAAATGTCTAAAGGCCTTGTAAATATCACACCTAAACAAACATATTTCTGCTCTTAATTTATTTGACCTTTCCATAACCTTTCATACTGCTGACATCCATCTCCAGTTATCTCCTCTGTTGGCTTTTACGACACAATGGTCTCCTTGTTCTCTTAATCTACCTCCCTGATTCTCATAGATCCCTCTCAATGGCAGCATGCTAGGTTAAACTGCAGATTTTATTAAACCACTACATTTTTTCAGCCTTACCTCCTTGATAGTCTTAGATCCAGCATCTTCATCTCCACAGACCCTCCATTTATAGCCTGGTCTTTCATCTGTGATGTTGCCATCCCTTCTAATGCCTCTTTACTTCCATTTTTGTGCTTCTCAAATCTATCCTCCCAACTGCTTCCAGGTCCTCTCAGTTCCCTGTCTGAATTACCTCTTTTGTTCCCCACTTGCCTATAGATGGTAATAATAGTTTCTCCATTAATTGACCACAGACCTTCTTTTTAGTCTCCTTTCTTCCTTGCTTTCCTCTGGATCCCTCACATCAAACACCTTGTATATCCCATCATACACCGAGTGTTTTAGTCCTACAGGTCTTTGCACACTTAGCCTGAGGTGCCATTCTCCCACTCATCTGCCTAGGGGTCTCCTTTGGTCTTTCAAAACCCTTTTCAGGCATCATGTCCTTTTGGAAATTTCTCTTAACACCTTTGCCATTCCACTCTGAGCAGAACAAATCACTTTCTAATTTCTATACTAATTTGCACATTCTTTATTGCATATAATGTCCTATATTTTAATTTCTTCTTTCAATATATGACTTTTTCTTTTACCAGACTTAATGCTTTTGGGTAGGACTTGCACAGAGCCACAGGTTCCACCATCAATACTGACACATAAATAGCTACATCCCAGTTCCTTTTATCTTCCTAGTCACTGACGGCATATTTTCCATCCAAACCTTAAATAAACTATTAGTACGTAAGCTACTTGAAGGTACCATTCACTGTTTGTCACATAGTAGGTACTCAGTAAATAAGTAGATGAATGAATGTGAGCGGGTAACTGAATCCATAGGATTATCCAGAAGCATCTCATCTTTTGTATATAGTCTTTTCGTCACTCTAGCCACTTTAAGCACTGAGATGGCGGGTAGGTGGGTTTCCTGTGGTCATCTCATCTCTAAGACTCAGACACTGAGACTCTAAGACTCCTAGCCTTAAGTGATCCTCCCATCTTGGTCTTCCTACTAGCTGGGATTATAGGTATGAGCCACCATGCCCAGCATGAGAGTACCTTAATACTTTTCACACTCATGAGTTGAAAGAAAATACATAGGAGGATGGAGAGAGAAAAATATGGGAAGACGAATGTGAGAGGGAAAAGAGCAACAGAAATAACAGGAACTTTTTTCTTTCTTCTTCTAGCACCTATCTGCTCTAATCTCCTAAAGCCTTTTTGGCCTTGTTCCATGGCTTTTAGATTTCATTCCTTTGTTTTAACACAGCCATTGAATCTGTATATTTTATTGCTAGCCTATATAAGTGTTCTGTGATGGTAGAGAAAGTATATAAACCATAAACAGAAAGGACACCTTCTGTGGGGGGACCTTGACATTTCTGGGAGGCTGCCCAACATCTAAGCCGCCTTGTGTTTGGTGAGTCTCGTAGAAGGTGAGGGTTCCATTTCAAACTGTGGAAGTTGAAAAAGGCCAGATATTTTTGACCTCTGGCCATTAGGATACAACCTGAGCTCAGCCTGTCAGACCAGCCCACCCAGAACTTCATGCCTGGTGTAAGTGTCACAAAGAAGCAAGGACACATTTGGGTTTACGTCACTGCCAACAGTGGTGGCACTGAGTGTCCCTGGCATTTGCAAGGTCTCCCTAACCAGGCTTTTCTTGTGACATGAAATGGGCTCAAAGTTTACCTTCCAGCTTCTCTTGGTTTGTGCCTGTTTTCTAAAGCTCCAGCTTTTATCATGATTCTGTGAGCTCCTTGACGTTCCTTTTGTAAACTCCTTTTCTGCTCAAGTTAGACATGTGGCTTTGTTTAGATTTCAACCAAGAACAAAGACAGGTAATACTTCCTCAGCAGGATTAGAAAAATATGGAGAAAAAAACATGCAGTCTTATCTTGTGGTGCCTCTTTACCCAAGTTCCCCTCACTCTGATTTTATTCTTATTCTTTTTCTTCTCCTCTTCCTCTTCCTCCTCCTCCTCATTCTGTAGCCATCAATACCCCTTCAGCTGCATTTCAGTTCGAGCTGATTAATTATGCTAGGTTAATTATGCTAGATGCTTATAAATGAATTCTGAATAATCAGCTTTATTCTACATGGGATTGGCAAGTTTGACAAATAGTGGAAATCACTTTGCATAGAATGCAAACACACCTAATATATGATCCTCAGGGAATATATTTCCATGACAACAGGACATTTGGGATTTTAGGCAAATAAGGGGATACAAATATACTTAAAACCACTTTTGCTTTATAGTACAGACAATAAGCACACCTCTGATTTAATACTGACCCACACTGCTCATTTTTTAGTCAAAATATATTTTTAAAATGAGATATCTTAAGTAATATGCATTTTCTAAGTGAAAAACAAGTTTTGTTTTTCTTCTCCCTTTGGAGGAGGAGGTAAAGGTAGAAATTTTTAGTTCCATCTGTCAAGAATAGAAGCCTTTTTGTGTGTGTGTTTTAATAACTTAATTTCTCGATAAACAATGTGAAACATTTCTTTAGTACAAATAGCTTTCAGAGCAATTATAATGCGACACATTTAAAGATAATGTTTTTAACTCACCATCCCTGCCCCTCTTATATGCCTTTTG
Organism: Cheirogaleus medius; assembly: GCA_008086735.1. Classification (NCBI taxonomy): domain Eukaryota; kingdom Metazoa; phylum Chordata; class Mammalia; order Primates; family Cheirogaleidae; genus Cheirogaleus; species Cheirogaleus medius. Next base: position 34,325,345 of record VBSM01003143.1, read on the forward strand.
TTCCTGTTCCACCATGCTACATTTCTGCCACAGCACAAGGCACTGTTAAAATGACTCATTTGCTGTGTCTGCACAGTGTTCAACCTGATTCTGTTAGGGCCATGGTAATTTAATTCCTGGTCCAAATTCTCTGTGATTAAAATAATATAGCTACCAGTTATTGAGTACCAATTATGGGCTAGTTACTGAACAAGGATACATTATCTTAAATCCTCAGGTACTCTTGCAAGTGGTAGGGCATTAGTGTCCATCCATATATGGAAAGAAAATGTGTTCAAGATCAGAGTTAAGATTTGAAACATGTCTGTCTTACTGAGAAGTCTGTGCTGGTTCCACTTCTCCATAATTCTAACTGCTTAATGTCTTCAGGAAAAGTTTATGACAAGACAAGTTCCCTTTAACTGGTACTCACATTATATCACTCTGTTATTTTTAAATGGACTTAAAATTCAAAAACAAGGAAAATTTCCAGCACCCGGAAAGTTAGAGAAATCAGAAGGAAATAACTCTTTAGAGTCCAACATTCCTAATTTTTTCCTATTAGTTACATAGTAGCAAAGAGATAAAAGCAACAAATCACTGAAATTAAGAATGCCTATTCCCCTTGGCCAAGTGTCTAATAGTGTAGACACTTGTGAAAAGCAAATAGACTTTGAATGATTGCTGATGAATCAGAGCCACCACACACTGTTGAAAGCAGTACCATTAAAACAACCTGTGTTGCTGAGGTACTTTGAACTTTGCAGAGGACTTGTGTCTGGTCTAAGGGGAATGGTGCCTTTAAGAGGCCCCCAGAGTGAACACTGCCACATTTGAAAGTGGTGTAATAGAAACAGTCCCAAGCAACAGGGAAAGCATTTGACAGCAACCTTGAATCTAGTTTCCTGACTCACCTCATCCCAACTGCTTTGTTGCCAAACTCAGCTTTGCCTCTAGGTTATTGCTTTCACAAAGCTTCCCGTGTCCTCAAGAGAAAACCCATCACTGCCCTGACTTTTCAGCCTGTGATCACAGATCTTTAGTGTGGCACGGTCTCTCATATATACCTGTAACTCAGCATGCTTTTGGTTTGAGTCACCGCCCAACCTGCACCTGGGAGAGGTAGCTCTTTGTTCTAATGTCCTATTTAATTTTTGCAGGGGATTCACTCACTTATGATTTGGCAAGCTTTGAACTTTACCTCTTTATCATCCAAATTTAAATTTGATAAATCATCCCAGAATCAAAAGCTTTTTATTTTAATCTTTTGGTATAATTGTGGGCTTAACTCCTAAAAATAGGATCTGGATAGAAGTTTCTCATGACTCAACTCCTACTCCCCACCCCAGGTAGGCACACATTTTATGCTTCTGAACAACAGCAACAAAAAAACCCACTTCTCTTTTTTCTTGGAGCAGAAGTAAATTTGGAGAAAAAAGAATGAGGTTGGAGACTATTGTGTTAAGAGAGACCTTCCTGATTTAGAGTCAGTGACTAACTTTGGAGAGGGTAAGGCTGCATGGTAGAGAAGGGGCAGCCGGTGGGTTTCTTAGGCAGGAGGCTCACTTTGTCTTGGGGCAGGGAAGGGAGGCCCATTTGCCCAAGGGCAAGGGTGGGAGAGAGGAGGCTGCTGAAGCTCTGAGGGCCCTGGGAGGGAGTTGGGGCAGGGTGGAAGTGCAGTGTCCTGGTGTAGGTGTCCCCAGATCTCTGAAGCCGCCTGTAGCATCCTAGAGCATGAAAGGTTTTGTCAGGAGCCTGCTACCTGCACCACTACTCACAAGTCAGACCAAAGCAAGGCATTTTCCTCTGCTTTACCTCTAAGCATAATCCTCCTCCACCACCACCACACATAATAAAAAGCAGGTAACGTTAAGGAGCACTTACTCTGAAGTGCCGGATACTTTTTGAAGTGCTTTTCATGGATGATCTCATTTCTACCATCTGTGGTTGGTAAAACTATCACCCCCATTTGCCAGATGAAGAAACATAATGGTTATATAAACTGCCCTAGGTCATATAACTAGTACAGCATGACGTAAACTACATATAGGCATGTATGCACGTGATACTCTGTCTTCCTTGTCCTTCGTACCTAAACCCTGGGCCTGTTTTGAATACTAGTCTTGCATCTAGTTAAGTAGTCACACATGCAGTCGAGAAGGCTGTGGAGAGTAGGCTTTACATTGAGCTTAAGTGCTTGTTGTGATCCACGTGGAGTTGTCCCCCATGCCCTCTTCCCCAGAAGAACAAAAATAGTGATACCTTCTTTACTCTGTTCAGCTCCCATCTGTTTGGCCCCTCACTTATGGTAGGTTCTCCTTTTCAACTATTGGGGCTGCTCAGGCCATTGCCCCCTCACTGTTGCTGAAGAATCTCTGCCCTCCCTGGACACCCTCTTCATCTCTTTCCCTCCAAGCTTGTCCATCTCTCTACCCACCCACTCCCATTTCTTCAGGACCCAGCATATATTAAAAACTCAGATTTTCTTGTACTATCAAAAGTAACCAGCTTTGCAATATTATGATAAAAGGGTATTTGTCCCTGTCTTTGTTTGGGGTCACATTACAAAACTTTTCTTTAGTACTCCCTGTTTAGCAGGGTACAGACCAAGAAAGAGGCATTGAGCAACACTCTTCCCCTCCCAACACTCACTTTAGAATCAAACAAATGACTGAGAGGGAAGTTATAAAAGTGAAATATAATTGTCCATTGGTATCTATTGGGGATTGGTTCCAAGACTCTATGTGGATACCAAAATCCACAAGTGCTCAAGTCCCTTATATAAAATGGTATAGCATTCACATATAACCTATGCACATCCTCCCATATACAGCTATACCTCAGAGATATTTCAGGCTGTGTTCCAGACCATTGCAATAACGCAAATACCACAATAAAGCCATATATTTTTGTTTCCCAGTTCATATAAAATTTATGTTTACACTATAGTCTATTAATTGCATAATAACATTGTCTAAAAATGTATAGACCTTAACTAAAAAATACTGTTGCTAAAAAATGCTAATGATCATCAGCAAGTCATAATCATTTTGCTGGTGGAGGGTCTTTCTTCTGTGTTGATGGCTGCTGACTGATCAAGGTGGTAGTTACTGAAGGTTTGGGTGGCAATTTCTTAAAATAAGACAACACAATTAAGCTTGCCTCAATTGACTCTTCCTTTCATGAAAGACTTCTCTGTAGCATGTGATGCTGTTTGATAGCATGTTACCCACAGTAGAACTTTCAAAACTGGAGTTAGTCCTTTCAAACCCTGCCACTGCTTTATCAACTAAGTCAATATAATATTCTAAATCCTTTGTTGTCATTTCAACAACGTTCACAGCATCTTCTCCAAGAGTAGCTTCCATCCTAAGAAACTAACTTCTTTGCTCATCTGTAAGAAGCAACTCCTCATCCTTTCAAGTTTTATGAGATTACAGCAATTCAGTCAAGCATCTTCAGGCTCCACTTCTAACTCTAGTTCTCTTGCTTTTTCCACCACATCTGTAGTGACTTCCTCCACTGAAGTCTTGAACCCGTAAAGTCATCCATAAGGATTGGAATCAACTTCTTCCCAACTCCTGTTAATGTGGATATATTGACTTCCTCCCATGAATCACAAATGTTCTTACTGGCATCTGGATTGGTGGATCTTTTCCAGAAAATTTTCAATTACTTTGCCTAGATCCATCAGAGGAATCACTATGTATGGCAGCTTTGGCCTTACAAAAGGTATTTCTTAATTAGTAAGCCTTGAAAATCAGAATTCCTTTTTGACCCATGGGCTGTGGAATGGTTGTTTTAGGCATGAAAACAACATTCGTCTCCTTGTACATCTCCATCAGAGCTCATGGGTGACCAGGTGCATTGTCAATGAGTAGTAATATTTTGAAGGGAATCTTTTCTTCTGAGCAGTAGTTCTCAATAGTGGGCTTAAAATATTAGGTAAACCATTTTGTAAACAGATGTGCTGTTACACATGCTTTGTTGTTCCACTTATAGAGCACGGGCAGAGTAGATTTAGTAGTATTTCTAAGGGTCCTAGGATTTTTAGAATGATGAATGAACAGTGGTTTCAACTTAAAGTCACCAGATGTATTGGCCCCTAACAAGAGAGTTGGCCTGTCCTTAGAAACTTTAAAGCCAGGCATTAACCTTTCCTCTCTAGCTGTGAAAGTCCTAGATGGCATCTTCTCCCAACGTAAGGCTCTTCTGTCTACACTGGAAATCTATTGTTTAGTGTAGGCACCTTCACCAGTTATCTTAGATCTTCTGAATAACTTGCTGCAGCTTCTAAATCAGTACTTGCTGTTTCACCTTGCATTTTTATATTATAGAGATGGGTTTTTTTCCTTAAACCTCTTGAACCAACCACTGCTAGTTTCCAACTTCTCTTGTGCAGCTTCCTCACCACTCCAAGCCTTTATAGAATTGAAGAGAGTTAGGGGTTTGCCCTGGATTAGGTTTTGGCTTAAGGGAATATTGTGCTGGTTTGATTTTTCTATCCGAATCACTAAAACTTTCTCTGTATCAACAAAAAGACTGTTTCACTTTCTTATCATCCATGTGTTCACTGGAGTAGTATTTTAATTTACCTCAACAACTTTTCCTTTGCACTCACAACTTGGCCACCTGTTTGATGCAAGAGACCACCTGCCTCAGGTTCTCTCGGCTTTCACCCTGCCCTCTTCACTAAGCTTAATCATTTCTAGAGTTTGATTTAAAGTGAGAGATATGTGACTCTTCCTTTCACTTGAATACTCAGAGGCCATTGTAAAGTTATTAATGGGCTTAATTTCAATATTGTTATGTCTCAGGGAATAGAGAGGCTGAGGGGAGGGAGAGAGACTGCTGGTTGGTGGAATAGTCATAGACACGCGCAATGTTTATTGGTTAAGTTTGCTGTCTTATATAGGCAGTTTGTGGTACCCCCAAATGGTCACAACAGTAACATCAAAGATAACTGATCACAGATCACTCTAACGGATACACCAATAATGAAAAAGTTGAAAATACTGTGAGAATTACCAAAATGTGACACAGAGACACAAAGTGAGCACATGCTGTTGGAAAAGTGGTGCTGATAGACTTGCTTAAGGCAGGGTAGCCACAGACCTTTCATTTTTTGAAAACAACAACAACAAAAAAATGCAATATCTGTGAAGCATAATAGTATGAGGTTTGCTTGTGCTTAAAATTATCTTGATTACTTATACCTAATAAAATGTATATGCTATTTAAATTGTTCTTTATTGTTTAGGGAATAATAAGAAAAATCAGTACATGCTCAGTAACAGATGCAACCATTCTTTTTTTTTCCGAATATTTTTTGACCAGTAGTTGGTTGAATACACAGAAGTGAAATACTTGGATGCAGAGGGTCTAGTCCTTATACTAATAGGACTAATAGGATTTAGGTGATATGTTCTCCTTTTTTCAAAATATCCTTGATGTTGTTACATGTCATTAATAAACTACTAAGTAATATTCAATCTATAAATGTTTATTTGATTCATCCTAACCAGATTTAATATATTCTATTTTGCCCATTTCTTCTTTTCAACTCTCTTTCCCAAGACTTTTCCAAATGTCTAAGCAAATGGAAAACAATGTTGATTACGTTAAGTATCAATGACTTTCAAATGCAGGAAAAATGAACTGAGGATTTAAAAAAATACATATTTCCATTTAAAGTCCTTCTATTCAGTATGAAGACAGTAACCAAGAAAGATTAATTCTCTCTGCTTTTACTGAAACAATATTAAAATATTTACTGTATTTATAAACTAGAGACTAGAAGACTCAAGTGTGGGGAAAGAGGACAAGGAGAGAAGCCAGGGCTACCTGAATGCCGGACCCCAGCCCCTAGCCATACACAACTTCCTGTTAACAGAAAATCACTAAAACAACCAAAACTGTCTAGTATGAATAGGTTTACACCTTTTCTCATCTTGTAAAGTACAACTGTAAACGTAGGGTGCACCAGGCTTCTTACCTGGAGATTCTGTCTTAATGGGCTTGTTAGTGTAGGCCCAAGCAGTTACATTTGTAACAAGTAACTCCAGGTGATTCTTATTGTCAGGGAACTTTGAGAAATACTAACATGATAATAGCCATTATTTATTTGGAAGTGTTTTGTTCTAGGTATATTAAACATTTTATGAGAATTATTCCATTTAAGCCTTACCATAATACCTGTTGCTTTAATATTGTAAATTATTTTTGCATTCACAATTGACATGACAGTCTCAACTCTTTCCTCTTGCACAAAAGCATTTATATTGCTATTGTAGTAGAAGTTAGGGCCATTATTTATAAGGTAGGAAAGGCCTTTATAGTGCTGGTATTTTAACCCCAATTTATGCCCAGCCTACTCTTCTTTACCCTTCCCTGACTTTTCTCAGAATGACCTTCAGATTGGTAGTCTCTAAATAGTTTCTGGTTCCTAGAAACTCTCATATATTCCACAGCACAAGCTGTGTCCAAAGTAATGGGAAAAAAATTTCCCATTTAAGTACATAGAAAGATTTTAAGAATTACTAGAAAATGGAAAATTGGCCCTTGTTTTCCTTAGCTTTTGTATGTATGGAGGGAAAATAGTCATTTTAAAGAAAACTTGTGATTTTGGATATGCATCTAGTTATGTATGACATGATAGTAGTACTGGATCTGCCTAGCTCTGCCACTTGTTTGCCATGTGACTTCTGACACCTCTTTGATTCCTGCCCTGTTTCTCCATCCTAGGATGGAGAAATCAATTAAGATAATGGCTGAGAAAGGGCGGTAAGAAGAAAGACAGGAGGGTGTATTATTACCGTTTTAGAATGCTCTTTGATCATTTACAGTTGACCCTGTGTATCTGTGGGTTCCGTATCCATGACTTCAACCAACTGCAGGTAAAAAATATTTGGAAAAAAACCTGAATGGTTGTGTCTGTACTGAGCATTTACAGACTTTTTATCTTGTCATTATTCCCTAAACAATACAGTGTAACAACCATTTCCATAGCATTTACATTGTATTAGGTATTATAAGTAATCTAGAGATTTAAAGTATACAGGAGGATGTGCATAGGTTATATGCAAATACTACACCATTTTATAGTAGGGACTTGAGCATCTGTAGGTTTTGGTATCTGCAGGGTGTCCTAGAACAAATCCCCCAGGGATACCAAGGGATGACTGTACTAATGAATTTTATAACAAAGGACATTATGTTCAAAGAATTGGTTGAGTATACAGCAGGATAGTAATCAAACAACTCAAACAGAAGGGAGTGAGCCATCATCAGATAAGATGGGTAGTTCTCCCTTTTCATTGAATGTCTAGTATAGCAACATAAGTAAGCCTTGATCCCTTCTTTCGAAGAGCTCACAATTAATGGGAGGGAGGACAGGGAGAAGGAAGAGAGAGAAGAATAAAATAAAGATATATTGAACTACAGGGCAAGGGGAAGGGACCAAGAGAAGGAAGAATGCAGTTCTGTCTTTGTGAAAGGAGGTGGTGATGGAACTCAATTCCATCTCAGTTCCTGTGATCATTCAAGAATCACATTTTCTGTGAGAGATTTTTAACAATATTTTAAGGGATCAATAACATTAGTCACATGAAGGGTGAGAGATAATTTAGGGCTTATGAGTAGTAATAAACCATAGCAGCTGCTATCTATTGAACACTTACTTTGTATCAGGAACTTTTACCTGTGTCATCTAACTTAATTCCAAGTACAATCCAATGAGGTATATATTATTGACCCCATTATACAGATGAGGAAACTAAGGCTCAGAGAGTTTACCTTTTCCAAGGTCTCACAGCTAAGCTTTATATGACATTGGAAGGAGTTTATTCTTCATTCTAAAGGCAAGGAGGGTTTTAAATAGGGAAGTAATATGATCAGAGGCTTTTAAAGAAATATTGTGTTGTCTTCAAGGATCAGACGTGGGAAGACCAGTTAGGTTATTGCAGTTATTCAGATGAGAAATGGGGACCTAAGGCAGTGGTTGTGTGAATGGAGACAATTGAATAGACTAGGAGATATGAAGACATGTTTTTTAACTGGATGGAGGGAGGGAGGGGTAGTAGTTGAGAATGCTTCTCAGGTGTCTGACTGGGGCAAGGTATGGATGGTAATGCTATTCACAGAGAAAGTGCCTGAGCTGATTTCCTTTAAGGGTAGGGGCATGTATTCATTTCTGGACATGAGGAATTTGGGGTGCCTGTGGAGTATCTGAGTGGAGAGGCATAGTGGGCTGCTAATATGTGAATTCTGGACCTCAGGACAGAGATCAGGAGATATCTGGGAATTGTCAGCACATGAATATTTACTAAAGTTTTGGGAATAGATGAGATCACTCAAATAGTTTGGATTTATCCTGACAGTAAAAGAATGGGTAGAAGATGATCCAGCTGAGACAACTAAGCAAGAGCAGCCAGACAGGCAGCAGGAGAGCCAACAGAGGACACTGAAGGGAGACAAAAGAAGAGAGAGGGTGCTCAATAAGGTCGAATGTTTCAGAAGTTAGTTAAAAGATAAAGAGCAATAAGTTCTTGTAAGAACATTTTCATTTTGCAGTCACATGGCCCAGAGAAATCCAGTTGGAGAGATATCCCTTTTTGAACCATCCCATACATGACTCTTTAGGTTCATCCATAAGCCAGGAGGTAGGAAGGTGTGATACAAGATGCAAGTTGTAGTCTAACTGAACTGACTAGACTAGTTCTAGTCCAATCTGACTGTAGGACCTCAAAAGAGTCATCTAACTCCTCTGGGCTTTAATTTTCTCATGTTACCTTGTGTCAGACAACAATTCTGGTCCCATAGGCAGTTGTTTCTTATTCAGCAGTTGATCTTGGTTAGCTATTAAATCACACAAATGACACATATTCAATGCCTTCTTTATCTTTATCCAGCTGGCTTTAGAAAATGCTTTGTGAAAACCATGCTTCACTTATTTGGGAGAAGGATGAGAAATTGGTTTGTTGTGGTTACATGAAGATTGGTTCCCATGGTACATATCCAAAAAACAGGTCTTCATACTCACGTATATTCCTGGATAACTCAGGAACATTTTTTGAATATGGTTTCACGTTTCCAAGCCCTAGGATGTTGCATGGTGAGTCTGTCATATTTATGTAGCCTTGCATTCATTGAGCACCTACTGTTCATAAACATGCTGAGGTGGGCAAACATATAAAAGATGTGATTGATAAGGATGGCTGCTGAAAGCAGTGCCTAAACTTCTTGAGTGTTATTCAGGGCTCTAGATGGTAACTCACTTTTCCATCCTTGACCCTTCTATTCTTTCTCCTCAAGTGCTGATTAAAACAAACTTTGTTCATACTTCTTGGGATGCATTCATTTATCCTTCTAGCTTCTTTGTTCCTTTTGCCTAGGACTCCTTTCTTCACATATTAAAATCCTACTCATTTCTCAAGTTCTAATTCAAATGCTGCTCTTTCACTAAACATTCACTCATTTAATTAGTATTTATTTATTATTTCTTTATTTCAGCACATTATGGGGCTAAAAATGTTTAGGTTACATATATTGACTTGGCCCCACCTGAGTCAGAGTTTCAAGCATGTCCATCCCCCAGATGGTGCACACTGTATCCATTAGGTATGAATATACCCATCCCCTCCTCCCCCCTCCCACTTACCTGACACCTGATGAATGTTACTACTATATGTATACATAAATGTTGATCAGTTAATACCAATTTGATGGTGAGTACATATAGTGCTTGTTTTTCCATTCTTCTGATACTTCAGTTAGTAGAATGGGCTCCAGCTCTATCCAGGATAATACAAGAGGTGCTAGATCACCATTGTTTATTGTGGCTGAAAAGAACTCCATGGTATACATATACCACATTTTATTAATCCACTCATGTATTGATGGGGACTTGGGTTGTTTTCACATCTTTGTAATTGTGAATTATGCTGCTATTTAAAATTTGAGTGCAGATTTTTTTTTATAGAATGTCTTTTTTTCCTTTGGGTAGATGCCCAGTAATGGGATTGCTGGATCAAATGATAGTTCTATTTGTAGCTCTTTCAGGTATCCATATTAATTTCCACAGAAGTTGTACTAATTTGCAGTCCCACCAGCAGTATATGAGTGTTCCCGTCTCTCTGTATCCACACCAACATTTATTGTTTGGAGACTTTTTGATAAACGCCATTCTCACTGGAGATAAGTGATATCTCATTGTGGTTTTGATTTACATTTCCCTGATGATTAGAGATATTGAGCATTTTTTTTATATGTTTGTTGGCCATTAGTCTATCTTCTTGAACTGCCCAGTAAAGAGATATATGCTGGCTGAATGGATAATATACACAAGCCAAGTATCTGCTCTCATCAGGAAATACATCTAACCCACAAGGATGCATTCAGACTCAAGGTGAAGGGATGGAAAACAATATTTCATGCAAATGGAAGCCAAGAGAAAGCTGATGCAGCAGTCCTGATTTCAGATAACTTAGTCTTCAAATCAACGAAAGTAATGAAAGACAAAGATGGTTACTATATAATGGTGAAGGGTACAATTCAACAAGAAGACATAACAATTCTAAATATGTATGCACCTAACTCAGGTGGACCCAGATTCATAAATCAAATCATACTTGATTTAAACAAAATGAGAAACAGCAACACTGTAATAGCCAGGGATTTCAATACCCCTCTGACAGAGCAGGACAGATGCTCCAAACAGAAAATAAACAAAGAAACATTGGATTTAAACAGACCTCTAGAACAAATGGGCCTGACTGACATTTACAGAACTTTCTATCCCCAAACCACTGAATATACATTTTTCTCATCAGCTCATGGGACATTCTCTAAGATTGATCATATCCTATGCCACAAAGCATGTCTCAACAAAGTTAAAAAAGTAGAAATTATACCATGCATCTTCTCAGACCACAGTAGAATAAAATTAGAAATCAACTCCAACAGAAACTCTCATTTCTGAGCAAAGTCATGGAAACTAAAAAAAACCTTCTGCTGAATGATTATTGCATTAAGGAGGAAATTAAGATGGAAATCAAAAGATTCTTTTAACTAAATGATAAAAGAGACACAAATTATCAAAATCTGTGGGACATAGCTAACGTAGTCTTGAGAGGAAAATTTATATCCATAAATGCCTACATCCAAAAGACAGAAAGATCACAAATCAACAATCTAATGAATTGTCTCAAAGAACTGGAGAAGGATGAGAAAACCAAGCCCAAACCCAGCAGACGAAAAGAAATAACAAAGATCAGAGCAGAACTAAATGAAATCAATAACAAAAAAACTATATGGAAGATTAATAAAACAAAAAGTTGGTTCTTTGAAAAAATAAAATTGACATGTATTTTGCTGGATTAATGAGAAGCAGAAAAGAAAGGACTCTAATAAGCTCCATCAGGAATGAAAAAGGAGAAATTACAACTGATACCATGGAAATACAAAATATCATTTATGAATATTATAACTCTATACACATAAACTTGAAAACATGGAGGATATGGACAAATTCTTAGAAATACACAGCCTCCCTAGGCTCAATCAGGAAGAAATAGAATTCCTGAACAGACCAATATTAAGTACTGAAATTGAAGCAACAATAAAAAACCTTCCTAAAATAATTTCTGGACCAGATGGTTTCACACCCAAATTTATCAGACCTACAAAGAAGAACTTGTGCCTATCCAGTTATTAGAAAATTATTCCACAATATTGAGAAGGAAGGAATCCTCCCCAACACGTTTTATGAAGCCAACATCACCCTGATATAAAAACCAGGAAAAGACGCAACAAAAAAAGAAAACTACAGACCAATAGACCTTATGAATATATATGCAGAAATTCTCAACAAAATCCTAGCAAACCAAATGTACGTGCTTATCAAAAAAATAATCCATCACAACCAAGTAGGCTTCATCCCAGAGATGCAGGGATGGTTCAAAACACGCAAATCTGTAAAGATAATACACCACATAAATAGAAGCAAAAACAAAGACCATATGATCTTCTCAAAAGACTCAGAAAAAGCATTTGACAAAATTCAACACTACTTTATGATAAGAATGCTTAACAAAATACACAGGATGTACCTAAAAATGATAAAAGCCATATATGACAAACCCACAGCCAACATCATACTGAATGGGGAAAAATTGAAAGCATTACCATCTAGAACTGGAGCCAAACAACGTTGCCCTCTATCACTGCTTCTATTTAACATAATGCTGGAAGTCCTAGCCAGAGCAATCAGACAAAAGAAGGAAATCAAGGGCATCCAAACGGGGGCAGAAGAGGTCAAACTATGGCTCTTTGCTGAGGATAGGATATTCTATCTAGAAAACCTCAAAGATTCTGCCATGAGGCTACTGGAATCGATAAACTCAGCAAAGTCTCAGGTTACAAAATCGATGTACAGAAATCAGTAGCATTCCTACATGTCAACAACAGTCAAACTGAGAACCAAATCAAAGACTCAATACCCTTCACGATAGCAACAAAGAAAATAAGATACCTAGGAATATATTTAACTAAGGAGGTCAAAGACCTCTACAGGGAGAACTATGAAACACCAAAGAAGGAAATAGCAGAGGATGTAAACAGGTAGAAAACCATACCATGCTCATGGATCGGCAAAATCAACATTGTTAAAATGTCTATACTACCCAAAGAGATCTATGAATTCAATGCAATCCCTATTAAAATACCAACATTATCTTTTGCAGATCTAGAAGAAATAATTCTATGCTTCATATAGAACCAGAGAAGACCCCATATAGCAAAAGCAATCTTAAGTAAAAAGAACAAATTGGGAGGCATCCATTTACCAGACTTCAAGCTATACTACAAGGCTATAGTAACTAAAACAGCATGGTGTTGGCACAAGAACAGAGACATAGACCAGTGGAACAGAACTGAGAACCCAGATATAAAACCATCCTCATATAGCCATCTAATCTTTGACAAAGCAGACAAAAACATACACTGGGGAAAAGAATCCTTAATAAATGGTGCTGGGAAAATTGGATAGCCACATGCAGAAGACTGAAACAGGATCCGCATCTTTACCTCTCACAAAAATCAACTCAAGGTAGATAATAGACTTAAACCTAAGGTGTGAAACTATAAGAATCTAGAAGAAAATGTTGGAAAAATTCTTAGACATTGGCCTAGGGAAAGAATTTATGAAGAAGACCCCAAAGGCAATCACAGAAACAACAAAAATAAATTAAATGGGACCTGATCAAATTAAAAAGCTTCTGCACAGCCAAGGAAACTATCATGAGAGCAAACAGACAACCTACAGAATAGGAGAAAATATTCGTATGCTACACATCCAATAAAGGGCTGATAACTAGAATCTACATAGAACTCAGGAAAATCAGCAAGAAAAAATCAACCCTATCAAAAAGTGGACAAAGCACATGAACAGAAACTTTTTAAAAGAAGATAGACTAATGGCCAATTAGTATTTATTGAGCACCTAATATGTGAAATGCTCTCTGCTAGGCTCTCTTTCCAGTTTACTTTGTCCAAAGCAATCCTGAGATCATTGTTGTAATAATTAAGAGTATTATTATATTATTATAACAGTTATAACAATAGCCAGTAGTGGCCCTTAGTATGTTTCAGGACTGTTTTGTACTTTATATACATAGTAAAGTTTTCTTGAGAGGAAAGTGGTACAGAGATTTATAACAATGGAACAAATTCTTTTTACCGATTGGTGGTCTGCATAGCATGGCTCTAGCCATACTAGCTTTTTTTCTGTTCCTCAACAAATGCCAAGTTTTCTCTCATTTCATCCCATCCCATTTGTACTTACTGTTCCCTCTGCCATGGAAGCTCTCATCTCAACCTCCAAATGTCACCTCCTCATGCCTTCCCTGCACACCATCTCTAAAGTAGCCTACTATAATCATCTCGTTTCTTTGTATATTTATTGTCCTCCTTAATAATTGATATATCTTATAGCACATAACACAAGGCCTGGCACTAATAGTCAAACATTTGTTGAATAAATAAATGAGGGCAGGAGAGAAGCACAGGGCATGTATCTTGTGAATGCTGTGAATGTCAAGGAAAACCAGCCACATCTTCAGCGACTCACTGCAGGATATCAAAAAGTCTTCACTTTGCCTTTGAGGATTGCTGTGTTTCCACCTGCAGTAAAGACTTGCTGAGAAGAGCTTTATAACTCAACTCCCCCTCCACAACATTTTATGAGAGTTTTGTTACTGTCAAGTATCATCATGGTGTTTTCCATCTTGTGCCAAGGACATGTGATGGAAAGGTTGTTAAAGTCATCTGCTATGTGTCAACAGTATCAGGTCTTCAAATGATTCTCTCAATCACCCAAGTACAGCACAGCCCCTGCTAAACTGGTGCTAGAAAAATGAGCCACCTCTCTGCCTGAAATGAAAATCTTGCTGGTAGAACAATAGCAGAAAAGAGCTACTCAGGCAATGTGAATGGCCACATTATATAATGGCTGCAACTCTTCCTATCCTGGTGGGGCCAACCTTTAGCTGCAGTCTAAACTCTTTTGGCTTCACAAGGGTCAAAAATCAAATGCAAGACACTGTAGAGCAGTGGAGACCATGGAAAACTTGAGTGCGCACCCCAACCAAAAACAGTGTTTAGTTAGCTCTAACGAAATATTACGATGCAGGAATTCAGGCCCAAGATTGTTAGCTCTTTTGACTTTTCAAGAGAAGCTGGAAATTTGTTTGACAGGATGAATGTGGAGTATGGCTCCGCATCAAATCCAACTCAGGTGCTATTTATTTAGTTTATACTGTGTCCATGTCACTGTCCTAGATACATCTATTTATCAAAAAGGAATGAGACCTGGGACTCATGAACTTAAAAAGCTTTATTCTAGTCAGAAAACCAAGATATGTTCTTGAATAAATAGGACATAAGACCATACAGGAAGTGATATATATCATATAAGTAAACGTGCTGTGTATTTATTTATTTATTTTCAGCATATTATGGGGGTACAAATGTTTAGGTTACGTATATTGCCCTTGCCCCAGTCGAGTCAGAGCTTCAAGCGTGTCCATCCTCCAGACAGTGCACACCGCACCTATTAGGTGTGAATATACCCATCCCTTCCTCCCCACTCCCATCTGCCCAAACTGAGTCAGAATGTAAATCAACTATGTTTTTTTTTTAAAAAATCAGCTGAACTAAAGAATTTGCTTAGTAACATAGTTGATTTACATTCTGGCTCAGGTTTCTTATGTCATTGCAGACAGGCAACAAAGGTTTCTCAGACTGACACTAGTCCATGAGCTGCACTTTAACCCTGGTCTAAAGTGTAGTGAGAGAAAGGGGTAAGATGGAATGAGATATGGTTAGAGAGGTAAGAAAGAACCTATACCAAGCCTAAATGTGCAGATAAAGATGGAGTCTTCATTAAAATGCAATATAATGTGAGTAAAAAAGCGAAGTGACTCCTTCAGATCCTTAATGAGAGTTTCAGAGTTTGAAATGGTGCATAGAGAAGAGCCATACTGAGGTGGGGGTGAGAGGTAATCTATCAGACTGACTCAGGAATTAAGTTATTTGCTTATGTACAGTGTGTGATTAAAAATCATCAATACATTTGTATAGCATGATCTAGGAATATGTGCATTCTGCAAATGCCAAGAGCCAATGGCAGACCTTGAAAACTTGACTGACAGGCATGTTTTGTTTGGCCCTTACAATAATTAAGGAAAAAAATTGTATTGGTTGCCAACATTTTAAAATTTTGAAAATCTGGCAGAGCTGGGCTTATATTCCCACAAGGCAGCCTCATTAGAAGGTGAATATGCTTACGCAGTGCCTATCACCCCCTCAATGTCTTATACCTGACTTGTATATTGATTGGGATAGCGGGTTATGCCACAGTAACAAATGACTGAATCATCTCAGTGGCTTACTAGAGAGGTTTATTTCTTGCTCGCTTGCATGTCCATGGTGAGTCAACTGTGGTTCTGCTCCACATCGTCACCCCAGCACTGGCATCTCCCTGAAGCATCACCAGTATTGAAGGAGAAGGAAAGGGAGCATGAACAAAAATGGCACTTGTTCTTAGAGCATCTGCTTTTATTTCATTGCCAAAAGTAAGTTCCATGGCCAAGGTGAAGGCAATGGGGCTGGGAAGTATAATCCACCCTCAGGAAGAGGCAGCCAATATTTATGCACAACAGTTGACCTCAGCCCTCTGGCTAATTTAGATGACATGTCTAGTCTCCACAGACACTTGAGAGTGACTGCTTTGGCCTATGGAACTTGAAAATTCCATTTTATCATAGCCAGAAGCAGGAGAGCTACTCTGAAGCTTACTATGCTACAGCTGTCACCACTACATTTCTTTTATTTTATTATTTTATTGAGCCACATGTCCTTGAATGGTTTAAGATTTCACAAGCTTTTCCCTATATACCCTTTATTTACTTCTTGCTTGAGGTTCTACCCAGGCAAGGCACACTAACCATAATAGCAGTGCTGGCAAGCCAGGGTGTGAGGTAGCTTTTTACTGGCTTCCTGTGGGTGGGGTGTGCACTCAGAATGAGCCATTGGATGTGTACTGCAGCATAGCTGGAGTCTGGCGAGGCTTTACCATAAAAAACAAGTAAATGATTAGGCTTGTGAAGCTAAATATTTACTATAAACCCTCTGTGTACCCTGTTCTGCCCTGGTGACTGTGAAAAACAAGAGTCCTTGAAGAGCAAGGAGACTACTAGAGGAACTACTAGCAAGGATGAAGATGTGAGTGCTGAATTGTGGGGTATTCATTTAGTTAACCTGAGTTGCCAGTGTGGGTTGGCGTCAGCAGGGAAAGCCTTCGTGGAGGAGGCCAGAATTGTGGGACTTGACGTAGGGAAGGAGAACATTGTGCATAAGCTCAAAGTTTCAACTGGTTTCCCCTAAATCTTTGAAATCTGGAAGATGGGATTGTACAGTATTCTCTTAGAGTCGGTTAAATACTTTGGAAATGTTTTTAAAGTTCTCCATTAAAATATTTTTGTTAGGCCTTGAGTGCCACTTAATTCTTAGTAGCAGGTGTGATATGAAATTGCAGCAGCTACACTCAGCAGCCACAGGGCTGTTCCACTCCAACCTGCGTTGTTTTCTCTTGTTCACTAGCACACAGCACCTCTGATGGGCTGTAGTAGTTTTGTTTCCACAGGTCATGCTAGGATTTCCTTTCCTGAGGAGCCCTAGATGTAGATTTCACACAGAGGCTGGCGATGTTCTCCTCATTTTGAAGGTACCTGGGTAGGGAACTTACATATCCTGTGCCTAGGCGAGCACCTGAAAAAGGCAAGCATTGAATACATGTTGTTGAATGAGAGGGATGGATGGGTTTAGAGAACCACCTGATCATCTTTCTCTTCTCAGTTACTTGCTCCTCTATTCCATCCTCCTCTTACGGGCATTGGGAGGGAGAGAGGATGAAAATGAGGGTAGACATTTGGCTTGCTAGAAAGGATTTTAAGGGGGAAGGCATCAATTTGCCTTTTCCTTCCTTCAACAGACGGAGAATAGAAATGAATAAAGTAGGTTGGGTTTTAGAGGAAATAGGGAACAGAGGTGAAGGGATCATGGTGAATGGTAAAACACATGCCTGTCCAAGGTGGCAGGTGCAGCTTTGCTCCAGGTGGTGGCTGTCATAAGAAATTTCAGGAAAAGCATTGTCACATCTTCAGATTTTGAAGAGAACTCAAAATCCAAAATTTCATCTAAAATACCCTGGTTTTAAAAAAAAATGTTGGCCATCTTTTTTCAAACTCTGTGTGGTCCATACAAAACATCTCTGCAGGCTAGATATGGCCCAGTGGCCTCCGGGATGTAATTTCCAGACCTTGTGGTCCTTTACTAACCCACCAAGCACTTAGCAATACCAGGTAGAGGCAACTAAGCTAACTGTTGTACAGGGAGGAGGATTCGTGATGTGTTCTCCACACTCCTACTTGATTGCTCAGTGGCCAGTCAATGATGAGGATGAGGACGACGGCCCATGGCCATGGGAAGGAGGCCCACTTCAGCAGCATGCCTGGTGTGCTGTTTGCTCATCAGGTATTGGTACACCCAAACACAATTATTTAGGACATTTTAGCTAACAAAGGGGTCATCCAACTGGAACGGGCCAGTGGAGGATGGTGGCACAGTTAGTCCTTGGTGAATGAAGTGATTAGCATCAAAAGGTGTGCTTTTCTTTGATTTACAACTCAGCTGAGCCTATAAAGAAAATGGTGCAGAGTGACAGTTCCCACTTATTGTTTCTTGCCCTCTGGTGTTTGCTGATTCATTCATTCATGCACTCAACAAATATTTCTTGAACATCTATAAGATGTCAGGCACTATTCTAAGTATCATGGACATATAGCAGAAAACAAAACAAAGTCCCTGCCCTCAGGGAGCGTACAGTCTAGCATGAGGACCTAATGGTGTACATCACGTGATAGAAATCTTTTGAAAAGTTGGCAAGTCATCATTCTTTCCCAGTTCTCAAGAAGAGATGGCAGAAGAGAAGTGGTACTTGAGGATGTTGGGGGGAAATTATGCAGGGAGATCACCTTTTTCTGGGATATCCACAGGAAGCCCCACGGTGGTCCTAGAAGAAAAGTCCTGACAGTTCTTGCTTCCAGTGTACCTCCCGTGGCATAGTGGTGCTTTTCGCTGCCTTTATAATCTTCTGAGCATGTTCATTTCAACTTTGCTATGGAACTCCTGTGGAATTTGGTGAGGAGTCCCAGGATGTCCCCTTGGAAATACAACTCTCAGGGTGTTTATTTGCTAACTCAAGAAGTACAAAGGGATAAAGAATAAAATTTCTTCACTGAACATTCACCTAGTTGTACATATTATACATACCTATCAGTGAATGAGCATAGCAGATAAAATGGTAAACTTCATTTTGCTCTACCTTAAACTGCATTTAATTCTGTTAAAGAAGTGGAAGCTGTTGGGCCTATCACTAAGGATTGTCAGAATCCACTCTATTATTTATTTCGTTTTTTGTATTGGTGTGTATTTAGACAGTTAACCATGGAAATAAATTATACCAATGCCTTTCATCTATATTATTAAAACTCTTTAAAAATTTGACTCAACTCTCAATCTTGGAAATGTTTACATCTGGACTATTTTATCATCAATTCATGAGAGAGAAGCAGTGTGATATGACTAGGAAATGATACACCTTTTAATATGCCAAGACCTCAGCAAGTCCAGAATATCAAGACTCACCCAGATCAGCAATTAGTTTTTGGATCCCTGGCTTCTTCAGAGACATTTTAGGGATGAGTTATTATTTTTATGGTCTATTTCTAGGCTTCTCACATATCCCTGTCATACACAAACAACTTTTGAAATTTATTTGCCATGGAGAAACACTTTGGTCTCAATGGAACTCCAAGATGATACCAAAATGAACATGTTGGAAACAACACCAGGATGCCAAAGCAGTCCTTAGTTACAAAGGAGGCTGCTTATGTGTTCAGTGAAAAAGTAGATCCCTCTTAAAAGTGGTGAAATAATTTTGCATAGCATATTGCCGTAACTTGGCAGGATAGTGATAATAGATTTTAATTTAATGTACTCAAGAATTTAATAGGAATATAAAATGGAAAAAGAGAAATATCAGAAATTTATCAATCATTTCATTTTTTTTACAGCAATGTCAATCAAGGAAAAGCTTAAATACATTTTTATAAGGTGGCAGGCCAAAGACTATGTTCAGAATATACAATGTATGTCCCACTCAATCCATGTATACATATATAAATATATACATATACACATATATGGAAATACAATCCTATCATATTTTAGATACTTCTGAGTAAATTTACGAACTTTTGCTTGACCTGAAGCTTAGCCCATCACATATACCTAATGTCAAATTTTCAGGTATATAAACATAAGCATTTAACACCTAGACAAGCACACATCATTGAATTTCTAGTTCAGGATAAATATCTCCTGTTCATAACTTTGAGATAGGAAGTTAGGTCACCTGTATTTTGATCCTGGTTTTATAAAGTGCCATTTAACCTTTCAAGGGTCTCTCAGTTTGCCCATCATAAGATGATTTTGGTAGGGGCATATTTCATTTATTTGGGACACCATGAAAATGCAGTGTAGCCCCATTCTTTATACAAAGTAGGTTTTCTGTACATGTCTTAGCATTAATATTGAGTCTTTATTGGGAACAACTCATCCCATTTGGCAATAATCTTTAATGGACAGGCAATATATGATATTACTGAATGTCTCTAAGCACTCATCTAATTTTTTATAAGGGCTATTACTATCAAAGACAGTTATAATTTGATTATGAGGACTAAATCAGTCAATAAATGGCATATACTTAGAACAGAGAATGCATATCGTGAGCATTCCAATGTTAGTGATGACAGTTACTACTACCATTACTACTCTATGCCAGGCTCTGGGCTAGAATAAAAATTAAAACAGCCATGGGCTCTGCCCTTGTAGAATTTAGATTCATATACTGTATGGTTGCAAACTCCATTTTCTACTAGGCTAGTCGGGACACATAGATGTAAGAAATGGGGCTGTGGTTCCTGTACACCACACACCTGGCTGGAGAGGGCAGGGACAACTTAGCCCCAGCAGGTGGTTACCTTCTGGGAATGAGGCCAACTGTTGTCATATCTTGCTTTTCAAGAGAAATTATAAACTTGAGTTGTTATATGAAATCTCTCAACTTGTGAGCACTCACAATATCAATTAACAGACAAATGCTTTATGGGCGAAAAGCAGCCGCAGGCTGGCTGGCTGGTTCCTAGAAATACCAGTTTACAATCTCTTAACATGTTGGCTATAATAGCCCCAATTCTCCACTTTTGGGGGGCAGCCCAAATAGATGTGGGCAAAAATTACTTGTCAGTTAATCCTTAATTCTTGGCTCCTCCATGAAATGCACAGAATTTATATAGGTTGGGGGCTTGCAGTTCTTGCAAGGCAGAGCTGAATGTTAGGGACTGTCTCTTTAGTGATCACAGAGGCACAAATAGGACTGGTGGGGTGGACTGGTATGGCCAGAACTCATCCAAGGGGTTAGACAACTGTCTTTTTGCCAGAGAACATAAGGACACTGTAGAGCACAGATAGGTGAAGAGTTTAACACAATTTATTTTATGCTTAAATAATCGACTAGGTCATCCAGTGTATGGTTTTTCATACATATGTCATTAGAGCTATGTGTCAATGAATGCTGATTTTATGTGAATATAATCAACAAATTAAAGAATTTCACCAAAACCCAAATAAAAATGCCCTTTAAAACACAGCAGCCTTATTAACCTAATATGACACTGCTAGAATGGTTACAAATGATTGGCTTACTGAAAGGTGTCTACATCTTATAGCCAGTACACGATACAGTAATAATTTTACAGCGTGCTGCCATTCTACTAGCTAAGGATTTCAGTTCAGTCCATTTTAAATACCCCTGACTGGGGCCTCTTATGAGCACCATCCACCTCTAAAGCGGCAAGCATTACCCCCTTTTAAGCACTAACAGCACCCCCCACCCCCAAAGCAACTACTGTATAGGTTATTTTTTTTTCATTTTTAGGTCATTTCATTGAAAAATTGGCAATAGCAACAAATATTAGATGAAGGGCTTTGTGTTTACAGATAAAATCTTCTGTGTTGCAGTATACTGTAGTGTTTGCAAAATTGGAAAAGATTTAATCAAAATAAGGTGATACACATGCATCAAAATATTAGTATTCTGAAGAAAAAATTTTTTCACAGAACTACAGAATTCCTCATTTTAGGAATTATTTAAATTTGCAGCAGATTTTAAAGATTTGTTTTTTTAAAATCAAGCTTAGCAGTTTTGCATATACAAACATTATAATTGCTAATATACAAGAATCAGTGAAGAGTCCCCCCCACCCAGAACCACTCCCTCCTCTTCTAGGGTGAAGTCATTTGAGACCCCTATTTGTTAAATGCATTTGCAATATTCTGTTTGTGTTCTAAGAGGCAGTGCCTTATCAACATTTATTCTATTTTTCTGTTAGAATTTATACAGTGTTATTATTTACAGCAAAACTATCGATGTTTTAAAAAAGAAACAAATAGTGTTTATACCCTGACAGTTTGGGTCCAAGAAAAATAAGGCGAGCTGTTGTGGATTTAGTAATTTTAGTGTTTCTCTGTGATTTGATCATTCCTTCTCCTTCTGTCCCTTCTGATGGCAGGAATTTCTTCCTTTTGTAGATGACACCAAATTACTTGAGATAAACTGTTAACAGCATGGCTTCTTGTATATACACTGCATTGCTAATTGCACACGCGCCAATCCCGGAAATGAAAGTGAATTTCCATGCTCTGTAAATTGGCTCATGCTAAATTAAAATGTGGGTGGTTTTCTTTTTCTTTTCTTTTTGCATAAAAAAAATCATGCCATTAATGTGTGGAAGCAGCAAACACACACACCCTTCTCCATGAAGTTTTACTTCCTGTGGACATTTCTTCCATGAATTTCTCAATACTGGCAGTAAAAACACATGATCCTGTGGAAAGAGAGATAGTAGGTAGTGAATTTAGCTTGCTTTCTCTTTTACTTTTTTTTTTTTTTTTTAAGAGAACTTGCTTAAGCCTTACTTGCCATTCAACAGAAAAGCCTGAGAATGGTTTCTCCATTCCTAATGGAGTGGTTTAACATGATGCTTTTGACTGAGGCTACCTGCTAGATGCATCAAAGGACAAGGCCCTAAGGTATACGGATTGGAAAGCTCTCAGAAGGCAGTGACCTTGGCTAGGTGATCCTGTGACCTCCATGGGGCCTTGCTTACTGTACTTATGGTTTTAGAGACAGAGTTGGAAAGACCCTCTTCTATTTTTGTCTCTGAAGCTCAGGTTACTCAGCTACTCAGGAAAGCCATTTGCAACTCTTTGGGCCTCAGTCTTATCTCTAAAATGAGGTGGCTAAGAGAGGTGAACTCTGAGATTTCCATCAACATCAAAATGTAAGGGGTTTGGGGATTCCAAGGGTACAAAGAGCCAGAGACAGGGAATGAAGATAGAGCATCTGAGTTATTTCTGTATGTTTTATAATAAGTTCCTCCCCAACTAAAACGCCAAAGCCAACTAATCTTTCAAAAAGGGGAAACAATGTCATTACTTCATTGCTATGAAAGTGCTTTTTTCATATGCAAATTAAACTTAAACACTAAGTTCTACAATTGCAAAGAATACTTTCCCTTCTCCTGCCTGCATTAGTCATGATGGGATAAATTAATTTCATTTGAACTTTTTAATGAAGGCTTCACAGAGAATGTCTTGTCTTACTGGATGATTCCTGCATAAAGCATCAGTGTTTTATAGCCAGTCTTAATATGTCAAAATAAATCAACATTCTTTGGCAGAGGTTTTCATATTTTCATGCAGTATTGTTCTTGGTACAAATTCCTTTTCCATAAAACAAAGGTCTTACTACATACTGTCCTTCCATCTTGTTCGGTGTGAAAAGCCGACAAACTTGAATGCCTGCCCGAGAACAAGATACGGCTCATATAGAAATTCTGAGTAAGGCAAGAACAATTTTAGGAATAACCCTATTTCCTCGCATATAAGGAATACTATTTTTGCAGATCTAGGAGAAGCTTTAGAATTTTGCTTCTCTGGGGGCCCAAGAGTGTTCCCAGTGACCTTGAGGTTGTTTACTTACTCCAGACAAGTTTCTCTTTAGATGGATCACCTAGGACACTTTGGCTTATGTAAACACATGAGTACAGCATTTCATCTGTCTGCCCCACTACAGATCTGGCTTTCTTTTTTGCAGTAAAAGTGCTACTGACCTCCATGCCCCAGGTCACTAATGCTTGGAGCCAAGAACATCAAAGTATCAATTACTTCTGGGTGATTATAACACTCTCCTACCATGACTCTGCAGAGGTTCCAAAGAAGGAAAGTGACTCATTTGGGTAGATGTCACACAGGGTGGGCAAATCAGAGTAAGATGATCAGGATTTTCTCACCTGTTTTTACCATTTAATCCTGATCTTTCAGGTGCCATGCTGCTTAGATGGTCTTATGATAATGTTACCACAGTGCTCTGTTTTCTCTAAATTTCTTCTTCCCCACTTTTTGTAGCTTAATTGATATGTGATTTATATATTATATTTCATCTATTATAAATACACAGTTTGATAAGTTTTAGTAAATTAATATAGATGTGTGATCATCACTGCAACCCAGTTCACTTTTTTCTTCATCTTTTCTAAAATCGAATTCAACTTCCCAGGTTCATTTTGTAATAAGAAGCAAGGTCTTTCTCTTTTCACCTCAAGGCAAGCAAACATTATCTTTCTAGATGTATTTTTTAAAAATGCTGTAAATTATGCCCACTTATAGTCAAGTGAGAATGATTTAGGTGATAGGTTTTGGTTCCCCACCCCTGCCAAAGTGAGAGTTAGTTCCACTTATAAATTTCTCTTTTCTCAGTCATGCAATCAGTGTGTTGGTTCCAATCACACGGGGTGCAGGAAGGTCATTCATTGGACCAAAGACTTTATACTAAGAACAGTGTTGCACACAAAGCATGAGAACTTAGGCTAAGTGACTGTGTGCCAGTTATAAAATATTAATACTTGGCATAAACTGTGATGAGAGCGCCATCTGATGGGAAGGTGTGAGGGTGGAAGCCATCAAAATGACATTTCAGAAATAGAATTTTGAATCATTTCCCCTTTCTCGGTTTAGATAATGGATATGAGATAGATGCAATAGCAGTTAGAAGTCTTTCTTTGGCTTTTGTATGCTTTTCAAACCCAAAGGTAAGAAAAACTAACGTAGCCAGGCACAGTGGCTCACGCCTGTAAGCCTAACACGCTGGGAGGCCGAGGCAGGTGGATCGTTTTTTTTTATTTCAGCATATTACAGGGGTACAAATATTACGGTTATGTATATTGCCCATGACCCCCTCCCCCCTCGAGGCAGAGCCTCAAGCATGACAGGTGGATCATTTGAGCTCAGGTGTTCAAGACCAGCCTGAGCAAGAGTGAGACCCCGTCTCTACTAAAAATAGAAAAAAATTAGCTGGACAACTAAAAATATATAGAAAAAATTAGCTGGGCATGATGGCGCATGCCTGTAGTCCCAGCTACTCAGGAGGCTGAGACAGAAGGATGGCTTGAGCCCAGGAGTTTGAGGTTGCTGTGAGCTAGACTGATGCCACGGCACTCTAGCCCGGGCAACAGAGTGAGACTCTGTCTCAAAACAGAAACAAAAACAAAAAGCAAACCAACAAAACTAATGCAGAAAACCAGTCATTCCTTTTAGCTATTTCATCGTAATTTTTAATTTTAAGAAATATTTTTAAATATAGTAAAAGAGCAATTCAGTGGATTTTCATGGCAGTTGATATTTCACAGAGGAATATGTACTTTATTATATCTTTAAGTCAGGAGTATGATCAGGTATAGACTCAACCTTTCCTTTATAGACCCATGGACATAACTGGTTTTTAGCTCCCCATGCCTAGCTTTAAAAAGTTCCCATATCTTTAACTTGGCATCTGTAACTCTCTGTGGTCCAGCCCAGCGAACCTTTTTAAGCTTAATTCCCACTACTCTCCACTAAAAAGCTTTGTTTTAGAATCTCTAGTAGTTCTTAAACTTGGTTACCTGTTAGAATTATCTGGGAAGATTTTTTAAAAATCTCAATATCCAGGCCACATCACGTACCAGTTTATACAGAATTTCTTGGGGTAGGACCTAGCATCAAAAATTTTAAACACTCTGGATGATTTGAGGACCAGTGATATATTCTAGCATAGTGCTTCTCGAAGTTTAATATGTATTAAAACTGGGGAATCTTCAACTGTGGATTCTGATTCAGTAGGTCAGGGGTAAGCTCTGAAGTTCTGCATTCCTAACAAACTTTTCGGCAATGCTGATACTGCTGGTCCACAGACCTCCCTTTGAGGATCTAGAATACTTGCCAGTTATCAACTATATATTGTTTTCCAACTTCGTTTTCTTTGCTCATGATTTTGTCTCACCTATCCTTCCCTTCTTTATTCCTCATTTATATCTAAGTTTTCTCTATCCTTCAAGTTTGTTTCAAATGCCACCTATGGTCTTAAATGTCATGACTTCCCAGAGACCTTCCCTAGCCTCCAAGTCTAAATATATTCCCACACTATTCTTTCACTGGATTCTGGAAATTGTATGTTCAGTGCTTTTAAACAACATTTGTCTCATGGCTTTTTTCCTTGCAGACTGGGAGATCCAGAAATGCAGGGACCATGGAGGTTTTATTTACCGTTGTATATCTAGCCCTTGCATTCTAAGCCAGACAGATGGCCAAATATTCTTTGAGGGAATGAATGAAATGAGTTAACTTTTGGCCTCAGATAAAGTGCTGCCCTGACAAGCCTGGGCACTCTTGCTGTCTGTGGCTTCCATATAGTATGAGATCCTGAGCATTTTCCCACAGGAGGTATAGAATACAGCTATGTGTTAATGTAAACCTTTGTTATGACTTTTATTTGGGGACCTTCCCTTGCCATGACCTCACTAATCAGCCCTCTAATAGTATTTGCCGTAAAAATCTGGACATTATGGATGCCTTAAAAATGAAGTCTTGCTTTGTTTAAAAAAAGAAAAGAACAAAAAATCACAAGTGTTTTCATTGTATATAGTATGAAGAAATTTACTACAAGTTGTCTTTATATATGTATTTGATTCAAAATGTGCTTTTGGGTCTATAAAGCTAATCAGATATTACTTTTTAATATGAGTAATATTTATGAATTAAGGGGTTATGTTCTAGATAAGTTCAAATTTTTTTCTTTTGCTCCCCAGCTGTAGGACCTTGGGTAAATCATTTAACTTTTTAAACCTCAGTTTTCCCATTTATTAAAAAAAAGGGGAGGGCGATAGTTGTACGTCTCTTATAGCATCGTTTTGGGGATTACATAAGGTAATATGTAATGATTTTACCTAGTGCCTGGCATATGGCAATCAGTAAAGGACTATTATTATTCATAAATAATTTTAGACATAGCTTAGTATAATAGAAAGACCATTAGGCAGAGTATTAATCTTGAGTTCAAGTCCTAGCTCTACCAGTCATAAACTGGGACAGATACATCATCTGACTTCTCTGAGCCTTAGTATCCTCATCTGTAAAAGGTCACAAACGAAATTGTTCTGACTTGCCTCAACACTTGTTTGAAGGGTTAGATTATACAAGTATGTAAAAGTACTTTGTAAACTATAAGTCACACTATATACTATGCGCAAATCTTTAAAGTCACTGGCTTTTCCCCTCAAAAATAGGATGGCCGTGACTCAATATAAAGAAAAGCAGCTGCGGAGTTCAGATAGCTCAAAATTCAATTGGTTGTAAAATAGGAAATAAATATTTTGGTGTCACCATGTAAGACTCAATGATAATTGGAAGCATTCTATTTGCTTAGTTGTTTTTTTTAGAAAGATAGCCAACATGACTATAAAAAATATATTTGCAAATTAATTTTTTCCAGAGCTCACATTCAATGTCCTGGAATTTCAGACAGTATTCTTGTTTCCTACTAGAAGGTAAACACTACCTGGAAAGTAAAAGTAGGCTTGCTATCAAATTGCTGTTCTTTCCATCTGACACATTAAGTTTGCTTTTTGCTGAAGTTTTTTTCACATTCATATGAATTAATCTCCATGAATTTCTCTTTTCTTTGAGTGGTGTAGCAAGTGAGTCTGACAACTTCTTTATAGGGTAATTATTTATAATTTTAAAACATCCTGTGTTTTAAAAATGACCAAGTCATTTTTATATTACTATAGGACCCTGGCAGTATAGCACTGTCACATACTTTTGGTATCATTTATTCACAGATATTAGGTATATGCTTTTGTAGAAAAATGGCCCAGCTATTGTAGGTAAGCTTTTTGGTTCTTTCCCACTCAGAGTCTGAGTATACGGTTGAACAAGTTGCTAAACATTTAGGGGCATGCTAACACTGACTGAACTCTCCTCTACTTTCATTTACAATTTTTAAATGGACTAATTCAAGATAGCAAACTCATGCACAAATCATGGGTTCATAGTAGACATACATCGATGTCATCCCTAGTTTTCTCATCTTTCACCCTTTTCATCCAATAACAAGCAAGCTGTGTCAATATCTCCTGATTCAGCCATTCTCACTGCCCAAACTAGCATCTGCAATAGTTTCTTAACAGGTTTTCTGCTCATCTATTACTGCCCCTTTCAATTCATTCTCTATCCTGCATCTGGAGTGAGTGATGCAGAACATAAACTGGATCATATCTCATCCTTGCCTAAAAACCTTCAGCGATTTCCCACTGCTTTTAGGGCAAACAACAGAATCCTTGCGGAGATGACCGACTCCTATTCATTTTTCCAACTCAGCTCAAATATCACGTTCTCAAGGAAGCCTTCCCTGTCACCTCACACCCGGGTTGAGTCTCCAGTAAACATGGTTGAAAAACTGGGCTCTGTAGGCAGCTTGTCAGGGTTTGTATCCTATTTCTGCCACACTTTTCTTATGTGACATTGGGCAATTTACTTAACTGCTTTGGTCCTGTTTCCTCATCTGTTAAAAGGGGATAATAAGGGCACCTATTCAAGAGGGCTGGCTGTGAGAATTAAACGAAGAACACATGGAAAACACTTGGGAGTAAATATTTCCAGAGCACTCTGTGGTTCTTCAGTTTTTTCAATGCCATTAAACAGTGATGTAAGAAAGCCTCACAGAAAGGAAGTGAAATAAATGTTAGAATGGATAAATAAATAAATGATAATGTTGGGGGAGGGAGAATTAGGAATTTATCTGGCCCTTATTTAACTCACATATAAAATTAGTGGCAATGAGACTAGATTATTTCTCAGTTCCTTACGTCAGCACTCCAAATACCAGGATTCTGGTAAGTAGGGAACAGGAAATACGAGTGAAAACCAGAATCTGTTCTTTCTTTCTTTAACCAATGGGGCAAAGAGGACTGTAGGTGAACGGCCCTAAAGAAATGATTCTGCTTCACCTTTTGTTTAACCAGAATTTACCTCAAAATTCTGTTGTTTTTTTTTTCATACCAAATGGCCTTTTTAATTGTAGCTATGTGGAAATAGGACAGTGTAAAATCTGGAAACAATGTTAAAGGAAAATAGTGTGATCTATAAAGTCCAAGCAAATTTAAACAAAGCTCACTTTACTAAACATTTAACTTAAAACAAGAACAGTACTATCATTAACCAATTTTTCCCCTTTGGTTTATATAAAATATGTAAAGTTGTATATGGGGGTGTCAGTCACTTAATTTAGACTTTTGGCAACCACTATATTTCAACCAAAATTATAGCCTCAGATGCTATTCTGCTAAAATGGTTAAAATGTAGGATCAATCCAGTTCTCAAAGTACATTTGTAAGAATTATTTGTTGCCAAATAGTCTTCCTGTTAGATTGTATAAGGTTACTGCATTTCATAATGAGCCTTCATTCTTAGAGGAGATTCAAAAATCACTATTTATATTTGCTTCTGCAAACATAATTTACATTTAAATTCCTGCCTAATTTGTGAAGGAAAAGTTAATAGACCATGAAACTCGAATCAAGTTTGTGTGTGTGTATACACACACATATATATGCAAACATAAAAAGAACTAGAACAACTTCATACTTGATTTTCAAAGCTGGAATTCAGTGAAAAAGAGAGGAAGGTGAACATGTGAATCACTTATTTAGTAAAATTTTGAAGTTTTAGGAATTTAAGTCCTATTGATATGAGCATATTTATTACAGTGACTGACCATTCACTGTTATGAGTGGCTCTTCTTTTCCACATGGCGGATTTCTTTCTTCGTTTTCACCTTATAACCTTCTCCCTGCTTTAAAAGGAATATACACATTAAGATTTCATAATGAAAGAGTTTTAGTTATAAAGCAGTCCCATTCTGGTCCTTGGAAGCTGGATTAGGATAAGTAAAACAGTTTAAAGCACTTTGTCACTTCATGTCCAAAAATACATACGATCTAGTTGGCTTAACTACACAGCTGAGCGTCATCAAGGCAAGCTAGCTAGAGAGCGCTGTCAAAACGAATATGACAGAACTATATTTCACAATAATTCAGTAGGTTAGTGATAAATGAAAATGAGCAGCCTATACATTTCCTATAGTGACTAGAAGAAACTGCTAAAAGTTCACAAGGCACCCAAATCCCAATTTTTAAACATATCAGTAAATTATAATTTATGGCTTTTTAATGGCCAGCAGAATTTTAAGTGACCTGTTGTAATGAAACTGAAATTTCTCAGTAAAGCACTAATCAAGAATGAAAAGCCCTAGAAATGCTATTGATCTGAGGAGTTTTTTTTTTTTTTAAGTTTGTGGAATTACTAATGCCTTCCTCTCACTATCAGACCAATGAGGCATCTATTTTCCATAAAGCAAGACTTCTCACTGAGTATCAGGAACATACTGCTCTCAGAGCAAGGTTGTTGCACAAATACTCAGCTTCCACTCTATTCTTAACAAAAAACACAAGTAGCCTTTCCAATTTTCTGATTGAATACTTCTGAGAAATTTTCAGTTCACTTTATTCTTATGTAAACAGTCTATTGAAGTTTCTATTTTTAAAGTGAAAAGGGTAAAGATCTGAGAAATAGAAAGAAATGAAGAATAACTAGAAATGTTCTTTCTAAGATGGAGATTCATTGGTGAGTTTCACTGTTCAGTGGTAAGTTCGGTTCTTTAACTGGCAAGTTGGATGTGAGCTGTTATAAACTCAAAGAGGGAAACCCTCCTCAGGTTAAGATACGGGAATTCAGATTTTCCTACAGAATATGGTAGAAAGGGAAAAATGTATAGATTTGATGTAAAGATCTTGAATGGAGCCCTCTGCTATTCTACCATTTAAACCCTAGGCATTTGCAGTGTTCTCGTCCCTGTCCCAGGCAGCACTCTGCTGAAGGCGAAGCCCTCAGTGGGGCTGGGGCATTCTTTAGTTCTCTAAAACTAACACATTCTTTCCCCAATAAATGAATTTAACTCTACAAAAACTCTGAAGACAGTAAAAAAGTATATGTTAGGAAGAAAAGTGTTTTTCTTTGACCCTGATAAAATGCATAAGACGTCAAAAGCAACAAACACTTCAAGCTGCCACACTGCAGATGCCAGCCTGTTAGCAGTATTTCCTAGGGAGTGCACAAGCTTTTATCCTCTACATTCTCTTTGGCAGTCCCTCTCCATTACCACGTCATCATGTTTTCTCTCTTGTGGGATAACAATTCGTCTTATTACTTTCCGAGTGATCTGTAGGAAGCAATAGTGAAAAGTAGAGATTTTTCTGTTTCAAGAGGCAACACTATAGCACAGAAAATAGCAGTGTTTTTAATGCAGAAAATCTAAGTTCCAAGAGAAGCATGAAATCTCAATGATGATTACTTTTCTGGTGATGAGGTTGCCTTCTTCATCAGTAAATTTTTCTTCTGTGACAGATTCACCAGGAATGTTCTTTGCTTCCTCTCCCTAAAGGATTTGGCATAGAGATTAGCAACGTAACTATCTAAGTGGAGAAATCTCCACACCACTCCAAACACCACACATGCTCTGGAATTGTAGAAAAAGAATTTGTACATTCTACTTGCTACTCCATTCCAAGGGGAAAAGGATGACTTCACTGATGGTTATTGAGCAGTCCACAACGTTCAAACATTAAACCTCAAGAATGATGGTTAGCAACAAACTCCAAGAAGGAAGAATGTGAAAATATATAATTACAGAATGTAGTTACACACTGATAAACCAAAAGGCTTCATTTGTAGAAAAAACTCTTAGCTGACGACTAGAGCTCTGATTCAGTCATCTCACTTTGAGCATAGTGTTTCTTCATTAGTTTTACCAAATCTGTAGAGATTTTTGTGCATTGAGTTTTATTTGAATTAAGACAGTACCTTAGTTTGAGCATAATATTTGTCATTCATATTAGTTTTATTTAAAAATTCATTTACTAAGAGTAATATATACATGTTTTGATAGACTTTGAGAAAAGTTCAGAGCACAGAGAGAATTCTATTTTTAGACTGAGCCTTTCATAGGTCTTAAGTGAGAATAACTATGTCTGATGTAGTATATAGCTTAAGAGTACTACCTTGAAGTGAAGGGGTCTTATGTGATGACTGATTATCTCCATTGCCATAGGCCAAAAAAGAGATAAAATCAATACTAAAGGAATTTGAGATTATATGTTTCAGGTGACTGTTACCTGATTTATAAAGGGGAAACTGTCAAAGGTCTCCCTCTGATGAGTTTAAAAAATGGCATAAATTCTTAACTCTCCAGGGTAGGCTCATATTTTTTCTGCCTATAGGCAGGTTGGTGGATTTAGATGGCTCCTTAGGATCTCTCTGTTGGCTCCCTGATTGTATAATAAGACAAACCACTCAGCAAAAAGAGGACTGTAGCTGCATTACATTACCTTCCTCTGGTGTTCAACTTCAGATTTGTGCCACTTATAGTTTTGGGGAATAAGGATAAACATCTTAAGTGTGGGCTAATATTTAGGGACCTATTGATCTGTTAGTCAAATACCTTATTGAAAAGGTGAAGTAGATAATGTTACAGTGCAGTGTACAGATGTGGTTTTTCCAGGAAAAATGGCCAATCACAAAGACAGCTGCCTTCCCGAGAGAGCCAGGATTCTAACTTTTTCAGTGTTACTGGAATGGAAAAGATAGTGGCTCTGATAATGGTGAGAAAACTCTATGATTGCCTTATGTCACAACTGAAAGGCAGTTCTGGTTTGAAATGACAGAATAAAGACTAAAACACTATTGTTTGGCTAACAAAATTCTGTTCTCATTTTCTTTCATTACAAAGTGACTTTCTGTTCTTAGAGATTGTGGGTGCACAGGTCATGACAATGGGTAGGACATATGACTCATTTTTACCTCACTGTGGTATAGGTGGGATGAAAATAAAACAAGATGTTTCTTGCTGCTTATGTTTAGTTCATCCTAAATCTTGCTTATGACTAGTCTCAATTAGCACAGTTAAGACCTCAACATTGTCCCAATTTTCTTCCCTCTCTTATGTCTAAATGAACTTAAAACCTGCATCAAGTTTTTTATGGGAATATCATATTTCCTATGGTTGGTTTCATATGTTTGGGAAAAAACTCATTTTAAAAGTAATGGCACAAAGACAGCAAAAAAGCCAATAGAATTTCATGAAATATTTTACTATAGTTTAAAATGAATGAATGACATTTTTTGAGCTAACTCTTAGAAATTTCTAGTCCTTTGAATGCTAAACAATTAAAGGATCCGAGGAAAATCCAGAAAATGAGTATCCTATTGGATATGTTATGAATGGATCCTTTTGTGTGGAAAGATGCCAGTTAATTTTTAAATTGTTTGGGCAATCCCCAAAAGGAATACGAAGTAGGTATATTTATAGGCATAGAGAATACAAGAATACTGATTTAGACTAATAGCCTTAGAAAAAACAAAGCCCTACTTAAAAATAAAAAGCCATATAGGTTATTGAAAACTGTTTGGTATGTTGGCATTTTCATTGTTTCATACTGAAAATCATACTATTTATATATAATTAAAGGTAAAGGTACATGTACATTTCTTTATCCTAAATGGCCATTAAATATAGTCAATTATTGCTTTAATAAGGCCAAAATAAAGTTGATTATGAAGAAACTCACTACACTGGAGGAGTGGATTAGATAGATAGGAAAGACAGTAAGAAGTATGTTTTTAAAAAATTTATCCATCTTTAATTCTGTCAAATATATTAGAGACCAAGTGTTGCCAAGGAGATTTCTGGGGCCACTCTTCAGTGAGAGAGAATAATCTCTAATTAGTTTCTAAAGTTCTTGAAAACAGTTTGGATACTTTCAGGTAAACAAAATTTCCCCAGTCTTGTTGACATTATTTTTGGCAACCCCTCCCCCCAACTTCTCCCCTATTTTAAAGGAAAGTTATAGCATGTATGGTGTTACATTTTCATCTCTGGTGTCTGCCTTAATGAAAACTAATAGCTCTGCTAGAAGCACCGCATTTTATAATTTTTATTTCTCTCTCTTTGAAATTTTTAATAAAATGAAAGAAAAATATGAAATGTACCAATTTGCTTTGATGCACAAATTAAACTTTCCAAAAATAGGATGGATGTGATATAGTGTGCAAAAAGCAAGTTATTAAGCAATATGTATAATATAACCCATTTTTATATTCTAAAAAATCTAGCTAGGATTTGTTTGCACATGTACTGTCTATATTGGTATATGTGTATTAAAACAACCTGAAGCTTGTGAATAGTGGTTACCTCTGGAAAACAGAATAGGTGAATAGAACATTATATACTTTTGAATTGCTTGATTTGTGGCAAACATACATGTAAACTCTTATTTAGAAAGAAATTCAGTAAAAATGTTGAAATAAAAATAAAAATACAGTTGTACTATATAGTAAAAATTCAGTTATTTTAATCTTATCAAACTTCACAGTAGTTTGGTTGTTAGTTGGTTTAAAGTTTTTACTTTTGCAGTCACAGGATTTGCTAAGCAAATAAGGTAAACAAACTCACAGGACTGGTTAATAACTTTAATTGCTTCTAAGCATTTGAAACAACTGTATTTTCAAATGGTATAGAAATAAATGAATATGCTGATAAAATTTTAAAAGTCCCATAACAAATGGGAGAATTTGTTAACTTCACTCATTCCAGAGGGATTAGAGAGTATTAAATATAAAAAATAAAAACTTAAAAAAAGAACGGATCCACATATGAAAGTAAATAGAAAATTTGTAAAATTATACTTTTACCCCATTTATGATACAAATCGAATGCTAAGAAAACAGATTTACCCAGACTTGTGCCAATCCAATCCTTAGCACACCTACTGCTTCTTTTGGAAGACACTTCCCAGCAAAAGCTAGCTATGGGAGGGATGGAACAACCCCAAAATAGTTTTCAGATCTGAGATATTAAGTGCTGGGGGATTACTATGGCAAACAGTACAACTATGCTAGTTCAGTTCAGGATTGGATAGCATCCATGAAGTAGGTCAAATTCCCAGCATTCCAGCCTCATCAAATAGTGTCCAGCAATGACAGCCCAATGCTGCCTTCTGTGCCACTGGAAAGGTCTGAACAGCCAAATGCCTGATTTAGTCTAGCAAACAATATTCCTCTTTTATTTGTTCTGGAAGAGAAATACAATCATTCCTCAGTATCCTTGGAGATTGGTTCCAGGACCCCCAAGGATACCAAAATCCCAGGATGCTCAAGTCTCTTTTATAAAATGGTGCACGGTATTTGCATATAACCTACCTACATCTTCCTGTATACTTTAAATCATCTTTAGATTACTTGTAATACCTAATATAATGTAAACGATGTGTAAATAGTTGTTATACTGTATTGTTTTTTATTTGTATTTTTTATTGTTGGGTTTTTTCCCCTGAATATCTGTGAGCAGGGAACCTGCCAATACAGAGGGCAGGCTGCCTGTGAAGTACTGTGGACAAAACACTTCTCTAGAGGGCTAGGGAGGAGGCTCTGGTCCCAGAGCTGCTACTGCTATGTGATTTTGAGTAAATCAATTCATCTCCAATCTTCAGTTTTGTCATGTAGGAAAAGGCATAACTTTAGTCTTGTTAGCACCTGGAGAGGTCAACATTTCCATTTTATGTTTTTGACAAAGATGATTCCCATGTCACATTGATCTTACATTACAAAGATAGCAATATGTGGAGTAAATAGAAAAGCAACAGAAGTGTGATCTTTCTCAACTGCCCCAAAAATCTGAACAGAAAACTATTAACCAGAATCCTATATATGTAACTTATAAAGCTTTTTTTTGTATGGCTATAGCTTCCAATAATAATTATAAATATTCCTTAGCTTTTGGTTTCTCCATCACGTATGAAAGACATTTGTCAAAGCTCGTTTGTGAATGAATCTATTGTTTTTACAATGCTTTCTCCAGTTATAAATCTATTCTCTGATTCCACTCAGTCTCTCTAAAATTACACTAACTTTAAGAAGTGGGTATTTGGGGAGAATTATGAAGCCTATAACATCATAGCATATTTTGGTCTTTTAAATTTAAGCTCTTAATAAATATGTTAACATTTAATTATATGTTAAGCTCAGATCCATAGATAACTCACTCTAATAAAATTACTTAAAACCTATCTTGCTGATGCATGTCTAGAATTCTAGGAGACCAAAAGAAATAACCCTCATTGATTTGGGGGGGAGTTTAATGTTATTGTTTTTGTCTTCTTTAGAGAAAAACTTATCCCCTGCAGCCCACATTTTTTTGCATGATTATGTTTGTTTTCTTCTGTTCTAGAGAGGGTCGACTTCTATAATGGGTAACTATTATAAAGGAATGAGGTAGATAACATGAGTATGTCATATGTTAAGCATAAAAAGTAAGTTACAAAACAGTATGTCTGTTGTGCTTTTTCTAGACGTTTCACCCTATCATTTCTTGAAGACATTGCTCGGGTTTTGTCATTCCCATGCTCAAAGAGCTTTAACACCTTCAGAAAATTGAATCAAATAGTTTCCCCCCCAGCCCCCATCCCAGAGAACGTGTGTGAGATGACTGATTATGAGCATTTTATAGATAGCAGGTTGAATACTTGCAAATATGCTAGACAGCAATAAGTAATTTGGCTTGCCTGTGTGGAATTTTCAAAGTGATTCCTGTTCTTTTGAGAGCACCCTATTGAGCTTAGTTGATTTGGGGGATAACTGAAAATTCTGACAAGGATTTATTTTCTTCTCTAATGTTTCCAGAGACTTAGAAAAACTGTATTAGGGCAGATTTGGCAGTTTCTTTCTCTTCTTTCATCTGATCTTCATGAAAAGTACAAAGCAGCAGGATTAAGAAATTTTGGATACTTGAGCCAACTTTTCTATTCTCTACTAGGTCTCCTGACATTTAAAGATTGGATGATAAGTTTGATAAATGGTTTTCAGTAGATATTTCTCCTCCTCTCTTTCTTTCCAGAGCTACTAACCAAGAAACCTCAGGTGGTTTGGATCACATTCAAAAGTATATGCATTAAAAATGGCTTTCTAGTTCTCTGAACTTGATTATTCTAATATCAAGAAAGATCTTTCTAAAGTTAGAGTAATGAAGATAAGTGGCAGCCTGGGAGAAGCATTCTGCTAGGCCTGACCACACATAAGGTCAGTGCTTCTAAAGGCTTTTAAAATTGTGCTGTAATAGGGTGGAATTACATTTTTCATTTTCAGTAAAAATTGACTCATATAAAATACAGCTTGAGGGTTTTTGTTTTTTTCTTTTTTTTTTTGGTATGTTAGTAAAGTTAAAATCCTCCTTCCGAATTTTTTGCTTGACTAGCATTATGTCACATACATCCATGTGAGGGTGTAACCTCAAAATCACAGCCATTGATTGATTATGGAAAACTAATTTCCATTTAAAGATTCTTAAGACAGTAGGAATTTGCAACTGAGAAGGAAGCCTTTTAATTTTCTTTCTTCCTTGTCTTACCTCATATCTCATTACAGTCTCTCAGGTTTCAATTGAGCATTTCATTTGATATGAACTACTCTTTCACCAAGATAGAATCTTTGTTCACACATATAACACTTCTCCAAGGAAAGCAGGATACAGATTCCAAGAATTCTAAGATAAAATTACAACTGCCACATGTCAAAAGAGGCCTACACAGAATACTTAGTAGCATGCAACATGGCTTTTCCTTTTTGGTTGTTTTTATAAGCTTTCAAGTGTGCAAAGAAACACATACAGAGCCATTTCATTATCAAGCATGCTGACATTTCAAAACCACAGTAAAGGAGTTTCTAATAATACAGCAGTGCCCCATAATGATCCAGCTACAGGATACCTTCAAAATCAAACGCCGGCGAATAACTCGGGTAGTGACTCTCCGTTCTTCCTCTGAACTTGAACCACTCTCACTGTCTTTCAAGTCCTGATAAATGCATTTTTAGTATAATTTTACCATCACACTTAAAACAAAAGACATTCTGAGAAGGGAAATCAAGAGAGAATTACATTTACTTGCTGTTTCTTGCCCACTAAGGAAAATCATGATGTATATTTGTGAGAATCTTTAAAAAAAATTTAAATGGAAGAAAATTTTTGAGAATTCTAAATGAAATTACTGTGTGTGTATATATGCAAAGATCAAGGTCATTAAGTTATAAATTATTAAAAATAATTATAAAGCCTTTTTTGCATCAGAAACTACATGCTGGGCTGGGTGCAGTGGCTCATGCCTGTAAGCCCAGGGACTCAGCAGGCTGAGGCAGGAGGATAGCTTGAGCACAGGAGTTCAAGGCTGCAGTGAGCCATGATCATGCCACTGTACTTCAGCCTGGGCAACAGAGTGAGACCTCATCTCTTAAAACAAAACAAAAAAAACCCCACTACATGCTGCTATTAGTTTGAAGAAACATTCATATTTGTATTTATTTTCAAACTAGTTTTAAATAGATATTCTTTTGCCTTGAATGTATAACCTTGTGAAAACTTGAAGTCTTTTTTTAAAGAATTGAGAAGACTATGATACAAACAAGAATACAGTTATTGCACAAAATATTAATTTTTAGGCAATAAGAGTAGGAATCAGTAAAAATTACCAAGTGGCAAATAGTTCGTAATTCAAAGGAAAAAATATCTTTAGCTTTTACTTAAATACCATGGTGAAGAATATTTACAGAGTGATTTTAGTTCTAAATTTTAGTGGTGGAACTCTGAAAATCAGAATTATTTTTTATTGTGTTTTATTTTCTAAGTTCACTAGTTACCTCAAATCTAATAGTCCTGGAGATATAAGTTGTAATTGCCATTCATAGGAAAAACTTGTAAAAATAGTAAAAAAAAAAATAAGTATAATTGCTATAGAAGCTGTAGGTGTTAGATAAAATGCTTTATGAAATGTCAGTTGAATAGATAATAAATGAAGCTATTTTTTTCATCAAAGTAAACTTCATAAGTATTTAAAAATGTTATAGTAATATCTACCATGACTTTGTAGGAAATTTCATCTTGACAAAATACCCCACTGACTAATATGGTTTCAAATGGAAATAGCAGCCAATTTCTTTACAAGCAGTAAGGACTTGAGAACTGAGTGTTCCCTATTACATTTTTAAATTTTCAGAAAAGGACAGTAAATTCAGGACACTTAGAATGATCTAAGTATTGTGGAAGGAGGTCCTTGAAATGGTTCCAGAACACAGAAAAAGGTAAAAGGAATTCATGTTGATGAAAGAAAGGAATTACTCATCAGCAACCCAGGATTAATGGGTTGGATGAGGCAAAAGGGAAAACTCAATATGAATTATCCATACATGGAATCTTAAATTGGGGAAAGGTTTTTACTTGGGTAAATTCAAGAGCAGAAGAACATATGTTTAATGTAAACATTAACAACAAACCTAGATGTCAATTACACCATAATCCTCCAAAGCATCATTTGAGACCAGCCCCTTACATAAAGAAAAAGTGGCCATTTGGCCAATGTTTCAGTTTCTACTTTCTCCCTGGGATCTCTGCTAACCTGAAAGGGAAGGGTAGAGAGAATATGGTAGGTAGCAGAATCTCAGGATCGGGATTCCTTTTAGAGAATTCTCTAGGAATTGATAAAGAGGGAAACTAGGAGACCAAATGGAATTTTCCCAGTACTCCTTGCCATGGGTCACGTGGAAAATAGCAGAATTTTACCTTGTAACAGCAGGCAGTCATCCGTGTAAGAGCCGCACCCGGACTTTTGACCTGATTTTTTAGGGGATAAAAAGGGGGCTGTTTTCTGAGATCATACATCAGATGACCTAGTAGGTTGCTAATATACTATGGTATAGCCACAAATATACATCCTAAATATCTTTGGATTTCTTGTGAGGTCAGGCTCATATCTCCCAGAAGCTTTATTATGGATTTTTATGGTCATGAAGTCTTTGTGCATTAAGAGGAAGACTGGTGACCAAATACCAAAGGCACAAACTCATTTTTAAGAAATCTTTAAAATGCATTCTACTAGCAATTATCTTCCATTATTGATGAACTCAGCTGACTTTCTACTCAAGGTTAAAAACTTTATTTTCAACCTCATTATGTCAATAGCCAATATGGTTTCTCAATGAGCAATATGTATGCACACAGCAGTATTTATTTACATTTGTATAGTAATTTGCCTTTGGAACATCTATGTTGATTTTTAATAGGCTTTTGCAGAATAAATCTTCATAGGAAAAATATCATTGTTATTGTTTCTCCCTATATTTTGTGAGCTCGTTTAAAAAGGGAACATATAGCACTTTAAAAAGAGACATTCCATCCAAACTCATACTGCTTAAATACACTAAGAGTCAAGTGAAAGACAGAAATCAATATTCAAAACCACACATGTCAGGAATGAGTCAACAAAAGGCCTAAAAAAGACTCAACTAAAATAGAAAAGCTTAAAAGAAAAACAGAAAAACCATTGATTCAGTCAATGTTTAATTATTGATTTTACTTCATCTCATTTTCCCTTCTAACTAGTAGGAAAGTTGTCAAAAGAAGGGAAAAGGAAAGGATATGACTTGTTGATAATTCAATTAATAGCTCCTAAGTGACTGGGAGTTTATTGGGTCTTAAACCTTAAACTACTCATGAACTCATTATTTTAGAAAAGACTTGTCTTTCTTTTCCCAAACACTACAATGAGTCTTAAGTGAACTAGATATGTCTCAGGGAAAACTCCAAGTGCTACTATTCCAAAGATGTATAACTCTCAATCTATGTCTGTTGCATAGTTGATGAAAAGAGACAAAAAATGAGAGAGCAAAAAGCAGAAAAAAAAATGTAGGAAATAGAGCTGATTTTTATTCTTATATCCATCTATGAGTCATAATTTCCATTTAAAATATTTTTAATATCTAAAAATAGTAAACCCCAAAGAATAAAAAAAATCTATTGGATGGTACCACAAAACCATAAGTACAAAGAATACGTAAATCTATCACAGTAAGGTTTTTAAATTATTAGAAAC
Source organism: Cheirogaleus medius (assembly GCA_008086735.1). Taxonomy (NCBI): domain Eukaryota; kingdom Metazoa; phylum Chordata; class Mammalia; order Primates; family Cheirogaleidae; genus Cheirogaleus; species Cheirogaleus medius. The sequence goes on from VBSM01003143.1 coordinate 34,366,405, forward strand.
AAATGTTAAAACAATTATCAACTTAGATATAAAAATGATATTTCTAACTTTACATTTCTAACTGCTGTCAACCCACCACATTTAGGCTTGGGAACTGTGTCTCTTCAATTTTTAAACACACCTTAAATGGGTCAGGTGTGATAGACTCTGGTTCACTGGCATAATTTAAAGGGTCAGAAAGTGGGCGGAGTTACTTAACATCTCTGTGGTTCTTTTTCCTTCTGAAAAATGACTAAAAAGATAATCCTTTTTCCAACCCAATGAATGAAGATACGATCAAATGGCACATGTTTTACTCAGTACTTTCTTTACCTCCACCATCGGTGCTACAATTTCATACATTTGTAATTTAGAAATAGTAAAGAACCTTGGGCCCAGTGCTACAAGATTAATCAAAACAAGCAAAGCATCAGTACTTGCAATTTAAATGAGAGCTTACTGGATGACCAGAAGACCTACCTTTTGCTCAGACCCACTGGACCCCTCTTCTTCATGGAGGTTAAGCCGTGGCTTGCCATCTGCAGAAGTCCTACTCATCTTTTTCATACTGACAGGCACACAGGGTTTAGGTTCTTCTATTACAAACTTGCTGGTTTCTTCCAGGGATTTATGATATGCTGCTAGTGGTGATGCTGGTTCCTCAACACGACCAGATCCATGTATTTTTGGTTTCAGAGTTTCCTTAGCACTCTGTTTTCCTATATCATTTTGGGATTCTGGAAAGTAAGATTTTGTCTTTGCTTCTGGAGTGACTTCTGCATGGCTTCCGTTTGCTTCAAATTTTCCAGGCTCTCCTTTGAGGTATGAGGTAATGGAATCTCTACACTGGTCAGGGCTGCAAAAGATAAAATGTGCAAATTTATAATGGCAACATTTGGCTGAAAATGGGCTTCAGAAGCTCTAAAGTTTTAACAACTAAGTCTTTTAACTACTTCTGAAGGCATAAAATACCTAGAGTTCCAACCCTACCAATCTTAAGAGCATATTTTAAAATGCCTTCAAAAATCACTAGTTAAAAATAAACAAACAAAAAACTCCTGACAAAGAACAAAATGAATTCCTGCGGCATCCCCAAGAACCCCAAATACCAGTTCTTTGTATGTTTTCAATTGTAAATCCTGCCATTACAGTTTTCTAACCATAATAGCTTTATTTGAATCTCACCCTTCTTCACTCTTGACCTCTGCTGATTTCAATGGTGATCAATGTTGTTGCTCACCTTTTGTTTCCACCTATGTGAGAATTGTTTTCCCTTAACTATTAAAAATCTTTTCCAACATGTTCTCTTAAATTGACCTAATTTATTACTAGCTTCAGTATAGGCTGTTCAGTTTATTTTGTAGCTTGTATATTTTCAGTGTCTTTATTATCTGTATAAGGCAATAATTAGTGCAATGTTTTATATGTATGATATATATAATATATGTGTGTATACTTTTAAATCAGATTCTGATTATCTCAACACATTTATTTTAAAAAGCCATCAATAGCACACCCTATTTTATATGAGTAAGGACAAACAATCCCAGCATCCTGGGAAGACCCTATAACATATACCTTTATGACTTCTGTTTAATTTTCTATCCCCCAGTCCACATTACTTGCCTAAGTTCTCCTACCCTACATATGCTTATACCAGGAGCAAAGTTACTGGCATTTTCCTACTTCTATGGCTCATTAGTATTTTTTCTATACTGGCAGAACCTATATAAAACAAGGAATTTCAGCCCATTTAATAATCATGAACACCTTTCCTATATCAAAGTCTATTTCCTGATATGCAACTATAAATTACGTGAGTATATCTGAACACAGATATCAAAGTTAGTACTTATTTGTCGTCTTTCAATAGCCTCTTTGGTAGGCTGTATACAGAAATCATCGATGCCTCCACTTTCAAAAGGAGTTTTGTAAATTCCCTCTTAGGGAATTTTTATTGAGCAAGAAGCTTATCAGTGATATGAAAATATTAAATATGGTTATGAAATATCAGTTCTTTTTCATCCAATCTAAATTTATCACTAGTTGCCACTGAAGTAAAATGTATTTCAGTCTGACATGTGTGTAAATAAAAATATTGACAGATTACTTTTTGCATCAGTCATTTGGTAGGCATGACACATGCTTTCTTTTTTAATCTATAAACATCTTTGAGGAAGGCAATAGTATTCTTATTTCTAAAGATGATTAAAGTGATGTTCTTAGATCTTGGAAATTAATCCAAAGTCACAATATACATACCTAATGGTGGTGGGATTTGAACCAATGTCTCTGAGACTCTAGACTCTCACCTTTCTAGAGCAGGACCAATATAAAAATGAACCAGATTCATGATTAGGGAGTTATATTGGTTATAAGCAAATGTCTATCATGGAAATATTTGGAGTAAAAAATTATATATTTCAAATTATCAATATTCATATAGAAAAATAGAAGGATATATAAAATAAGTTTTTCCTAGTATAGGAGGACAGATGACTTTTTTCTCTGCATTTTCTACAATTTTAAAAATTATGCACAAAAGAAAGGAAATATACCAAAATGTTAATGATGGTTATTGGGAGGTGATGGGGTTGTATTTATTTTTTATCTGTATTTTAATAGTTTGTTTAATGAGTATATTTATGTTTACAGTTAAACAATAGAAATGTTTCTAAAAGACTTGGACTTTTATTTATTTTGAATGAACAATAATTACTGACTATATGAAAAAAACAATGTAAGTAATAAATTGGAAAAGAGTAGTTTTCTAAAGGAAAGACAACATACAAATCTTTGGCATGTATGTAAAATGTCTTGCATTTTAATTTTACTTCAGGTTCCTGATAGTTTTGAAAATTATATTTAAATCCCTCTCCAGATGAACAAAATGAACCGACCTTTAAAGTAGGTATTATCTCAAAACTAGAATGGTAATTTAGAAAGTGTCATTGCTAAAAAGCATATATTTAAAACAAACTATTAACAGGTAACCTGTGTTTCACTTTCCTTTTTTTTTGAAACAGCCATACCTGTCATCCAGTCGATCTAGTAACCCACCAGTTAATCTTCGAGCTTGAGCAGGGGACTCTAGGTTTCCGCTTGGTATCTCGTTCTGCCAACCTGTAATTGAAGACATTTCCAGTTCTGCTTGCTGAACACGTTTAAGAATAGCCTGTACTTTTTCTTCTGTCATCTCCTCAGACTCTACTCCTTCTTCAAGTTGAATGTCATCAAATAGGGATTTGAGTTTTTCTTCCGTCATCTCCTCATCAGGACCAGATATTCCTTTCTCCTGCTGCTCAGAGCTTACTCCTACTTTTCTAGTCTGTTTCAATGGCTCTGCAGGTTTAACATCTTTGGGGGCCCCAGCCAAACTTCCGAGGTATTGAGGATACTCACTCAGACATACTTCCTCCAACTGGCTCTCATCTATATCCACTGCTTCAGGCATTTCTGTTAAAGGCACTGAGTCTTCCAGTTTGCTGTCTTCTAAGGAAGTATCTTCTGCAGTTACGACTGGAGGTCCATCTGCTGAATGTTCTATGTTTCCCTGAGAAGGCACTAGCCCATCACTCAGTCTACTGGGAGTTCTAAGGGGAGACTCTATGCTAGAGTTATCACTAAAATAATCATCTTGCTGGAAAGGGGTGGGTGGTGTGTAGTGCAACCCTGTGGGGGTTTCCAGTTCCACTTGAAGGGAAGGATAACCTATGGAAGACAGTACATTTGGACTGACTGGAATGAATTAGAACACATCAAACAAAAACACATGGAATGACTAAAATTATATTAGGAATGAAAATGTATGATGAATTACAGAATAATGATAAATTTACTAGTTTATTTCAATTAGATGTAATACAATGAAATAAAAAGCCTAGTGTAAACTACAGTAAAATAGAATATTAAGATATTGATTATTTCTATCAATTTCGGTAATTATACAATAATTTAAACATACAAACTAATCCAACATAAAGTTAATTGTCATTATATAAGATACACTTGTTCCATGGCCAAATTTATTATCTTCCTATATTTAGCATGCAAAATTCATACTGTGGTGGACTGAATACAGCAAGCCACAAGAAACCAATTTTTGTAATTACCTAGAACTTAAGAGCTATACATACGAGCAATGCAACCTGACTATAATTCTTGTTCACATGAAATTTACGGCAAAGAAAAATGAATTTAATCTTTGGAAAGAAATGATTATTAGATTTTAGAGCAGTAGCAGTGGAAAAAATTTACAAAGATGTTAGGAAAAGGATTTAAAAAGTAGACAAAGTAGAAAAGACTCCATGTAAAGTTTTTGGGTGTCATAATGTGACAGAGATGAAAAGGGTTGTGGTGTATATGGAGGTCTTGGTGAAGTTGGTGATGGGGTCCACTCAGAGCCACGAATCCAAGAGAAAAAAGAATGATACACAACAGAGATAGTAGGAAAACCATTTGCAAAGAGCACTCTGAATATGCACAACAATGCTATGAAACATGGAGTTTATTATGCAGCCTACACAAAAGGGAAGGAGGGAGCTAATCCCTTGTTTTGAACATTGCTGTGTGGACTATGGAAGTATTTTTCTGCTTTAGCAGAGAGAAAAGTCAACAATAGTCTGGTCATGGTGAGGAAAGGAAGTTTCACAAAAGTCCAGCAAAGAGGAGAGACGGGAAAAAAAGGCAACAAAGCACATTTTCTGAATTATTGGTCTATCAAACAAAACCCTAATTTTTCCATCGGTCTGAGGTCAATATAAACTTAGCTGTTGCTGTAAATTCAAATTGCTATAGGTAAGTGGACATTTTCCAGTTATGGTCACCTATAAATCAGAATCTTGTTGAAAAGTCAGCTAAGATTAGCTGAGGTTTATAACCTGCATAAGTGAAATTTACTTCATACATACATTTCTAAATTTCCCTAAGAAATGTTTAAACAAGGAATATAAAATAAGATATAGCAACAAAAAGCCCTTGTGAACTCGTTTTAATGACATTCTGATTTTAAAATGTTCAAATTAAATGAAGCTTTCAAGGCCATTGACTACTTCTGTTGTGTTCTGATGATCTTTTTTATTAGAGTAATTTTTAAAAAATTTTAAATATTTAAAAAAACATTTAAATTTTTTTCTTTTTTTTTATTTCAGAATATTTACAGGGGTACAAATGTTTTGGTTATATGGATTGCTTTTGTACTGCTTGAGTCAAAGTTATAAGTGTGCCCATCACCCAGATAGTATACATTGTACCTGTTAGGTATTATTAAAAATATTACTTATTTTTCCCAATAATATTAAAAGGATCTATATTTATGTAGTACAGAAAGAGTTTGATTACCAGTATATGGTCTCACATATAAGATAAAGCCTTGAAGAAGCTTTGAAGTCTCTTCAAAGTCTTCAACCTTTTTCTGAGGTTCTATGGTATTTGTAAACTTAATAAGAAACCACTTTTTACTTTATTACCCATTGTGTTTACATTATGTGGATAACAGGTATGTTTTAAATTTTTGGTTCACTGTAACTTTAATAAGCAGAAATTTTCTAAGAATTTGAGATCTTTTTCCACATAACATATGCAAAATTAGAAGTTAATGATTGTTTGTCTAACTTTGCTAGTTTAAAAATGGAACAGTAGAAAAATATCCCTGGCTCTTCTTCCTGCCTCCACATCATCATCAAATTTTCTGCTCAAAATTCATGTAGGAATAAATTTCCATTTGTGAAGGTAAGACAGGACTATCTTGGAAAACACAGTAAGATATTTATTATGCTTTTCTTAATACTTTGAAAAATGCACCAATTTACATAAAAAAGTGACTATATAAATTAAGCTAATATGAAAGAGGAATTATGTTATTAGTTACATTTATGCTCATTGAATTAGATATTATACTGCCTTGCATAAATAATAGATTAAGGAGAGTTTTTCCAGAGGATAAATGGCAGCATATGAAGTTAAAATAATACTAAATAACTAAAACACTTGAGTGATATGTTAGACTTTTTCAGTGTATGTTTTAATACTTGGTCCCAGAATAGTAATTTGCCATTTTACCTTGATTCAATACGTTGCTTATTTGGTAAAAATGGCTCAAAATTATATGAATAAGAGAGATCACTAGTTTTTTGGGGTTAATATAAAAATTAAAAATGACAAAAGTATTCTCTAGATATTAAACTATCTTCCATTTGGTCATATTAAATATTAGAAATACCAACTCCTTCAGATAACTTATGCTTTCATGCTTCATTATTTGCAGACTCTGGCAGAGAAAATGCTGTAAAAATGAGAAATTAAGTCAACCAAATCACAATTTAGTTGGTTTTAAGTGACTGCCTTGTCCGTTTGTATTTTCAACTTTTATCAAATAATTAAATAAATATGAACACTAAATTCAATTACCATCAACAGGGTCATGGAAAACATTGTTCTCATCTGCAAAACTTCTGGTGCCTGAAATATTTCCATAATCAAATATTGGTCCTTCTAGCAGAGTCACTATATCTATTCGATTAATTTTTGTCAAGACCGACGTTAAGGCATCAGCTGAAACGAAGAAAAAGAGGTTGAAAACCCAATTAAATTATTTTCTTCCAGTCTGCACAATATCCACACAAAGGCATTGCTTTTGCCACCCTCTTTACATTTTAGCTCCTTCTTACTCCATCTCTGCAATATCACTATCCAGAGGGCTCAGAATGCTTGCTGCTACAGAGAAGATGTTATGGTTTTAAGAATCACTTTGTAAAGCTGTGTGGACAACAGCATTCATTCCAGTGTAATAGCAGATGGGCCTTAAAATAGCTAGATTCCTTCTAGTTATAAATAAAATTAGTTATAATAAAACTAGGTCCTTTTCTTTTAGAATGTCAAAATAGGTCACCCTCTTATTTGATGCTGAGCATTTTAATGACTTGCTAAGGTCAGGCTGACACAGGCAAACCCACAATAACTTATTCCACATTATCGTGGGTTGGCACTTGCTGAAATACAGCACCACTCCCATCCCCCAGCCAACAAAACCAAGCCAAACCCAACAATATCAGAGAATTTTCTGCCACCACAGACCAAGCTGAATAAAACTATTTGCTTCCCTAATCCTGTCTTCCTCTCTGCACATCCACCTCCAGCTATGGCAGTAACTTCAGAGTGTTTCTGATGACTCTCCTGTGATTTAACAACTATTTATTTTTAACAACAAATTATTTTTTCACTTTTGATGGTCACGGAGAGAACAATGGACAAAATGCAAAAAATTCCCCACTACAGGCTTTCCAAAAAGTTTCCTAAGAGCAGAAATTTAGACTATTAACACTAAAATAAATAAGTATAAATTCAAAAGACTTGCTATTACTTCATGATCACTGATTTTTCTACATTATATGAAAAATTACAGAAAATTTAGAATATTTGAATGAACATAACAGTAGGCTTATCTAAAATAGTGCACATATGCAGTTATAAAAGTTTAAATAATATAATTTCAGCATACTTGTAGCATTCTTTCCATCTCTGGTAACCCATTTTTTTAATAACATGAAGCTTTGGGAAATTAAAGAATTTGGATTTTCCACACGTATTTGATTGATTTCATCCACTGAAAAATTCAGTTCCCTTGCCAGTTCTGTAGAAAAGGAAAAGAGTTATTAAGATTGCATATTCTACTTTTATCACATATTTCATAAAAGTAATGCTCACTGCCCACCAAAAAAAAAATTTTTTTTAGTAAAGCCCAAGTATAGCCTTGGGCATTAATCTTTATATACTTGATTTCATAGGAAAGTAGTGATCATACTGTCTGTGACTTAGGTACTTACTTACAATCAGATTCCCTTTAGAGATAATTTTATAAAGATTTTTGGTCTTTACAAAGAGGATATTGCTTGATTCTTCTAATTCAGCCAAATTCTCTAAAATTTGAGCACACTGTATACAAGATAGGTAGAGGTTTATAATTCATGTATATGGCACAAGAGATGCTGATCTTTATGAAGTACACCTTTTACTCACATACTATTGCACTCTTTGTGCCTTCAAGTTTCATGAACTCAGAGGTTATATTATGACTCCAGGCCAGATCATCATATATGATATACAGCTACTTGTATAAAAAATAAAAGGGAGACAGCTTTCTGTCCATCTACATGTATATACTCAAGCACTCAATTTTGTAAATGCAGAGTGTCTTTGCAAAGATACACATGATCTGAGTATTGCGGCTGCTTTGGGGAGAGGAAAACTTAGGACTCAAAGATGGGAAGGAGACTTTTGTTGTATGTTTTCTTGTGCATTAAAAAAAATTATCAGGTAGGTATTATACCTTACTAATTATCAAAAGTAAGAAATGGGAAAAAATGCTCCCATGGAAAAGAAATCGGTCAAGATTCTATCCCTCTTAACAAATATTTCTAGCAATTTGGCAAAATGCATTCAGAGGCTCAAAAAAGTCCGGATCTTTTGACCAAGTGATTTTTTAAAGAAATTTATCCTGATGATACATAAGGGTGTCTACAAGGATTTATATATGTGAATGTTAACCACTTCGGTACAGTGCTCACCGGCCTGAAACTTTGCCCACAGCCGGCACTCATAGTCCGCATGATAGTTTGTGCTGTGCATGGACGACGAATCCGTTTTGCTCTTGTGTGATGAGGAAAGCTTTAAAGCACTGAAAGCTTGTTTTACTTTACAGGCAGCTTTAGGAAAATAACTATAATAACTCCTACTAAGGACTTGTTAAAAGGTCACAGACTCATAGTAACTTATTAGTTGAATGTACACACTGCAGCTGCAGAGATAAAAGCTGTAAAAGTAAAAGCTTTTGGCTGTCGACTAAAGTCCACGCTCGGCTGTGCGCGTTCATCTGTGGCTGTCGACTATATGACGCTGGTACCGAAGTGGTTAACAGCAGGCTTATACTACTGAAAAACTGAAAACAATTCACATGGTGAACAAAAGAAGGGTTGCTGACTTGTAAACTCTTTAGATCGTGGCCTACAGTTAGAAATACATTATATACCATAGTGTTTATATAAATAAAAACAAATCTTTATGGGGCAAAATTTAGCCTTAATACGTGTAACACACATTTTCTTTTATATTCCATTTAAAAACAAAAACAAAGCATGAATTGATTTCATGGCTCATTAGTGCATTATGAACCACCATTAAAAAAAAATACCATTGTGAGGTACATCTATTGGATATGCTTTTTATCCATTGAAGCCAAGATCAGAGAATATTTAATTTTGCAGAAAGCTGTGTAGTTACAAATAAAAAAGCAGATTACACTGTATGTATAATATTCTAAAAGGCTTTTTCTAAAACATCAAAGCACATTAAGATGTTAATAGTGGTTTTGAGGGGCAGATTTAAATTTTGTTCTCTTAAATGCCTAAATTTCCTAATAATCTTCATTCAGATATAGTAATTCTAATTGGAGGAAGGTAATCTTTAAGTTCTTCATCTCTTTGTGTTTTAAGAGACAGTGCTTTTACTGCCCAACAAGCCCTCATCACCAAACTGTATCCATTGTCTGCAGACTCCATGAAGAGCAAAGACACAGATATCCCAATTACCTCTACTTGATATGAATGTATCAAATTATCACATGTACCCCAAAAATATGTACATCTAATATTTACTCTGGCAAACTAAGGACTGTATTTGCTTAAGGAAAATAACAGTCTAATAATTTTCAGCATACTGAAAAATCACTTGTTCCAATATATTTTCAGATTATAATGTCTAATGGTAAAATATAAATACTTTTAATTTGCTGTGAGCAAATATTTATACATAACAAATTACAATTAACTCTTAACCACCTGCAAAGGATTACTCAGACCATCTGTATTTTCAGGCTCCACTGGCTCCTGGGTCATTAGCATGTACCTGAGAGCAGGACTGGGTGGATGGAGAGAGGAGGGTTTCATATGGGATGGTGGAGGTGAGCAGGGGGCTAAGGGCATTTAACAGAAAAAATTTAGATGAACTTGTTTTTCACTATCCAGTTTCACTTTCTCCCTTTTAATGACAGATAATTGTATGGAAAATATGTTGTTGATGGTATGCAAAATGACTTTAGATATGACAATGACCCTTATTTTAACTATTATGTTTTTTGGCTGTGCATTAAAAAATACACTCAACCTATAAAACAACCTTTTTCAGATTCATGTGAGGTAGGATTTTGGGGGCTCTGTTAAGATCAAAACTTTAAAGCAGAATTGTCCAGTTGACACAGAACCTTGTCTTCATCTTTAGTGAAGCGAAATCAAGCCAAATATTTTTTTCTACGCACTGATTATAAGTTTCATTCATTTCACAGAATTTGACTGCTTTTGTAAATGGAATATATTTATTTACTTAAATCCTATTTTTAAAAATTTTAATTCAAAATTTAAGCTTACTGTAATTCCTTTGTTTTGTTTATATATTAATAGATATTGCAGAAAAATCCTTGTTTCCCACTATCAAAGTAATATAAGGTTTTCATTGTAAATAAATCTTTGAGCATAGAAATGAGTCCACATTAAGAAAAGCATCAGGTAAATATGCATGCAGATTGTATATGTATATTATAAAAATTGTAAAGATGACTTCACAAAGAATGACTAAAATTTGTGAAACCTAGGCATGGGTTAATTGAATTGCTGATTGCTCTGAGAACATTAACCATGTTAAAGAATTTGGATTATGTAAAAGTCACAGACCTTTGCTATGTTTTCCTTTATGCTACAAAATCAATTTGCTATTATGTAAAAGGTTATTCTGTATTACAAAAATGGCATTGTGAAGAAAGTACTTAAATTTAAGGTAAAATAACATTGAAATTTCTATTCCTTCCTAGTACTTTGGGAGGCTGAGGCAGAGGATCACTTGAGGCCAGGAGTTTGAGACTAGCCTGAGCAACATAGTGAGACCCTATCTCTAAAAAAAATTTTTTTTAATTAGCTGGGCATGGCAGTGCACACCTGCAGTCCCAGCTACTCAGGAGGCTGAGGTGGGAGGACCGTTTGAGCCCAGGAATTTGAGGTTGCAGTGAACTACGATGATGCCACTGCACTCTATTGGGTGACAGAGTGAGACCCCATCTCAAAAAATAAACAAATAAATTTCTATTCCTTAGTGTATACATATAGAAAAAGCTTTGGAAAAACACAATATACAAGGTACTGTCAGTAATTATCTCTGGGTGGACAGAATTATGGATGATAAAAATGTTTTTTACTTGTCTCTATATTTTAAAATATATGTACTAAACTGCTTATGTGAGTAAGACAAAGAAATGAAGAAACTGTTTCATTCAGGAGTATACACACTTACCTGTCCAACTAAGTCCCAGGTGATCGGCTACTATTGCCATCCTGATATCTGTCCGTTCACATGGACTCTGAGGACCTACGATTTACAATTTCTTAATTAAAATAATCATCAAGAAAAATACAACACTGGAAAATTGCTTTTAGCAGTACGCAGATTTTACAGAGAGACTAATGCTAACACTGTACACTTAAATGTGTCCTAATCACCTACATGAACACTTCTTTTCACATGGCTCACTTGTTTTCAACCTGCACCAGGCCAAATGTCAGACTACATGGATGCTCAATGTAATGAGATCAAACATGCTGACGAGCTAGCTACTTTATAACAGTTACAGAAGTGTCGTGTTGGTGAAAACACCATGATGGGATTTCAACATCAGTGCTTTTTTAACTTTGACAGAATCATATCCATTAGCACATTAAAAAAAAAGTTGTTTATCTTGAATGACACCAATATCTTCAGCATGCTTCCCTAGCTGTCTACATCGTAGTTTGATTGAAAGGAAGAAAGAAGAGTATATATAAGACAGCACATACAGATGACAATGACAGAATGAGAAACTACGGTTAAGTCACTCCACAGGCAATCACAACAGTTCATGCACTAGGGTCTACGAGTTGGAAAGTGTTTACAAACTATGCTCGTTCTCCAGGATGTGAGCAGAGTGCTCGAGAAACCTGACTGCCTTCATTCTCACCAGTCCTCCTACTGCTCCTTTTCTCACTGCCGGCCTTTTCACTCTTTGATTTTAAAGGTGCTGCCTCTGTTTTCTTATCTCTAGCAGACTTCGTTGTAACTGAAGGCTGGCCACCCCGGGAAGTCTCGGACAACGACGTGTTTCTCGAGGTACTTTCTTCCTCATCGGACAACTCGGACTGCATCTTTTTGTCTTCTTCAGAGAGGCGGTCCACAAGCTTTAAGGTCTCACCACTAATTCCCTTAAAATATTCAATGGAATGTTTACATACTTCCTTGAGCTGACTTTTCCTAACTTTAACTGTGCTGCTGGTGGTGGTGGTGGTGGTAGTGTTGGTGGTGGCAGTGGTGGTGGTGACACAGGTGGATCTTACCTTTACTGGCAACTTGGATGGAAGCTGTTTGGCCTTGCCTTTCTCTGGCTGCCCTTGCTTTTGTGTGGCACATGCTTTTCTAACTGAAACTGTGTTATCCTTGTGTGTGTTTTTCACGGGAATTCTGGACTTTACATCTGCACATGAAGAAGTAAGGGTTTTGGTTTTCTCGGATTGACTAACCTGCTTCGTTTTACTTGCTTTAATGTTTGGCGTATGGTTTGGTGGGAAGGTATCTTTTGGTGAAGTGGCCTTTATGGGAAGTTTGGATTTTTGCCTAATCCCTATCGATTCCTTTGTCTTTTGCTGCTCTCCAAGACCTTTCTGCTTATCTCTGATACAGTGTCCTTGTAGTACCCCTGTCTTTTTTCCTGATGAGCCTTTCACTGGATTAGCTTTCTCTGTGGTACAAGTGGGTGCAGAATGTTCTGTCAGAACTACGTTACTTGTAATGTTATCTGTCTGTATAGTGGAAGAATCCAAATTGTTGTTGTTATTAAAGTTATCTTTTTGAAAATCATGTTTTTCTTGGGGCCTAATGACCGTCTGGCTATTGGCTGTATTTGAAATCATTGTTATAGTTTCATTTTCTAATCCCTGACAACTGGTCATCACAGCTTCTATCTTATCTGTCATTTCTCCAGGGCCTTCTTTCTTCATGGTCATGGTGGATGCAGAAATTCCCATTTTTATAGGCGTGCGCAACTTGGGGTCAACTTTAGAGGTGTTAGTGGCTGCTGCTGCTTTCTCCAGGGAGCCACTACTGGATGTGCCTTCCTGACACTCTCCGCTGGTCGGGATGCTGGGGTTGGGTTCCACTGTAGGTGCCTCTACATTTCTCTCTAGATTGGTCTCTACAGTGGTGTCCCCTGACTGTGGCTGTGGTGTGGCAGTGACCATACTTTTATCCCCTTCCCCCTGGTCCCCTGACTTCCCTTCAGAAGTATGCTCACCAATCTGGAAAAATTGGAGCCTCTCTTCAACAAAATCCCTCTTGCTCATGTCAATTGCACCACTGCGAGTCATCTCAAACATTTTGCCTTCATGAAATGGGAAGGGGTTAGGCTCACTAGTTGGGGTACTTTCATCAGTTGGTGTTCTGGCTGGCGTTGTATCAGGGGTTGTGGCTGGAGAGCGGTCGTCCACTGCCAGACCAAATGGCTTAGTCTCATCTTCCCGTGATTTACCGTCAAAAACGTCATCATCCCCTCGGTTATTGGACCAAGGGTCAAAATCTAGACCTTTGGTAGCTACTGTTTTAAAAGGAGTAGCAAATTCTTCATCTACTTTGTAACTGAAGTAAGTGTCAGGAAACACTGATCTGTCGGGATGTCTGCCTTCTAGTGTGAAAAACTGGGCCCCTGACTTCTGATCAGTCTTATCAGGAGTCTTTTCAGATGAGGAACTTCTGGAAGGTGGCTTATCTTCATCTGGTCCCACCTTTCCCTCCTCCTCGATAACTTCAAGTTTACTTTGGCTAAAAGAGCGATCGGCTGGCTTCAGAATGCCCTCGGTGTTCCAGACATCTTTCTTAATTTCTATGGTTTGACTTGGGAGTTTAGAATCGCTCTCTGTCAAACCATCATCTTCATCTTGCAGGTCATAGCCATCCAGAGAGTCGATCTCTGTGGCATCTGTATCATGAGAAAACTCCGCTGTGGTCGCAATGGAACACTCTGTGATGGACTGGTCGTTGTTCCCATTCTGGGCAGTTTCATTCTGAGGTGAATCGAGGCCAAGGCCAAATTCATTATCCTTTCCAGATCCGTTACTTTCCAATTCTTTCTGGTTGGAAGCCTTTTCAGCAGAAGCTTTGGATTTTGTCATTTCTTTTTGCTCATCATCTACTTCTTTTAATTTGAAGGTGTATTTTTTAACTGGGACTGGTTGATAAATAGATTCGTCATCGCTTGAATCGCTGACGTCTGCCCCGGGAGGAACTGGTGAAGGTGGCTGCACTCTGATGACGGGTTCAGCCAGTTGGTATTTGTCATGCTCATCTTGCAGATTGACTTCAATCATGTCAATCTCTTTTTCAGGGAGATAATGATGCTTCTTATCTGACTCAATCTGGTCTGCATCCAGCGGTGGAGGAGGGGGGAATTCAATATAGGCAACTCTGTTATTTTTGGGTCTTTGGTTAGAGTCTTTGCTCACATCTTTAGGCACTGCCCGCTCAACTGTTGTTTCCTCCACTGTAGTCTGCTTCAGGGAGGTTGACTTGGCCTGCTCTTCCTCCTCTGACTCCTCAGAAACCTCGGGAATGGGGCTGGGTTTGCCTGGTATATAAGCTATGAGCGAGTCTGGTGTCTTAGACGTAAATTCGTAACTCACTTCCTCTGAACTGGGTGTTTCTGGGGTTAAAGGGCTTTTCCCAGAGCTATCTAAAAAGGATACTTGCTCTAAAGTATCATCTTCTGGACTACCTTGGGGAGAAGGAGGTTGCTTTTGTTGTCTAGTTGTATAAAAGGTCCCCCTGGTTTCTTGTACTGTCTTACATTCCTGACTTATGATTTTTTTTACACTTCCTTGTTGTATCTCCCTTTCATATTGCTTCCCCACTTGTACAAAACTGACATAAACAGGTAAAGTTTTTATCTCTTTCCCACCCTCTGTCTGGGCTAGTGGCGCAAGTTTTTCCAATCCATCAATGGGACTGTGGTCGAATACATCACTAGAGGGAGATTCCTTTCCTGGGCTAAACTCTAAAGAATCAGGAGATTTGGTGGGGGAGGTTTCAGTTTCATCGAGAGGTGGGCATAAACCTACATAACTCTGATGTTTGGAAACTTTGCTGATTTCTGAATAGGTAAGTTTTTCATCTTCTACAGAATTAAAGTGCTGTGTCTCAACTGTCTCTTTACTCATACTTGATTGGGGCAATTTTTGTGATAGTTCGTGTTTTGGAAATGCCGACTGCTCACAAAAACCATCAGGAATGTTAGAAGACAGCATTCTCCTCTCATCAGCAACTCTGACTGGCATGTGTGACACTGCTGAGCTCTCACTTCTCCTGGAAAGTTGATCGAGAGAGCCACCTGGATGTTCCCCTTCTTTAACAACATATTCCCTATATAAGACTTTTTTGGAGGGAGATTTTACAGTCATTTCCTTAATTTCTGAGAGAGAGCCATTTGTTAACAATTTGTGTTCTCTCTCAGTCACAGACAGAAATTCATTTTTTTGATCAACACTTTTACTCTCAGGGTGACCAATGTGATTCTCTCTTACATCATGAACAAGTACATGCGAAAGTTTTTCTTTCTGAGACTTATTGTTAGTGGCTCCAGAACTTTCCCATGTTCTAAAGACCTTTTTGTCCCATGGTCCCTTAGTTGCTAAATCTGAGGTTACATGACATGCCAAGTCTTTAGCCTGTTGCTCAGAAAAAGAGTCAGGCATTGCTTTACTTGACATTTCAGTTCTCTGTTTTTTCACATCATCAGAGCCAGTATCATTTACAACAATTTCGTTGCTTTGGGCATGCTCATCTTTAGCTTTTAATACCATAAAATCTTTTTGCACAGATACACTTTCATCTGAGAGGTCTATGGCCTTCTGCTGTTTTTCTCTAGCAAAAACTTGGTAGACAGGTAGCTTGCTCTCCTGTATTTTTTTAACTGGGATTCTGGATGGGCCATCTGACCTTTTGTCTTCTTGAGACATGTCCTTACTTTTTGCATGGGTGCCTTGTTCAAATTTTAATCTAATGGAACTGAGTTTAGATTGTTTGAGCTGAAATCCAGACTGAGGCCCGTCTGGTGCTTTGCTCTGTGAGATACTTCCTTTGGCTTCCACCGCGGACTTGCTGTCCTCAGTCGGTTGGGAAAGAACCCTCTTCTCCGGGCTGCTGGGCAGACTGGATGCTTTCCTTTCCTCGGCCGTGGGGAGGCCCTGTCCGTCATGGCCGCGCTGCCTCGCCTTAACCCATTCATCATTGGACGCCAGCAGTTCTGTTAGCAGTACTTTCTCAGGGCTGCTACTGGTAGAGCTTTGAGAAGAGTATTCTTTGCCATTTTTAGGGCGTGCCTTCTTCTCTGGGGACTGCAGTTCATCATTTAGCTTTTCGGTTTTGTCACGAAAAAACTGTGACACTTCAGTCAGTTTTTCTTCAGCCTCCTTCACGGTCCTGTCCACCCTATCTTCATATATCAACTTCTCTCTACCTCTTTCTAATCTGTCCTCAGTAAAGCGCATCCACATGGCATGTTTTGGACTACTAACATCGCCAGAATAGTGCAACACTGTCACTTTATCAAAATGCTCATCTTTAGACACTTTACCTACACCATTTTCAGACACATCTTTATAGATTTTGGAGAGAATTTCTTTTTTGGGGGCAGTGGCTACTTTTTCTCTGGACCGCTTATCAGACCCCTGTAACTCTGAGCTAGGGGGTCCTGCATGGTCTGTGACCGACTCCTCAGTATCAGAGTGAGACACATCTAGCTTTTCTGACAGAAGCATTTTCTCAGCAAACCTGTAAGACTCCCCTCTTAGTTCTGACAACTCATCGTCATGGTATTCTATTGAGTGTTGACTCAAAAGCTTCAATGTTTTATAAGAGTCATCAGATATGAGTTGAGCAGAACTAGGGCGGCTATCTTCTTCTTGGGACACAGGAGTGTTTACTCTGGAAGACTCCAGATAAGAAGGCAATGACTCTTCGGCAGTAAGTTCTTCTTCTTCTTGCTGACCCTGTTCCTCTGAACAAGGAAAAGCATCGTGTTTTTCTGGCAGAAAATCTTTTAGGTTAATATCTCCCCGGGATAAGTCTTTCTGATATACATACATTTCTTTTTCTGGATGCTTTTTGGTCTCTCTAATAATGACTTCAGTGGGTTCAGCTTGGTTACCTTTTTCGATGTGGACTTCTATTATACGCTCCAGTTTGGGTTTCATTTGGGTGTCCTTCTCTGCATGCTGGGCTGAGGTTTCAGCAGCAGACTTGTGAACATCTGGAGACACTGCCGACTTATGTTCAAACAGACCTGCCAGTTCTTTGGAAGGGTCCCTCCCGGACTGAAAGGCCTTCATGATGTCATGGACTGACATGGTTTCTTCAATTCTTTCAGAGGCACCTTCACTGCCTGGTGGAGAATGATAAACCATTCTGGTGGTTGTGGTTATGTGAGTCTCTTCTTTAACACGCATGCCTTTGCTCAAAACCCGACTGTGGTCATCTTCTTCACTATTGGCTTTCATTTGAAATGCTTTAACTTTTTCTTTAATACTAGAGGTGGTGGGCTTTGGTTCCAATTCCATAAATGTAGGTGAAGGTTTGGGTGACACAGGTTCCTCTGGCTGGGACTGGGGAGCATCCCCAGCTGAGGGCTCATAGCTCCTGATCACATGCACCACTTCAGTTCTTGTTTCTGTGATGACGGGAGGGATGGGGACTTCGTGAAAAAGTGGTTTGGGACCAGTGCTTTCAGCACTTTGTGGGGCTGAAGGTGTTTTTTCACTTCTTGTTTCAAAGCCACTGTCAGACAAGGGACTTTTATCCTGGTCATGTTGAGAAAAGTCATCTGGAGATTCTAAAATAGTATCTGTTCCAAAAAAAGAATCAGCCATTTTACACAATTCTTTCTCAGAGGTGGAAGGCCTCATGGAGGCTGGAGGCATTTTGAGTTTGTGTTCCTGCAAAGCAATTGCTGGTTTTAAAATTCTTTTCTGTCTCTCTTCACCATCCTTCTTTGCATCCTCAAACTTGTACTTTAAGTTTGTCAGTGAACTACTCCCAATATCATTTGTCAGGTAGTCAATAACTTTAGTCAAGTTATAATCCTTTTCGGAGGCGGCTTTTGCTTTTACTTGCACTCTCTCCGGCAGAGATGGAGAATGGCTCATGGCAGCTTGTTGTCTTGCTTCTCGTATTTCTTCTGAACTAAATTCTATCCAGTCATCTTCAGGAGAGTGTCCTTTGTCACTCTTTGGTGATTTAGGTGATCCTTTATTATCTACACACACATCCTTTTTAAGGATTTCACTAACTTTCACTAAGTCTTCCTTTACTTTCTCCACAATTTTGAAAGGTTCTTCATCGTCAATTCTCCCTTCTTTTGGGAGTTCGGGTTGGAATGGCTTCTCCTCAGGCACGTCTGTCTGTAGTATCGCAGTCATCCGCATGAGGTCCTCTTTCATTTCAGCCACGTCTTTTAATATCTCCTGACTGGAAGATAAAGAAGATGGTGTAGACAACTTAAGGGCAGAGGGTGCAAGGAACAAAGATGACTTAACTGGAGATGAAGTTCGAGTGAAATGAGGCTGAGGACGTGTCTCCGTAGTCAATGTTTTAATGGGTGACAGCAAGGCTGCTGCTGATTTTGTAAGTGAATTAGAGTCTGGAAGTTTCTTTAATGCTGGTTCTGGCAAAACATTGACTACAGAGTATACTGGCACTGTTATTATTGATGAAGTTACAGATGAGGTAGTTGCAGATATCGACGACCCGAGGGATGTATAGAGTGCACTTGCGGAAGGAGTTCTTAGAGACTGAAAAGCTGATGGTGCTGCAGAAACATATGACCTGAGTGGGGAAAATGGCATGGCTGTCGTGGTAGAAAACACTTTCTCAACTGTGTCAGTGGCTGCGTTGACCACAGAGCTCACAGAGTTTGTAGCTGTTGAAATTTTTTCCTGTAATGTGGCAGTGGCTTTGCATCCGTTAATTAAAGTTGAAGATGATGGATATTTCAGAGGGGAAATAGATCCATTGACTAATGCTACCTCTGCATGTCCAGGCATCTGTTTCACGGGTGATGAGAGGGAGGATGCCATCGTAGCTTTAGCTGATGAAATGACATCAACTGCTGATTTAGCTGGAGACACCACTGACTTTAAAGGTGAAGATATTAGCGGTGCTGCTGATGTAATAATGGACTTAAATGGCAAACTTGAGGAATACATATTAATGTTTGATTTGGGAGAAGCAGGGGGTGTCATAGTAATTGATGACCTCTCCAAGAGAGACCCCGCTGTAGTCACTGGAGAGGTTCGTGAGGAAAATGTAGCATTGGATGCCAGCCCTTTTAAGGGCATAGCCTCCGTGACACCGGGAGCTCTAGCCAGGGTACCAGAGGAAACTTGGATATTGTATGGAGATTGTGACACCACAGTTTTTATTGGCGAAGAAATTGTCCGAAAAGATCTAATTGGAGATGCCACATCACTAATGGATTTTACTGAAGACGTAGTTGACGCGCCTAATGTGGATTTGATTGGAGAAGGAGTCGAAACAGACCATATTGATTTTAATGGAGAAGCTGATGGCGTATTAGAGGAAGAACTTGATAAGGAAGTGAAGCCTGACTTGGCTGGCCCGGGCACTGTAGTTGGAGCTGTTGTCCAGGACTGGTATGGTCTTGTAGAAAAGAATGGCTTGTATGAGTAAGTGGTAGGGAGGGATCTTGTTGCTCCTGCACTCCGTTCAACTGTTTCTTAAATTTTAAAATGAAATCAAACACAAAAATCAACAAAAATGGTTGAGAAACAGAGAGACCAGAGAAAAAAATTGGTCAGTAAACTTTGAAATATTACAAAAGCAAGTACAATTGTTTGCATGATTTAGGATGGAAGAGGCAAAAGGAATGATTAAGTAAAAGAGGAAAAATAAATTTCTATGCACATAACTAATCCAAAATTAAAAAAAAAAACTAAATAAAAAAACAGAGCAATGTGAAATGAAAGACAGGAAAAGCACATCGCAACCAAATGGGCCAATAATGAAAAATAGAAAACAAGAGAAAAGAATTAATGATGAAAAAAATAACCACAATGGAAAACTGTTCCCTTACTTCCTATTGACTTTCTTATGTGCTGGTTTTAAAATATCAGTAGCCATTCTATTTTGCCTGTATAAGTACATGTTTGTTTTGTGCAACCATATGACTATCATTTTAGTCATTTCTAACGTTTCCTCTCCTTGAGATTTTCCATTATACAGATTGCACCTACTTAGAACCATTTCAATATGTGTAGCTATACATTAAATATCTAAAACTCTTTTTTTCAAAAACCACTCAAGCCTATTTCATGCAGAATCCAAAATAACTTTTAAGTGACAGGCAACTGATGTGCAAACTGTGAAGCCACTGGATTTTAAATCTGTATCTTCCATGCACAATTCAGTTATGCTTCACACCCATAAAAAGCCAATAAGAGCAAGAAATTTTCTGAGTCAGAACTTTAAACAAAAAACAAAGAAAAGGAATGTTTGCATTTATTTTTTCCATGCAGTATATTCCTTTTGATGAGGGAAAAAGAAAACATAATATGAAATGATTTTAAAATGCATGTGTACATACAAAGGGAAAAAAAACAGAAAAATATGGTTCATGGTTACCATAAGCAAGCAATGCAACTGAAAACATTTTATCATGCACAATATATCATGGCAAACAAGGCAATGAAGTAATACAATTTGTATGCCATATTATGCACAATATATAAACTTTAAAAATATCTTTATAAGAGCATTTAGAAAGAAGAGTACACTTTTTCCATGAGATGTGAAGCCTTGGTACCTTTTGAGATTTTAGAAAATATTTTATACTGTACATTATAAAACACATCTATAATTAAATATATCTACATCTATAGCTGTCTTCATTATGGATAATATAGTTTATCTCAGATATTTTTGCATAACTTATTCTACTTTTAATTCTTAAAATCATAAGAAATCATAGGAGTATCATAGGAGAAATCTCAAAAGCAGAGTCATATTTTTAATATCCCATATTTAAGTACCTATAGTGGGATATGGTGTATATATACATAAATAGGTTTATCAACTGCAAAGGTTCCAATTCTGGTGCCTTCCTAGAATATTCATGGGACTCATGTATACCCCAAACACTGGAGCAGCCATGAAGTGGACCTACCACTAGGAAAGATGGATGTAATAGCAGCATTTCTTCTGGCAATGGGGCAAGAAACACACAAAGGAAGTAAGCACACTCACTAGGGGACAGCAAACATATACTTAGTCCTGTCTACTTCTACAGCTCTAACAAACAAACTGAGCTGGTCACAGAGATTTGGAATGCCTGCCAAAGGCTAATGTTCTACGTCAAAGTTGAGTACAGTCTCGCTCCGAAAAAGCACCGGTTCCGAATAATAATGAAACTCGAAGAGAAAATGAGAATCTGCTTCAGCTTTTATGCGCCTCTTCATGCTGTGCCCATGCCATTGCTACAATCCAGTCCTTGGATTAGCAGCTACTCCCACAAGGGTGAAGATTTTCATTCCTAGTGTACATTTAAATTCGAACATTCAGAACATATCTTTTTCTAGGCTTACATATTCTTCTAAAGAAAGTGGAAGAACTAAAGAAAAACTCACCTATTCATTATCCCTCCTAGCCATAATTCTCAAGATTACATTGCTTAACTCTTTTGGACATGTCATACTGCAATTGCAAACTTTGGGCATTTCTCCAAGTCAATGATTTGAGCTCAATGTCTCAAGAGAATTAATTTTTGTAACTACCAGAAACCTGCAGAGCATCTCTCCTTCAGTGCTGAAGGCTGACTCCATCAGGCAGAGAAGTCTTTTGAACCATGTCTATGGTTTATACTTTGCAACGAACAACCAACTTACCAATCACTTACACACTTTATGCTTTAATTCTATGCTTTGTTTTAAAGGATACCCTTTATAACGAAGAGAATTTCTGGATGTTAGGCACTGAACTATACCTATATCTTTTTCCTGGGGGCAGGGGAGGAGGAGGGGCTGGAAGGGGCAGGCTGGTGAGTGAGAGAAAAGTGGCATTCGCTAAGCAAAACCAGTTTAGAGGCCATGGTATTTTCTTAGTTTTTAGTCCCATCTTATTCCTTTTCAATCCTCTGTTCACCACCCTTATATGCCCTTTCATAAAGAGAAAAGTACCCTCCTCCTTCTATCAAAAGTCAAGGAACACAAGCTGCATATACCTTAGCTGAATCTAACCAAAAAGTAACAACACTTTCATAAGTGGGAAGAATTCAATTGACTTGGCACATACCTGACCTTACAATTTAGGTATCCCCCAAACAAACATCTTAGCAACCAGAATAAGGTAGAAACTCGCCTTCCCTAAGGTGCCTCCAACCTGAAGTAGCCTGTTCATTGAGACTGTCCAAAGTTTTAGGATGTTGCCTGGGGGGTCCCAATCAGATACCCAGTGAGGATTATCCTGTGAGGGTCTCTAGGGCAAATTGTATTCCAAAGAAAACCTATACTCAATATATTTAGTGGTATTGAAAGCCATCTAGCTATACACATACCCCTTCCCTGTTCTACAGCATGATAGGAGTTAATTTCAGTCCTTATGTTTCTGGAAGGATTTAGACATTTCTGCTAGAGGAGAAAACTGAAATCTGAGGGAATGCTGAGTGTGGTAGAGCTTCATGTCTCTTGTACTCCCCATTTTGTATCTGAATATAAAAGCTTTGTTAGTAGTCCAGGAGCTAGATTCGAGTAGATGATGCTAAGACCATCTAAGTAGTGGAATAGTTTCCTGCTGCGTATTTTGTATGCTCTGTTGCCCCACAGAAACAAGAATTCAAGAAAGGTGGGAAAAGCCAAAGTTGTGGCTCTTACTGGTAAATTTCCAAACCTCCCTGAAGTCAAGAAACTGTGAATCAATGGGAAATAGCTAGGAATGAATCACTAATTAAAAAGTAATTTTTGTATACATCCTGCTCTAGATGAAGCTCTCCATCAATCAAACACAGTGCTGCTCTCAGGACTGTTAGTTCTTGCTGGTGGAAGGGTTATCTTGAGGGCTGTAGTGATCACCAGAGGTGATGACTACAAGGATGAGGGAAGGGGAGGGAGAAGGCAGAGAGAGAGAATGATTGAATTTGACCAAATGAATCTATACTTTGATACTTGCAAGCCAGTTAACAATGAACCAAAACAATCACTGACAGAAGAAAAGGGTTACTAGTATAGTGAAGACCGGCCTTAGAAGTGATATTTTAATAAAGGAAAGGAGGAGAAGACAGAGGGAGGGAGGAAAGAGGAAAGAAGAAATCTGTAAACAAGTGCTACCTGAAAAAGGTAAGAAAATCTAATTCTTGCAAAGTGGGAATAAAAAGAATCAGGACTAGGATATAATAACCTATCTCTATTAAGAAAAAAATGAGATAACAACCAAAGTAACTTTATCATCTTTTCTACCATCCTATATTATATATGTAGAAGTAAATATTTTCTCTTCTGAGCATAAATCTAAACTAACATTAGTATTTATCTCCTAGCATAGTTAACAATCAATGTAAAATCAAGGTTTCAAAAGAAAAATAACAGATGTTTCTAGTTACAAAGTAGTTAATGGCTTTAAAAAATAGTTTTGAAGCTATGAGTGTTTTTATCTTGTATCTTCAACACAAAGTATTAGATTTTATGATTAGATTTTCTTGCAGGCAATTTTTCTTTTGTCATTTGTTTCCCAATGACACCAAAATTTAGTTTGTATAGAAAAAATGTCTCTTCTTATAAAAATCCACATAGATTAGCAAAAGTGTTAGAAAACTCACTCATTCCAGGCTCAGTCAAGTAGCTGTAGCGCTTACGTAAAGCTAAAGATGCAAAGCTCTGTCGTTTATCTGCTTTCTCAGTCTGAAAAAGAAAAAAAAAAAAAGACAACTCTGTTTCCAACTTCCCTGTGGCATTTTCACAGTTTTGAAACATTTTGTAGGATGGCATGTTGATATCTTGTTTATCCTTATTTTTCTTCTTATGCATTTTCCTCTGGAAAATGTTAAATTCCTACTGGGATTCTATAACCCCACCCCAATATCTCAACCAAATAACCATCAGTTGGCAAATATAAGAGCATCAACACAGCAGACTACAGGGAAGTACAAATAAAAGACAAGCATTACAGAGACTTCTGATGCTGAGCAGTAACTCTTCCCAAATCCATTCATATTGAAAGCACATATATCACAAAGTACACTCACTCTATGTGAGCACATTCAAGGGAAAAAGGCACACAAAATTTATTATTCCAGTTACTACTGTGGTTTCTGTATGTTAGTTAATAGGCATAAAGTGTAGATGAGATAGATTAATGGTTTTATGCGAAGTACTATTACTGTGTCCTAAGGCTGCCAATTCTATTAATACTAATGATGTGGGGGTTTAAAAAATCCAATTATCATATAACATGGAGAAATACTAGGAGATAAAAGGAAAAATTCTTCTAAAACTTAATTGAACAACTCCAGTCTTAACAAAAATGACTGGGATAAATTTCTTTAGTGAGAATATGAAATATTTATCAACAGCCAGTTAGCAAATATTTTATATTACATATAAGTTAATTTGTACAATAAAATTTCATATAACACAGTAGATAGCAGGGAATAGTGAAATATGCACATGGAGGTTTTAAAATGTATATTTATACATGCTAATTCATCCCATTTAAAAATTTTTAAAGAACTTCAGTTCATTTTAAATCATTAGCTGGATTATAATTTTGTTGAATATATTAAAGCACTCTTATGTACATGTGAAGGAAGTGAACCATTTTTTAAGAAAAATACCCTTTTTTACCTCACTTAAGCTAAGACCTGCAAAATTATAATTTATAGGTTTCCCACACTTCAGCCCTCTGCAACTTCTTTTATACAGATGCAATTTCTATTCTACTTCTGAGAGAATAAAAGCAGAAGTATTCATATTACCTCATCATCTTGATCTGACTCTGTCTCCTTTTGGTTCCAAGATGCATTGCAGAGACAAGGAATATTATAATGGACAGCAGGGAAAAGAATATCAGGATATGAAAAGGACTGAGTAGGGAGCACAAAATGCAAGCTGATTTAGAAAGCAAAGCAAATCAAAAGAGGCCAACAAAAAATATCAAGAACTGTACATCCATGGCAAATTAATGTGTGACATTACTTGAAAGCCTAAAAATCTATGAACTACCAGGAGAAGCAGAAGCGATAAACAGAGGACTCCATCATACAAACTATAAGAATTTGACACCACAGTAACAAGACTTAGTCAATCTACACAAGGAGACTACTAAAACTTGAATTTCAAGAGCTTTAATCGGGTTACAAAGCATTCCTTAATTGCATACCAAGGGCCCACTTCTTCAAGACCAGGGAAAGAAAGTTACAATAAACCAGTATTAAAAGATACCTTTTTATGCGCTGGCAGAGTGATATTTAAGTTGCAAACAGCTGTTTGAGGCAGTCCTTTTGTTGTCTTTGGTTCTTTCAGAAAAGACAGACGGCCACAGGGCTCTTGGCTGGTGTCTCTAACCTAGAAGAATTTAGGTAGTTGACAATTACAGAAAGAGACTTTTCTGAGGATTTTTATCTGTGTAAGAGTTAACCGCACTTGTTTTATGAAGCCCTTGGAGAGGCAGGAAAGGGAAAGATAATAACAATTACATGTCAGCCAGGGTGATCATATTTGAACTCATACCCAATTCCTAGCCTAAATACAGAATTGTTGTGTCTGATTGTTTTACCCTGATAATTCATAGTACAGTTTGAGTTATATGCATTTTCTTCTTGTCTAATCATTTCTTTTTCTCAAAACTTCATTTTTGCAACAATAACAGCAAATAATAATAAGACAATTGTCCTATCTCCTTCTGTTCTCTGAGGAGGAGGATGATCTCTCTAGGATATCCCTGGGCTCCATCAGAAATGGAAACGAAACTTGAATACTATATTTGGATTTCATTGATTATTACTGAACATTAACCAGATATGATACATTTTATACTAGATTGGTTTTACAAATGTTTGCTTAGATATAAATTATTACTAAACTTTTTAAAAGGTAAAGATTGTTTTTACTAATTACAAGGCTTTACTGGCTCAAAAGTACACTCTAGTAGAACTAGGGCAAAATCTGACCTTGTTCTTATGAGTTCAGAATTGATGGGATATTTCAAACTTAATAAATCACTAAAAACTTTTTCTTTGTATTCTCTAAGAGCATTTTTTTTTTCCTAATTCACAGACTCTCTGTTAAAGATGATTTACCTTGATGGAAAATGGCAGTCTATTTTCTTTGAAAGCATAAAAGTTAAAAACAAGTTGCTGTCCTCCTTTGGTAAGTGGGGCCAGATTTCCATAGCAATCAACATAAATAGGTTTTCCTTCCAGAACCTTTTAAAGAAATACATAATTTAACAGTTAATTTGAGTTGGAAGTACTTTGTGACTTTAAGTCATGTAACATTCCAAGACTGGCATGTTTCTCTGTCGCATTGTCTCTTTATTAGGCAGTTCCTTCTGTGGTGCTATTTGCAATAAAAACAACTCTGTACCCTTACACTTAACAGTTGTAATTGGAA
Organism: Cheirogaleus medius; assembly: GCA_008086735.1. NCBI lineage: Eukaryota > Metazoa > Chordata > Mammalia > Primates > Cheirogaleidae > Cheirogaleus > Cheirogaleus medius. The sequence continues at coordinate 34,393,110 of VBSM01003143.1, forward strand.
ATCATATCATGGACATGTGCAAAACAGAATTATTTATTTATATTCTTTTAACTATGAACATATTTAAGAAATGCCTCACATCAGTCACTTATTCATATAGGCTTTGAGAACATTTCTTTTTTATTCTTAGATATGTACATGATTCACTGAGTTTGAAAAAGGAAAATCATGGTAATGTGTATATACAGTGATTATGAAAATAAGATAACTCAAGTAGCCACAAGAAAGTGGATACTGCAATTTCGATTTATTAGTACTATACTTTAATCAACTAAGACAATCCCAAAGACACTTAAAATAATTTGAGAATGAATCTATATCAGTTTTTTCAAATAAAAAGTAAAATCAATAATGTAGTTGATATTTATAGTGAGTGTTATTATGGCCAAAAATAAAATAAAACCTCACGTCTGGGAAACGTAATTAAATGAACTTGTTTCTGTGAACAAGGTACCTCAATATCTTTGCTTCTTGCAACTTCCTCAAAATTCTCTTGCTGCTCTAAAGTTTTGTCCACTTTGTCATCTGTCATGCAGAAACACCGCAGGGAGGATTCTACAGGATCATTCATTTTGGCAAAAACAACAAACTTGGCCATATATGGAACACATATTAACTCTCTGTATAGTTGCGTGGCTAACCCCACAGTTTCTAAAACTTGATGGCAGTCTGCAAGCCAAAATCTGAGAAAAACGAAAACAAAATAGAAGTATGAAGATGAGGTGATTCAAAAGCCAAATCTTAAAAAAAATTCATGGTTAAAAAAATCAGAAGATATAAGCGAATTAAACCAAAACATTATTAACTTGTCCGTTTAAATAGCAGAGATACTTACTCGATCAAACACAGAAACTCTGTGTTTATTATTTAATAATAATTTTGCTAAGCAAATGCTAAGGATTTTTTCTCTCACAATTTTTTTTAAAAATCACATTAGCATTGAATGTAACAATTTTTACTTTCCAAAAGGTAATAAAACTTATTCCTTAGTGCTTTTTGGAATCCTTTATTTCCATACCTGGCTGAAACATTGGTTGTAAAAGAGACACAATCCTTTATAAATGTCAAAGGAGTCGTTCCTGTGATGTCTTCCCACTGAGCAGGTGAAGTGCCCCCTGAGAAACAACAGCAGATATGTTGACTTCATCATGGGAGATGCTCTTTGTGAAATTTTCATCATCATCCTCGTCGTCTTCCTGGCAGGAACTGCCAAAGCTTCAATACCTTCAGTTTACTGGTGTGTGCTAAAGGCAGTTTTCCTCTCTACTCTCCTTTTGTACTTTTACCAGGCTTATTGTGATCTCCTTATAAGATAATAAATTTTTTAAAAATTACTTTTCTGTTTGGGTTCTAATGAATGGTTCAAACTTAGGGCAACCACAATTTATAAGTATATTTTATAAGCGCCACTTGTAAGTGCACAGATTTGTTGTTTCAGATAGATAATTAAGTCTCTTCCTTTTTAAAAAGGTAAGAACTATTTCAAGAAAGTTAAGAAGTAGCTCATTTTGTACCTGGCTGAACCATTTAATTTTCCAGGGTGAAAGGAGGAATCAGCTACCAAAATTACTCCTTAAAAAACAAAAACAAAACCTATCTTTAATAATCTTGGACTGGCAGTTAAAAATCAGATTAGGATAATCAAAGGATGGATTGAGCTCTGGATTCCACGTGCCTACCACAAAATGTGTTCTTCTAAACCCTGCCTATTTAGTCTATTGGATTCCATGGATGAATAGAGTAGGTGAGCGTAATCATATAACTAACACTTCCCTACTACTAGTGCTCTGTGGGATCTATGTTTTTCCCCAAGTCTACTCAATTTCCTAGTAGTCTAAAGTGTGTTGCCAGGTTCACTACTTCTGTCTGGGTCGCCGAGAAATTACCTAAATGCTCCAGTAGATTCAATAATATTTCAATAGTCTTATAATAACTCTATTATTAATGCTAAACTTAATAGAAGGAAAGATAACACTAAATTTTAAATGAGTCACAAGACCAGCATCTTAAAGAAATGATTCCAGGGATAACAGAGAGGAGATGATGGACAAGTAAAACGTTTTGTCCTTCATTTTCTACGCTTATAACGTTGGTATGGATATTTCAAGGGTTGTATGGTTTTGTAAATAAAACCTTTGTACAGAATCATTGCAAATCAATAGGAAGCACAGCAGAGACTTAACCAAACCTGTAATGCTACAAAGAAGGCGCAGATTGGGTGTGGTATCCCCTTTGTATCCATTGGATACACCTTCTCCTGAGGGCGGGGGCACTGGAATGGTCATTGTGATTGGTTTATGGAATTTCCTCCTTCTTGGTTCCACAGTGACAATTGGGCTAAATGTTGCTTTGTTTCCAAGGATCTTTTTCACAATTTCATCTGGAACAGGCTGGGCCTAGAGACAAAGAAAGGACTTTAAATGAAAGTTACATTTTTTTTTCCCCATCAGAAAGTTGACTTTTTAAGTGAGAAGGAAAAAAACAAACACAAACAACAACAACAACAAAAAGTCTTTCTTTTTTATCCTTTCTCACTATTTCAGGAAGGCATGAAAAACAAAACAAAACAAAACAAAACCTAACACTATGGCAGGAACTGGTTAGCCTATTTGTCTACTAGAACACAGACAGTACTGGCTTGCATGAAAGGGAGGGAGCTAAATTTCAGAGCAGAGAAGTTTCTTCGTCTAATCCAAAGTAAAGGACAACAAATAATGAGTTAGGTATATTTTAAACCTTCACAGGACATTCAGTAAAACCTTACCTTACAGAAGCAACTCATACCCATGTAAAAACTGAAGCATTCAGAAATAAGTAAGAAAAGGCATTCAAAATATCAAAGGATTTTCATTCTAGTCTACTGAGCCTAACTTCTTCCTTTTGATTTCGTTGCTGTTTGTTAAAATAACTAGATATGGGAGACAGGTAAAGGTAATTCCTAGCCCTGAAATGTAAGGTGGTCTCTTTAGCTCCAAGTGTTTACTAAAGGCCTTCTCGAAACTTAGAGTGGTTGGCTAAAAAAAGAAGAAAAAAAAAAAAAACCCAGCAACTCTCTTGGGCATGAGGGTCCAGCCTCTCAAAAACAGCATGAACTTTCAATTAAACTATTAATTACTATGTTAATTATTGACACAAATTAAGTTATTTTCATTTCATTTTCCTTATTCAATGAGGAAAAAAAGAACTAGCTGAAGTCTAACTGAAATGAATAAATATAAGAAGAATCTTTCTTGCCAAGATTTCCAGCTTTCCAAACCAAATCAAATTCCAACTGGTTTGGATAAAACCCAGCATTTATGATTTACTTCAATCAAACCAAAATACTGAAGCTTGCAAGTTTCACTATAACTGAGTTTTATGATGTGGGACATTATAAACCAAGTCTTGGTAGTTGCTCCAGATACTGGGACCAGTAACTTATGGTTGAAAAAATTATCTTTCATCAGAAACCAACTGATACTTTTAAACAGAAAAACCCTAAAATATGTACCTTATTTAACAAGCCACTCAGCTAACTTTGCACTAAATGCTTTTTATTTGAAATAGGTTAATGACTCCCAAAATGGCCTAATTAGCAGTATCATTAAGGATGAATTATGATGACTGTTTCCAGAGCAAAACATATTCGCATGCTTTCTACAAGTACTGAGGAAAACAACTTTTTGTGAACATTACCTGGAGGCCTACTCGAATTCTTTTAGTCAGGGCACCCTCTGGAAAAGATGCTTGGACGAGGGGCACTGTGGTGCTGCTCAGAATTCCACCTTCAGGACCAATCTGGTTGCTTTCCTGCTTAATCCGTGAAACCACTGCAAAATACTGGGGGAAATCCTTAGTGATGATCCTGCAGATACGCTTCTTCCCTAACTCTTCTGGGCTATCAAGTTCTGAAAAGACAAATGAAAAAGCCATGAGAATGAGCATACGTACAAAACACCTAGAGACAAACTGATATGTAATTTGATAGTCCAAATTACTTATACTCAGTAGCCTAAACAGAGTTTTTATGATAAAGAGAAAACCACCATGACCATAATATCAATCTTTGCAAAAATATTATAAAATTATCAGTGTAAGTATTTGTAGAAAATATTTTTACTAAGGAAGAACAAACATCTCCAAAAACTGACATTTAACCACATATGGATAAATTCCCACTCTTGAAGAAGGGATATCTCATTCTGTGATTATTTTTAATACTCTGCCCTCAAGCTGCCAAAAGTAGGAATGAAACAGAAAAAAAAAGTAAGGCCTCACAAGAAAGTGAGTAAGAACTTCAATATGTCTGTAGCTCTAGAACTATATCTGAAAACCTGTTTCAAGTATTTTTAAATTATCCAAATGATTAATGTCATCATCACCAATTTCTTTCTGCCCACCAGTGGCTCTCATGCATCCAACTCAGCCTATTCACGAATGGACACATCTTCTTCCCTCCTGTCCATGTCCAAACCTACTTCTTCCCCTGCAATCCTATCTCTGGGAGAAGGTCTACCATTTGTCAAGTCTTTCAGGCCAATAGCTATGACTTGCCTTCCTTCATACATTGTATCTAATGGTCAACGTCCAGTTCATTCTATTTTGGAAATGGTTCACTCTCCTGATACCCGTTGTTCAGGCCGTTTTAGCTTGTTTAGTTGCTGAGACCACCTCCCAGCCAACTCACCTCTCCTCACTCCAGTCCATCCCTGATAATGCAACCAAATGAATTTTTTTAAAAGCCACATTTTATGCAGAATTTTCATAGGCTTAATTAGGATAAATGATTTATAATTTTTTTATGGAATAATTGTTTGAGACTAGCCAAGAGCATTTTAGAAAAGTAGTAGGTTTGTGAAGGAGAATTTATCTTATGAGATATTAAAATTTACTCAGAAGTATCATAAACAGTTAAACATAACAATATAAGAAACATGTAAGGACACTTAGGTCAGGGGGACAAGAATAGAGAATCAAGAAATAGATTCAAGTTTATATATGTATATTATATATATATAAGTCCATACATGTTTATTTTTATGTATGTATTATGTATTCAAGTTATATTTAAATCAGAGTCACATATTTCAGTTTCCAATGGGTGGGAGGAAGTTTATTTAAAAGATAGTGTTTACATAATTGGAAAACTATTTGGAAAAACAAAGCTAAATCACTACCTCATATCATATATAAATACATTATTCCAGCTGGATAGGAGACTTAACTTTTAAAAAATTAAAATATTACTAAAAAATTCAGGGAAGTATGTTTTAGCCTTGGTTAAGGGAAAGCATCCTACATAACACTGGAAACTCAGATGCCTAAAAAGCAGTTTTGACTATATAAAAATGTAAAAATTTCCATGACAAAAGTAGTAAACTTGAAAGACAAAAGGTATACTGGAAAAGTTAATAGCCACTCCTGACAAAAGATTAATATTCTCAATAGCAAAGGTAGCTACAAATTGATAAGACAACAGACAAGCCAATAGATGACAGCAAAATGGTATAAAAAGGCAATTCATCAAAGCTGAAAAATGGTCAAAAATGTTCAAACTGGATTATTAACATGGCAATACCAATTAAAAAGATATACAATCTCCCTCCACACCCACCTCTAGGATTAGCTAAAATTAACATTAGCTAAAATAACATCAGTTATCAGAGAAAAATCTGGGAGCACAGGTACTTTCATTCATCCCAGGTGGGTGTGAATGGCAGTAATCTTTTGATAATGTAACTAGGTATCATCTATTCAAAATGAAAATGCACCTACTATTGGACCCAGCAGTCCTATTTTCTGATCTCTTTCTTACAAGCACATGCAAAGCAACATTGCCTACAAAGACTAAACCTTGAAAGAACCTGCATGTCCATCATAAGGGAATGGTTACATAAATTACAGTTCATCCACATTTTGGACATTCCTGCAGCTAGTAAATGAAACGATCAGATTCATTCATTTACCAAGTATTTAACAAGGGCCCACCATGTGCAGTACTGATCTAGTCACCGGGGATATAGTAGAGAGTGTCCGTGGCTGGAATTTGAAGTGTTTCTCTAGTTCTTGGGCTCCTGGCTTGGAAGAATCGCAAGCCTTGGCCCATGAGATGGAGAGAGATGACAGACACTCAGAGAATATGCGTGAAGAATTTATGGGAAAAAAAGTTTAAGGGTGCAAAGTGAAAGACATTTCCTAAGGGGAAACGGGTCTGTCTCTGGAAGTGGAGAAGATCATAATTCACTCTAAAATTCCTCCTTGTATATGCCAGTAGTGTATGTTGATGTAAAGGTGTAATTACTTATGACTATGTCATGGGTATTGGGGTCTGGATTTTTTCAGGTATGGACATAACTGAAAGGTTCTGTTCCAGACATTCCTTTCTCCTATATGTGTGATGGGGAAAGTCACCATTTATGGTGTTTTTCTATTTTCTGATTGGTGGTTACTGTTCCATGGCCTAATTACCCCATTCTTTAAGACTGTAATAACTGTTTTCCCTGGTTATTTTTCTATAACTATTTCCTTCTTATTGTTTTTTTCTCTGTTTCCTCCTTTGTGTTTTATTTTTGCCTCTGTCATTCCATTATCTCTTGTTTTTCTGTCCCTAACAAGAGCACAATAAAGTCACTCTTGGCCAGGTGTGGTGGATCACTTGAGGTGAGGAGTTCAAGACCAGTCTGAGCAAGAGTGAGACCCCCATCTCTACTGAAAATAGAAAAACTTAGCTGGGCGTGGTGTAGTCCCAGCTACTCAAGGAGCAGGAGGATTGCTTGAACCTAGGAGTTTAAGGTTGCAGTGAGCTATGATGATGCTACTGCATTCTAGCCCGGGCAACACAGTGAGAAACTGTCTCAAAAAAAAAAAAAGAGTCACTCTCACATGTAAATTATACCCTCATGGGGAATGCAGTGGGGTGGGCACATAACTAAGCAAATATGAAAAATATAATAATAAATCAAGGTGAGGAAATAGGATGTGACCAGGGATGAGGGTCAGGGAAGAGAGGTTCTCATCTGGATGATTTGAGAAGTCACATTAGAGGGGAAACCTGAGGGAGGGAGGGAGGGAGGGAGGGAGGAAGGGAAGCAGGCAGGTAGTGGTTGCCCAGCATAAAGGTATACAGTGAAGAACAAAGTTGCAGAACAATGTGCACAGTATGATCCTCTTTAGGAGGAAAAATGTAATTTGCACATTTGTATATTTTTATCAGTGAAATTCGTAGAAGAACCATTCTAGGCTGTTAGCACTGGTTACTTCAGAGGGACAGGAAATGGGGGTGGAAGGTGAGAAGAGAGTGAGGAACCCTTAGGTTTATATAGCTGCGGTTGTTTTACTTATTAACAAAACAAAGAGAAAATTCCTAAACTTCAGGGGATGAGGGGTTGCTTTTTGTCTTTGTTTATTACTCATATGAGCCTCTCTTCATACCTCTGATACATATAGCACCCCACCTACTGTCCCTCAACTATTAACATTTCTGCCTCTATCAGATACATTGGGCTGAGATCATGGCTTATTCCAAATAAAAAGTGTAGAATGGCAAAATGAATGCTGAGGTAATTGGATCAATGACATCTTTTCATTTTAAAGATCAATCACTAAACTCTGAGTTGGGAGGATCAAACTGTCAACTAGAAGAGAAATAGGGTTCAACCCCGACCAAAATGAACCACTGACAGAACTTTTTTATCAAACATTGATTTCCCAAATGGAACGACGACTACAAAATTATTTTCTACTTTAAAATAACAAATGTGACTACCAGGATTAAAAAAAAAAAAAAAGGAACTGGATTTTTTCTCCTTTTTGCCACCTAAAGCATCTCTTCCTCTGCAAACCTAAACACACAGATCCTAGTGAGGCAAAACCAAAACAAAAGTAGAGAATAAAAAAAGAAGGTTGGTATAGGAAACCAGGAAAGAATCAGAGTTTGCTTAGGAGAATATTCTGGAGGAGTTTTTACCTATTCAGTAACTGATAGGAAATAAAACTTTTCCATACACAGCAAATGTACTTCCCTCCCCATGATTTGGCTTACTTAAGAGAGTGAATTCCCAGTTCAAATCTCATGCCGCAACTGAGAAAGTTCTGATAATGTGTTTAAATTGCCATACAACACATCACCATCAGCTAAGCAAATATTTTCTCACCTTAACTGTAAAGCTGTCATTATGTTCTCCTTCGAAATGGCTCAGGACTCCTTATAGTACTAGCAATTTAAGAAGACTCTGCCATGAAATTACACTCTTCAAACAGGAGAGATTTCTTAACTCTGCATTTAACAAGCTGTGTATCCTGAGTATGAAATTTACTCAAGATCAGTCTGGACTCACCAGAGGAAGTGAGGCATCTTTTGGGGAAACGGTGGTATTGTATACGTCATAGCTATTTGTGTGTGTGAGTATGTTATGAGTATGTGTGCATACATTTGTGAGGATTTAAGGTAGAAACAACTCTATCACCCCTGGAAACTATAAAAGCAATGAATTGGGAAGAATTGCTACTCTGTATAATGGAGGTAGGCTGACCGCACTTACACTATATGGTATTACCTTTTGATAAGGCATTAAAGCCATCCCAAATATAAAATGAACATGTATGTTTCAGATGCAGCAGACAGTGGCAAATGGAGAATCTCAGATTTCTAACTACATAAACAGAGTTCCCAGGGGATGTTGATCAGTGCCCTCCACACTCAACTTCTCACATTTTTTAGGATTTGCCAGCAGCTCAGGGACCCTCTGGGTTATACCCACTCTAGTTTCAACCTTTCAGCAATTCTTTCGTCACCTCCAACTACATTTTAACAAGTATTTAGAAGATAAGCCTCAACTGGAACTAATGTGGGAATTTCAGGTCTTACAGCAGGCAAGTGGGAACAATAGGGTCCTCTGTATCATCCTTTAATAGAACCACATACACTGCCTTCTTGACTACTGAGATTTCCACGCCTCTGCATGATGAAATGGAGAAATGATATTGCCCGGGATATAACCAGGTTATATCCTGTTTGTGTGTTTAACATATTTGTAGCTTTTTTCCTAAGAATAAAAGTCAAGAAAAATGTAAAAAATACAAAAAAGTATTACTTAAATATTAGTTTACAAAGAGAGGAATAATCCTTTCAGGGCTGTAGTTAAAGTCTAGGCTCTGAAATTCTATGATTCTCACAAGAAAACAAATGATGTAGATAGCAGGTAAATGTGAGAAGGCAAGAAGAGGAGGTGAAAACCAGTTAGTAAAGTCATTACAGAATTCTTATGACATGAAAAATCTATCACATGATCTTACTGACCATCAACAGGATAGAGGTTAAGTAAGTTATAATACATTCATACTGTGGACTACTGTGCAATATTAAAAAGAATGAGGCAGGAATATATGTTCTAATAGGTAAATCTCCGATACATATTAAAGTAACTAAAAACATAATCACATTAACAATTGACTAATCACATGTTTCTATGTGTAAGTTCTTAAAATTTACATAAAAATAGAGGAGGAGGAAAGGAAAATATAACACATGCATTCTCATGAATTATAATTTTTACATGCATAATAATACACTAGTATTAATATAATAAAATATTATATAATATTTTAATATAGATTCAATTCAAGCACATTTTTTCCCATTTCTTTCTTTACAAAAAGGAAACTAAAATACAATAATGAAATGACGTTAGCGGAATATTTGAAAACAGATAACTAAAGACCTATCTGACTGGAGAAGTCTACAAGAGGGAATGAGGCAAGGGCCCTCGACACTCAGCTACTACCCATCCTGATTTGTGGCCACACTACCTGGCATCATGGGTGCCTTCCTCTAAGGCTTTTGATTCTAAAAAAAATTCTTAGTATGTTTTAAAAACGAGGTTTTCTTTTCATAAAAGATGAAGTAACCACAATTAAATTACATTGAATTAAATGATGTTTGATACTGAGACCTGGCATACAGATGTTAATCTAGTGTCCACTGAACAAAGAAATCAATTGGGAATTAAAACCACTTCGGTACGGCGCTCACCAGCTGCGAAACCTTGCCCACAGCTGGCACTCATAGTCCCCACGACAGTTTGTGCTGTGCATGGACGACAAATCCGTTTTGCTCTTGTGTGATGAGGAAAACTTTAAAGCACTGAAAGCTTGTTTTACTTTACAGGCAGCTTTATGAAAATAACTATAATAACTCCTACTAAGGACTTGTTAAAAAGTCACAAATTCGTAGTAACTTATTAGCTGAACGCACACACTGGAACTGCAGAGATAAAAGCTATAAAATAAAAGCTTTTGGCTGCCGACTAAAGTCGATGCTCACGTTCATCTGTGGCTGTCAGCTATAGTTGAAGCTGGGCTGTGCAGGTTCATCTGTGGCTGACGACTATAGTCGACGCTGGTACCAAAGTGGTTAATGAGACTTAGACACTTTCATATCAAACAACTGTATAATTTTTAAAATCTTGCTCAAAAATATATGTAGTAACAAGGACTAGTTATTGTTCTTTTAATAGCTTCATATTTATTAAAAAATCTCATGTAAAAAAGTATCTCTAATGTTCTTTTTAATTCACAGTGAAGTCTATTATGTCCATGTGTTTATAACTCAAATTACTGTTAACTTAATGAATATTTACCCAAAATGAATTAAAAACTTATAAGAATGTAAAACAACTTTGAAAGTTTTGTGTTGCAAGCTTTAAAAGTATATCAGAAGTCAGATTTCCAGGCACATATCAATAAAGCCTGATAACATAAAAATGAACAATGCTAATACCCTTTCTGAGATTGAATTTATATGTATTCAGATTTTAAAATGGTCCATATTACTTAGGTCAGAGAAGCAGGAATATATTACCAACAATCTTTGCTTTGCTCCCATTCTTTACATACAGAGAAAAGTCCAACAAAATAATCTGCAGCACAAATGTGACACCTGTGTCACATTCACAGCCACAGAGTCCCTAGCTCCTAGCGTGATGTGCCCCAACCTGGCCAGATCATGAGAAACACCAGTACTATGTGTTAACATCACAGTTCCTGGGCTTCTCTACTGGAGATTCTGACTTGGTAGGCCTGGGGTAGACCCTAAAAATCTGGTCTTCACACTCAATTCAGATGACTTTATGACTTGACACATTTGGGAAGCAACGTCTTAAGTGTACTCTCATCCTATACCTTGCCTTAAAAATACAGAACCCAAATTATTAAAAACATAACGACAGAATCCTATGAAAAACAACTCGAGGATGGTTCAATATGAGAAGAGATGTTTATGAGGCAACAATAAATATCCATGACTTTTAAATGGGTTTCTGTTTTAACAGGATACACTAAACCACTCCATAGCTACAGAATTAAAGGAGAAAATGACATAAGTTGCTGTAAGGTAAACAATGTTACCTTTCAGGGGGATTCGTAATGCCATAGACTATGAAAGGACCCTGAAATCTCTTTCTCTTCTCTCTCCCTTTTCCAAAAATCTGTTACTAGTAAAGTTTTCACACACAAAAAAGAGAATTAAAGGGAAATGAGAGGTGAGTTCTGAAATAGGTAGTTTTGGCCAGGAGGAAGGTTACAATTTATGTTTGCTCAATGTCTACTTTATGGCAGGTCAATTATTATTTGGCTTGTGCAGAATTTCTGATAAAATAGGTACCTGAAGTTCAGAGAGGTTAAGTGACTTGCGCAAACTGATTTAGCTGGTCAGTTTTAGGGCTGAGAACCTAGGTCTAGGAAGTGGGAGAAGAGATGAAGTAACACAGACATGGACTTCAACCACTCTAACACGGTATCTCTGCAGACTGCCTGGCATATGGGTGGTGACTCATAAATGGATGAGTAATGAATAGATTTGCAAATGTCTTGGTTGAAAAGGTGACATGAGTTCTCATTGGTCCACTCTATAAGCAGCAAGCCCTGATTACAGTGCCACTGATGTTCCATAGCCTTCTGGCCTCTCTGATTAGTGATACATTTCTTAAGCACTTTGTAACTCATTTGTAAAAGGTAGGACAGCATTCTCTGTGACTGAGGTTTTGCAAGAGAGCAATAAAGATCATAAAATGCTTTGCAAATATAAATGGTTATGGAGACTATAATACAATGAAGCATAAATAACAGGATTGAATCATGTTCTGACTAAATGAGTTGTTACTCTTAAAGCTTTCAAGAGAACATCCTGATTAGTTTTGCCTCACTCTTACATACACATGATTAAATGTCTTGATAACTTGGTTAAATGGGGACGCAACTCTTATTCCTGTATCAAATTAGATTTTGAAGGCTATTTGTGCCCTGGTCAGTTTGAGTGCGAATGGTCTACGGAAAGGATACAAACGACCTCAAGGCTTCACAAAGGATGATTTCTATATCAGCGTTTACTGTCTAGTCAGGCGAATCATCTGCTCAGCTTCCTCCCCTAAGAATGGGGGATTTGATATTGAGGGGTGAAAAGAAAAGGAGTCTTAGAATGTTAGAATTCAAAAAAGCAAGCTAGCTAGTACGGGTCTGTGGAAGGCCATTGGAGACAGGTGCCCAGAGTTTAAATCCAGCTCTGCAACCAATGTGCTGGGACCTTGGGCAAGTTCCTGAACTTCTCTGAGCCCCACGTTCCTTGGATCAGGATAAGAAGTTTCCTCGGGGGTGGATATGACAAATGACAGAAATGTACCCAGCACAATTCTATTTACATAATAACTTACAAAGGTTATATATTCTTTTCAAGGTAACACAGCTTTGGAGAGGAGCCAGAGAGCCAGTGTGTAGCAGATTTAAGGGAATACAGACAATAGATTTTTTAAAAAAATCACCACACTGTCTCTGCTTTGTATCTCTCCAAAGTATAAATCTGAATTTCTATCATTTCCATTCCATTTTTTAAAAAAAATTCACCAGTTAAAATTGTATATTAGATAAAGGGAAGAAAATAAAAGCTAAATCTATAATATTCAACTCTAGCTACAGAATATTTGGAACAATGCAGCACCTATAATACATTCGCTTAAATATTTTAGAAAATTATAGACATTCGTCTCTTAGGAATTAAAGTTCAGCTCTATCTGAATATGCAACTTTTGCAACAAGCCCACCCAACATATTATATGGAATATAACCTCAACTGATATAACTTGATCCTTCTTCCTTGATGTAAACATAATAGGTACTTCCTCAATTTTTAAAAACTTTTTATTTTAAAATAATTATAACCTCATGGGAAGTTGTCAAGATAGCACAGAGAGGCCTCCATGCATCCTTTATAATTTTGGCATTTAACTCATATTTTTATTCAATTCTAGCATCTGCTTTATATCTATCTGGATCAGCATTATTTTATATCTTATAGCTGCTCAGGGCAGAAACCTTTTTATTCAGATTTGCACAATGCGTTATGTGCTAATGATGCAGAACGTCTGGAAACAATGACATACCTGCTTATTTTTCCCTCCATTTTAGCAATCCATGTAATTTCTGAGAATCATATATTTTTAAGGCTATTTTTAGAAAACTAATTTCTGATCATTAAGTGCTTATAAGATATTATAAAAAAAAATCAGGGAGAGATGTGGTTATTTCTTTAACTCTACTTTCAGTGCTGAAGTTTAAGATTACTTTGTACTCTGTATGCAGAATGACTATACCTTGCCCCAAAACCTTCCTCAGTCCCCCAGTCCTCCAACTCCCTATTTGGTTGTGGCCTCCCATCTTCCAGAAAGTTGCTTTCTCTCTTGGTACTATTGTATACTCGATTATTGAGGAAAAGTGTCACCAACAATGGGGCATATGCCTAGATACAAGTCATTCATTTCTCCATTCATTGAACAAATTATGATGAAGTGAAAACTCTCGTGTCAAGACCTGTTATATGCACTAGACATGATAGCTGTTAACAAGTCAGAATCAGTCCCTGCCCACATGGACTTTTAGTTTACCAGGGAAGATAGCAAAGTTGAAAGGTGCAGTTATGGAAGAAGACAAGTAAGGTGTTGTGGATGTATTTACCAGGTGGATCTAACTGAGTCTGGAGTTTAGGGAAGGCTTCCTGGAGGGAGAATACTGGGGGAGGGGATGTCTGGCCATGTTGGAATAATCATTCTAAGGTTTTCTTCCATGGTTGCAGATGAAGAGACTCATATTCTTTAGGTCTGCTTCTCCATGTTGTTTTTTTTCCGGAAGTATTCTTCCATGCTTGCTTACTTTTCCGTTTGTGCAAATAAAAACACATTGCTTTCAGGCAGTTAGCCCCATGATATCATTTTCTTCAACTCTTTGTTTAAACCACTACTATTACATCCAGAGGGGAAAAAAATGTAATCTTATCTTCAAAATCCAGGATCATATATAATGTCTTAAAGTCCATAAATAAGTAACACAGCATGTATAGCATATATAGAGAGCACTGAACTCCGAAAGCTTAGACCTGCTGAATCAGGCACACTGGCCTCTATATTCACACTGACACTAAAGGTAACAGAGCCTCAGACCTGCTTAACTGAGGGCAGGGCAGTATTTGACCCATTGATGCTTCATAAAAACATATTAGGTCATTAAATATGAAATGTCCGATTTCAAATCAAAAGTGTAGCTTATATCTCAAGCAAGAAGAAGTACAATTAATCAAAGTATGCACCTAAACTATCAACACAGTTTTGCCATTTTAAAGGTAGCTTGTTTATGCCAGCCGTGAAAAAGCCTGGAGAGCAAGTGGCGATGAAATCACGAAAGGCATTTTCCACAGCTTGTTGAGAATTAAATATTTTTCCTTGAAAGTAGTCCAAAGTCTGGAAGAAGTGGTAGTCCGTTGGTGCAAGGTCTGCTGAATAAGGTGGATGACAGAGTTTCCAAGTCTAGCTGCTGTAGTTTGAGCAGTGTTGTCTGTGCGACGTGGTCGTGCGTTATCTTACAAGAGGATTGGCCTGTCTCTGTTGACCAATCTTGGCTGCTTAATTGCAAGCATCCTCATCATTTTGTCCAATTGGTTGCAGTAGACATCCACTGTAATGGATTGATCAGGTTTCATGAAACCGTAGTGGATAATATTATACCAGGGCTGGACCACCAGACAGACACCATTAGTTTTTCTTGATGAATATTTGGTTTTGGACTGTGTTTTGGCACTTTATCTTTATCCAACAATTGTGCCGAATGCTTGCAATTGTCAAAAAGAATCCATTTTTCATTACGTGTAACAATACGGTATAGAAATGGTTCGCCTTTATGTCATGACAGCAAAGAAACACAAGCTTTGAGACGATTTCTCTTATGATGCTCATTTAATTCATATGGAACCCATCGCTTCCACTACAGCTTTCAGCTCATCATCATCCACCTTGGTTTCAGGTTGCCCACGTGGCTCATCTTCAAGATTAAAATCAACAGAAGGGAACTTCTCAACCATCCAAGTACTGTGCATTCATTAGCCACATCCTTCCCAAACACTTTGTTGATATTTCAAGCTGTCTGTGCTGCATTGGTTCCATGACCAAACTCATATTTGAAAATAATATGAATTTTTGACTTATCCACGGTTTCACAAAACTTGCTTTAAAAAATAAGTTTGAAAGGTAAACACAAGCCAAACTGTGCGTTTAAATGACTGAGGATGTACCTTCACAATAAAAATAAAACAAGAAGTGTCAAAGTGACATGTCAGAGATATCAACTGTCAAACTGAGTACTTAAGGAAATCGAACATTTCATACTTAATAATCTAATAAAATTGCTGGCAAAGCCATATACACAGACACATATAAAACATGTCATTATTAATTAATGTTCATTTGCTTTGGTCCAATTTTCATTGTCTGGTAGAGTTTCCTTTCCTTTGTAATGCAGTGGTCCTTGTTCAATTGACTTAAAATGCCAGTTTTATGGCAATAGACTGAAAATAAGTAAATATTTTGTTATGATTCAATTGTTTTCAGTAGGCTTTTTTTTTTGAGTGGCCTACTGAACTACAATCTTGATTTGGTGAAATTAAATTTTTATTTTCTCTTTTGGAATTTTTCAAAACTGTTACTAGATTTTTCCAACAGAAGGTGCTGTGTACAACATAAAGGTATATATTTCACTTTTCAGTGCTCAACTGCTTCTACAACCACTTGACACTTTATAATTACTATTTGTCTCATGGCTGGTAAATTAAAAACAAGTTAGAATGAAATGAACCAAAGTGGCCATTTCTAACTGAGAAATCTGTTTTTAAGATATTGCTCATGCACAGTAAATTTAGAAAAAGTATTTTCTGTTATATAACAAGTATCAATTTCCCTTTCCTGCTTCTATTTATAATAAAATAGTATAGTTATTCAATCTAAAATATATTATCTTAAAAACCTCATTTGTTCTCATCTGAAAGTTAAGTAATGAGAACAAGTATGAAAATATTTTCCTAGCATTATAAAACTATTTGGGGAACTTCAGCAACAATTTATTCTAATATAGTAATTGGTGTTTTAAAATAATAGCATACTCTTCATATCTTCAAAGCCTTCTGTATAATACTTAGGTAGTACCAATTTTGATTTTAAAACCTAATAAATATATAAAACAAAGTCCACACATTGTACAGAAGAAATATAATGTAAGCCATATATGCAATTTAAAATTTTTTATAGCCACACTGAGAAATAAAAAGGAACAGGTGAAATTTATTTATTTTTTTTTAAAGATGAGGGCTCACTACATTGCCCAGGCTCATCTGGAACTCTTGGGCTCAAGTGATCCTCCCACCTCAGCCACCTGAGTAGCTGGGACTGACTACAGGTACGCAACACTACCACACCCGGCTCTAATTTTAACAATGTTTTAATTGGACCAATATATCTAAAACATTACCATTTCAATGTGTAACCAATGTAAAAATTATTAATAATTTAAAAATTATCAAGGAGGGTACTAATCTTCAATATCTGGTTTATTTTACATTTGCAGCATATTTTGATTTGCACTAGTCCTATTTCAAGTGCTCTATAGCCTCATGTAGCTAGTGGCTACTGCATTAGACAGTGCAGGACTGTCCAACAGAACATTTCTCAAGCTCTTTGATTTGTAAGTTAAAGATCTCTAAGGAGGAAGGATTTTTCTACTAGTAACCTAGCCACATAACAACCACCATAACATAACAACATAACCACAAAGTACAAAACACCCCTTGGGGTTTGACTTTGCAAACACAATTTTAAACATGTTTAATTCAACTTTATGAGTTTAATTAAAGCTTTCATTAAACATACAAAATGGATTTAATTTGGTGCACTATAAAGATTATTTGGGGTGGGGGGAATGAATGTTTGTTTTCTGTTTGCAGTATCTTTTTCTTTGCTGAGAAAACACGAATTGACAAGGGCTAGAACAAGATCTACATCTGCTGCCAAAGAGAAAAGTTGTTTCTGCCACATGATACCTTAATGGTAATGGGAGGTTCTTCACACTCGGACCAACTGTCCTCTGTGTCATTCTAGCCTCTTACTTCAATAGAGCTTTGCTAACACACCTGCTTGATTAGCATAACCATTGATGCTTTATAAATAACTCTTAATTCCCCTTATTTTGCAGCTACAGTTTCTCCTGAATATATACCACATCCTTTTAAGTCATATAAGAACAGAGAGGGTGCCTGGATTAGTAATGGAAAATTTAAATACCAGCTGACATTTATGTGACATTGTTGTTCTACACAAAGCACCTTCACAGGCAACTTTCATTCAAGAACACACAGAGGCAAAGGAGTACTGTAGGGAGACAACTGTAGAGTCAGAAGTCCAGGTTTTGGAAGTCTGGATCTACCCATTTACTAGTTCCCAAGTGGGCAGTAGTGATGGAGTGTGTGCCACCCTCATCAACTGTGACCAGGGTTTCCACTAGCCCATATGGTGTCTTTGTGTAGTCTGGAAAAGGGTGCCCACTTGGGATGGACACAACCCTACAGGTACATGACTTGGCAACTAGACAGTAGCTTCAAACAAATTAGAAGAAAGTGCCCCTCTATCCTGTGGGCCAGTGTCAGGGCAGATGGCTTGGCAAGTGGAAGAGTAAGGATTTCAGACTCCACTTGATTTCCTGCACAATTCACAAGGCACCTGTGACTAAACATTGAGTGATTCTCAAGTATCAGGCATTGTGCTAGAACTTTACATATATTAGCTCATCTATTCTCCTTAGTTCCTTATGAAGCATCCTCCCTTTACAGATTTAAACTAAGGTTTAGAGAGGTTGAGTACATGGTTAGGGTCACACAACCAGTAAGTGGTAAAGCCAGGATAAGAATTCTGCCTTATGTGACTTCTACAGATTACAATCCTAACCACCACATTGTACTGGCCAAATTACCCTCCTCCTTGAATCTGTCTTTCCCTGGAGTTATTCTAAAAGTTAAATTTGATGGAAAGTCTCTGCACATTGTAAAATACTATAGAACCATAATCTGATCTTGACAATTATGTTGCTTGATAAAAATCACTGATCAGAATATTTGCTAAAATGATTTTTAAATATTTGAGTTTTAAGATTTTTCAGAGTCTAGACACAGGGCAGTGAGTTTTTTAACAAAAAAAGAAAAAAGATTTTCAGACAAGTGTGTACAACAGGAATAATATAAAAGTAGCATATAGATTGGTTATAAAGTAGCACATACGATTCATTTATGGAGGAGGAGGTTTAAAAAGGAGACATTTATAAAGAAATAAAATCAAGGGTCACTTGCCATAGATGACAGATAAAGCTTTATGGTTATAAAAGTAATAGGTTAAATAAAATTATGGTAGAATGATATATTTCTCTTTTCTTTAAGGAAATCATGAGTGATCCGGTCACTGTTTTACTTCAAGAACTATTTTTATCTTGCGAATTAACAGTTATCGAGGAGCAAAAAAAGCAGGGGATCAGAGTAGAGAGGATAAAAGAACATAAAAAACTTGAAACCTCCTGAGCTGTGCTTATGCTTCTCTACGCAGGAGAGAGCTTCCACTTGTTGGATCTTCAAGGAAAAAGATAGGTTGACTTTTTAAAAAGAGAGACTGATTTTTATTTTTGCCTGTTTTTGGAGGGGGAAATGTTCTGATAAAACTGAAGTGTCTTTAGGGACTGGAGAAGAGTGATGGGAAGTGGAGCTTGAGCTTCGTATGAAATCTAATTGAGCTTCAGTTATAAAATGTGTGATATTTTATTATTTTTATTTTTAAATTATTTTTTAAAAATTAAATAAATGGAGAAAACCACTGTCCCTTGAAATTTCACAGTCCTCCTTTTCACTCTACTGGCTTTCCAGTGCTTGATTCTTTAAACCTGGAGGTATTGACATTTTTTTTAATTATCTAAAATGGAACCAAAGTTTATCTGGTCTTTAAAAATGTGGCAAAGAAACTCTACCTACTATTTCCAAGATAAGACATAGAATTTAGGATGGGGGATAATGTTATTGTTTCTTTAAAAAGTCTGACAGATGCCCTCAGTATGGCAGCACTTGGGGCATCACTCTATTGAGCAAAGATGTAACTAATTCCTGTTTGAAAACTGGTTTATTAACAACAAAATGAAGCTATGTCAGCATGAAATCAAGGAAGTCCACTCAATAAATAAACCTTAATTAAAAAAAAATTCTCCTTCTGCCTGATAGTACATACTATAATGTATACTCTAAAATGAAGGAGAATATATAATTAGAATGTTCAGTGTTCTTGCTAGAACTGTACTGCCCAATGAGGCAGCCACTGGCTACATATGGCTATTAGAAATTAATTCAAATTGAATAAAATTAAAAATTACCTTCCTCAGTTGTACTAGTCATATTTCAAGTGCCCCAAAGCCACATGTGTCTAGCAATTATTGTACTGGACAGCACAGATAGAGACCACCTCCATATCATAAAGTTCTGTTTTACAGCACTGTCTTAAAATAGTTAATATTCTTCCAGAATATGGTAACTTTCCCAGAACTTTTCCATTGCAAAGTAAATGCTCATCTTTATTTTTATTTTTAACCTGGATATTAAGACTAATGAAGGATGGAGTAGAGGAAATAGATTAATGAGACCTTTCCTCGAGACAGCTATATATTATATTGAAGTTATCTTTCTACCTGCTCTCCCAGGATTTAGTGAGTATCTAAAACAGCACTGTGCCTGGTATTGGAGATTCAAAGATAATGCTATGTACCTTGTCCTCAAGAAGCTTACAGTATCAAGGTAGCTATCCACTAAAAAAAAAAAAAAATCCTTGGGTAGTAGATACTACATTTAAAACAATAAAAAAACTATCATGAATGGGAAACCCATTTCTCTTATTCTTTCCATGTTTTGTCCTGAATCATCATATTCTTTCAGCATTTTCACAAATGCTAATTCAATTCTTTCTCTTAGGATACACATATTTTAAAACTTTTGATTGTGGGTTTTTAAAATAAATTCCCTTATAAGAGAATGACTGACTATATTTCATGCTTAAAAGAAGTTAAGGCAATAAAAACTAGAAATCTGAATTACCATTAAATGTTTCTATCCATCAGAAATCATTCGAAGTTATAGATGGGATATAATGTAAATATCAGGAGTATATGTATATATACTCCTTAAATAATGTATACTCACCAGATGTATAACTCATTTAAAAAGACTATTCTTCTGGACTTAATCTAGGCGAAATCTAATCTAGACCAAATCTAGAGGTTTGCGGAAATTTTCCTCTGTAGGTTTATTTCCTACACCACAAGACATACATTTCTCAAATAGTGAGATATAGTTAAAAGTCCTTGAAAACAGGCAGAACTAGATTTCAACCCCAGCCCTGCTACTCAGCGGGGTGACCTTAGATAAGTTATTTGACTTCTCTGAACTTTAGTTCCCTTATCCATTAAGCGGGATTAAAACCACCTATTTTGTAGTGCTATGCTTTCTTTTTAAATTTTCTTTTATAAAGGCTTTTATCAGTGCCTCAGTAATACCAGACATTCAACAATTATTAGTTTCCCTCTACCTTGCTGTAAAGGCATTAAATTCATCGTTGGTGATGACTGTATTTTATACCAAATCTTTGGCATGACAATTTTTTCTACAGAATGAATATAGTAGAGATAACAACTGATATTTATCAAGGGCTTACTATGTGACAAGGACTGTATTTCATATGTGCTTCACATAATTGCTTTATTTATGCTCGACAATAACCCCACAAAGTAAGGAAAGTAATTTCCATTTTACAGAAGAAACAGAGGCTCACAAGGATCAAGAAACTTGCCCAAGGTCACTCCTCAAATACCTGAGTTGGTCTAGCTCCTCTGTCCACACTTTGAAAACAGGAGAGACTATACTGGATGCATTCCAAAAGCCAGTGAATTAAATGCTAAAAGAGTGAATTTTATGGAATGTGAATTATATCTCCAATAAAGCTGTTATTTAAAACAATTGCTGAATTTGCAGTGATTAGGCAGTGAGCATAAAGGAAAGATTAGCTCGGATATTTCTCTCTACGGCATAAGATTTTATGGTGAGCTTGATCTCTAATTTTTTTTTAAACACTTTTAAAGGGAGACTCTGCATCAAAAACCTACTCTCAAAACTAGGCTATTATTCCCAATGTCTACTAAGAAAAACTGCTATGGTTCTAATAATGACCAAATAGCCTGAAGAAGTTGTGTATGACAAAGTGACATGCTCAGATACATACCAGTCTTACTAGGTCAAAGAATAAGACATTGAAACACCACAGACTCCAATAATTATCCAGAAACTTATTTTTACAAAACTAATTATGGCCCAAGAGAAATTAAAAATTCATGAAGGATATTGAAATAATGTGGGAGAAAACTGAATGAGCTGTAAAGAGTCTGAAAATAATAATTCCAAAAATAAAATGTGAGTGTACTTTATTCAAAATGTTCTGCATGCTTTGCATACCTTCCATTATTATTTCACCCCTCTCCTCACCCATTTTCGACTTAAAAAACTTTCTTGACATTTTTGGAAAGATTGAAAAATTTGATTAAAGACCAAAAGAATAATCAGAATATTTGGACATTTGTGCTGCAGGGAAAAAAGTTTGTTAGATTAAATGGAACTTCATGCCTTAGGGTACAGAAAACAGCAATAAAAGCTGAAGATCCTGGGTCCCAGCTTAAAATACAAATGTGTGGAATTCAGATACTGTTTCGCTTAATTTAGTCAATCCTTTAATTTCTGCCTACAGACATTTACAGAATCAAGGAGCCATCATTACCTTCATCCATGCCATTAAGTAATTCAGTTAAATCTTCATTTTTACTGTCAAATTGATGCTCCTTCCAAGTTTCACCATTTTCACTTCGAAGAACAATGAGTTCTCTCTCTTTTCCTCTCATGGACCCAAAGTGAGGGATTTCCACTATGACAGGGCTGGAAAAAAAATCCACCTTATTTTGGTATCAAATTAAATACATATATAGTATTGTACTTAAAACAATGTTTCATCAACAGTATTCATTTGAAAATCAGAGGTGCCACTAAGGTAGGGAATGATTTCAAAGCTGCAGAATCATTTGCTAATTAAATAATAATATATTAGAAGCCTGATAACATGCCATCATTCATTCATTCACAAACAATTCTTGAAGGTCTATCACGTGTTAGGCATTGGATTTAATGGGGGGAAATATTCAGCACATATAAATAGGAATTTTAAATCAAAGAATTGAAAGTTATTAAAATAGACCATAAGAAAGTTGGTCCATTTTTGAACACAGTAGGTTTATTATGTAGAATGCTAATGATTTAAAAGGACACAGTCATTTCTTTAAAAAAGAAATTCTGTAAATTTCCTAATTTGAAAGATTATGGCTATATTTTTTCCCTTAGCAAGAAAACAATCGATACAATAATTCACTCCTTCAACAGTCAGTTTCTATGACTTTCATGGCCTGTTTAATTAAAAGTTTCTATGATTTTCAATTTGTGAAATGGTAGTGGACAGCTTCATTTCCTGGCTCTCATAAAACCTGCATAAGAACATTTAAACTTTCTGAAAAAGCACTTGTTTGTTTGAACTTGTCATATAATGACACATTAATTTTTGACAGTGTCCTTTTGCAAAAGGAATGTAAAAGAATGGCTGCAAATTGAAGCTAGCCAATCAAGCCACGGGAAATATATTTGTGTTAAATTTTAAAATAGGTTAATACTAAAAAAGATGAATGGAAGTAAGCAGACCACAATCACACACAGTTTATGTAGTTGGATTGTGCAGCTTTATTTTATGACATTTAAGCAGACAGTATCATTATTCTCCTACAGAGGTTGTATGTAACCTCACCTTTTAACCTATGTGTTTATCTACATGTGATAATGGAAGATACAGGCTTAAATAGGTAAAAGCATAAAAAGAAATAGCAGTTGTAATGATCAAATAACAAAAACATGAGTATTTGATTCATTACAAAAGCATTCACTTTAAAAGGGGAGACAAATATAATTTTACTTTTGGCAAAATATAACTAATTCAAATTAAAGAAATTAAGAATGTTTTATAATGCCTTTATTCTTTAATAGGTAGAAATAAAATCAAGTATTCCTAACAGTGTTAATAATTTCAAGAGTTATTAAAATATTTACCATAGATTTTTAATCACACTTTGTAGTTGGCCATTAAATTTTATTCATTTTTGAGAACAAGATACAATCTTTGCAGGTTAATGTGTCAGATACTGTCTCTGTAAATATTTAAGGAATGTGGCTTTGCATATGACGTTCAATGATATTGGAGAGAAGGTACGAACAAGGGTCTTTGACCAAGGTGAAAAGCCAAGCATAACTTTTCATGACAGGTTTCTTCATGCAGACTGCCAAGGCAAATACACCAATCCAACAGACAAGCGAACGAACAACAAATACCAATGCGCTTCAGCTTAAACAAAACAAAGCAAAACAAAACAATTTAATAACTTTAATAGAATATTCCATCTGCTGCCTATTTAATTTTCTTTAAATAACTTGCTTATACTCCCACGACTTTTCAAAATATATTTACTGATGACTTTTTCTTCTCAAAGCCCATAAAGATCACATAGTAATCATGAGTACTTTTTTAAAGATCTAATTACACACACACGCACACACGCACTCACACACACATGTACATACATATCATTTATAGCAAATGTTGATTCAAAGCCTGAAAATATCTTCTCTTATATTTGGTTAAAATTAAAGACTGTCAGTCTGTCTTAAAAAGTATCATATTCAGAAGAAACATTTCAAATTAAAGAAAGGTTTACAAAAGCACAAAGTTATGAAAGCAGAATGCTTGCAGTGAATTCCACATGCTTGAAAAGCACAAGATAGGTAGCGGTGCTACATTAAGTCAAGCCACTATGATTTATTTTTTCTTTCAGTGACACACATCAACTGAAAGCAGTAAAAAAAAAAAAAAAAAAACTTAAAAAAATAAAAATAAACTTAAGACAAGAATCAGACCATGGGTGTGACAGAAAAAAATTGAAAATGGAAAAAAAAATTGTAGACATTCTGTATCTTGTCTATAAAAGTCCTACCCAATAAATTTTGTTCCTTGAGGCCCAAGCTGCAGGATTCGGCTAACCAAGCTCTCACCCTCATTTACAGGGGGAGGATTGGTAGGAAGATGCAGTTTACTGAATAACATCCATGCAGCAGGAAGAGAAACGAGAAGGGGAAATTGTGAACAAACTGTCCGTCACGACAGAGCCTGCCTGATTTGCACCCAAGTGCCACCTCAGAAAATGAATCAAATTTATTTTTCCATTTTGTAAAATACCGTATCACAGTGGATCGTTCCCCTAAAATTTTTCTTTAAAAAGACATGTCCCCAGAGTAGCCATTTATTCAATGTGGTGATAGATAATTCCGGCATCTGTATTTTTTCCTAAGAATGGTGCCTTGACTTCTATGGGTACCACTAAGGGCTCCGTGCACTTGCTGAGCAGAGAACATGCTTCTCAGTTAGTAAAAGCCTTGACCAGCAAACCGAGTTAAGGAAGTTATCAGCCTATTAGCTTTTCACAGAATCACACATCTTTGTGACCTTTGGTACTACACAAAAAGTATACTCCATCAGGTCCAACTGAGCAGTTTTAAGAGTTAGCTCCTTGAGGTAACAAGGGTAAAGAAAGTCATAGATGTGGTAGGAGGGCCAAGATTAAAATTGACAAAACTTACCCTAAAAATTGTGCCCCTGCAGGACCCATTTCTACCAGCCTACTGGCTAATCCCTCTCCTTCCACCATGGGGGGTGGGTTGGCCAGTTTATGTCTCTTTACCAAACGGCAGGTGATGCGGGTGGGAGCCGTACACTTGCGTGGAGGAATAATGATTCTCATCCCATGGTGACGGCTTCCTCTCATGGAGCCCCCTCTTGCGTCCACCATAAAGCTAACCAGAAACCTGCAGGGAGAAGATCAGAGGCTGAATCAGGGAGAGATATAAACTGTCTTCACCGCAAGTTGTGAAATTAAATGTTAAAGTTTAAAGCGACAGACAATGTAGCTACTGTTTCCTCTCTTTAAAGATAAATTGGAAGTAAATACAGTGGAGTCACATCAAACATGCACTCAGTAAAAACTGAGACACAACTTATTTTTTTTTTTTTTTGAGACAGAGTCTCACTCTGTTGTCCGGGCTAGAGTGCCGTGGCGTCAGCCTAGCTCACAGCAACCTCAAACTCCTGGGCTCGAGCAATCCTTCTGCCTCAGCCTCCCGAGTAGCTGGGACTACAGGCATGCACCACCATGCCCGGCTAATTTTTTTTATATATTTTTAGTTGGCCAATTAATTTCTATTTTTAGTAGAGACGGGGTCTCACTCTTGAGCAGGCTGGTTTTGAACTCCTGACCTTGAGCGATCCGCCCGCCTTGGCCTCCCAGAGTGCTAGGATTACAGGCGTGAGCCACCGCGCCCGGCCCACAACTTACTTTTGGTAGAACACAGTCCCCTAACAGAAGCCAATCACTTTATCAGATGCTCAAATTGAAGAACAGTGATTATGTCAAAACTGGAATAAAAACTGGATATTAAAAGGACTCTTAAGCATTTAAAACAAAAAACTATCTGTGGTCTTTGTGGGTGGTTTAAGGTATATTCAAGGGTCATTTTTCACTGTAAGTGGTTTTTGCCATATGCCGCCCACGGAATCTCTCTCCCCCACAAGTAAGATGAAACTCCACGGTATGTCTTAATATATACAACTCATAAAATGAATGTATATTTAATCATACTAGTATGAATTTTTACTATGATGAAGCAGAATATAAGAATAAAAGCAGGAGATGACTAGATTTGCTAAGGCAATTTTGATGGAAAGGGATTAAATCTTTTCAATATAAATATGGGTTTAAAAGCTGTATGAAATAACCTACATTTGAATATTTTATACAACAATACAAAAAAATGCAACTTAGACTTCTAAGGAAATCTTGCTAAATTATATAATTCTGTCATTAGCCTTTATATTAAAACTAACAAGGAAAAAAATTCTGCATGTAGATAACGGAAATGTAAAGAAATTAACTGTGTCATATCTGGGTGGGAGCACATTGGCTTCCTTACTGCCTGTCATGTACGAGCGCTCCCACCATCTCAAGAGTTACAAGCTGTCTGGTAAACAAATCAACGAGTCCAAACAAAAGGAAGAGTTAAGGTTAGATAGGGAAACATGCACATATCTTTGCATTCTAATTTCTGCATTTGAAAATATACTTATTACTAGAACATCACAAATGTTGATAATTAGACAATTGCTTGAATTCCTAAAGTTTTTCTGGAGAGAGAAAAAAATAATCCCATCCATCAAAATTCTTTACTATTTATTCATCTAAAAACAATACTAACATCCTGAAATAGGTTTTAAGACCTTGCATGGACTTCCTAGCTGGGGACCCTTTTCTGAAGAGTAACCTTTCAACAAAGCAATTTGGCCTGCAAGCCCCAGGGACAGAGGTGATAGGATGGGGACATTTTTCAGCTGATAAGATTTCTAGAACCAGCTCTGCTCATCAGTAAGGTGCTTTCATCTTCATATTCTTTTGCTCATTTTGGATTTAACCATTTTACTCAGGATTAATTTATGTCTTTGATAATATTCTACCAATTTCTAGAGACTGGGACTACTATGATAGTCCAGGTAAGAGGGGAAAAGATTCTCAAAAACAAAAGAAAACAAAAATCATTCCTCCCTAGTCAAAGAAAAAGATACTTGTTCACTTATACAAGGGTCCACATGAATTGTTTCTAATGCGAAATGCTAGGAAGCTCACTTGAAATTGCTCTGGGCTGCCTACATTTTCTTAGACATATTCAACAGCTACTTTTATTCAGTAACAAAGGCAATATGACAATATTACAAGACAAAAATCTGATCTTTCCCTGCATTTAGTAGTTAAAATCAACTTGTCATGGGGAATCATAGTAACAGAATGGATTAAAAATGACACAAGACAAACTCTGGGTTTGAACATTCAGTTGTATTAGTATAAATACACACTGGAGTGTTCCCAGGGCAATGTTTGTCCTGGAAACAGCTGAGTCTCAACAAAAGCAATAGTAATAATTCTGATTAGGTCTGTCTTATTCACTGTTTGACCTGCAGAACTGAGTACAGTTCCAGCACAATATAGGCACATGGTAAATGTTTATCAAATAAATCAACGAACACAACTATTTTGCGGTGTGCTTAGAAACTGTGTAGGTGAGACTTAGCTACTAATACTAATAAATAGATGGATCAACAGATAGAATAGATGGATAGTCTGCTCAGTTACCTTCTGAGCAGTCTGAAGGTAACATAAGGTTTATCAGTATTAATATAAAAATATTCCAGCTATAAAGAATATCAGAACAAAATGCAAAAAAATATTATGGCTAAGATGATTTTAATGACAAACTGAAGAGTCCTTTCCCTGTGTTCTTCATAGCACACAGTGTATGGTTGGTGCTAACAGCCATTTATTGTTCTAAGGGTTTCAGTTTCATAGGGCCAACAGATTGAGGAGAGATGGAACTATCTGTTAAACAGGATATGGGTCTTATTATTCAATAACATTATAAAATACAGTGATTTGTTTTCCAAACTCATTCCTTACCATCCAAAAAAAAGGTCATGCAATATTAAGTTATAGAAACAAATTAAAAGGTGATATATAATATTAATATTCGTATCTTACTAACATTTAAACTACAGCATGAACTCTACAAATGATCCTAAAACTAATACACAGATATTTCTAGATTTAGGAACAGCAGGATGACAAATGCTGATACACTACAGACATTGACACAATCTAACTGTGAGAAAAATTCACATAAATTAAAAATACAAAAAGGATGGTTCACATAAAGGACACAGTTATCACCTTGAATCATACTGAGGAAGTGGAGAAGAATAGCTGCAAAATAATTTAGAAAGCAAATGGGAAAAATTAATGTAAGATAATTAGAAGCAAGCAACAGAAAATGTCAATGACAAGCAAAGCAAAAATAAAAACCGTCGGAAAATGAAACCGAGGCATTTGGCATTTGTGGGACAACCTGGAAAAATATTTGCCTTATGGCTGTATAAACTACTCCCCAGACCTGGCAGAAATGAAATATTTCCAAGTGCACACTAGGTTTTTATTTTCCTTTTCAAATAAATGCACACTAGCTGCCATTACTTTTGTTTTCCTGCACATATCTATTTTCTCTATTGTCTTCAATAAAGTTCAAGGGGAAGGGAAGATAACTTGCACATTCAGATAATTCATTGTTTCCAACGTATAGGAAAGTCTATTTCTGATTTTATTATCCTATGTTTCCTCAACTTCTCAGTTTACTAAATTAAGCCCTAGTATTTGTCTTTCATTTAGAGAGAGTACAAAGTAATGGTTCTAGCCTTTGTAACACAGTGTCAATTCACCAAGTTTTATCCAAAAAACTCTTTGACGTGTCTGTCTTCTGAATGTATCCCAAATATTTTGTTTTACTTCTCAAATTTGATTTTTTTTTGCTTTCGCAATTTTAGATCCATGTACATCTAAATTGTATAAATATTTTAAACAGTTTAAAATGATTATTATAATAATTCAAGGTTTTTCTAGTTGAGTTAAAGAAATGCAATGTTGATGACTCAATGCTCACCATACGATGTATAATTTATAAAGTACCGTCATGTAAATTGTTCCCATTTGAATGACACTGCATTGATTTGTTTCTCAGAATTGTGGTATTACAAGGCCAAAGTCTACAATGATACTTTAAATAACTGAAGCATTCCTCTGAGTCTCAGACTTTTGTCTGTAAAAAGTGGGTAATACCTATCTCACAGTGTCATTTTAAGGTTCAAATAAATATTAAATGAGACAACACATGTAAAAGATTTAGCACAATGCCAGGTACATGACAAGAAATATGTATACGTTAGCTATTAACAATTAGAAGCAGCAGAAAATACTTCATATAATACACAAGGTACTTCATAAATGTTAATTATTGTTAACTTATCTAATTCCAAATTAGTCTGCCCTTGTCCTTGATCACAATTTAACTTATGACCTAAATGCCAATTTCAAAGGCAAAAATACCTTGAGATAGTCATTATATTAATGAATTAATTTTTTTCTGTTTATATGGATCTCAGTTATCTCAAGTTTCAGGTGAAGAATCCAGTATCTAAAAGTATACTGATATATTGATTCAGTAATTGAAATGGGGTCCCCTTTTAGCCTCCTGCCTGAAATTCCACTGACCAGTGAGGCAGCCAGAAGAGGCTGTTTGATGGGGGTTTGACCACAGCACTTCTAGTGTATAGACATTTGTACCTTCACTTTTAAACATAAATTTATTTTCCTTTTAAATTCATTTTCTATTTTCTAATTATAACTTAATACAACTTAATTGCAATTTTATTTCAGGAATGCAGAAGGTACTGCCTGTTGATTGGAAGTTCAAGTTTAATCGTCTGTCAAATCAAAGGCCTGTATCATATGAGAAAAAAATGAGAACATCAGAGCTGACTGCTTATTTGAAAATTAAATATTTGAGAGACATTGTTCTATCATAAGAAGTGAAGCACAAAATCAGTGAGGTGAATTAACAGAGATATCTACATATTTTTTTATCAAAAAGAAAAATCAGATACCAGAAAAAAAAATTCATTTGAAATTCAAATGACTATGTTTAAAAAATTTGTTTTAAAAATCTTATTAAAAAGGAAATTTTTGAAAAGGAAAATTAAAGACCTAGATGATCAGAATAGCCAGAAAGTTTGCCATACTCATAATTTAATTATTTTTTCCAATGCTGTGCTTTTATCAATAAAAATACACAGATTTGCTTAGGAAAAAACATTTACTAACGATTTACAAATACATGTCACATATACTCACTAATGAGTGCATATTTCTTTTTATTTTATTTTTTGTAGAGACTAGGTCCAGCTATTTTGCCCAAGCTGGTCTCAAACTCACAGCCTCAAGCAATCCTCCCACCTTGGCCTCTCAAAGTGCTAAGATTACAGGCGTGAGCCACTGCATCCAGACTGTATTTCATATGTGAATATATTCATATATATGAAGCTTTTCAACATGAATTTATCACTGCAAACAATAAATGCAATATTAATTTAATTAATTAATCAAGAAAAGTGGCATTTAGACTACTTACCCAGAATGAACAGGGCTTGAGACAAGATTGACATTGTCTAAGGTGTCTGCAGCCCAGCTGTAATGTCTGAGAGAATCTGAATCAAATTCCCTTGTGAATGTTAGATGCTGAAAAATAAGAAGTTATATTACATCAGCAACCCACACAAGACTGGTTTTCTCTACACGTATAAAATATATTTGTATTCCTCTTTATGTCTCGATAGACTAATATTTAAAATAAACAATTTTTAAATTCTCTTTTATCAGTACATGTTAAAATGTGAATGCACAAATGTTAAAAAATAAAGTCTACTAATATACTACATTATCTCAAACTTTTAAGAAAGCATCTTCAGTAAGTGGCATGGCAAAGAAATATCACAGAACTAATTCCAAGTATAATTTTAAGCACTTCAACACATCTCTAAATGAATCCTACAAGAGTTTTTAAATTGTTCCCAATTTTTTCATTTTTATTTTTCTCAAAATAAAAACTAAAAATTCCAATCTTGATGACCTCTGATTCCAAGTGAGGTAGAATAGCAGCCAGCAGTCTAGTGCTTTTGTCAAATAAACCAGATAAAATAAAGAAATCGTATCTGAATGCAGCATTGGGCATCTGAGACATTGAGAACTAAAAGAACAGGCATAGTTTTATCAGGCTTCGCTTTATTGAGCTTCACAGATACTGAGTTTTTTTGTTTTTTTTTTTTACAAATTGAAGCTCTGTAGCAACCTGTGTCAAGCAAGTCTATTGGTGTTATTTTTCTAACAGCATGTGCTCACTTTCTGTCTCTGTGTCCAGCTAAGGTAATATTTCATACTTTTTCATTACTATTAACATCTGTTATGGTGACCTGTGATCAGTGATCTTCGATGTTACTATTGTAATTGTTTGGGGACACCATGAACCATGCCTATAGAAGACAGCAAACTTAATCCATGAATGCTGTGTGTGTTCTGACTGCTCCACCACTGGCCGTTCCTGTCTCTCTCCCCCCTCCTTGGGCCTCCCTATTCCCTGAGACACAACAATATTGAAATTAGGCCAATTAATAACCCTGCAATGGCCTCTAAGTGTTCAAGTGAAAGGTAGAGCCGAGGTCTCTCACTTTAAATCAAAAACCAGAAGTGATTAAGCTTAGTGAGGAAGGCATGTTGAAAGCCAAGACAGGCAGAAAGCTGGACCTCTTGCACCAGTTAGCCAAGTTGAAAATAAAAAGAAAAGTTTTTGAGGGAAATTAAAATGTTCCTCCAGGGAACACATAAATGATAAGAATGACAAACAACCTTGGTGCTGATAATGGAGGAAGTTTTAGTGGTCTGAATAGAAGATCATACCAGCTACAACATTCCTTTAAGCCAAAGCCTAACCCAGAGCAAGGCCCTAAATCTCACTTCTGTGAAAGTGGAGAGAAGTGAGGAAGTTGCAGAAGAAAAGTTGGAAGCTAGTAGAGGTTGGTTCAGAAGTTTAAGAAAAGAAGCCATCTCCATAACATAAAAGTACAAGGTGAAGCTACAAATGCTGATGTAGACGCTGAAGCAAGTTCTCTAGATAACTGATGAAGGTGGGTACGTCAAATAGCTGAAACAAGTTATCTAGAAGCTCTAGCCAATATAATTGATGAAGGTGGCTACACCAAACAGCTGAAACAAGTTATCTAGAAGCTCTAACTAGTATAATTGATGGTGAGGTACATCAAACAGCTGAAACAAGTTATCTAGAAGCTCTAGCCAATATAATTGACGAAGGTGGCTACACCAAACAGCTGAAACAAGTTATCTAGAAGCTCTAGCTAATATCATTGATGAAGGTGGGTACACCAAACAGCAGATTTTCAATGTACATGAAATAGCCTTATACTCTATTGGAAGAAGATGCTATCTAGGACTTTCTTTTCTTTTCCTTTATTAAAGGGACAAGGTCTTGCTATATTGCCCAGCCTGGTCTTGAATTTCTGGGCTCAAGCGATCCTCCTGCCTCAGCCTCCTGAGTAGCTGGGACTATAGGCATGAATCACTGCAGCCTCCTCTTCATCCTTGACTTTCCTAGCTAGAGCGGAGAAGTCAATGCCTGGTTTCCAAGCTTCAAAGCACAGGCTGACTCTTGTTAAAGGCTAATACAACCGGTGACTTTAAGTTGAAGCTAATGCTCATTTACCATTCCAAAAATCCTGCTAAATCTACTCTGTCTATGCTCTGTAAATATTAGAATAATAATAATAAAAAAAAAAAAAGCCTGGACGACAATACATCTATTTACAGCATGGTTTACTGAATATTTTAAGCCCACTGTTGAGACCTACTGCTCAGAAGAAAAGATTTCTTTCAAAATATTACTGCTCATTGACAATTCACCTTGTCATACATGAGCTCTGATGGAGATGTACAAGGAAATTAATGTTGTTTTCATGCCTGCTGGCACAGCATCCATTCTGTAGTCCATGGATCAAGGAGTAAGTTTGACTTTCAAGTCTTATTTAAGAAGTACATTTCATCAGGCTATAGCTGCCTACATAGTGATTCCTCTGCTGGATCTAGACTAAGTAAATAAAAAACCTTCTGGAAAGCATTCACCATTCTAGATGCCATTAAGAACATTTGTAATTCATGGAAGGAGGTCAAAATATCAACATTAACAAGAGTTTGGAAAAAGTTAATTCCAAACCTCATGGATGACTTTGAGGGTTTGAGACTTCAGTGGAGGATGTTATTGCAGATGAGGTAGAAATAACAAGAGAACTGGAAGTGGAGCCTCAAGATGTGACTGAATTGCTGCAATCTCATGATCACACTTGAAAGGATGAGGAGTTGCTTCTTATGGATAAGCAAAGAAAGTGGTTTCTTGAGATGGAACCTACTCCTGGTGAAGATGTTGTGAACATTGTTGAAATGACAACAAAGGGTTTAGAATACTCCATGAACTTAGTTGATAAAGCAGTGGCAGGGTTTGAGAGGATTGACTTCAATTTTGCAAGAAGTTCTACTGTGGATAAAATGCTATCAAATAACATCATATGCTACAGAGAAATCTTTCAGGAAAAGAAGAGTCAATTGATCTGTCAAACTTCATTGTTGCCTTATTTTAAGAAATTACCACAGCCACTCAAACCTTCAGCAACCACTACTCTGATAGACAAGTCAGCAGCCACCAACATCGAGGGAAGACCCTCCACCAGTAAAAAGATTACACCTCACTGAAGGTTCACATGTTGTATTTTTTAATCAATAAAGTATTTTTTAACTAAGGTATGTACATTTTTATACATAATGCTATTGCACACTTAATAGACTATAGTATAGTGTAAACATAACTTTTATGTGCTCTGGGAAACCAAAAAATTTGTCTGACTCACTTTATTGCAATATTCGCTTTATTCCAGTGGTGTGGAACCGAATCTGCAACATCTAAGAGGTATGTCTGTATACTTTGGAGAGGGGAACATCTTCAAGAATTAAGCTTTTTGTTGCCATTTTTAACTTGGGGTCATCTGTCACTTACTGATGCAGAATTGGGATTTTTTACTTAGAGGGGTCACTGCTGGTGAATAGAAAAACCAGGAGAGTTTTGGTAGAGATTTGGGTGGCCTCAAGCATGCTACAGTTTTCCACCAAGAACATTTGCTAAATTCTGGGGCTGTGCAGAACAGGAAACTAAAAACCTAACGGGAAATATCACTGAAAAGCATAATGGAGTCTTTTGGCAGCTTAGTGAGAAACTGATTTAAGAGTTTAGAACTTATAATGGAGAGGGGACTCAACGATCATACCAGGATTTTAAATAATGATGCTGGAAGAGCCAGGGAGAAACCAGAGGTATTCTGAGCTTTACCAGGGCTACAAACTGGCTTTATTTCAGCAAAATCTTGATTGGATTAAAATGATCATCTGCTACTCTATTTGACTAGCAGAGGTAGGAAGAACATTCTCTGCAGGGATATATCACCATCAGGTGTGTCCACAATTTTTTATATACCATGTCCAGCATAAAATGAAAAACTGCCAAGCATGGCCAGAGTATATGGACAAAAAATAGAAAAACCAAACCAAACCAGAAAGACACTATAAGCAGACTCCTACCCAACTCATCTAGATTTTGAGGCATGCTAATAAGAATTTTATAATAACTATGATTAATGTTTAAGAAAATAGGGCAAAAGATAAAGAAAATAAACTAAAAGGTACAGAATTCAATAAAACACTAGCATATACATAAGAAAGAATCAAATGAACATTTGTTCAGTTCTAAATACAATGTCAGTTCTTCACTTAGATACAATAGGAAACAGGGTTAATAAATTGGAACCATAACTAAAAAAATATACAAAATGAAGCA
This sequence comes from Cheirogaleus medius, assembly GCA_008086735.1. Taxonomy (NCBI): domain Eukaryota; kingdom Metazoa; phylum Chordata; class Mammalia; order Primates; family Cheirogaleidae; genus Cheirogaleus; species Cheirogaleus medius. Next base: position 34,428,037 of record VBSM01003143.1, read on the forward strand.
TAGGTCAACAACAATTGAAAATACAGAAAACAGTACTAGATGTGGAACACAGTGAAAGATTTTAACATAGGTGTAATTAGACTCTCAGATGCACAAGAGAAGAAAATAAGGCAGAAGCTATATTTGAAAAGATAATAGCTAAGAATGTTCCAAATCTGATGAAAGATATCATCCCACAGACCAAAAATAAATCTCAATTTTTGTCCTGCCAAAGATCTGCTTCCTACTGAAACCCTAGTAAAATGACAGCCAAGTATTTAAAAACACAAAGAACAAAGAGAATAAGAGAAAAGACATGAGCAGAGACACAGAAGGATTAGTTGAAATTCTCTTTAAAAAGTGATTCGACCTCCATAATCCCTTCACTGATTTATTAGTTGCCAAATAATGACACCTCCACCCCAACAACAACAAGCCTGGCAGAAGACGAGAGGCACAGACACTAGAGGGGCAGAAGACCAGAAGGCCAGAAGCACCATACTGAAAATGAGGATTATATTCTGAATGTTCAGACCCCACCTTCCTCCTTTACTGGCCTCCTGGACACAGACAGTTAGGGGCAGAGCCTCTAGGCAGAAAATATGAAGTCTTTGAGGATTGTGACCCGCCCATTGGAATTTCCCATTAAAACATCTCAGGCTTATTACTTCAGTGGAAATCATGGATAACACCACATAGGGAACATCCAATGAGCTTATTAAATGAGCAGACAGCCAAGAGCCAGGAGATACCTGAGAAAACGATCTAATATGATAAAAAAAAATAAACAGGCACAGAACAAAAGCAAATTGGAGGAAAGAGAGGCTTTTCCGGGAAAAAACTTAAATTTTTTTATTAATATCAAGAGAAAGATAAGATCTTTTTACAACAATAGCTTAAAAAAAGAGAAACATTTAGAGAAAAAAGAACTCTTAGAAAGTTACAAATAGCATTAAATTTTTTTAAAAACCCAGAAATTTGGGGGAAATGTTTAAAAATAGAGAATAGGAGAGAAAATATAAGAAAGCAAATGATCAGGTCAAGAGGTTCAAATCCTCCTTCCCCCTTCCAAAAAAAGTAGTTCTAGAAAGAAAAAATAGCGAAATAGAGGAGAAGAAATAAAGGAAACCATTTAAGAAACTTTCCCAGAACTGAAGCTCTAAGGTCCCACAGTAAAATGGCCCTCTGAGTAGCCAAATTAATATAGATGCCATTATGGCACATTATCATGAAATTTCAGAAATTGGAGACAAAGACAGATCCTATAAACAGAGAGAGAAAATACGGTCATAGATAGAGACTTCCGTCAGACTTTTAACAGCAAAAACTGAAGGTAAATGCAACAGAGAAATTCCTTTGATGTTCTGAGAGAAAATGATTTTCAACTCAGAATTCTATAACCAGCTGAACCTAAAAACTAGTGTGAAAATAGAAAGATATTTTGAGATATATAACACCTTAAAAATATATATTTCTCACACACTCTCTAAGGAAACTATTGGAGGACATACTCTCCACCAAAGTGACGGACTAAACCAAGAAGAAGGAAGGCATGGAATTCAACACAAGAGAAAACAAAGGGATTTTCATGGTCATGATGAAGGAAGACCCAAGGGAGAACTTGTGCAGTGGACGTACAAAAAATGTGACAAGAAAGAAAGCTCTAAGATAGACGAGGTAAGTATTAATAGATGAGACAGATAGAACACCTAATAGGTGTGAAAATACCAAGAGTTTGTGGGTTGGACTAGTGATATGTACAGAGGACACCTAGCAAGTGAAAAACTTCAAGGGATAATAAAATATTGTGCTGAAAAGGAAAAGCAAGCATAATGTAAGCTACATCTGTGAATAGCATTTACGTAAGCATAACAACATGAGCACCAACTACTGATATAACCCAAATAAAATACAACTGCTTTGGGAAATGAGAGGATAGGAAGTGTATGTGAGACTGGAGGTATGAAAAAAAAAATAAAGCTTCATCTTCCATTTGGGGAAGTCAATAAATAATTCCAGAAATGGAGAAAAGTCAACAAGAAGCAATATCCATGTATTATTTAGAGACATGGGAGCACATAATAAAAGTCATCGAAAAGTATTCCAAGCAGTTGTCTCTGAAGAGGAGCAACCAGGGACTGTATGTAGAGATTCTATATACAGTGTTTTCCTAACAAATGTGTCTTGTAGAATGATATGACTTTTTATTTATTTGTGTAACTCTGAAAATAATAAAACCTAACTTTCAAAACTTACTTTGAATTACACAAATTTAAAAAATAGCCCTCATATCAAATTGAAAAATAATTTGACTTACGTGCAAGTCACTATCTTAGTGTTGAGGAAAATGCAAAAATGAATGAGGAATAGCATTGTTTGCATGTACTGAGAGACGACATATATATAGTAGATGAGTGTGTAATTAAAAGTCTAATCAGAGTCCACAGACTAAGCCCCTAACCCCAAAAGAGCAATAAACCACTGCAGAAAGTTCCCAAATTCTGTACGGGTTAACCAAAGATGAGGTGCTGGTTTGAGTCTGGCCTTATTTACCCATTACTTACACTGACTTTTGGAGACCCCAACAAACCAACCAATCTTCAGAGTAGGGCAAACTATCTAATACAAAGTGCTGCTTGAATTTTGGGGGCAGGAGTTGGGTGGGAGGCAAACTATAATTCTTATATTATATAAATATAATATATTATATTCTTATATTTGGGGCCCTGAGGTTATTCTTCACAAAGTCCCATTTTTTAAAAAAAGTTCTGATAAATAAATAATATCATTCCTCATTGGTAATTACCGTAAATTATTTACCTTTGGTACTCTTAGAAACATGCACTGGTGACATTAATTACTGAAACAATTACTTGTATCACTCAAAAAGGTATCGCCACCATCATGCAATATTTATCAAGGCCGGAGTGCGCCAGGACACGGATTCCGCATCCCTTTGAGTCCTTTCTTAACTTTCTACTCTTCGTATGCTTTGCCACTCACTGAAGCTTTGTCAGAATACAAATGAACAAACGTCATGCTTGATCAAAACAAGAAGCTGTATATCCCAGTATCTGTCCCAAACAGGAACACTTACGTGTGTTTTTGGATGCCTTAGTAATACTTTCTTCTGAGTTTGGTTTTCTTTTTCATAGAGGTTTGCTCACATTTAGGGCAGATCTAACTAAATTTTAATAACCTAAATACAGGCAGCAAAAAAAAAAATACTCTTCCTACAGTGCATCCATCTATATACAAAATAAGGCAGTTCAACTGAACCTATGGTTTTACAGATAGATACTGAATTGGTGGCTTCATTTCCAAGCTACTTGTCTCTGAGTACTTATTTCTACAGACTAACATTTACTTACAACTGAAATGAGAAATTTCAGCTAGTTATTTATCTTAATAAACAATATGAATTTCAAAATGTTCTGACATTTTACCAGGCACAGGCACCATAGTACCAACGAAAAGCCTTCCTTCCATTTCATTACTGAACCAGTAACTAAAATGAGAAACGAGACACCACATAGAAGGATGCTTAAAGATGAACCAGACCCGGCTCTCAAGGCTCCCGCAGCAAGGAGGGTGTTCCCGGGTTTCATGGAAAAAGCTCGGCTGTGAAGTTGAGTCACACACTTAGATTTGGAAATTGCCTTTGCCGCTTGTTAATAGAAAACACTTCTTTCCCACTCCTGGGCTTTCCACTTTGGAAAGTGAACTCAATTGTGTAACTGTGGGCCTCTCCCTGCCCTTAGTATTCACTTTGGCCTGGAACTACGGAGTGATTTATCTAAGTGGCAGACTCGGCAAAGTTGGCCAGGGAGCCTCTGCTCACATGCAGTTTGCATTCTCTTGGGCCGGAGCATGGTCACAGAGAAGGCGAACTCCTCTGCTGCCCGCAGCCCACCTCTGTGAGGGGTGCGCCTGCCCTGGGCCTGCACCGCTGGTCCCTGAGTGGGGAGGCTGCCTATTTCAGGGCCCGGTCAGCAGCCCGCTTGGCTCAGACACTAATCCAGCCCCCAGCCTGGCCTCCATGGGGATAAAGGAGATATTTTGCCACTGGGCTTTCCTTAACTTTCCTTATTGAAAGCCCCTTCGGAGAGGCTCCAACATCACTTGCTGTTTTTGTGATCCTTAGCATGTTTCTCAAATTTTCTCAGTCTCAGTTTCCTCCTTTTCAAATGAAGGATTGTTTGATATGGGGATTAAATGAAAATGTATGTCACTAGTCTGGCACTAATGCCGGTGTTGGTATGGAATTATAATAATGTCTCCTTATGTATATATAAAGTTTTTTATACTTTTCAAATGACTTTCACTTACATAAACTCACTTGTTAAAATCTGATAATTTATGGAGGAAAACAGCAAAACAGCAAAAACAAAAATATTCCAGTCCCAGAACTGGGCCTTTATAGTTATAAACACAGGATGCTTATATCAAACAAACAGAGCTCATTCAGTTATAAGAATGCAAATGCCTAGGTCTTCCTTATTGACTAAAAAATGTTTAAATCCCTTTGTTAACAGCAATAACATAACTAACTATATATCAATTCAATGGCAAGGACTGTCCTAGGCTTTTATATTCATTTGTTCTTTGAGTCTTCAGAACCTATTAGACCTACGAGTAATACACCCATTTTACAGATGAGGAAACTGAGGTTTAGATAGACTTCAAAAATTTGGCAACACAAAGTCAATACCTAGCACTGGGTGGCTTTAGTAGAACACTATGTTGAAGACAAATTCACATTGACTTAATAAGACCTTTTACTTCCATGTCAAAAATAAAATGAATAAGCATACCATTTTTCATTTTGGAAGTGATGTCAAAGATACTATTAAAAATCAAAATGCACATTATTTACCAGAGCCCAAAGCCTGACTAATCATGATCTCACTGTCTCTAAGGAGCTTAATACTTTCCAAAAATAGTTTCTCACTGGCCCTATTCATCAGAGGAAAGAGGAGAACAAGTACACACTGGCCTTACAAACGAGGACACACCCAAATGTCCAAGGTCTGGAAATAAATGTCTGGACATGGAAGAAAAGAGGCAGGTGCAAGAAAATGTTTGCAAAAAAAAAAAAAAAAAAAAAAAAAAAAAAAAAAAAAAAAAAAAAAAAAAAAAAAAAAAAAAAAAAAAAAAAAAAAGAAAGAAAGAAAGAAAGAAAAAGAAAAAGAAAGATAAATCCCATTAACTGCAATATTAGGTCATTCTCCAGGTTGCTGTCTCTCAACTCCCAGTGTTGGACACCAGTTAAGGTCCAGGTCTGACTCTGTGGTTTCTTTGTCAGCTTTGCCACCTCTGGGAGATAGTAGTCCTGCAAATTAACTGGTGGCCTTGATAAGCTAACGTTAATGGCATCCGGTAGACCTCACAATAACAGGTCATATGCAACACGGTTTTGGAAAATTGTAAACATGACTTAGTTGAGTAACATTTGGATGATGCAACCAGACTGGGAGCCCAGGAAAGCAAAGCCTTGTCAAGGATAACTTCACCCTGTGGCCACGAGTTGGACAGGGCCAAGGCAGAAGGAACCCGTGCGGGTGTCAGTTCCTCTACAGAAAGAATAAGATGACTTGGGTTTGAATTAGGCTGTGTCACTCCACAGCCCAGTGTAGTGGCAAGTCAAAAACCTCATTGAACTTCTATGTCTGCATTAGGGTGATGGGTAGATAATATTAACTGCCCCAATTCACTATGGAAAAAAATGACCCAAGTAACATGAAAGTGATTTGAAAATTCTAAATTGCTATAAAACAAAAGCATGAATAATTTAATACTCCTAGGAGTATTTAATAATTGAACATAATTTATTTCCCAAATGTATATCATGTTGTATCCCTCTATATAGATGTTTAGAACAGAATTATGCTTTTCAGAACGCAGGGAGAAGTCAGAGCAGCCCCCTGGATTAACAAACAGTAACAGCAGTGTTTTTGCAAAACATCTGTCTGCACATCGACTTTTCCCGTGGCTAATATGCTTTACTAAGATCTGCCATACTCTGCTTATTAGAGTAGCGCTCCTGCCTAGTGAGAATGGGGTCAAGCACCCATCAGACCTATGGCCTATCCTCAGCTCTACCACCTAAGAGCTGTGTGACACTGTATCTGTGAAGTGGCAATGATGATATCTATCTCATGTGGTAGCTGAAAGCATGAAATGAGATGATCCATTTAATAGAATGCTGTCACAGGTACTGGGCTAAGTATTATAACTAGTGTGACCTACAGTGGCTATTGAGTGAAATGGCAGTGAAATCTATTACTCAAACAGATAGCAGGTTTGGACATCTAACAAAACCACCTGGAAAAATTCTTTTAAGAAATGGATTCTGTAAAGAAAACCTGATTCAAGGAGCAAAATAAAATTAAAGGGCTACTATAACAGGGAAAGCAGGTCTTTTTTCCCCTAAAATATTTCTTTGCTTGAAGTGACTATTATTACTCTTAAGATTTATTTTATTTGAGGCTAGAATACAAGCTGTAAAGAAACTTGGTTCTTTGGGGTTTCCAAATCTGATTGATTTCAAGAAAATTTGGCTATGAACTTCAACGAAAAGTGGTGAATTAAGGACACCAGGAAGCTGAGCCTGTCAGTGTGTCAACACCCAGCTCACGATGTCTAAACTAACCATACCACCTTAAGTCAGTCACAATAGCAACCTCTCTGCCTTAAAAACATCTGTAATCTTGCTGACCAATCTTTGAGAAGTGTTGAATGGAGCACCTGAGTAATGCTGGCGAAGCACTTTGAGGAGAGAAAGCAGCATATTAAATGTCACTAGTCCAAGGTGCTTATCTTCCAGGGGACTATCTCTAGCAAATCTTTAATCTGAGGCTGGCTACTTTTTGCCACCATGCATACTTCTGAACCCTCCTCCCCTCAGAAATTAGCTTAAGTGAAAGAAACAGGAAGATTAATTTGCTGGTAGGGATGGGGGATAGGGGTGGAATGGTGTTGAGAGGTAGAGGAGGAAAAACTATTAGCATAGCCAGACTTTTGGATTAGGTATTCTTCCCCTTTCCCATTACTAATTGAAAATGCCTAGATCTTGAAAAAAGAAACACACACTTTCTCCTGAAGAACTCTCTAATTTGCATACCACTTGCTAATATATCAAACAGTACTTTGTACATTATATGACTAAATATACCTGAAATCATCTTTAGCATCAAAATAAGACCAAATTCAATCCAAAGGAATAGGAATCCTAGCCTGTGAGTTAACGAGAAGAGTGACAAGAGTAGATGTAATAGTACATGGTGGCTATAATGAGGCCTCCAATGTCATTTAAAGAACACTGTCCACAGTCAACATTCAAACAGCCAATGCAAGTGTTTACACCATACTATAAACCTTCTAAACTGGTCACTATTTGAAAGCTTGCCACTAGTCCCCTCAGGCATAAACCATGTGGGCAAACCTCATGTGAAAGGGAAAGTCTGCAAAGGAAAGCAATCTAATCAGAGAGAGGGAGCAGGGCTGAGCAGCTGTCCTGTTCTTCTCTTTTCACAGATGCACAGCCTCTACACCAACAGAAATGCAAGGACATGGAAGGTGATCATTTCACAGTGATCACTTGGCAAGGGGCTCTTTTCTAAAATTTTTTGTTTGGAAATACACAAGTTTATAGCTATTTTCTTAAGTCATAACTCCTTATCTGCTTTTTCTTTTGTTAAAGTTGGATTTGTTTATTTCTAGAGAGAAAGCATAAAACGATAGAATCTCAAGGTTGAATGGTATTTTAAGATGCTAGAAGACTTTCTATGTTGCCATTGATATGTGGTTGTTCACATTAGGTTTGACTACCACCAAACCAATAGCAAGTATGTTGGTGAAGACAGAAACTCAAATTAAACTGGTTTAAGACACTCCCTCCCTGAAGATGGGGGGGAGATTGAAATTAAATTAGTGGTTTATATGGCAACAAAATCTGGGTGGTGCTAACTTCAGGCATGGCTGGATCCAGCCATAGCTCAAATGATGGTAGGAATCATTTGTCTTCAAGTTCCACTCCCAGTGGCTTTGAGTTTATGTCATTTTAAAAATCCCAATGGAGGATATTTCTTCTCTAAAAGGACAAAGTCTCAAATTTGATTCTCACTACTTTGGCTCAGATTTCACTTTTTACCCTAAAGTGATCCCTGTAATCCAGAAAAAGGAATGCTCTGAATGGCCTGATTTGGATCTCGCCCTTGGAGAACAGGAAGGATTTATGCCACTTTCAAACCACATTGACTAAGAAACAGGTGGGGTGGGATTTGACCATCAGATCCTGGCACTGCCACCAAAATGGGTGTATACAGAAAGCCAAATGGGTATATGTAGGCAAAAACAACCCACATCCATAAGTGACTTCTGTTCTCCCATCTTTGAGTGACTCTACAAAAACCTGTATTGAATTTTATGTTTCTGTTTACAGTATACACCCTTTGGTTTTATGACTTCTAAGGTCATTCAAAGGAAGTGAAATTAATTAATTATTAAATGGGCAGCCTGCTAAATATTTGAAACTGCTATCAAGCCTTCTACCTCATATCTATCTAAAGGGCAAATATTTCCATTCCTTAATTGATGCTTTCCATGGCATAATTTCTAGCCCTCCCCATTGCAGCGGGCCTTTAATTTTAGCTTTTACTATTCATAACCTGTTACTGAATGTTATAATTTGTCAGTTCTTTTTGAAGCACATTAAATGAGAATTTATTAGAATTATGGATAAGCATAATGAAGAACACTTGTGTCTAAATATAATTTTTCATGCTAAAAAAAATGGACTAAGATGATGGTTTTGCATCCCTATTAAAAATACTAACAAGTACAGGATCCAGGAGGGCAGACTGTAAAATCCTTGGGCTGCTTTGGGCTTCTTTCTCATGCTGAGCAATGTGGATGTATACAGTAGGGGTTAGAAGGAGGCACCCTGGAGCCAGATGGCCAATGACTCTGCCACTCACAAGCTGTCCCCCCTCTCTGGGTCTCAATTTCTTCACCTTTTTAATGGGGTTAAGAAATTACCTCATAGGGTTGTTTTGAAATGTATACAAGTTAATCCTGGTAAAATGCTTAGAATAGCTTCTAGCACACAGTAGGAGCTCAAAATTAGCTGTTTTCATCATCACCACCATTATGTTCTCTGACATTTAAGACACCCAGTAAATAGCATTCCATTCGTGTAATGAGGATAGGCTGGTCTGGATCACACACAGTATTGTGTATTAAGTGCATAAGCCATACCAGACAGGTGCTTTCAATAATTACATCAGAAGAAATGAAAGCGCCACTCTCATTACATTCATCCCAGACAGCCGAGCCTCTGTTTAGACTCATCCCTTTTCTCTCTTTATTAACTTCTATTTGGAAAGGAATGTTTTTAAGTACAGATGTTGCTCTAAGGCAATCTGACATACACACAAATCTGAGCTTATGAAACAACATTAGATGTTGACTGATCAATATACACAAAGCTTCTACTCAGAGTTGCCTTAAATCAGTGGTTACTAACGAAAGGTGCATCCCAGAATTGCCGGAGGACTCTTACAAAATACACACGCCCAGGAACCCAGCCACGGAGCTTCTGATTCCACAGGTGCACCCTCAGTGCATCCCCAGTTAAGAACGCTGACTATGAATCAGTGGCTTTCCACCCTAGGTGCACTTAAAACCACATGGAGCCCAGGCTCCACCCAGACCAAAGGAATCAGGAACTGAGCCATCGGCTTTTTAAAAGTTCTCCAGGTAATTTTCATAAGCCATCAGGATTCAGAGTCTCCACTTTAAATAATAAGGTCATTTGACAAATCTAAGATATGATTCCATTTATGTATACATTTTCAGAAGCATATCTGCAGGTGACTTTTGATTAACAGGTTAAAGGGAAGGTAAAAGAACAGGGAGTTCACAGATAACCCCTAGCACAGTAAAAAGAGTCTACTCTTGACTATCTGGCAGTGAACTAAGTGGTTCACACACTGATCAGGACTCAGGCCCAGCAGGGAACCGGGACAAGTTTACTTCCTCCAACCCTCCTCCTCAGCCGGGCATGCACACGTGCCTCCAGCCAGCACAGGTTCACTAGGAAGAGGGCGGGTGGGGGAAGGCTGTACTAAGCACCCTGGGTCTCAATTGCACGTTAACCGTGGTTAATGTGCAAACTGATTCATCGGTAGGATAACAGAGAGGCGACTCTACTTGGTATGAGTGAGGTCTACTCTTGTGGAAAGAGAGAAGCCCATAGAGAGTTCACTTTTATTCATTTTCCACCCTTACTTGTCAAAGTAACTTCAACTGGGCAATGACAGGGTAGTTTTAAATCCGACAGTAAGTCATGTATCATTGCTTTAGGAATTGTGAATATTTCAGACTTCTTTCATGCTTTCTGATGAAATCACTACTGCGAAGAAACTATGTTTTGAAATTTATAAAGGCAGGGTTAGAGGAACAAAAGATAAACTAATAATTTTTCATCATTTAATTCTAATAGAAAGTGTTTAAATGCACTTCTGAAGTAAATGCCTCTCATTAGTCTTGCAGTGTAAGGAGACTCTTCTTTCTGACAGCTTCTCTTTTGAGGAATTAGCCTTTCCCTCTCTTCTATAATAAATGAGATGCTAGAGACTAAAAATGTAATACACTTCCCTCAGAATCTGTTTTCCCCTTTCCTCCAAGTTTTTATTTTGAAGATGTTCATACAAATAAAAATGTTGGAAAAAACTGTATAAAGAGTAACTATGTACCACCTAGATTCAACAATTAACAGTGCTATATTTACTTTCTGTCTTTCTCCACACACACTATTTTTAGCTGAATCATTTGAAAATAAATAGCTGATTTAATGATTACTTAATTCCTGCAAACTTCAGCATGTAGTTTCTCTATATTTTTAGAATAGAGATTTTCTCCAAGTAGCTTCAATACTATTATCCCTGCTAAGGAAATTATCAACAATCAATTTCACTATATATATATATGTATATATATATATTTTCAGTACATTTTCAAATGCCTTCAATTTTCCTAAAATGTCTTTAATGCTTTTCATTTTCCCCCCAAATCTCTTGCCAACGTATGATGGATTTGTGTGGCACTGGGTAGTGTTATGTGCTCATTAAACATGCTAGTTCCCCAAGAAATGCTCCATCAGTCCATGGGATACTCCACGGTCATTAAAAAAAGTGACTTTCTGTTTCTACAGTTATCAGCATAAGATCAATTTCTAAGAGTTTCAAGATGTCCTATGCCCTCCTTTCCTCTCACTGGTCTACAGAAGTGTTCATGATGTTCACAAAGGTGTTTCTGAAATGGAAGCGACAACAAACTGACTACAAGAACATCCGTTTTACCTCAAAAGTTCTCCTTATTTTTCTTTCTTTTCAGAAAAGCTTAGATCTGAGCAAATGCTGCTCCTCCAATCTACCAGAGTAAGCAAGTCTTGGTAATCACTAACAGGCAATGGTATGAGAACCCCCAGAAAGCTTGTTTGTAGCCTTGTAGCACCACAAACTCTTTATGTTTTACTTTAGCGTTCATGTGTAGAAGTTGGGTGGTAGAGTAACTGTGGTGGAGACGGTGGTGGTGATGGTGAGGTCAGGGTGATGGTGCTGGAAGTTTCAGGCCCTTGAGCCAAAGCAAGTTTATATTCAGAAATACACATGTTTTACAAAAGAGCATAGTGTCACTGATAGCCAAGGAGTCTCCTTTCCCTGCGATTTTGTAAGTTTTATGGGGTTTCCCTAGGGCATGGAAAACAACAGGCATTTTTTTCACTTAGAAGTGTTATCAATATACCCACTAATATCTCATTTCAATCGGGAAGATGAAGACAGCAAGATTACCACGCTAGGATAATGACCACAGCCAACCAAGCAGAAAATCTCAACTAATGCCTTAAAACATCTTGTACCCAAGAGTTTAGTTTCATTATTTGAGACAAAGTGCTTTCTCTAGTGCTAACATCCACATAAACTCATGACATGCTACTGCACTTATAATCATTTTACAAAGGGTTTTTTTGGTCTGACCAAACATTGAATAGCCACTGTATTCACCTCTGTAATTATTCTAGCACCATCCTGAGCCCACATGTAGCAGGGCTATGTTGCTGGGACTTCTTATATCAACCCAATATCTATTTAACCACAATTATTGGAAAGAAAAAAATTGCATAAACTCCAAATGAATCTTGAGAGATTCTGGTAGAAAGCAAAATACTATCATCACATCTCACCACACTAACCTCCAAACTACCATCATGGGCAGTTTTGAAGCTAAAAGAACAAAAAACATTACCAGTCTCATCTTTACTTGTTAAAAACAATTCTAACCAAGTCCAAAACACACACATAGTTTTTTTAGCAAAATAAAATATCCATGTGGTTAATGTTCAGCTATTAATAATTATTAACTCTCCTTTAAAAAATATTTAAAATAGATTTGACCTAAAGACGAGAAAGATATCTATGCTTTTTCTAGGACTTTCTGAGTTCCTCTCTGTAGAATTTTAAGGACTCACCTGCAGAAGATAGGAATGTTTCTGTTTATGGTATAATTGATTTTTTTTCCCTTTAACTGCTAATACCAGAAGATTTACAAATGCAAAATTAAACATGCAGAAATGTATTTCTTTGTAACAGGACATAGAGCTTGATTCAGTCATACAAATGAAAGTTTAACAATCAGAAAATATTTCAAAAAGAAGGCATACCTGCTCTTTGGATGGCACAAGGAGCTCTTCGATCATCATGCTGTCCCGCGCATAGGAGCTTCGGTTCAAGGTGTAAGACCTATCCGAACTGAAGGAGCGGAGGCTGTTGTATTTACAGTTAACCATTCAACAGTGGTAGATGATGATGAGATGAATAAAACAAAATTAATGCATGCAACTTTAAGAACAGGCAAGATGGCTAAAAATATTAATAAAATTTGCTCTTGAAAGGACATCAAAAATAAAACCCCTTATATTTGAGGAAATGTCTTAAGTGTAGACAACCTGATAATCAGGTTATGTTTAAAGTGAGGCCAATTTTGAGAAGATGAAATGCATGAAAACTTTGGATGTTTCACTATGAAGATGAACCCCCATGACTCTAGATAATTGATAATTGCAGAGATTTTCTAGGGTAAGACCTAATGTTAGAGTCTCCTCTCTTTCTGAATGGAATTATGTCTGTTGTCAATGGGTCTGTTTATAAGTCTTTGGGAGCTAGATATGGGTTTAACACTTTGAGAGCTCTGGTTTGCAGTTGTCACTCATGGAAACATCAAGAAGGAAGTAGTGTTATGATTACATTTTGCATGATCCTCTTGGCCATCTTCTTGGCCTTGAGAAAACATTCAAATTCCCTGTATGGCTATTTTGTCTTTCCTGCAAATACTCTGTCTTTCCTGGCCCTACTCTTTTCTTTCTCACCCCTTCTGCTGTTCTTCTTTCCAGCCTCTCTCAAATCCTCCATAGGTCTGTCTAAACTAAAACCCAGTAGACTAAGGGGCTGTGGGAGAACAGCTCTGCCATTCACCTTGGTGGCCTTGCACATACCACACAAGTCATGCAGGCAAAGGCTGGGACTGCAGGTAATCTGAGTCCTGGCAAACACCCTGTGATCTTCCTGGAACACAGAGGATGGAGGCTCATGAGAAGCTGCTGCCAGGTCATCTCCCACTCGTCTCCCTGTCTCACCTGGGAGTCTGTCAGAAGATGGCTTTTCATCACCTCCTCTGTCTAATGAGGTCTGAGGCTTCCGGTCCTGCCCTTCTTGGAACAGAGATACAGAATGTAAAACTGCTTAGCTGACGTCTAGAACTGGCTCCTCAGCCACAGAATATCCATGACTAGAACTGCAGATGCCCAGCCCCTTTTGTTTGGGTGTCCTGTCCTTTTTGGTGTAGGGGACAAGGACCACAGGAAGTCAGCACCTTTCACTTCTTCCTTTAACTGCCTATATAATTAAAAAACCGCCTGGATCTAAAAGTGGCTTGTTGTGTCTTTACCAGTTGAATCAGTCAGACCTTGGCTTCTGCCTTGCCTTGTGTGTGTGCTTGACAGGGAAAAGAACAAAGAAGTAGTAAATAAGAAATGATTCCTTGCTTTGCATAAAACGGTTTCTTTTCCCCATTGCCCACTATACTAACGATAACCCGGAAGTGGTTCTTCTTATATCAAGATGCGAAGGTCCCTGATATTATAGGCATCATTCTAAGAGTCTACACACATAGGTAGGTACATTCTTCTAGGATTAGAGCCTTAGCTTTCACTGGAATCTCATATGGACTTCTCTGATTCTAAAACAACCCTCACTCTATAGTCATTACTTAGTATATTCAGCAAATATTTATTAAATGGCTATTATGAGTAATATTTCTGCACAGAGGAGCTTATCTAGTAAGCCACGTGAGTATTTGGGCCTCTGTGGCCAATCACGGGACCTATTACTTTTCCTTTTTTTTATTCCCCCATTACAGTTGCGAGCATCTCTTTCAGTTACTCCTGTTTCTAGTTCCTTACCTTCTCCTAAATATAGAAGTCTCCTAAGAGCAGGAATTTTCTAACTTAACACTGTCCAACAGAACTTTATGCTATGATGGAGATGTCCTAAATCGGTGCTGTCCAATAACAGTGGCCACTGGCCACACAGGCTACTGAGCACTTGAAGTGTCGCTAGTATGACTTAACCAAATTTAATTTTATTTAATTTTAACTTAAAGAGTCATAGATGGCTAGTGGCTACACTATTCGTGCAGCCTCTAAGTACTCAGTAGGGCAATGTTCCCTTTTACTCCAGTGATATGATTTGAGAGGCATTAGGAAGCTCCACTCTCTGTATTGGACATTCATTTTTTTTATAGTGCCCAGAGCATGATAGGGTAACACTGGTAGGTTGTGTGACAGTTTTATGGTATATGTGGACACTTAAAAGTTTTTAAAAAATAATTACGTATTCATTTTAATTCCAGTGTTTAAGTATATCCAAAATTTGTTGATACTTTTTAAACGTCCCTTCCTTCTTTTCCTTTGTATATGACTGCCAATTGCAGAACAGAGCCCAGAACTGGGAACTACCAACAGAAAGGCCTAAAGATGTCTTCATTTTACATAATGTCTAAAGTTTCTACTACTGATCATTCCAGATCAATTTACATTAGACAGATGGAGCCCATTAAATCCATCAAGCTTCATCTGAATCCTTAATACTTCGAGGTACTTTCAGCTACTAAAATTAGAGATTATTTGCATGGGGGTCTGGAAAACATTAAATTGTTTTTAACTAAGGTCAACTATATTATTTGTAGCCATCAGTATACCCTAAGTGTTAAATACAGGAAGTGTTAGGAAAAACATGCCTCAGAATTCTAAAATTATACTAATATACCTAGCACAGCTCAAATAAAACAGCAACCAGCAACTAACAGCCCTCCCTTCAAATCAGGACTTGCTCTTTAAACCCAGGGAAATTTCTTTAGTTATTTCATGCACTATGCAAAATTTGTTAAGGGAAAGAAATTCCTCAAGTTTTCAGTCAATTTTGCCTAAGTAACATGTCTTTATTATGCATTATTTTCTTTCTAATGTTCTCAGAATCACAATATTTTCACTGATGTTTCTAAAGCAGAGCAGAAAAACAAAAAAGCACAATGCAGCACATCACAGCACATCACAAATCACATCACATCACAATGCTGAAGAAAATAAAAATGAGAAAATGAGCCAGGGAAGGGCAGAGGAACACTATAAAAGTGCCAGGTCTTCTTACCTGATCTTGGGACTATTTTAAGGTATTTTTAGGGAAGAAAAAAAAAAACAACAGGAGAAATAGAAAGCAAAAAATCAGACAGGGAAAAAAGAAAAAAATGTTATGGTTGAATGGATTACACATCTAATGTATTTCTTTTTAAATGTTACACTCAGAATATTTTACTTGGTAATACTCTAACAATGTGCTTAAAACTTATTGGCTTTATAGATTTAGAAAAAATATTTGCCTCTGAGCATAACATGAGTTGCCAATGTAAAAAAAAAAATGAGTTACATATAATAGCAACAAATAACGGTGCAATCGAAATTTGAAATGGGCAAGCCTTGGAATTATTTTAAGAAAAAAATTATGAGAGACAATATTCTGGTTTCATAGCTCACTGGATGTCAGCTGCTATAACTTCTACATAAAAATGATTGATTTGCAAAATGTATCATATTATCAGAAGAAGAGAAGGCAGGCAGTTATTGGATTACAAAAGCTATAAATCTCTAAATAGGATATAGACAAGATCTACAGGATCTTGAGATCCTTTGAGACTCTACATACTTTCCATTGTAACTTGTTGCTATCTGTGATGACCTGAAATACTGCATATTTTTAAAAGTTATTTTTCTTCTTCCTGTTAATGACACCTGCTACAAAAAGATTTTAAGACCTTTTATAAATGTATTTATATAGCAAAAGTTGTACTAAGTTACATGAGGTTCAAAATTCTATTTAAAAAAAAAAAAAACTAGAAGAAAAATAACATGTAAACTGGCCGCACCAATGACACTGAGAATAAACTCCAAGGTTTACTTTGTGGGAAGTGCCATTTACTATTAGACAATGAAACTTTTTACAACAGATCCTTAAACTGTAGGAAAATGTCCTCAGGGCTCTGGCTTAGAAGGTTTAATTATTAGCTTTAAAATAACTTGACTGTCAGCAAACACACTGTTAATCCACACCAGAGCAAAAAAGCCTCCAAATTCTGGACAAGGTCCTGTTTCTTTCAACCAGTGGAAGAAAAGTTTGAGTCAAGGTTTTCCCATACAAAAGTTTTCTGCTTTGGTTTTAAGGACTGAATTAGTTTCCATTCCTGTGACTTTTGGTAAATCACTGTAACACTCCTAACACGTCCCTTGTAAACAAAATAATGGAATAGCTTTAGAAGACCTACTCAAACACTCGATAGGCAATTTTAATAAACAATATAATTTTTTTCAAGAATATTCTTTTAACTCTCAATCATGAATTATTCTTTTAATAACAAAGAAAGAAGAGTGAACAATCTATACACATATTTCTTACTTATTGGTAAGTAAGGTTTTCTTTCAATATAGATCAAAACTTAATTTTGAAACATGTGACCCGGATTGGTTCTCCCAGTTTTGTCAGTGAGCTCATTTGTTACTATGCTTGAAGCATGACTGCAAAGTGGGGGGAAAAAAAGAACACACAATTAACATGTTCGATCACACAAATTTCAGGACTGAAAACCACAAAAGAAAATAGCAGAGCATGTATATTTGAGTCGAGAACATTTCACTAAATTCACATCCTCATCCAAAAAGCACATTTGGCGATAATATGAAAAATGAAAATGATTTTGGTTTATGACAGGTCACGGTGGTTTTCAATTTACTATGAAAAACAGCAACAATTAAGTACCTGGCAGAACGAGCTCCGAGACTGAAGCCCATGTAGCCTTCGGCGGGCAGGGAATCATCACCCAGTTCCTTAAGGTCCTGTGGCCCAAGATATTTGTCTGTGTCCCCCGTCATTGCATCTTCACCTGCAGGTGTACACAGTAAGCCACAATCAGAAGCTTCCCTTGTGCATATGTGTCAGGTGCGGGGGGGGGGGGAAACGGTTCCTTTGGTCATCAGCAAATCACCCTTCATCTTCCCCATCCCCTGAATAATTTCTGTAACTGCCCTTTAGAAGGAAAAAGTATAGGCAGAGGTTAGTACACAATTTCAAGAGTGAATTTAAGTAGCGGAAACAGCGCCTGGTGTTAAGTACCAACATTAAAACATCACCCCTCCCCGCTCCTCTCCCTCAAGCCCCAGCTGACTAGAAAGGTGAGTGTATGTTAGAATTTTTCTCACCTCACCCAGGATGAGGGCAGCTTGTTTGAATAGACATGGATTTCAAAATAAGAGCCACCTCTTCAGTACTGTTCTTGAAATAGTATGTGGGAAGGGAATAGACATTTTTCTTAACGGTTTTCTCACACACAGGATTTCAGTTTGGGGCTTATGTAAGAAACTAGCAAGTTATTTATGTGAACTCTAACTGCTCAATTGGGGGAACCTTGGAACACATCAATTTTGAACTGTTTCTAAACCTATGAAATTAACCACTCAGCCCAGATGTTCCAGTGCATGAAGTCCACTTGGAAGGCAACTCAGCCTGCTACAGAGATAATATGGGGGCTTCAACAGTTTGAAAGGACTATATAAACTGCTCTTTAACTATCGTACAAAGAGTTAATTACATAAAATACTTTTACTAGCTACATATGCAAACACGACCTCACACGGAAAAACCACATTCCAAGGGTGACAGGGCAGGTTTTTCAATTGTCTTTCACCCTCTGGGATGTTTCCCATCCTTCTCAAAAGGTAGCACAGGCTGTGGAAAAGTTCCTTCCCCACACAAGCAAACTCTTATCTCTTTTTAAAATGACTTTTATTCTCTTTCTGGACACCAGCTTGGCTGGCCCAAAGAGATTTCAAAAAGTGTGTATGTTGTGCTTTCTCGAAGGTAAGTGATTCATCCTCCTCAGCTATATTTTCCAATTCCTTCATTCAGTACCGTTTACAATTTCCATTCATTTAAACTCAGGAAACCACAAGAGCTCAGCTTTTAAACTACCAATCAAGCCTAAAAATACACTGTCAACTACTGTTTTTGCAAATGTAAAAAACTAAGCAGATCAACTTTCCACTGCTACCCAGTACCAAGAGATTATTTTAAGTAACTAACCATTTACAGCTGGCCTATTTGCACATTCACTGCATCTGACACAAAAACAGCACACACCGCGTACAACTCAAAGAAAGATCTTACTCTGTGGGAAAGCCATTTCCACCGGGCTGGGATGATCAAATGTTTTCCTGATGTTTCCAGGAATTCCTGAAGCAGTGATTTAGAATCAACCTCCAAAACCAGCCCAAAGCGAACCAATCCCTGGGTTGTGTCCAGTCGCCTCACCACAGCTGCCGAGCTCCCCTCAGCATCTCGCTCTCCTCGTAGGCAACAGAGGAATTACACATCTTTTCCCACTCATCAGAGTTCGAGGATTTTCAAATTTTCAGACCACAAAAAAAAAAAAAAAAAATCTGGCAACCCTTAATTGAGATTAAGATCCTTTTGAACACTCCGCAGACATCCTTTCAAAGCTCCTTCTGATTGGATTAAAAACTCCAGGGGCAAGCCTCCAGCGGGACCGAGTGGTGGCCGGAATGCAAGCCCCTGAGTTATTTGCATGTAAATATGAGGACTGCTCTGGTGTAGACTTTCGGTAATTCGATACCCATGCTCGGTGCCTAACCGGGTAACCAAGACAGCCTGGAGTAGGGAGAGCGAGCGAGGTGCCACATTTAATCAGGAGGCCACTCTTCTCAAGTAGGAATGAAGCAACAGCCAGCCCAGGTAGAGCAAAAAACAGGAGAAGAAAACAAAGAAGTGGCCCAGGCCGGGAGTGGCAGGGAGCTCCAGGCAAACTTTCAACTTTGTTCTCAGCTGGGAACACCCGGAGCCTCGGTTATTTATGGTCCCTGTCAGGTGGAAGGAGGGGAAAAAAGAGAGAGGGAGGGCCTGCCCTTGAGCTCAAGTTGTGAAACCCGGGCTGAGGGGAGCAGCTGTGATTACCTGAACGCTCCCACGAGCGCTTTGCATCGAGAGTTGGAAGGGAGCGGAAGTGAGGCAAGCTGCAAAAAGCAACTGGGTGTCCTGCTTCATTTGGGGCACAAGTTCTTTCAACTCTTTTAAAGCGCACTCAGAAGGACGTTAACTGGTTCTCCCTCCTGGAGAGGTCCCTGGAGAGAGAGCCAAGCCCAGGGAGCGCAGGGGTTGGCTGGAGAGGTCTCTGTTGCCCCCCCCCAGGCGACAGCGCGACAGCACGGAGGAGGTGGGTCTGTCGCTTTGCTGTTACATTGTTTCCTTCTCTCTCCACTCCTGGCCTCCCTTCTCTTGTTGCTCCACCCTGTTTATGTTGGCAGTGGAGGGAAAAACTAGCCCCACTTCTGCATCCTCTCCCTGGGCACTGGAGAGGCGATTTCAATTGCTTTTTTTTTTTTTTTTTTTTTTTTAAGAAAAGCTGGAGAATTAGGCTGAAAACAGTCTTGCTGAAGTGAGTGGTGTGCAGCACGTCCTGTCTAGTGCATCCATCCCCTTGGAATGTTACCTAACTAGACAGGAATCTGAATCTGTAGAACTGGTAAGATGGGGAACAAATTTGTTTCCCTGGATAAATGCATGAATAAATGAATACATACATGGTTCATATAATATTAAGATGAGCTGACTGCTGGTGCTCTACTCTGATCAGCCTGGCTGTAATTAACATTGTAAATACGCAGAAATGGAAAGGAAGCCACTTAGGTATAATGCCTGCAACATATTGAAAACTACTCCCAAGCTGAGAATAATTTCTGATTCCATAAAGAATGGAAGAGGACGCCCTGGTTAAAGAGGATAAATGTCTGAAGGTTCATCTGTTTTTCACGTCTGTATTTGGAATCCAAACTACTTAGTAAGGCCTTATTGAATGACTGTCGTCCATTCAAACTTCCCAGTAAGGCCTATGATGCAATGTTCCTTCCTCTTAACTTCTTGGGCAGCCTCAGCTCGGTCACTCTTCCACGCCCAACCTGCTCACCTGTCATACAGAGTTATTTCAGTCTCTGGAATTCCTTAAACTCTTTAGACTTTGAACCTTCACAGAGGGTGTACACTCTTGATGGAATCTTTCCCCCTCTTCTTTACCTGATGAATTTCTCCAATCTTTCACTCTTTCTAGAACCCCTCCCAGCCTCTGCTCAGCATCTTAAGTTAGTTGTCCCTCATGTAGGCATTTCTTATCAGACTGTACTGCCAGGAAAAAACATCTGTCTAGTATCTTCCATTGGCTGGTGAGATCCCTTAGATTAGGAGCTGTATTTTTCCTGGGCCAGGCATATTGGAAGTGCCCTATAAATAGTTTTTAGAATTCATGATGGCTAATAAATAAAGGTTAGTTTCCTGTTTTGTTTTTTTAAAAAAATCTACCTGCCACAGCAACTTAGCACTATTTTCAAATATTAAGTTCAATCACTGGTATACAGTAAAATTTCAATGAAAGTAAAGTTTCCAGTTTCTTTACCCATCTTTATTAGACTTCAGAAATGGTCACTATGAAACCAAAAAAGCCTGGGGTGGGGGTGGGAGTTGTCAACACATTTGGCCAAGGATTAATCAAAATAAAATAGCCTTATTACAATAAGTAATTATGCAGTTACCATTTTAGAATGGTGAAAACATTTCTTAAAAGACATGGAATTTAGAAATAAAGGCAATAGTGTTATTTTAATGCAACTTTGCACAGTAGGTGCTCTGGGTTCAAATCCAAGCTCTATCATTTAGTGACTGGGTGACCTTTGAAACTTCATGTAACTACTCTGAGTCACAGTTCCAACTTCCACAAAACTGAGATAATAATTCTGCCTCTACCCTAAGACCTCCTGGGCAGATTTAAATGAAATAATACACAAAGTAAGGGCTTAATTAGCTATGCTATTATTATTTTGTAACACAGCTTTCTTCAGTGCCCAAACATCTGATGCATGAACTCAAATATTAATATTAATAGTTAACATTTAAATTGCTACTATTTAGACTAGTGAAGGCAAAATCTAACTACAGTGAGCCCTGCTCTCTACTAGCTAACCCAAGGCCTAGCTCATCATAATAAACAAATATTTGTTGATTGAATGAATAATACCAAAATTCATTCTCCTTTCAATAAACAAAACCTTTTGTAATTATTGTATAGTAGGACACAACACTGTACTGAAGATTAGAAAGGAATTAGATGAATTGTATTGTGCGACTTGTTAACTGCCTCTAAATTCACTATATAATCCAAAAGGCATTCTGGTTAGCAGCAGCTTCTGATTAACAGGTACTAGTGTGGGTGTATATACCAACCAAGGTAATTCTCTGAATAGATGACACTCATTCAGTATCAGATATATTTAATCAATATATATATATATTATTACCAAAAGCCATATATTTTCACTTACTAAGAAGTACTCATGCAGGTTTATGTTTCCTGGAAGTGTTTGGTGGAGTAGAATTGTATTATAGATAGGCTTCACTATTTTCTGGCAAAGAGGGTGTTGGTAGCTAGTCTTTAAAGATGCCTTTAACCCCACCGCCAACGAACCATGTCTCCTTTTATTCATACCCTTGTGGAGTGCACTTATTTGAATCTGAGTTGGCTAGAGTTCTGAACAATAAAATTCAGGGAAAGTGATTTTGGAAGACTGAGTTTGAGTTCAAAGAAATCTTTCAGATTCCCTGAGTCTCTTAAAATAGTTTTTCAGGGGAAACCAGACCCAGTGTAAAAAAATCTGACTACCATAAGATCACCATGTTATAAGGAAGCTCAAGGTAGCCACATGAAGAGGCTGTTTGGAGTGAGAGCAAGAGTTGTTCACTGGCCCTCAGCTGTTTCAGCTATCCTAGCTGAGGTGTCAGACCTTTGAATGAAGACACCATTTGGACATCCAGGCTTGTAACTCCTGCTTCAGCTGCTATTTGACTACAATCTCGAAAGCGCTCAAGAGCTCAGCTGAGCCCAGTTAACTCACAGAAACTTGAGAGAGAATAATACATTAAACCACTGAGTTTAGAGGGCGGTTGTTACTTTTGTAATAGGTAACAAAGAGGATGAGAAATGACAAGGTCCAAAGGTAAGCTAAAGAGGTCACAGACTGGTTGCCTAATGTATCCCTAATAAATTAGAGTTAGCTCTGTAGTGCATTATATGATTAATGCAGACAAAGTCCAGGAGAAGTACAGTGGCAAAATGCCACTAGAGAAGGCCTTATCTATTTATCAATACATAAGGTATTGACTTTATGCCTTTCAAAACTTTTGAGCACTGACATTCTTATTGTTAATCTGTTTCTGTCAATAAACTATCAGAGCCTGAAAAATGTTTTTAAAAGAACACAAAATTAGGCCGGGCGTGGTGGCTCATGTCTGTAATCCTAGCACTCTGGGAGGCCAAGGTGGGCGGATCGCT
>VBSM01003143.1:34451170-34503922 GCA_008086735.1 Cheirogaleus medius
AAAAACTAAAAAAACAGAAAACTCCCCAAATCTACCTGATCCCACCATTAACCAAATAATAAAAGCTATTTGGAAGCATTTCACTTCAATTTCTCAGCTATCTCCTTCTTCCTAGTCCTCACTATAGCATGACTAGGCTAAGAAAAGAGATCTCCTATACCATAATCAACCATTCCAAGATCCATAAACTTTGACCACCAAGAAAATAATACAAAATAGAATCAGGAACAAAGGAGAAAAATACAGAGAATATATTAAATAATTATCAGGGCTATGGTGGGCCAGATAGGTATATTCTCTTTCATTTTTAGATTCCAAGTCAATGGTCCAGCACATGGTATAATCAACTCAACATTCTTGCAATCTTTCATTATGCCCACTAATGACCCTTTTTGATGCTAAATAAAGGAAACAGTTCTTGGCCTAATATTTAAAATTTTTAAATGTTTTTGTGTTTGCTAGTGTGCTCTCTCTCTCTAGGTAATTTTTTTCTAGTCTTTTGCTACCTTAAGAGCATCACCAAGGAATACTCTTACTGATTTTCTAGGGACTGAAAGTTGCTTTCTCATTTGGCTGGAGACTTGAATCAGAGAGAAAGTTCCTTAAGATAAGGATACCAAATTGTATTGTTAAAAACTTTGCTCAAAGTGGTCAATCAATTCTTCTGTTGTGAAATGCAGACTCTCCCCAAGATATGTATTTTATAATATTATAAAGTTGAAATTGATAGTACAAAACACCTCCAAATGAATTACTAGCACAAAAACTCCAAATTACATGGGATTTTAAAAAAGTTAGATTAGAAAGAATAAAGAACATAGTCTCTATAGTATAATGATTTATAGAAGCTTGTTTCTTAATAGAACTCAGCAGGTAGTCTTATACACAAGCAGTTAATGATCAAACTTAGAAGACTTTACTGTTGCTTATTTTTTTAAAAAGTGATTTTTAAATCATGTAGCAAAGAGAGGAAATGAAAACTATTGGGAAAATAAATCCTTTAACCATTTACAGTCTGTATTGCAGAACAGTAAAATAAGATCACAACATTCTAATTAACACCAGTATTTATTGAGCATTTACTATGTCTAGGCACTGTTTGGTGCTTTATATTTATTACCTCATTTAATTCTCACAATCTTATAAAATAAATATATCTGCATTTCAAGATATAGAAAATACGGTTTATAGTAGTGGAATAAATAATCCAAGATCACTTAGAATATAGAGAAAATAGATTCAAAACAGTTGATTTGACCGTAGAGCCCTACTTTTAATGGCTGCAGTGTGCTGGCCATAGAAAACTTAGAATACTGTTGAATGAATACTATAAGAAATTGGTAACCAAAATGTAAGCTCCATGAGGGCTGGGAGTTTTGTCTGTTTTGTTCCATATCCATTGCCCAGAACAGTGCCCAGCACATAGTAGGTGCTCAATAAATGTGTGGAAGAAATGAAAGATCAGTGATTGCCTTTGAAGACTGGAACTATATTACTGGGGCAAGGAGGAGGCAGACTTACTTTTCACTGTAAACTCTTGTACCTTGGGAATTTTGTACCATGTGCATCTATCACCTATTCAAAAAATGAATAAAATTAACAAAAGAAAACAAAAGACAGGGACTGCAGATAAGTCACGTGGGCTGTGCATTCCATCCACCAGAAACAGTGTTATGACATACATAAGTCTGCCAAGCAGACATTAGGATGTGTTTGTGCACCAGTGGATACCCAGCAAACAGGGACAGGAAACTCAGTATTTCACGATATTCTACTTTATTTGCTTCATTAAAAGATGGACTAGATGAAGAGAAATAACAAGGCAGGAAGAAGGAGATGCACATTATTTATGTGGTACTTCTGGTAGCTTCCCAATGTTCTAAAGCAGTGGTTCTCAACCTGTAGTGTGCATCAGAGTCACCTGACAATTCATATTTCTAACACATTCCCAAGTGAATTTGACACAGCTGGTACAGGGCCACACCTTGAAAATGACTGGTCTAAAAGATCCTTACAAATAAATAACAGTTATCTAACAGTATTAACTGCACAGAATGAAGTATCTATTTTCCAGGTGGGTATTACTAGAATAACTAAAATATCAGCTTCAGCAAATGAATTCACTTAATTGAGGGCAGTGTTTCTTGAAGTTCAACATATTTGTATCACCTGGGGACCTTGTTAAAATGCAGATGCTAATCCCATAGCTCTAGGGCAGACCCGAGTTTCTGCATCAGTAATAGGCCCTCAGGTGACTGCAATATTTCTGATCTGCAAACTAGACTGAGTAGTGAGATGGTAGACTCAACTATTGTCTTCAAGGTACTTGAAGACAAGTAGTCTCCAGTAAAGAAGCTAAGACCAGGACACAAGTATTTGATGATATTTAATAATATTTAAATAATAAATAACAAATATTTAATAATAACACAAATATTGTACTGCTACTCCTGCCAGCTGCTATTTATTTAGTGCTTTCTGCGTTCTAGGCACTGTGCATCTCACTTAATCCTCAACCCTGTGAAACAGGTACTACTATTTCCCTTTTACAGATGAAGAAACACATTCAGAGAAGTTAACTTCTTTTTTCAAAACTCACCTGTCAAGTCACCGGCAGGGTCTGGGTTAGAACCCATACAGACAGGCTGCAGAACCCAAACTCTTAACCACCATGCCACAATGGCAGAAGGCGAGCAAGAGATATTACAGACAAAATGTGGTCATCACTTTTGATTGAGTAGATGTGGCAGAGGCTGAAAGGAGGGTGTGTGAGCTCAGATAGGTGGAGCGGAGTGGAAATGGGAAGTTGGCCATTCCCAGCCAGAGACACAAGCATAAGAGGGAAAGCATGGGAATGCCCCGAGAACAGCCAGCTTTACTGACGTGACAGGCAAATGAGTCATAGGACATGAACCCATATTTTTAGGGCCCTTGAGATTGAATTATAGAATAACAATTGCCATCCAAGTGACCCGCAACATATATCCATCAGTGGGTGGAAATGCAATTACTTTGTTGTCTCACTTTTTTTTTTTTTTAACTGACGACCCAAACTCTCCAAGCTCTCCTTCATCCTCTCATTCTTTCCTGCCCTAATTCTAATCCCATAGCAGCAGGCAGGATGCACAGTCATATCCATGTGACAAGAGGGGCTGCCATTGACTGGCACTCACTGTATGGCAGTCCCTATTCTAAATGCTTTATATATGCTGTTTCTTTTCACCTTCATGGCAGCTCTAACCCTTAAAAGGGGTTAATAATGAGAAATAAGATCCAGTGTATTTTATTTTCCGAAGGTTCAAATAAGGGACATAAAAATACAGACAGCTTTGAAGATAAAATACTTTTCTTCAACTCAAAACCTTAACAGAATGAGATCTCACCCAACATTTTAGACAATACATTTCAGCCTAGAGAATCTAAATGACTATTATTTGCTCACACGACTTTTCCCTTGATCTGATAGTCTTATTCTCAAAAAAGCAAGGAAGCAGGAAGGAAAAGGAGTACGGTAGGATTAGGACCCTGATCCACTCAAACTTGGGAGTCTAGAAGTCTAATTCTATCCTAGAGTCACATAACAGTTACTGAGAAAGTTCCTTAGATTCCAGATCTGCATACATTTCTCCTTTCATTTTGCAGTTTGGAGCAAGAGCTTGTGTTAAGCAAGGTTTCCTGTGAATATGCTCAGAGGCGGTAAGAGGCAGGAGGATGTGCGGATGGTGGAACTGTGCCATCTACATCAGGAGGTTCACGCGTGCAGTCCAGGCGCTTCTGTGTCAGGCTGGACGCGACCAGGGAGGTGCTGTAAGCCCAGCTCACCACTCCGGTAGCTCTGGCATGGCTGGAGGCTCAGAGAGAAGCTGGCAGCCCCATGGTCAAGGTAAAGAATAGAGTGAGCCTCCCCGCTGCCTCCTTCACCCTCCGCCTGTCCCCTCAGTTAGGAGTGAGCAGATGATGGGAGAGTCTTCACTTTAACCCTGCTTTTGCCATCATCTCCTGGCAGCAGTTGTTCTTTCACAATATAAACCAAGTGTCGGAATATAATATTTTCCTGATTTCCTTCTCAAAATGGGTGACAACTATAGGGTTAAGTTGAGAAAATGGTCAAATGAGCAAGGGGTGAAATATGTGACCTTAAGAAGGCTGAAGAAGAGTGTTCTCAGTTTAAGGGATTCGTGTGCCTCTTTGAGGGAGGCCCCCTGCTGCATTCTTCTTTCCTGTCTCTAGCTCTAGGTGCTCCTGAGAGCCTGGCTTTGCAGGTGGCCAAAAAGAGTCAGGTTTGGATGACAAAGTTTGCACGCCTCTTAACAACAACAAATTGCTGTTATTCCACAGGAACAAAAATGACTCTTTTTGCTTAGGCTTTTTTTTTTTTTTTTTAAAGAGCACAAACTCAATTTGAAAACATTATTCTGTTCTTTGGAGCTAGATGTGCTTCTTTTTAAAAAACTGTATAGCCGCTTACTGCTCCTTAATCCAGGCTAGATATAGTTTCTAAAGTAAGCATGCATGACTCAGTGTTGGAACTCTTCCAGATGTAGCAATGAAAAACGTCCTCTGTGATCTTGGCTGGGTTAATAAACAAACCCATCCAAGAAAAGAAAGAGAATTCACGCCTTTCCTGTGAAGAGGTAGAAAAAGACAATGTTGGGACAGACAGTATCATTTTTTCATATTCGTATCAATACACTCCCTAACCCTGATGGAGAAATTCCCCTTTAGTCCTCTAACTAGGATTAGACACTACACCGACTTGGTCAAATGGGCACCTAAAGGGAAAATGCAGACAGAAAAGAGTACAAGATTACTTACACTGTTCTCCTTATCTAAAATCTATGCCACTTGTAAAGAAGACTAGACAATGAATTAATTACTAGCCACAAACTAGCCCTGTGAAATCAGGCACTAAAATGTTGGTTCCTAATGGCAGAGAAATTAGGTAGCGAAATTCAAGGTGGCAGGGTCATGCCAACTGGTCCTTTCTATTTCTCCTTTCTTAGCTACCTGTCTAGCCTCAACCCCAAATCCACACCTCCTTAGTCTCAGCTCTTCATTAGCTATGCACATAAGGACCATGCACACAATACAGGAACACATTCACTGCTCCCAGGGGTAAGAAGTACCAGGCTCGCTATACTTCGTAAGCAAGGATTTGGCCTCTTCCTTCTCTTATATTCAAATTGCCCATCATTGTGCTGGGCAGTAAACACTTATCGGTTTGCTTTATATTTCCAACCTACGCCCAAAGATGCGTACGTAAAAGGTAAAGACACAGCAGGGTCTGTTCTCAGTTCTCATCCTCACTGAGGTCTGGCCCAGGCGTTCAGACCACCCCTCCCATCTGTAACGTCTTCCCTTGGTTTTTCTAACTCTCTTGCTCCCAGCTCTGCACCCACCGCCCTGCCTTCGCGTCGCCCATTTATTCTCCATGTTGATGGTCCCTGAGTTCCCCTTCTACTCTCTTTTATCTGTAGTAAGGATCCTAACGTGAGGGGGCAGGGCCCAAAGGGTGGTTGCATTTGGATCTACTTCCACAGGAAGCAGGGCAGACATTTCAGGTGGATGGACAGGGACAGATATAATTTAGAGGAAAGACAAGCATGTTCAAAATTACCACTTGTTTGGGGCAAATGAAAAAAAAAACCCAGCCCGTTGTCTGCAGTAAATAAGCACACGTAATTCTCTGCCGTCCTCTAACATTCCACAGGCCACCCCAGCTGCTCTTTGTCTCACAGCTTCTTGGGGGAAAAGAATACACTTGCTGTCTGACCTTCCTCACCTAGACCAGAACTCCTCTATTCTGTGTCTATATCCACAACATTATGGACGGACGTGGCAGCTGCCGAGGTCACCAAGAGCTCCTGTATCACTTATGTTCATTTGATGAGAGCTTTCCATGGAAGTTTCTCCCATGGCTTCCACCAGAACTCATTCCTTGGGGTGTTGTCCTCCCTCCCTTACCACTCCTTCTGCAATCCTTCATTGTTCTTCTTCCTTTTAAATGTCAGTGTGTTCAGAGTCTTCTAGAACCGCTTCTCTTTCTCCCTGTGACCTGCCCTAGGGAGTCGATCTTGGTGCCTCCACCCTGGTCGGCTCTCCCCGGAGGGCCTGTGCTTTCCTGTCTCTGGCACTTTGACCAAAGACTTCACTGAGCTCAGACACCTCTTTCCAATCCCACCCTTCTACCCCCCGCAAGATTTCTGCTTGTCCAAACTCTCCATTCTTTAAAATGCTTTTCAAGTTCTTTCTTGAGGCCCTTAGTAATCTCCCTGTCTTTTGAATTTCCTTATCTCTGAATCTATTCTTGCCTACTTATGGCATCTCATGGAGTAGAGAGTCTACGAAAAAACCCTAAATTCAAATTCCATTTTCTTTGCGTGAACCTGAACAAGTATCTTAAACACTTGGAGCCTGAGTCCTGAGTGTAAATTAGGACTAATAATACTTTGAATTAGGGCTTTAAATTGGGACTAAATGTAAACTGGGAGTAAAAATAGTAGTGATAATGCTCTCAAGTACTCTGAGAGAATTAACAAGATAAAGTACCAAGTAACTAACATTTACTGAGCTCTTACCACATGCCAAATTCTGAACCCTTTGTGTATATAAATATATTTCATTTAAACTTACAGTCATCCAACAGTTATGGGGCTCTTATCTAAATTACCAGACAACATCCGTGTTAGAATAGAGGTTAAGTACAAGGATCATACAATCCTTGTACAGCACTGACTAATTGCACGGTCTCGATCAAGGTCTTTAACCTTGCTGAGACATATTTTCCACATCTATAAAATGGAAATTACAATGGCTCCAACGTAGAGGGTCACTGTAAGGGTTAAATGACATAATGCATAAAATGTATATAGCATAATGCCTAGCACGTAGAAAGGATCAGTAAATGGTATGTTCTTTGTTTATGATGGTGAGAGCATTCATTTATCTGAAATCCTGAGAGGGGACAGAGACACAGGTAAATGTGTGGAGGTAAGCCAGTAGATGCATGCATTTGTGAATCAGGACATGTGTACATACGTCCTAAGAGCTATGATAGTGACCAGGACAACTCTGATCCTGGAGCTAACAGTCTCATTTGAAAGAAAATAGGCAAAATTAATCAGGAGTTGGCAAACTACAATCCATAGGCTAAATCCAGCCTCATGCCTATTTTTGTAACTAAGCTTTATTGTCACACAGCCATGCCCCTGTTTTGTTTTAGTATTGTCTCCGGCTGCCTCTGTACTACAAAGGCAGTGATGAGCGCATGTGACAGAGACCCATATGGCCTGAATATTTGAAAATATTTACCACTGGCCTTTTATAGAAAAATGTCTGCTGATCCCTGAAATGAATGACTGATAAAATGAGAGGAATATTAGGAAGAAATCAAAAAGCATCACTGAAAAGAGAATGGAAAAGAGATAGTCAGGAGCCGTACCATGCAGGACTTATCAACCACAGTAAGGGACCGAAATTATTTTAAATGCAGTGTAAAGCCTTGGGAGGATTTGATTTTGTATTTGTACTGCTTTGAGGTTATATTTGTATTATTTGGGGGACAATGTTACTTTTATCATGAAATACAGCAACCACACAGATGAGTACATGAGATGTAAATGTACATTTTAACAAATTGTTATATTAATGAAATAAACACCATCCAGGTCAAGACATAGAACACCGTTAGAACCTCAGAAGCTTCCAGCATCCTTCATCCCAATCATGGCCCCCTTTTTCGGCCTCAAGGTAATTACTTCCTTCAAATTCTTTTGGTTTTCTTTAGAAAATTATCTATCTAGTTTTACAATCATAGTTCATTGTCATTTGGTTTTGATAAGTCCTATTGTCTCCGCATAACCTACAACTTAGGAATTATACTCCTGGGTCTACACTCTATAGAAACGTGTGCATGTGTGTACCAGGAGACATATATAAGGAGGTTTGTAGCAGCTTTGTTTGCAACAGCCCCAAACTGCAAACAACCCACATTTCCATCAGCAGTACAGTGGATAACTTAATTATGGTACAAGCATACAGTGGAATATTACATAGAAATGAAAATGAGTGAACTACAATTATAGGTAACAGCATAAATGAACCTTGAAATCATAACTACAAGCTTGATGGGTTTTAAGCTGGGGAGTGGATTCATATGATCCAATTTACACGTTAACAGGATGTAACATGGACACGGTGCAGAAAGCTGGGTCTACGGGGTAAGAGCGGAGGTGGAGCCCTGTGCGGAGGCTCCTGCAGTATTCCACGTGAGAGACGCTGGGGGCTGTATTAGGGTGGTGACAGTGGAGATGGAAAAAAGAGGGATTTGAGATGCATCCTGGAAGAAGGACTGACATGAGTTGCTGAGGGACTGGACAGGAGCAGTATGAAAAAGGAGATGGCATGGAACTCACAGGTTTTGGCTTGGGTGATAAGAGCCATTTACTGAGATGGAGAAGGGTAGGAAGAAACACTGTTTTGGAGAAGTATATTTGGGGCGTGGTGAATTAAGAAATCTGTGAGTTTACAACTGTTATGTACCCATAAATCTAAACAGAAATATACACAGCTAGGTAAGTGGATAGTATGGGTGAAAATCACTAAAAACAAACACCACATGTACTCACCATCAAATTGAAACTAATCGATCAACACTTATGTGCACATATGGAAATAACATTCATTGGACATCAAGCAGGTGGGAAGGGGGAGGAGGGGGCGGGTCAATTCACACCTATCAGGTACAATGCATGCTATCTGGGGGATGGGCACACTTATAACTTTGACTCAAACAGTACAAAAGCAATTTATGTAACTTTTTCCAGTTCCAAAGAGAGGAAATCAATGATGGAATAGACTCTGCTTTAGAATAAAGGCCTGTGTCTCAGTCCACAGATCTTTTTCTTTAGCTGGAAAATCTTCTAAATCCATCAATCATCGTATGAGATGCAGATATGCCTTGGGGGAGCCATTATGAAGCTGCATGTTAATTCAAGACATAGCCTAGGATTGTCTCAGTAAAAAGGGGTTTAAGGGAAGGAAAAAGTATCATGGTAGGCAAATCATCTTCATTTTGCCTGTTCTCAGATACCTACAAAACCATCCTTCCCTGGAGTCTCCTTTCATTTTGATAAACTGACCAAACATGTATTGAAGATCTGTGTGCCAAGTACTGTGACAGGTTCTTGGAGTAAAACAGAGAATAAGATTTGGTCTCTGAAATGTGGTATATACATACCATGGAATACTACTCATCCATAAAAAAGATGAATTAATACCTCTTGTATTAACCTGGATGGAACTGGAGACCATTCTTCTAAGTGAAGTATCACAAGAAAGGAAAAACAAACACCACATGTACTCACCATCAAATTGAAACTAATCGACCAACACTTATGTGCACATATGGAAATAACATTCATTGGACATCAAGCAGGTGGAAAGGAGGAGGAGGGGATGGGTCAATTCACACCTATCAGGTACAAAGCATGCTCTCTGGGGGATGGGCACACTTATAACTTTGACTCAAACAGTACAAAAACAATTTATGTAACCAAAATGTTTGCATTTATGTAACACAAAATGTTCATAATATTCTGAAATAAGATTTTAAAAAAAAAGATTTGGTCTCTGTTTCTGGTATTTCAAAGTCCACTTTGATTTTATTGCTGAGAGAGGCATGCAATTACGTAATGGCTATTTGAAAGGTCAAAAAGCTAAATGATATGATTTAAGAGGTACTTGTAAAATGATAAAATTTCAGGTGAAGAATAATTTCTGCTGCTGCTAAGAACAACGATGACATAATAGTAACCACCCCTTTGAATCACCTGAGGCCAAGCTAATCTCCTTGCCCTCTTTCCAGTTCTATTAAGCTAATAACATAATAGTCCCATTTATTTATTAGGATGATTAGGAGATAAGGATAGCAGGATAGTCCTAGGTATTGGGGAGAAAAGAGCCTAAAGGGTATTTTCCTGGTGGTTTTCTAGACATCTAGGTCCACATTTCTGAAAGTAATATCTCCTACTTTTTTGAGTTTTGGATTATGTCATATCAAATTCTATTTATTTTCTTCTAATTGAGAATACTCTGATATGTTTACTAAAACTACTAGCTTGGAGTTCTTAAAACATATCCCAAATTATGTTTATATTTATTTTCCTTGAATTTTCATCTTGGCCCACATATTTCTTTTGCCACAACAGTCAAAGGAAGGTATAAAATTTCTACTGTAGTCTCATCAAGGTCTTTAAAGGATAATTATCATTACCTTGTGATAATTTCCAAGAGCATGATTTGTTCCTTTTTCTAAATACATACTTTTTTTTTGAAGCTGACAAAAAAAATATGCATTCTTGGGTTTTGTATATAAGAAAACAGATCATGTTGGAGTAGCAATGAAAGAGATGATCTAAAACCACAGAGTCAGACCTGTTCTGATCAGTTCTGCCACTAACCTGTTTGGAAAGGCCACTCAATGGGTACTTGTGCCTTCCTTGCTCATCAGCTCATGGCAGGAATTGGCTTACACGATCCCAACCTGCCCCCGTCACTTCTTTGAAATCTGAGGATTTTAATTTGCTGTGTCTTCCACTAGCTACCAAATTTGGCACAAAGCTGAGCTAAGCATAACTCTTCTCACTCCTTCGGGCACTCTGGTATCTGCTGAAATTTTAGTGCTTTATCATATCTCAAACTTACACCTACTTGATAATCAGTTCTACCACATGTACATTTAGCCTCTTACTTTTTTCTTTTAATATTTAGAGTATGCATTTGATTCTGAAAGAGATTTTTCAGCATTATCAAATTTATAAGTAGCTAAGAATTAGATAATTCTTCCTAGCAAGAGTTTGTTGCCCCCAGCTGTTGTCTCATAAACCTGTTCGGTAGAGTCATATTTCAGAGAGCTGGCTTTTGGGTTTTTACTTGGCATGGTTTAACTCCATTTCTCATTATGTCCCATCATTAGTTCTTTTAATCTGTAACTACACCCCCAAATCCATTAGAATTCTGCAAGCTAAAATAATATTTTATACATTTTTTTCAATTTATAAAATATATTTTATAGGAATTTACAACTTAAGATCGGAGTTGAACCAAAGCCACTGTGTAATCCCCTGGGAGGGGAACCCAAACTAGAAGACAATTTAAACCTTAATCTCAATTTTCTTCCTCTCTCTCTCCCCCCCACTCTTTCTTTCTCCTCTTTTTCTTCTTCCTTCTTTCATTCCTTCCTTCATTCTTTCTTCCCTCTTCCTCCTCTTCACATTCTCTTTTTTTCTCTTTCTCACATTTTCTTCCTTGTTAATTACAATTACAAAACGTAAGAATCAAACTGGCACTAGAATCAAGATATTAATTTTGTATGTATATTAATGTTATATGCATGTAATAGACATTTTCTGGGACAGAAGACAGTGGGACAGCAAGGTATCTACAAATTCATCTGGCCCTCTAAGGAGTTCTGCTTGTCCCCACCTGCATAATGTTTAAGCTTAAAAACCTGCCTTTGCTTTAAAATCTCCTTTTCTTCTACTGCTCTGTTTTGCTGATACTTTAACTTTTGCTTTACTTTGTATCTTGGCTCCATTGTTCTCCTAGGTCATTAAATGATAACATTGTCTAGACTTGTTTTCCTTAATTTTTTTAAAGAAATTAATCTAAACACTCTTTCACTTGTACTAATCTCTCCTGGTGAGCCAAAGAAAGAGGAAAAAGAGAAGCAGAAAGTAAAAAAGAGAAAAAAAAAAAGAGAGACTACTTTGTCATTGCTCCCTTAATATTTACTCATTTGTAGGATTTAGGATTAAAATTTTATTTTCCCATATTACAAACTTATTCTACTTTTCTTCCTTGAGATAAACTGGCAGCATCCATTGCTTATTATTTGTATTTGCTTTTCACAGCTGCTGATAAACTTAGTACCCTAGGACACCAGTTCTCATAGACAGATATATTCACAACATGCCTATGGGTTCATGGAAATGAACATTTGCCACAGCTGCATAAGAGCTTACTCAAATGGGCAGCACTAAATCCAACTAAAGTGACAATCAAAGCTCTGGCAAACCATGAGGCAAATGAGTCAGAAGTTAAAACTATCATTAAAGTTGTAGGGGTTCTTTTGAATTAAAATTTCAAAATGATTTGTTTTGGGATTTGCAGTAATTAGAAATGCTAATTTATGCAGCAGAGAGCAACATAAATACATGATAGGGCAAATGTGGCTTACCAGAGCTCTTGTAAGCACAATTTAGGAACGTTAGCTGACAATAACATTAATATGAGTCACATTAAATGTATATTATAATCTCAAAAATATTTTGATCTCTAATAATACCTTTTTAATATTTTCCACAGAGAAAGCAAAAGCCCTGCTACACTTTGATTAGACTACACCTAGAATATGGTGTTCAGCTCTGGCCACCTCAATTTGAGATGGATATAGACATGTTGAAATGTGCATAGAAGAGTGGCCAGGTTGGTGAGGGGTACAGTAGAAGGAGGTGGCAATGATATGCTTGGAGATTTAAAAAGAAAGAAAAAAAAACTAAGAAAAAATATTTTCAAATATCTGAAGGATTGTCACATGGAAGCAGATTTTGTTCTAAATACTATTTAGAATCTAGTCCCCTCATCAGCTTGGCCAAATATATTACAGCCTGACTCAATGAGTAGAAGCTACAGAAAGCTCAATGAAATCAAGAATTTTTAAAGACAGAGTTGTCCAAAATGGACTAGGCATTTTGGGAATTAGGGAATTCCTATTATTTCAGGCATTTGGGCAATGGGGCTCCTAACCAGATGAGATTCCAGGAGTATAAGGTTATTCAGATTGAGGAAGGAATCCTTTTCAAGATTAAATTCTAAAACATCATGAAATCAAAGCCATTAGATTCCAACAACCCAGGGACACATCCATAGAGTAAGGGCCAAAGATATTAAAGAAAAGATAGATAAAATGAGAAAATTTATCTGTTAATTTCAAATTCCCAAGCTGAGATAAATGTAAAGGAAATGATTGTCATTTGTAGTTAAACAACTAGATGAATTAAATTCAAATTTAGAGATTCAAAATTTCTTTTTTGAAATTAATTGGTTAGCTATCTGCACATATAAGGCTTTTATATAGTCCATTCAAACTTGGCCTCTCATCAATGTGGCTAATTTTGGATATTTTGTTAAAAGACCAGTAAATTTTTAGGACTATGATTATCCTATTTCATAATAATTTCATTTGAAACACATACTTTTGATGTCATGTTTTGTATGTGTTTACATCTGTGCAAGAATATCATTTTTTCTTTTATTTTCTGCACATAAGAAATTACTCTGAAATGTTGCATGAGAAGGCACTGAAATAAAATATGACATAAGACACAGTACTCTAAAAGTCCTAAAGATGATACAAATATCCATTTGGCAACAGAAGAGAGGTAAACATACAGTTGATGTTTTAGCGAAAAAGAAAGAAAAGTGAGTAAAAGCCTTTAACATTTATCAAAGCAACAGTTACAAACACTGAGGCAGGACCTCCCAGGTCTTTAAATGACCACCTAGATCTTCTGGTGTGTAGTCAAGTCTCCAGCCACAAGGCACTAAGTAGCCAGTCACTGGATAACAAAAAGGTTAAAGTGACTTTGGATCAGGTAGGCTTTTCCACTATTTAGGTTCCCATTGAAGTTTGTGCAGATCAAAGAAGGAGCCAGTAATAATTAAAATAAAGAAGATAACCTAAAGGCAAAAAACAAAGACTAGTAGCACTAAGATTGATCCCAGGGAAAAACACTATATGAGAGGTGGCAAATCGAAGGCACAGTAAGGCAGAATGGAGTTTTGGAGAATGATGCAAGAAAGAAACTTATATATAAATTTTATCATAGTAAATATTTTGTTATTTCATGAAACTCCAAAATTTGCCATCCTTATAATATTTGCTTACTATAAAAGGCTAGTTTTCCAATGGACCTTTTAAAGACGTCATCCATCAATATATCTACATATCATGGCCTGGTCAAAAGTATTGA
Organism: Cheirogaleus medius; assembly: GCA_008086735.1. Classification (NCBI taxonomy): domain Eukaryota; kingdom Metazoa; phylum Chordata; class Mammalia; order Primates; family Cheirogaleidae; genus Cheirogaleus; species Cheirogaleus medius. Next base: position 34,465,204 of record VBSM01003143.1, read on the forward strand.
TTTTAAAGTACGGCAGAAAACAGGTTCTTTACACATATGAAGTATAGCTACACTCATATTTTGATTTCTTTCATTAAATCATTATTGAAAATTTCCAATTTGATAACAGTTTTGTTCAGGCTGAGTTTTCATTATTAGTTCAAGATCAAAAGGTGCTTTTACTACAAAATTTAGAGTAAATCTTAGGATGGGTGGACATTTAATCCCTTACCTCTAAGAATATCTTTTCTTATTTAAAAAAAAATTTAACCATAAACATCAATCAGTTTTCCCTTTCTAGATTTGAGATGTAAACAATAAAAACGTCAGTTTTTTTGCTTGGTAAAAACAGATAAAAAGAAAGCAATCCAGATAATTAGTGACACTTTTGTATTTTAAAGTTGGAAAATGAGTTCAAGGAAAGATGAGTCAAAGGAACTTAAAAAAGACAATCATTAATACCAAATATGCATTCTTTAAATGATACATAAATTAAGTACCTCAAGATAATATGAAAAGTTAGTAACTCAAGGAAGTATTAAATTTCAAAGATAAGAAATTAAAGATAAAGTTGGTAGTTAAGTTTCAGCACAATAAAAATTTACAAATACCTTCTTCAACATCTGAGATATATTCACCATCACTGAGCATTTCAGGGGCATTGGCTTTACGAACTGTATGATTTAAGCGAACAATATAAGTGTATGAAAAATACATACTCTTAACACTACAACAAAACATTTCAATATTTCTCAAAACATTTTTGCAATGGAATTTCTTCGCAAAACAACAAATACACAGTCCTTCATAATTATTAGGAGCTCAAAGGACATTTTCATACCTTCATCGTCAGACATATCAAGAACTTCATTCATTGTTTCTGGAACATTCATTTTGTGCTTCTCTGTGATGGTCTAGTAACAAAAAAGCAGTCACTTTAGGGCACATTTTAATGTGACTATTCATTACATTCTAAATTAAACAGTTGGTTTCTTGTGGGACTTATGTGTTGAATATCTTGAAGCTCCCACATATAAAATGACATCAAATTTGTTGTCCCTTAGTGGCACACAGGTCCTGACCATATACAGACCAGAGAAGAAATAAAAAGTGAGATAGTCCAGTGGCAAAGCACAACAGCTTAAAAGATTTAGGTCCCTAAAAAGGGACCTTTTCAAAGGAAAAGAGAAGAAGAAAGATACTGCCTCTCTTACTCAATCCCTATACTTTCTGATGGTCTGATGAATCTGTCACCCCATTCCACTAAAGGTCTTGGCTGAAGATAATCCAAATGAACTGTGAGAAATATGTCTTTATTACTTGTGCCAAGCCTTATACCTATTTTGTCTTCTCCTCTTATGTGTACTTGTAATTCTTAGGATAAATCAAAATATTAAAATTGTATACATTACATAATCATTACAACAATGTATATGAAAAAATATTTTAGGGGTAATGCATTTGCAGGATCATTTTAGCTTCTAAAATATTTCAAAGAACAGTATGTTACAGAGCAAATACCTTACTGACTCTTTCACTTGCTCTTGGATAACTTTATACTTATATAGGTTTTATTCATCCATAAGACACTGTCAGCATTACTTGTCAGAAAATCTTAATGACTTTAGTTTAAAAATGAGTTTTCTTCTAATTTTGAGCATATAAAATACTGATGGTACAAGGAAAGATGCACATTTCAATAAGACAACTGAAGAAAAGCCAGATTGTTAAAACTAAGAAAAGGTACACATTCATTATTTCTTAGGGACAGTACTTGATAAGTGCGATTTATGCTTCCTATCCCCAATTAGTACGTTGAAATAAAGCATTATTTGGTGTTTTTCCAGCATGTAATACTGCAATTGAGCATTTTTAAAAAACAGAATTTAGTTTTAGAATAGTTTTAGATTTACAAAGTAACTGTGAAGACAGACAGTTCCCACGTACCCCACATCAAGTTTCCCCTAATTTTAAAAACTTATATTAGTATGGTACATTTGTCACAATTAATGAATCAACATGATACATTATTAAATTTTATATTTTATTCATATTTCTTTGGTTTTTGCCTAACGAATGTCCTTTTTCTGTTCTAAAGTCACATCCGGGATACCATACTATATTTAGTCAGCATGTTTCCTTAGGCTCATCTTAGCTGTGACAGTTTCTCAGACCTTCCTTGTTTTTGGTGACCTGGGCAGTTTTGAGGTGTACTGGTCATTTTGTAGAATGTGCCTCAATAGGGGTTTGTCTGATTTTTTTTTCATGATTAGACTGAAGTTATATGGTTTTGGGGAAGAAGATTGCAGAGGTAAAGTGCCATTTTCATCACGTTGTTATCAAGGGTACATACCATCAACGTGACTTATCACTGTTGGTGTTGACCTTGGTCACACGGCTAGGGCAGTGCTTGTCAGGTTTCTCCACGGAAGAGTTACTCTATTTTCCCCCGCTTCTATACTGTTTTCTTTGGAAGGAAATCACTATGCTTAGTGCACAGTGAAGCAGTGGGGAATTATGTTCCACTTCTTTGAGGGTGAAGTATTTTTATAAGGTATGTGGAATTCTTTTGCTTAAGAAATTTGTGTCTTTCTTCCCATTTATTCAATCACTTATTTATAGTGTGGATTCATGGGCATTTATGTTATACTTTGCACTGTACTCCAATACTATTATATTTATTTATTTTTGCTCAAATTGTTCCAGCTGTAGCCATTGGGAACTCTTTCAGTTAATTCCTGTGTCCTTTGACATGCCCCCACCATTGTGTGTGTGTGTGTGTGTGTGTGTGTGTATTTGTTTGTTTATTGTTGGTGGTGGGGAGGAGGAGGAGCATTTCCTTTTTTTTCACACTGAAAGATATTCTAGGCTCATCTTGTATATTTCTTGCCCTAGTCCTATATTCAGCAATGTCTCCAAGGAGCCCTGGTTCCTTTTATTAGAGTAAAGAATAGTATTAGCAACCAATATCTGGGTGCTAGAGGTGCTCTGCTTGTTGCTTCTAGAGGAATTGAGTATTTTGAACAACGAAATGTAAATAGGTAAAATTCATATCTTTTGAATATCAGCTTCAATCTATTCATTTTCTTATGCTGTTGTGATTGTAATCTCATTAACTAAAGCATCTTTCTCAGAATTGCCACATCACACATTGTACTCTTATGGAAGAGGCATTCTTTTGAGGGTTTTGGAAAACTGAAGTCTGCTTATAGAGACAATGGCTGCTGGGGTCCCAGTAACTGGCTACACAAAGATCATCCCTGTGGTGGAGGCTGAACTATTTATTAGCCTAAGATCACAGACTCCACCTGAATTGCATCAGCCCTAAGCTAATTCATGTGCAGCTGCTAAAGCTGGACTGACAAGGTGGTGTCTCAGCTTGAGATAAATTCTGAAATACCACAATGCTGGACTAAGTCGTAGGGACTTAGATGGACTCTTTCTTAATCACTGTGAGCACTTCATTTGGTGGAAGCCTCATTTTCTTCATCAGGCAAACTGGACTTTTCCTGTTAACATGCAGAGTGTCTTCTCTCTCTTGCAGAAAGTCACCAAGTCAGCTGATGACAGTGATAGTATAATGGCCCGACTCCTGTACACATTATGTCTTCTGCTGGGCACTTGCCTGAGCCATGAGACCTTTCTCTGTCTTTCAATAGATTTTCTGAAACTGTAACTTTACTTTGTCTGTAACTCTGCTTTCTCTTAAAACTTTTTTGATTTCAAAGAAACATTTTGAAATTACCTAATGGGTAAGAAAGTCGTTTATATTCAATCAAATGAAATTTATACTTTGAACTATTAAGATTATACAAGTTTCAGTTCTTTTAGCATTGACATACAAGTCTTATATATTTATTACAATGACTTAAAATCTTTTATAGAATAATGATACTTGGACAGTGTTAAATAGTTTGTCTTCCTTTCAATCCTTCCCCATTCTGGAGAGAGCTATATGAGCTATCTATAAAATTAAGGTTAATAAACGTTACTCTAATAGTTTAAACTCTTCTTGAGAATTTAATAACAGATTTTAAGATAACAAGATGCTCAAAGGTGTATGAAAGCAATGTGTAGGAATTTATCTTTTCAACAAAGTGTATCTTGAAGTTAAAAATGTTCCCTGGTCGATAACCATGGTTCTCGTTTGTTAAAGCAATTGTTTTCTCTTTTGCAAATTAAAACATTTCTCTCTGTATTGGCAGGCTTATTTTTTAGTTTCTAAAGACTATACATCACCAACCTGCAGGTAGCTACAGAGACCTTCAACCCATGTTTTTTATATGAAGCACTGTGTATACAAACCGATTTGCAGATGCTAATTATTCCTTCCTTCATGTTGGAAGGTGGTAGAAGAGAAAAGGAGACAGAGCTGATAATTTTAAAGGTTCCAGGGTGCTAAATTTATATTGTATGAAGTCAATCTTGGGCCTATGTGTTAAGTCATGGAGTTAGGAAAAACTCAAGCCTCTAACATTTGTTCTTGATTCCAAAGTTACCAAATTCTAATGCAGTTCAAAGGTGCCAGATGGGTTTAAAAAGAAGTGCTTTATCCTAGAGGCTGCAGCTTCGGGATAAAAATGTATCTGATGCAATAGGGCCTCCTGGCAAAGATTTACTTTAAATTTTAACAAAACATCCTATTGTTTTTCCTATGACAACTTCAATAGGTAGACAGAAGAGGAGTAAGAGTGGTGGCCAAAACCAATTTTGATTCTATCTGGAATTTTTTTTTAAACAATGTAAAAATTTTTCATAATAATAATGTATCCATGAATCATTTGTACATTAAGACATTTTAAGGAACCAGCCTAGATTTTTCAACTTTTTTACATTGCCACTGAAGGATGTTAAAAAAATTTCTGCCTTCACCATCATTTCACTAAAACCTTTATATAACAAAACAAACAAAAAAAATACATTTAGCTCTATATCAAAGTAAAAACTCTATGGCTACACATGTAACTTTTAGATAGGTATTCTAGGTGTTTTAAATTTTTATTCATATCAGAAATGAGAGTTTTGCTATCCTGACTGCCCACAATGAGGTGACCACATTGTGAACCATGGCACTTAGTTTATGAATAGGGGAAAAATGTTCATCTCAGAAAAGCTCAAAAAAAGCTGGCCTAGAGCCGGCTGTCAGGGTAAGGAGGTTCTGTGTGCATTACTTACAGTCATGGTCATGGTCTCCTCAGTCACTACCTTCAGAGTGTCCACCACGGAGATGTAGCCGAGACGTCTCGCAATGCCAAGGGCGGTGTTCCCATTCTGGCAAGGGGAAAACACGGACAAGGAATTAGCAAGGCTTACTCCACACGCTGCGCCCATACAAAACATAAGGCGAGTGTCTCATCAGACCCACCCCACTGTCCTACACAAAAAAGTGTTTCATTAGAGACATACCTGGCCCAAAACCCACCTAACCTGTTTCTATTCACACAGCAAATCTTGGGCAGCTACGCATGGAATCCAAGAGGCTTTTTAATGTTCTAAGTGAGCAATCAATGAAACAGACACATTTATTTTCTTATGTATGTACTTCCCACTTTTATAGAATAATGATACTTGGACATTGTTAAATAGTTTGTCTTCCTTTCAATCCTTCCCCATTCTGGAGACAGCTATCTATAAAATTAAGGTTAATAATCTGGGATGTGTGTGTACCCTGTCTATTATCAGTAGTTTTAAATTATGAAACACTAATCACATCTTTCTCTGAACAGCTCACAACAATATGGTTATTTGCCCTTTTTTCCTCATTCTACTGAATGCTGTTTATGTCAATGAAAGTAAAAATGCTCTGTTTATGCCTAGTGAAAGTCAAAAAGCAACACTGGTGTACAATGAAAAACATAAGACGACATCAGAGTTCAGGCCCTCCCTCTCCCCCAAGCTGGCCCTTGGCTCTTACCACAGTGAGTTCATTGGGGGAGGCATTGTTCTGAAGCAAGACATTTATTATATGTGTATGTCCCTGTTGAGCTGCTTGATGTAATGGCGTATACCCATTCTGCAGAAATAAGATGGAAGAAATGACTCTTACTTCCTTTGAAACAAAATTAAGGATTTGGGTGGAAATGAAGGAGGAAGGAGCTTACCTTTGTTTTGGCATTAACTTTTGCAGAATGCTGGAGCAGGAAATTAACGATCTTGATATTTCCATAGTGGCAGCCCACATGCAGTGGTGTGTATCCCATCTATAATTATATTTTTTTAAAAAAAGAAACATCAGAAGTATACTTTTAGTAACAGCTATCCTAAACAGAAGCAAGATTATTATTTAACCTTTCTTTCTGAGCTGGGGAAAAAATAGGATTTTTCCTCTCTCTATATATATAAAAAAATGCCCTTGACAATTCTCAGAGGTAGTCTTAGGTATAAATAACAACACCGTCGCACATAAAAATAGTTATTTAATTCCCTGGAGTGCTCTTTCTTGTATGGCTCATTTTATTTTCATAACTTTTTAAGACAGCAGGAAAAGATGGAGCAATCAACAGCCTGGACAGGCTGAGTCAGTGGCTTTGCGTTGAGGGTTAGAAGAGCACTTTATGGACAGCCTTGGCTAGAGTTTACTGAACACACTACTCTCTAAAAACTTAAAATCTAGGTAAAAAATATGAAGTGGTTAAATGACAATGTAATGCAGTAGACGATTATCCGAATGCATGACAGAGACTGGAGGAAGCATAGAAACACTACAGAGGAAGGGGCTGGTGTGAGTTCAGGTAGTCTGAGAAGTATGAACTTGATCTGGGTACATCAAAACCAAGTTTGTCTCCCGCCTTGCTAACCAGAGTCCCCACAGCTTGAAAACCAGTGGTTTAGACAAAGCAAATGGATTGTTTCCCAAATTAGTATCCACTGACTCCTAATGGACTGTAAGTTCGTTCGTGTTCTCTCTCTCTCTCTCTCTCTTTATGGGAGTGTGTGTACATAAAATCTAGATAATATTTTAAAAAATAAGGGTATTCCAGATCCTTCTCTAGATGGCCTTGTTCATTCTAACAGACATCACCATGCAATTTCAGGGCCCCTGTTTATAATGACCCTGGCAGTGCCAGATCACTGAAAGGGAGAGCACTGATTTTTTTATTGCAACATTTCTAAGTACACATGGGGTGAGGTCCATATTTTCAAGGGTCTGTATTTCATGTGCTGGCATCAACGTGTCTTTATGGTGGCCCCAGCAAATGGATATATTTGAGTTTATAAAAGGGATGCCCAGAGCACAGCTGACTGTAGACACCTCACCAGAGATGTGCTGCCCTAGAGAGCCGACGGGTCAGGCTCTGGTCCACACACCAGTGTCAGCATGCCCATGCCGACCAGCCTCTCCCTCTTGGCTCACCATAGCCACATGTATACAGGAGACCAATCTGTGACCTCTAAAGCCACTTAATGCACCATGCAGAATATTCCTTTTTGGTGACCAGAATCCATGTGCCTGCGTTTCAGGGTTCTTATTTTTGGCACTGAGGAACGTGGATACTGTGCCTATGCTCAGAATGCTGCTTAGGAAGGGAGGCTTGAAAATAGTGTGTCCAATCAGTGTTCAGTACAATTAGTTTAATTAACTGAAGTAACATTATTCCCAAGTTCAGTGGTAAAGGCGATTGTTTCCCAAGTCAAAACAATGTAGACAATATTTGAAAAATCTACATAACCTATGCATTAAAGAACACTTCAGCTTTTTAGTCAACATGGCTAAGTAAGAATGCAACAGTTTCCAATGGTTGTCGAAGTAATTAGATTTATTTAGAAATTAAATCCCCTTAGATATTTTAAAATACAGGTTCTATTCATCCTCATAGCTTCCCATCTCACTCTTAGTAAAACCCTAAGTCATTGAAATGGACAATTAGCTTTTATCTGATTCTGGTCTCCCATGTCCTCCCCCCTCCCCAATCCATTAACTCTCTGAGGTCATCTCCTGCCATGCTGTCCCTTGTTCACTATGCTCTAGGACACTGGTCTTCTTCTGTTCCACAAACACTAAAATATTTTATTAAAAATGTGTGCATGGCCACAAAGATTCAACTTGCATTCAGAAAGATCAGATTTGGGCTCCTCCATTCATTGGGGCTCACAGCCCTCCCATGTAAAATGGCACCTTGCACAAGTACGCCCAGGGAGGTGGGATTTGAGAAATTCTTCCCAACCCAACTAGCAGCATTAAGTTTTAGAAAGACCAACTTTTTTTTTCTTGAATAGCTAAATAATCAAACAACAACAAAAAAGCCACAGCCCAGGTAATTGAGCAGTCTTTGCCCCTTTGTCCATCGTTGCCTCACCTATAACATCATTCCAAGATGAAATTACGTCGTTTTTTTCCTCTGGCTAACACTGGGTAGGGCTCTACAAAACCCTGCAAAATCCATCCCACAGAGTCTTGAATAACTTTCCTTCCTTTTCTCCTCTACTGATTACCAAGGGGTAGCTGTTCACACCCATAAGCATCAGGCTACTCTTCCAATGAATGAGAGAACGGGGAGGAGGCGGCTGAAGGGAACCCCGCTCTGCCACTTACTGTCTGTGCAACTTTGGACAAGTTATTGAATCTCCCTTGTGCACTGGCTCATGTACTGTGAAATGGGATTTAATAGCAGTACCGACCTCATAGTGTTGTCACAGGGATTAAATATATCAACAAATATTTCAACAGTGTCTGACACATAGTGTTAGCTATTGTTATCTCGTGCCTAAAGCAGAACGTGGCATAGCAAAGGTGCTTAATAAATATTTTAAAACTTTGATCAATAAGGATAGAAAGAAGGAAACAGGAAAAGATCCAGAGGAGTGCCTGGGTTGCCCTTGCTGAACTGAAAGGCTGTATTTGCGAAGGCAGAACAAACAGGCTCAGGTGGAATATTCTGGCTTGGCGTTCTGATCTACCGTACCTTATCACAATATCTTATTTATAGAAGTTAGGTGCCTCCCCGTACAGCATGTATTAAGAGGGAGGGAGCAGGAAATCTGCACTCTCTCCCTCGCCTCCTAAAATCTGTGGCCCTCTAGAAGTCAGTCTTGGCCTTCCCCGAACTTGGCATAGTCTTCGTCAGGGAACATACCCACCCACAGCTACTTCCTGATTTTGTTTATTTCAGTTAAAAAAATTTTTAAACAACAATTTTTATGTGTTGATGTTGTTTTAAAGATTATCTTTCTATTGTCACATTACGCACTAAATATTAATTGATAACATGGTAGGTAAAGATCCACAGAAGACTGTAAGATGTTTCTATAAATAGCTTTTTCATAGTTTCAAGACAGTATAACTATTAAGAATTGAGATTAGAAAAGTGCAGTTAGTAACAATAGGTTGTTTTAATTTTAATAATTTTTATTTTTTAGAGATAATGTCTTCACTTTGTTGCCCAGGCTGGCCTGGAACTCCTGGGCTCAAGTGATCCTCCTGCCTCCTGAGTAGCTGGGGCTACGGATGCACACCACAATGCGTGGCTCAGGCATTTTTCCTTTAGAAAATAAACCCTCTGAAAATAAACTCCTAGTATTTCATTTCCTGAAGGAAGTATAGTTGAAATTCTCATAACATCGAAAGCAAAAGAATAGTTGATAATATTTCCCTACTTTTTTTTTTTTGCTTTATTATTCACCTCCAAAACCAGTATGGAATAAACTGGGTGGGAGGGACCCTGATGTATTAGAAGAGTAGAAGATTATGAAAGAATATTTTTATAATGATAAGAGAAAAAATATGTAAATTGTCATTTCTAGCCTAGCCCAGCGTACCCCTCTTGTGTCACACCCTTATAACTTCATTAACCTCTTTCCTGGTTTCTGGCACCTTTCTCTTAGCTTATAGATGTATTTATATGTTTCCAACCTCTTTCAAATATTTCTCCTTTCTTTCTGGGTCTCCATCCTCTCCAAACTAAGCTTCTTGAAAAAATCATCTTCATTCACTGTTTCCCTCCCGCCTTCCCCACATCTCCCCATCTCTATTGCTCTAGGGAAACTGCTTTCTAATCCCCTAAGTGCCAATCCAGTGCATGTGCTTGGAGCCTCTTGACCTCAAACACTCTCCTTAATGGTCTTTCATACCTAGGGATCCATGTCATATTCTTTCCTGGCTTTCCTCCTACCCCCAGGCAGGCCCTCTTCCCGCGCTCCTCTAGCCACCATGAAATGCCGCTGGTCCCCGGGACTTGTCTGTGGTTTGCTCTGCACTGTTCCTCAATGATCATGTACATTGACCTTCACAATGTCAACTATTACCTTTATTCTGATGACTCCCAAATCCGGATCTTCAGTCCAGCCCTTTCCTATGTCCTAGATCAATATGTGAGTCATGTATTGGGGTTTTCCTACCTGGACGGCCCCTAGGTAATTCCAAACTCAACCCACCCAACACAGACATCATGGTCCTTCTTCCCCAGCTGGCTTCCCTGCCTCTATTCCGGTTCTCATTGATGGTTCGTGTGATCACCAGTCATACAGGCCAGGTCCTTAGATTCATCCTGAATTCCTCACTTTTCCTCAGTCTCCATATACACATGGTCTTCCAGTCTTCACTGTTTGTCTGTCTTTAAGTATTTCTTAAATGTTTTCCCTGTTCCTCAACTTCCCGCCTGCCACTTAGTTGAGGTCTTTATTCTTCACCAGGACTTCCTCAGCAATAGGCTAACTGCCCTTTTCCAAGCTCTTTATCAACTTGTTCTTTGCTCTGTTTCCCAGGATCTTTGTAAACCAGATTGCTAATCTTATCACTCTCAGTGCTTAAACCTTCAGTGGCTTCCCAGTGCAAACAGGGCAAAAGCTGAACTGCTCAGCCTGGTACATTAAGACCCTCTGAGATCTTCTTAATATTCCAGCAATATCTCAGGAGATGATCCTAATTTTTTCTCATGTTCCTGTGATACTGAACCAGCTATAGTTCCCCTCTATCCTCTCTACCTTGTAAAAAAACTTACTTATTACCTATATCTCTAAAATCATATATATACACACACACACATATTCAAAATCAGGCATTGTACTAATTAGCTATGGGACCTTATGCAAATAATTCATTTTTTATGCCTCCGTTTCCTCATCTGTAAAACAGGGATACTAATTTTACCAATCTCACTGGGTAGTTGTAAGGATTAAACAAATTAATAAATATAAAGCACTTAGGACAGTACCTGGCACATAGAATATGGATAATAAATTTTGCTATTTTATTATTATTGTTATTACTATTTTTTCCCACTCTAGACTATGAATTCTATGAGGACAATATCACCCAGGTAAGAATTTGGCAACTAGTAGGAGATCTATAAATGAATGTGAAATGAGTAAGTATCAAATAAGCTCCCAAAGCTTTTTATGTTTTTACACACACTTAAATCCAATGTAACTATTAATTCTCTAATCAGTACCCTCTGAGAATCAATCCCATTTGGGGGAGGTCTAAATAAAATGCTTCAGGAAATTTTCCTTTTAAAAAGCAAAAGCAGTGGCTTCACCTTAGCCAGACAACACTGACTATTAAGCCCCTGGCATAATTTAGTCTGAACTGACTTGGTGGACTTCAAATGAAGAGGGGGTCAGCAAACCAGGGAGGGCGGACTGCAAAAGTTGTTACCAGTATTTTCTAGTCTTTTCCTTACAAGAGAAAAGAGACCTTGATATTTTCATTATTATTTTTTAATTTAAGCCAACGAATGGAATAGTATATATCCCACCTGTAGGCTGCCTGGGAATATCTTCTTTACCAGTGAGAATTTGAAAGTTCATGGGATATAAAAAACTCCTTATTCGCAAACTTAAGCAGCAAGTGCAAGCAACCCATCTCTTTGCACTTCTGCTCTACTCTAAGTATGGGACAATCACAGCTTCATTTCCTTTTGGTGGCTGTGATCTTTGCTGAGAAGAAAAAGGAAAGGAAAAGAATGTGTAAGAGACAGAGTGATGCTTTCTGAAATGGATGTTCTGCCTCATTTGTAAAGGGCAGGGAAAGGTACATGCAAAATACTATGCCTAGTACAACAATGATTACTGACTGTGATCTGAGTTGGCCTGGGTTAGGAAGAATGCCTGGTAGAGACCTGAGATTCTTATACTGGGAGTTTTGTGTGCAAATGGAGAACAAAGGAGGAAGGTACTCTCTTCTCTCCTCCCCCAGCTGGTGCTGAGAATCATTGCCACACTTCCCAGCTGGGTTTTGATGCCTGCCTTGGTTGTGTCGGGGAACAAAAATATTGAGAAACTTGACCCAGTCCTTGCCTTCTAGAACTTTATATCTATAAAAGGAGAGATAATGTAATAACGTGTTTATGTCTTCGTGGTGTGTATATATGCTTGTCAATAAAACAATACTAAGGGAATATATTTACCATGAAGTTAAAAATTTCCAGAGTGGAGAATTCTTTCTTGATGAAAGGGTTCAAACACCATAAAGAAAATAAGCTAAATTTAGTCTGATTTTGATGTCTGCAATACCTTTTTACCTGGCTAATTTTTGCTGATACAACTGTATTATTAACATCTTCAATATGTCCACACACCTAAGAACCTGTCTATGTTACATACAAAAGAGTTTTTATTCACAATATGTAATAAGTATTTTTTGTGCCAAACATGACATAAAGAAAGAAGACATTTTAGAGTAGACAACAAATCTGATATAGAGAGATAAAATTAAGCATCTAAAGAAAATGTTTAGAGAAATGAAACTAATATATTTGATTATGACACAAAATATCCATTTTTCTTATCTGTGTTTGTCTTTTTTTTTTTTTTTTCCTGAGACAGGGTCTCATTCTGTTGCCGAGGCTAGAGTACAGTGGTGTCATCACAGCTCACAGCAACCTCAAACTCCTGGGCTCAAGCAATCCACCTGCCTCAGCTTCCCAGGTAGCTGAGACTACAGGTGAGCATCACCATGCCTTGCTAATTTTTCTATTTTTGTAGAGACGAGGTCTCATTATGTTGCTTAGGCTGGTCTCAAACTCTTGGCCTCAAGCGATCTTGTTGCCTCAGCTTCCCAAAGTGCTAGGATTATAGGCGTGAGCCCCCCGCACGTGGCCTAATTTTTCTTATCTGTGTTTGAATTGCGGCATTATATGAGATTAATTGGTAATTTTTTTTCTTTTTCAAAAGACAGCTATTTTGTCAGAGAGAGACAGAGAGAAGGCATGCACCACCACGCAGACCATAAGGAATTTAGCAGGTGAGTAATAATTGAATAAACCTTAATTTATTCTTTTTCATAAATCATGCTGAGAAAAGTTAGTGGTCACAAATTACTGACAAGTTTTTCTATTTGTCTATTTATCTGCATTTTTAACAATCAGTCACAAAAATTAAGAAAGAGACAAGCTTTCACACTCCACCGCTGAAGGACGCACCTATTGTGAGAAGGCTGAACAGTGTTAACACAAGGGAACGTTGATACGCAGCTAGCAGAAAGTGCTCAGGCCACTCAAGATTAAAGTATCTGGGCTGCTACAACCAGAGACTTTGTTGTCTCTTGCACAAATATGTTTGTTTGAAGGGATTTTTCCTCCTATGCAATTGTAGTTGCTTCCATACAGAAGTCATCTAGTGGCACTTTGTATGGACACATTCTTTTTTGTATAGGAAAGAGAGGGAACACATACCTTTGTCTGGGCATCCACATGAGCCCCTTGGTTTACAAGGACTTCAGCCACATTCACTCTGTCTTCTTGAGCAGCCAAATGGAGTGGGGTCAGGCCACTCTGCAAAAGATTCAAAATGCACAGTCATCTTATACAGGAAGAAATATAGTACTTGTTTGAAAAACAATTTGTGAATTCTAGTATAATAAGCCTAGAATTTCTATGTTTAAAAAAAATCTATAGAATAAGCTTATATACCATACTATGCTAGCACTGTGGTAACATTGCTATTTGCAGGCTTGATGAAACATTTCAAGCATACACAAAAGTGGAGGGAATGGATACTCATCAGAGACTCAGCAGTTATCAAGATTTTGCTATATTTGCTTTATCCCTCTCTCTTTTTCTTTTCATTCATTTCTTCGTGGCAGTGTTTTAAAGCAAATCCAGACATTGTATCATTTTCCCCCTATACATTTCAGTGTTCATCTTTAAAACTTCGAGACTTTGTTTTACAGAATTATGCAAGAGTTTTAATGTATGACCAATGACACTAACTTTAGCAAAAATTATTAAAATAATATCTGTTTACAAAGTGAATACTGACATGTCATGATAATACTTTCTCCATATTAATATCCAAGGTCTGATAAAGCTTTTCTGTACGTTGCTTGTGGGTAGGACAGATCACCTGTGAAATGTAATGTGAATGCTAGATCATAAGAATTTCCAGGTCATTTAGATGGTTCAACAAGACTGAATACAGTATTTGAAACTGACTCTGCCAGAGAATTTGCAGAACACATCATTGCTCTCATGACCAAGAAAAAAAAAATCACTAAGCCTATACTGTGGTTTAAAAAAATTTCTGCAATTATAAAGCCTTTTTTTTCCCCCATAAGTAATATTGAAGAGAAAGCGAGCTGGCGTAAGTGCTTTCAAATTCCTGTCTTTCATCCATCATGAACACAGAACTTCACGTCTTAATCCTGGAGGCCTCCCGTTCCCCCCATCCTCCCCCCCACCCCCCCGCATCTGTGCAACGAGAACACCAGTCTGTCCTGTTTGTCAGAGGAAAGAAAGAACTCAGAGTCAGCTTTGGGAAGGGCACAGAATCCTCTAGATGTGGAACATTATTTATTTACAGGTAGCCATTCCACCAGAGAAATTATAGGATTAAGAAAGAGTCATTCGCTGGTGACTTTTTCATAATGTTTATAGAATTGGGGAGGAAGCTCACTCAAATGGAATAAAGGGGAAATGTAAAAAGGAGGACTGATGCACTCACTTGCAATCCAAGAAAAACAAGCCAGAGCCAAAATTGGCACCACCCAAACATTGACATCAGCACGGAACAATGTTCCCTGTTCTACTTTGGAGGAAATAACATTTTCAGCCATAACATTTTGTGAGAGTGTCATGGTCACCTATTCTAAGTTTGAGACTTTTCAACACTCTGAGGCTACTTTACTGAGTGCCATTCAGCAAAGGCTGAGAAACGTGTGCTGGGCGCCTGCTCTCCTCGCGCACGCTCCTGTCCCTGTGTGTGCTGCTCGCATGGCTCTCCCGCTCTCTGCGGGGACTCACTCCTGGCCTCTTCAGCCTCTCTCTCCCTGTCTCCGGGAAGACCCAAATCACTGCATTTTTGTGCATACCTTCCATGTGCTCATGTCTTTTAAAGGCATCATAATTTGCATTTAAAATCTGTTTTCTTGTCTGTCTTCCTCAAACCACTGTGAGCTTGTTGAGGTAAGTAATGTATCTTTAATTTTTTTTTTTTTGAGACTCTGTTGCCCGGGCTAGAGTGCCGTGGCGTCAGCCTAGCCCACAGCAACCTTAAACTCCTGGGCTCAAGCAATCCTCCTGCCTCAGCCTCCCAAGTAGCTGGGACTACAGGCATGCGCCACTATGCCCAGCTAATTTATGTGTGTGTGTGTGTGTGTGTGTATATATATATATATTTTTTTTTTTTTTTAGTTGTCCAGCTAATTTCCTTTTTTTTTTTTTTTAGTAGAGATGGGGTCTCGCTCTTGCTCAGGCTGGTCGAACTCCTGAGCTCAAACAATCCTCCTGCCTCGGCCTTCCCGAGTGCTAGGAGCCACCATGCCCGGCCTGAGCCACCATGCTCGAGCCTGAGCCACCATGCCCGGCCTTTAATCTTTATATAACCAGTTTCCAGCATTTAACATTTAATCCACCTATTATTTGATTAAGTCAGAGGGAAAAAGCAAACATTTTTTAGGTGAAACAGGATAAAGTAAATAAATGACATTTTACTTTTATATTTATGGTTTGGATTAAAGAGATATATAAAAATTTATAGGTCACAAGAGCCTTTTTGTGTTCAGAAGTTACCTGTTAATCTTTTAGGGGGTTTCAACCATTGCTCATTTTTAAAATAGCATGTATTTGAAACAAAGAACATGAACTTAGAATAGCCACAGCTCTGTTTAATATCCTTTTGGCTATATATTAATAAAATATATAGCTATTTGTGATCTGCAAAACCTATGTGGGTTTTCATAGGAACATCAAAAACAAAGTGGAATGAAATCAAACACTAGCACTTTAACAGTAACTTGGGGTTCATGATCATTTTTCCTTGAAGCTACTGGGGAACTGTTGGTTACTGGTAAGGAAAATAAGTAAAAACAATGAAGTGTTTAGCTCAACATAAATTTTCATGAAAGCTAGATCTTTTCTTCAGCCTTTTTTTCACCCTCCCCTCTGTTGCCCAGGCTGGAGTACAGTAGCATCAGCGTAGCTCACTGCAACCTCAACCTCCTCAGTTCAAGTAATCCTCCTGCCTCAGCCTCCCATGCAGCTGGAACTACGGGTACATGCCACCATGCACGGCTAATTCTTCTATTTTTTTTTTTTTTTTTTTTGCAGAGACAGGGTCTTTCTTCTTTCTGTATTGCTCAGGCTGGTCTGGATCTCCTGGCCTCAAGTGATCCTCCTGCCTCGACCTCCCAAAGTGCCGGGATTACAGGTGTGAGTCACTGCATCCAGCTAAATCTTTCATTTAGTAATTATTTTTTAGCAAAGAAATAAAATGTAGTGTTCAATGGGAAGGTATGAAGGGGAGGAAGATGGAAGATGGGTGGTGGCTACAGGGACCAGCTGATGCTTGAAACACTGGCCATGCAGGAAAAACTGATAGAAGAACTGTCACAGAGGGTCCTTATAGAATAATAAAAATTCTGCTGCTTTTCTGTTTTCTCATTGGGGCATATTCAGCATTTTATGCAGAAAGTGACAACTGAGAAAAGATTTATGAATGCCTTCTTATTGTTTCTAGGTAATGTGAAGTTCTTGGAAGTTCCTTAAATACAGTGTGCTGACAGGAAGCCAGCTGATCATTTAAAATTTCTTTAGAAATACCTCTGTTTTTGTATAATTTATTCAGGAAGGTGGCCAGAAATTTCCAGACTTCCCTGGTTTACTATGTACGTCTTTTGGTCTTCAGAAATCCCTTTGCTAATTTCTAGACTACTAAAGCAAACACTGAAATTTTTTCTTTCCTAAATAAAGTATTTTCCATCTAAAAATGTTCTGTGAGTCTAAGGTAAATTTAAAGCTGGGTATATATTGCACCAGTTGCCTGCAGGATTTTAAAGAAGAAAAAAGTCAGTCACATGTTAGTTTGGCATCAAACCCACTGAAAATGTTCAATTTTGAACCAATTGTTAAGGTACTATATTATCTCTGGCAGAATTGATGAAATACAATATTCTGGGCTCACAAGAGAAAATATACTCTAGAAGATGACAGAGTGTACATTAATTTGAGAAAGGCAAGGTCTTCTTCATCATTAAGACAATTGAAGTTTGTAGTAAACTATTAAAAGGCTAGTCTATAAACTAATATATAAGTGGTAGAAAATTTAAAAGCTCAAACACCTCCTAATTATGATGATTATTTGAAACTTCTTTGTGATTCCCATTAATGCTGACACATGCATTCCTAAAAGGAATGATTAAAAAGAAAGATATGGGAAAATCAAGTCAGTATACAAAAAAATTAATTATTTTTAAAATGCTAAAATGGAAAAAATGTTTCTCAGGTTTCCTATGTATGTATTTTGGTCAATAGAATTTGTTAAATTATAGCCTGGAAAATTCAGATTAGCACAGAGTATCCTTTTTCCAAAATTATGAAAACTCCAAAATTAAGACAACTATTATTTTTCTACTTAAAAGAAAGTGCTGAACATATTATCTCAGTTAATCCTCCTGACATCTCTGTGGAGTAAGTATTGTTATCTCCATTTACTAGAGAAGGAAACTGAGGCTCAGAGAGGTGGCATAAGATGGTGGTTAAATGTCATCTGAACAGGTTTCTTGTCAACTGAAAACTTAGAAACATCGCACCTGTGTTTTGGGCAGATCTTAAGCAATTCAGCATAGCTAAATTCCATATATGCAATGAGAAGCAGTAACTTCATGAACATGTTTCTGGTCTGTTGTGGGCTAAACTTTTACTTTGCTTGACAAAACTCATCCTTTCCTGGTTAATAATAGGGATATCAAAGATGAGGCCAGGGGTGTTTGAAAAGCTTAGGGAACAGTCTTCTCAAGTTCCTTTAGAACTGCAAATTTACATGCAAACACTAGACTTGTAAGCTAACAACTTTTCCTATCTATTCAATAAAGTAGCTACTACAAATTTCTGTTATTAAAATGAACTCTCTGAAGGCAGTCATGTTGCTAATTTCTCTTTGTAACCTAGGACTTAAAACTGGACAGGGCAAGGAATAGGATCTCCCAAAAATGTTTGTGGAATAAAGCAACAGGCTACAATTTGGAACTTCCTATTAAAACAATGTTGCCCTTTGAATTAACATTATAACAGTTCTTTTAAATGTCACTTTAAAAACTTTGGGGACCTCATTTTTATGGCTATATGTATACAGAGTCACATACCCATAGACTCAATTGTATGACTAAATTATTTACCATTCTCATATTGTTTAAACAGATTGTTTCCACATTTTTGCTATGATAAATAACACTTTGGTAAATATCTTTGTGCACTTTACATGTTCTATTTGATCCAGATTTTTCATGACTCTTCAGTGACCTTCTGAGAGGTGAGGTTTTGTTGTGTAATATGCTTTGTCAAAAAAAAAAAAAGGTTACCTTATTGCTCAGGTTCACGTTAGCGTTTCGACTGAGGAGCAGTGACACCATGTCCACGTGCCCTTCCTGAGCTGCAAGATGGACGGAAGCAATTCCTTGCCGGGTAACCGCGTTGGCATCAGCACCATATTCCAGCAGAGTCGTCGCTATGTCCATCTGGTTCTTTTTGGCAGCGATGTGCAGTGGTGTATAACCATTCTGTCAACACGAATCACTTGGTCACACGCCCGGTAACAAGATAAAAATGTGTACAGTGCATTATCAAATAGTATACTTCTCTTTCTAGTGGCTTGCTTTGATTGTTTAAAAAATCATGATTAAGTAAGCAAACACTGATAAACCAAGCGCTGCCATTAATATATTGCCTTCGTGTCTCCTGCATTCCTAAGTAGGGAAAACATGATTTAATGTAGACATTGTAATTAATGAAAGAGAGAACTATGAATTTTCCAAAAGGAATACAGATTTTCCTTTTACAAGTAGTTTACTTAGTAGGTGCTCAATAATTATTTGCTTTATCTAAATTGAGGAGAGGAGGGACCTCTACTGGGAAACAACAAACACTATGGTATCACTGGGGCACGTTCAGAGCCATTCATTATTTCATTTAAAAAATCCCTTTAATGGCCATCCACTGCTTACAAATTGAAAATTTTAATTTTCATCATAGTCAGGACATTATAATCTACTCTAATTTGCCACTGTAATTTCCTTTTTCATGAAACTCCAGTCGTTATGCTATACTTATGCTGGGCTGGTCATCCTGCAGGTCCCTCAAAGAGAGGGACAGTCTTTCATACTGTCTCATGTTTCTCTGTCTTGCCTTACTCTGCCAAGAATTCTTTTCCCCAGCATGCCCAGGGGCCAGCTCTATCAGCTGGCAATTCAGCTCAAGGCTCAACCCCTCCATCAAGTCTTTGACCTTTCCCCACCTCCCAAACCTCCATGCCCTCCTCCCCAGCCTGACTGACTCTAATCAAAGTATGGGGGCATTTGGTGGCACTCTTTTGTTTATATATCTCTTCCTACTAGAATATACATTTGTTGAAGGCACATGTTGTGTCATATTTGTCTTTGTATCTCTAGTGCCTCGTAACAACTGGCACATATTGATTGAAAGAAGAAAGGAATCTTCAGAATTTGAATCAAGTGTACTACAGCTTTCAGAACATTCTGGCATCCTTCTTGAGGCTGACCCTTGATGCTCTGATAGATACAACCAAAATTCCTTTGATAAACTGTTAATTAGCTGGGCCTTACGAGCCTTTAGAGTCCCCTGCCCTGAGAAAGAGTGTTAGGGGGACCTTACTTATTCTCATTCACGTCATTGGAGGGAAACGCAAGATTACACTTTGACATGGACGTGAACTCGACTATTTAAAATATGCCAATGACAAATTAGAATTATTATTTTTTCTGCAGACAGGAGGGTTTAGAGAGAGAAAATAGAATCTGAAAATTTATATTTGGGAAAATCATCCAAATTTAGACAACGAATAGTCACAATCTTTCTGAGCCACGTGGAAGGCCCAGAAACAACACGGAGGGCCGTGGAGGTTGCTGCTACAATAACCCTCACACTTAAGTCACTTGCATGTCCTAGTCCAACAGCATTTCTCACTTGACAAACGCTCTTTCTGTAACCAACTGGAGAGGATTTACTAGACTATTGGATACCAACCCATGAAAGTGGAAATGTCACTTCTAGACTCTTCTGAAACCAGCCTCTGCCAAACTGGATGATCCAGGGTAGAAGAGGATTTTATATTCCTGTTTTAATTTTGACCTATTGTCATCTGGAAACCCCAGATACCCTGAGAATTATTTGGCCCTCTGCTGAGACACATCCTTCAGAGACCAACACCTTCAGAACCGAATACGGAGCTTTGGACTGAGCTCAACTCTGTGGTGAGTGACAGGAGAGGACGAGCTGTTTCACCACCCCTCCACACCCCCGCACAAAAGAGAAGATTCACAAAGCAGTGCTAAAATGGGGAATATTAGTCAATATGTCTAACACTATCTATTAGAGTGGTAAAGGTGAGATACAGTCAAGACTTAGCTTCTTATCATGCATCTTATCTGCTTTTGCTTTTATAAGTTAGTCACTTCTCAACCCCTAACCAAGGTAAGGCAGCTCAAGATTGTCTCACATGTGACAATCTTCTTGATTACTTCTAATTCCACCACAACATCCTAGGTCCTAAAAAATATTTATCAAGAGAAGCTCTAGTATCTCTGTAATGCATGCCAACTTCAGACAAGTTACCTCCCTACTGCTTAGGGGTTTATCCTGAGCTCCTTAACTGAGATACAAAGGAAAGTATAAAGCAAGAGGAAACCAACCCATGGTATCATTTTAGAATGGAAAGTTAATCTAAGAAAGAGTTAATAAATATTTTCAAATAATAAATAAATGGTTTATCTTGAGACCTATGATGGAATTTTTGGAAATTTCTAAGTTCTTCCTATTTTCTGAAAAGCAAAATGATTCTCACTTGTCACACTAAAAAAGGCAGATACATCCATGAAGAAAAATAAAAGAGTGGGATATTCAACTGTAGAATAATCTTAATCTCTATATATTTTTCTTCTTGATATAGAGGACAAAGTGCTTGCCATGTGTGCTTTTGCATTTCGCAATGAAAACGAAAGCAAAAGCAATTTAAAGTGATTAAAAGTAATATATGATACTTAAATCATACTTTATATTTTTTCTAAGAACTTTCACAAACATACTGACCCACATCAATAGATATGTATATTTTATAGAAGAGAAATCTGACAAATAATAGGTTAAGGCTCACTATCTCTTACACAATTAGTGTCTGGGTTATGCCTGAACTCAAGCCAATCCTCTTAACAGCACAGTGTCCTGCCTCGGGAAATAGATCTGGCTAACATGGTTTATAGCAGCCCATCTACTTTTCAGCACCACCCATGTACCTAAAATCCCACCATGTTTTTAGGACATGTATGAGTAAGAAAATAAATTGGCAATTTTTAAAAAGAGAAGAGACGGTAAGAAAAAGGCATCACATATTCTAAGAAAAAGGACAAAGGATATGAGTGGTGAAGGGTTAACATTGAGGTTGCTGCTGCTACATCCATATGGTAATCATGCCCTATGGAAACTCTGTCCCTTACTTCTCACCACTGCCAGAATTCAGGAATGCTTGGGCTTCCCTGGAGTGAAGGAGGCAGATTGCCTACTCCGTATCCATTCTGCCTCCTTCTTCTGTAAAAGAACCTGGGACTGTGCCCATCTGAAGAACTACATTTCCCAACTTCCCTTGCAGACGGAAGTGGCCAATGAGATGTAAGGAACATGTGGCTCCGAGGAGCTCCGGGAAAGCCCTGTTGTGCTGACTTTCCCTTCAGCCTTTGCTTTCTGGGGACTTGACAGGCTGAGCTTCAACAGTCTCTGGAGGGAAAGGCAAAAATGAGTCACGGGGAACTTGCTTCAACACCCTAGAAACACTGAACCAACATCAATAACTGCCTCCTGACTGTTTATACCAGGAGAAAAATGGAGTCAGTTTAAACCACTGTAGTTCAGGCTTTTTTCCCTAGCAGATAGGGCCAGTTCCTAACTGGATTTGCTCAGGACTAGACCAGAAAACGTCTCTGACCAGTACCACTGGTCCAGAAGATGGGGACGGTCAGACAAGTGCCACAGATGGCATTACTCAGGCACTTACGGAGGCAATCGCGCTACAGGAATGAGAATTAGTATCCCATTAGAAAAGCCAGTGTTTAATTGAGTATAAGAGGTATGCCTAAGGCTAGTGGGATATTATAAAGAATCATTTAAAGGATTTCTTTCCAACTCTTTGTGAAAGAGGTTTTGCAGATATAGAACCATAAATACCATGCCTTGTTTGACAAATACAAAGCTAGAAATCAACTACAAATATACCCACGACTGCCCTGTTGAAGAGTTATTTGCAGATAGAAAAGCAGATTGGACTCAGTTTGTCGCACTTATTATTTTACAACTCTTGTGAATGCTACACCGCTTGGCACTAGTTTTGCCAAAATTATTACTCTCGTGTGGCGAAAGAATAGTTCACTTACTAATTATTTACTGGTTGCCTACCAAGAGCCTGGGATTACTTATATGTAAGATAAGTAGCCCACATGCACAGGATAAAAATAAACTGAAATAAAATGGACAACCATTAAATTCTATTACAAAATTTTCTCTTCAAAATTATGGCAAAATACACACAACAAAATTTCCCATTGAAAGCATTTTTAAGTATGTAAGTCAGTAGCATTAAGTGCTGTGCATTTGCATTGTTCTCCATCAGCACCACGCATCCCCAGAACTTCCCACCTTCCCAAACTGAGACTCTGTACCCATTAAACACCACCTCCCCATTCTCTTCTTCCCCTGCCAACCACCATCCTATCTCTGTCTCTGTGGACTTGACTACTCTACTCTACTTACCTCCTATAAGTGGAATCATACAATATTTTTCCTTGTGTAACTGGCTTATTTTACTTAGCTCAATGTCTTCACGTTTCATCCATGTAGTAGCATGTGTCAGAATTACTTTCCTTTTCAAGGCTAAATAATATTCCCCCCTCTGTGTGTGTGTGTGTGTACACGTACATTTTATTTATCCATTCATCCATCAGTGGATATTTGGGCTTTTTTTTTTTTTTTTTTTTTTTTTTTTTTTTTTTTACCTTTTTGCTATTGTGAATAATGCTGCTGTCTTTTTTTTAAGATAAAGTTTTATTAAGTCAAGGCATGGTTTTATGGTAGAAAAAATGTTTGTCAGGGTCAGAAATGATCAGGGGGGAAGCCACATTTAGATAAAAAGTAGGTTTGGGAGTTTGATTTTGAATTGGAGATTTCACTGGATACAATTCTGGGGAGGACAGGGCAGGAAATGATTGAAAGGTTCCGAGGAGAAATGCCTGTCAAAGACAACATACTCTCTAGATGAAGTATAAAAAACTTTATACTAAAACTTTCTCTCTCGAAGTACATAAAATAATCTAGAACAGCCCCCGTTCTGCATATACAACTGATTTGATCTAAACATTAGGTTTAAAGAAGACACTGAAGCTGCCCCCAAATGGAATAGTGAATCAAAGATTTACTATTAAATAATAAAACAATAATAATAAAACTAATAATAGCAAATAAAAAAATAATAGTAAATCAATGCATTAGGTATGCTAAAGGGTCCTTCAACCAATGGTATTTACTAAAAGAACTGGGCAACATTGAAATTGTGGTTTGTATCACTTCAGTGTCCCCTGGCCAGAGCCACCTGCTCAACAATAGAGAACTCATTAAGCCAACAGCACTCTATTAACCTGTCTTTACATAAACCTTTCTTTACGATTTGCCTGTCAAGTCAGAAAACCAGAATAATAAGGTAGCTGAATACTCCATTTACCTCTTTCCTCAGAAATCTAAATTATATACTGGTCAAAAATGCCCTAACAATAAGAATAAAGATTCTCCTCAGCAATAATAAAAACGCATATGCAAAACCTCCCAATCTATTAACCTCCCAATCTATTAAACACAAATAAACCACCTTAAGGCCATGTCTTATGACCGGGAAAATGTGGCACGTTTTATAATTCTGATGAGTCAGAACTTTCCTATTCCCTCCAGCTGCGCTTATGGGTTTCATCTGGCTACAGAGTGCTCCAACTCCTCTTCCTCCCCAGGCTCCAGGATGCCCCAGACCGTCAAAGAAAATCAACTGACAGCACATATTTACTGAGCATCTACCACATGAGTTGACTAAATCACGGAAGGCACACGTTTCCTGAGGCACTTTTATTTCTGAGATGTTTCTGTGGTGCCCAATCTAGGCAAGTGCTCCGGGTGAAGCAAAAGTGGATGTAACGCAGACACCAAAGGACCTGCCTGTCGGTCCCCGCGGGCTGTGGGATTATAGATACCTTTGCCGCCGTGTGAGGTGAGGCTCCTTGGTCCAAAAGCAGAAGTGCCACTTTCTGATTATCGTAATGTGCAGCTACATGCAGTGGGGTTAGCCCGCTCTGAAAACACGTGCAGAAACAACAACCAGTGTCAAAGGGGTCTTAACACGAGAGGCCCAGATTGAGGAAATGGGATTAGATGGGATACAACATAGAGCGCAGTTTACACTCCAGTTTCCAGAATACTAGGACCCCAGCATTCACCTCCTACTTCCCAAGTGTTCTTCCTCCTAGTGGGACTTAACTACGGTGTAGTGATAATTTGGGTGGCTGCTGGGAAACATTAGCAAGTGGCTGCTGGGAAACATTAGCAAGTGCGCGGAAGTGGCCCATGACCTCCTACCTTCCCAGCAGCGTCTGGGGACGCGCTTTTCTGTAGCAGGAGGTTGGCTACTTCAAGCTTCCCATATTTTGCTGCCACATGAAGGGGAGTAAATCCTTTCTGAAAAAAGAAACAGAAAATTAATGAGTGATAGAAATGACACAAAAGCACTTCTTTTCTGTGACTGATGAATTATTCTAATGACGACGAGCAGTTAAGCCTGCATTTAAGGACCAAGACTCACAGATAAAAGTTAAAGGGTCCCCTTATCAATAGGGATGAGCAGAACATACCAGAATATCTAATCTTTTTCCCTCTGTTGGCTGAGCCATGACATATCATTAATTCTGGAAGTAACCAGGTATCTTGCCAGGATGAAGTTGGGGAGCTGGATCTGGGGCTTATTCCAGGGATGTTTGGGGGTTTCATATTGTGAGAAGAATAACTTACAAGGTCCCGGGCCCAATGTGGAGGGCTTGGGAAAATCCAGCACAAGTGTGGACCTCTTGCAACCTCACGTCACCAAATCGGACACTTTCTCTTCCCTTTTCCCTATTTCCCCATGTACACATGTATCCTTTTGTCTGCTCCAGTCTTCAGGAGTAGGAGTCAGAAATTCTCTCCCCTTTGCCACTATAGGCAAACTGAATAATAACATGGTTCTAGAGCAATGGCACTTATTTTACAGGTGAACTGAATAATGACACATGGACAGATATGCAAAAATTAGGTGCTGAGAGTTGAGTGGCTGGTCTCCCATGCTTCTGACTGCTACAAAGATCTAGATATCAGCCAGTCCATCAGCGTGCACCATGAGGGAGGGCCCAAGCACAAGTCACGGATTTGACCCCATGAGACTACAGCAAACTGGAGGCAATGGGCATCTGATATGGTGAAATGCCTGGACACTCAAGACTTCATCACTCATTATTTTGTTTCACATATTAAGTGAGATTCAGGAACTTGCATCTCAACTCTACAGAAGAGCCTAAAAAAATCACAGGAGATGAAGTCTGAAGTTTTACTCAGTTAGTTTTCTAAGTATTTGTAATTATCTTTTGTATTGATTACACATTAATCCTTCTTATCTGCATCCAAATGAAAGGATGCAATACCAGTTACTAGCTTTTTAAGACACACCACAGGCCAATTCATCTTGCTATGGCACTTGCCAGGTTTATGTAGTATCACAAGAAAAATGAGCCCCACATTTTGCATTCTGCACATGCAGAGCAACTGTACGCTAGGCTATTACTCTAAGACATCAGTGTTGACACTATACAAAAAAAATCAAACAATAGGATCAGCAACAATAACAAAAAAACCCAACAAATAAAAACAACCCAAGAAACCCAAACCTCCTGATTTGAAAGTATTCACTTTCAAATACTGAGCTGTGATAATGAGGTTTGTGTACTTGGCCTTAGCAAGAGAAATCTGTAGCTGTGTTTTTAAACTACCATTTAAGTCTCCCAAATAACTTGCAAGAAATCTCTGACTCTAGATATAATGAGGTTTCATTAGAAGATAATGTACTGAGAAACTTAAGATAAAACCCCCCACAAAATATCCACAACTACCCTCCCCCACACTAGTGCTTTGCTGGCCGTGTTCATGGCAACCCTGGGATCCCAGGGACAGATGCTGTTATGCCGCTTCTGCACCTATTGCTGTGCTGTGCTGTGCTGTCAGATGTGAGGAGGATGTATTTTGGGGGACACAGCAGGTTTCTGAGGCTCGCTTTCATACCTTTGTTGTTATAGATAAAGATGCTCCATGATCCAATAGGAATGCGGCGACATCCTCGTGCCCCTCTCGGGCTGAAAGGTGAAGTGGGGTGTACCCGGAAGTCGTGGCTGCATTTGGAGACGCTCCTTGCTGCAACAGCTGTTGTACTATATCTGCCTTCCCCAGTCGGGCTGAAATGTGGAGTGGGGTTTGGTCATCCTAAAGGTAGAAATGCAAGGCTGATGAGCTGAGAAAATGGTGGTGTCATTATGAAAAATTCAGGGAGCATTAGCTGATTGATGCCGGAGGTACATTCAACCCTGTGATTCGGTGCTAAAAAGAATCTCATTTATCTTTTTCTTCAAGGTTCAGAAATGTGGAGATGGTGGATCTAAACTCCTTAAGGACCCTTGGGGTGACCTATTAGTATGAAAACGGTGAAAAGCAGTTCTATTTATAAATTATCCCCATCACCAATTTTTAACCTCTAATGACCCCTTTTTTTGGGAGATGAGGGAATGTATCCCAGGAAAGCTCACTTATCCAAGAGGGATATTATGTCTCCACCAGTTACTATGCCCTCACACGGAATGATTATTTCACTGGTTCTGCCTTCCCATAGTCAAAAGTGGAGGGAGAGGAAGGCAGTGCAGGGTAGCACAGGTACATCTGTGCAAAGGCTCCTGGCCAAGCAGGCTGATGGGGGCTGAGGCCCTCTGCTTGCCAAGCTGTGTGTCCTGGCATGGGCTGCATCTGCCTAGAGAGGAGAGCCACCTTATTGCAATTCACCCAAAGGCATGAGGCACTCATCCAGTCCTGTACTCTTAGGGCCTTATGCCAAGTGCGAGGGGCATGTTTTCCTAATTTGCCCAAAGATCCCCTGAGGTAGCCCTCTAGGTAGAAGTTTTCTACTGAAATGTGATAATGTTCAGGTGGAGAAGGTGGAGAAAAGAGGCTAAAACATAGGACGCTGTTTTGGAAGAGTAACAGGATGAGGGTCAATGTCAAAGCAAGAGGGGCTGTGTAACCAGTGGGAGGAAAAGGAGGAGTTAGAGGGAAGAAGAATATTGAAAGCAGAAAAAGATAAGACCCAAGAAAAATCTCATATGCTTGTCCCTTCTGCCACCACCACCACCACTACCACGCATTTACGGAAGACCTACTATGTCCCAGGCTCTGCTTGAAGTACTCTACCTACATTAATTCATTAATCCTCATAACAATCCTTTGAATTACAACAATTATTATTCCCATTTTCTATATGAGAACTCTGGAAAGGAAAATGTAGCACAGTGATGTTAATTAACTTGGCCAGTGTTACACAGCTACTAAAAGATAGTCCAAGATTCAAACCCAGGTAGTCTGGCTGAGGAGGCCAGGCTCATTATACATACTACCTCCTTAATGAAATGAAAAGTAGAAATCCTATCCTCAGTTTCAGCTTGTGGGTGAATCCATTCCCTACTCATGATGTTTGATATGTAACTAACGAGAGTTTTAAATGTAAGGTTTCTTATAATCTATAGAAGATTATGGCCTCTCTTAGACATTCTATTTAACCAACAGTGGATTAATCAAAATCTTCTAGATAAGTGGTCAGTAATCTACAATGCAGGGGCCAAATCCAGCTGCTGCCTGTTTTTTTTTTTTTTTTTTTTTTTTTTTTGAGACAGAGTCTAGCTCTTTGCTCTGGCTAGAGTGCTGTTGCATCAGCCTAGCTCACGGCAACCTCAAAGTCTTGGGCTCAAGCAATCCTTCTGCCTCAGCCTCCCAAGTAGCTGGGACTACAGGCATGCACCACCATGCCCGGCTAATTTTTTATATATATATTTTTAGTTGTCCAGCTAATTTCTTTCTATTTTTTTAGTAGAGATGGGGTCTTGCTCTTGCTTAGGCTGGTCTGGAACTCCTGACCTTGAGCGATCCTCCGGCCTCGGCCTCCCAGAGTGCTAGGATTACAGGCGTGAGCCAACACGCCCAGCCATGCTGCCTGTTTTGTAAATAAAGTTTTATTGGAACACCAGCCATGCCCATTTGTTTACACATAGTGGATCACTGCTTTCACTAGGGCTGCTTTTGTGCAATACTGGCAGAGTTGAGTAGCTGCAACAGAGACAGTGCATCCTGCAAAGCATAAGATATTTACTATCAGGACCTTTAACAGAAAAAGTTTGCTGACCAGATTTGTCTCTAGATCCTCTGCAAAATCCACAAACTGGCACCATGGTCCATCGGACACTTGAGGCTCTTGGCCTGATGCCTAGGATGTCACAGCCTTTGTACCTACCTGTGGATTCTGTGCTTACAAAGCCCCAGCTTCTTATTACCACACTAGTATGTTTGGGACTAGTTACTTTACTAGTTTGTACTAGTTACTTTAATTATTCAATTAAACCATAGATAAAATGTGACTATGAAAGGAAAGGCTTTGGCTTTCCCTTGGAATAATAAGTTGAAAACTTTGGAAAGCCTAGATAGAAGTTAATAAGGATGAATTATGGTCAAATCAGTTACGGGTTAGACAGCTGAATACACTGGGGGAAAATCATAAAAGTCTAGAAATATCCTGTATTCAAATTATTCCACAAATGTCTTGGATTTTTCACTTAACCTGAAACTAGGAACTGCAGACCGTGCAAATAAACGGCAAATAATTATATCTTTATATATTGTAGGTTGAAATGAAATGGTTAAGGTATTTACGTATTTATTTCTGATTCTGGGCCTGAATTGCCATTCTGATGACCAAACTATCCATCCGACAGTGGCAGATGAGTGGGTTTCTACTGGAGGCTAACTAGCAGACAGACCACAGGTAGCCTAACTCAGCCCTGACAGGAAGATCTCTACAGCTGCTCTGATCTCAGCCTCAGGGTTTATGGTTTCACAACTTGTGTAGAAAAAGAATTCCCTTTTTCCTTTTGTGGCTGTTACAGCTGACATCAAAGTCAACCAACAGAACTCAATGATACTTCCAAATTGTGTTTGTTCTAGAAGCTTTGCGCAAAAGCCCTTCTCTGCGCAGTACAAAGAACCCTGCACCATGTTTAGAGTCAGTTCCTAATTTTTTAGGCACTAGCAATGTGCTAAGAATAGTTTCTGGCACAAGATCTTCTTCTATTTAATTTTGTTAAATAATTCAATGAATAAATATGGAGGGAAAGGATTTTTTTTACAATATTATTATACTTGGGTAGAGACTTTTGTTATTGGAGGTTGTTCACTGTTTTTAAAAAGTCTTCTTGAAAGACAGCATGTATATATTCAAAGGTCTTATGAAAATCAAAGGGTTTTTCCTCAATAGCAAATGCTGTCGCTCATCGCACATACCTTAGCTTTAGCTTCTACCTGAGCGCCGTCTTGTACCAGGTACCGCACGACTTCAGCTTGGCCGGATCGAGCTGCCATGTGCAGAGCTGTTTCTCCTCTCTGGGAACATGAGCCAAAGTAAATTAACTGCAGCTCTGAAGAAGAGTGGTGTGTTTTGTTTGGCAAATGTTATGATGGACTTTTTAAAAAAATAAAACAATAATCCTAAGCATCTCCTTATTGAAAAGATAGGAAACCCAATACATAAGAATTTCGCAGGAACCTGATCCACAATGGCAAGGACTTTGGTGTAACCCCAGGGAGCCTAGTGACTCACGGTATCAGAAGTGTTGCTCAGTGACCTATTAATACAATATGGCCTTAGTGGCGGCTGGAAAGGAAAATGCTCACAGGGCCCCAGCAGAAGGGTCAGAGATGCAGCAGGGAAGGTGGGGGCTGCTGAACAACAGAGCCCCACTCCTGCCCTGAAGTGGGCAGCCTCCGCCAGCATCTGCAGATTGTGGCTGAAACTGTGCAGGATGCCAGCCCTATTACGCCATACCTTCCTAAGCATTTCAAAAGAAGTGGCCGTCTGAATGTTTGTATGAATTTCCCAATCCTTAAATGTTGACCATAAAATCAGAATTCAAAACAAAATATTGCATGGGCAACATCAACACACCCAAGGGCCAGACTTGACTTGTCTACAGTTGGTTTGCCTTCCCTGCTTCCTCTGAACAGATCAGCATTCACGTCATTAGTCATTATCCCGAGAAGTCATTTTCTTTGCCACTGGGCTGCCCCTTCCCTCACCTTTTCACAAAATAGACTTTAATTCAGGTTATTTATTCATTTATCTAATAAAAATAAAACCAATATAGGAAACATGGATACAGTGAAATGTGGACATAATAAAAGTCAACTGTATCTTCTTAGACAAGTGATGTCCCTTCAATCTATAAATCGAGCTTTGCTTTATAGGCCATCAACCTCCAGGGAAGGATGTACAAAGACAGACTGTACAGGAATCTTGTTATTGTGTTTACTGGAAAGGTGTGGAGCATGTTGTTCAGTATATTACCCAGTGTTCTCTTTATGAAGGAAAATATTCTCTGGAATTAGTACCAGGAAAGACTGTATTTAGCTGAGAAGCTGGTCTGTTCTGATCTCAGGAATGTGCTGACTGGGGCTGGAAGACACAGAGCCTTATGGGGGGGTCTGCCCTTTTGGCTTGGCCCTTCTGGGCCAGCAAGTGTTCTTACGCTTGTGGGCCCCTGTGTGCTGACATCATTATGATGTCAAATTTGAAACCCTGCAAAGCAATGTCAAATGCCACATACAGATGGAGGGTGTTCAGTTATTGCTCTGTTATTTATTCTGCAGCGAGTCTCTTGGTTCTGACCGAGCAATGCTTAGTATGGAAAACAACATCATCTGATAATCTATGAACTCAGAGTTCCATGGGTTTGCCATAATATGGTAAAGCACACTAAAGAGGGGTTACTTTGAAGTTACTTGAAAGTAACTTTATATAAACAATGATAGTGTCTGAACCACCTCAACATGCAGCACTTTTTAATGCTTCTATTATAGAAACCCCCCACAAACACTTTATTTCTTTATTTCTGGATATTCTGTAATATCTAGTAGTAATGTATCTGTAAGGTTAATGGACATGGCTCATAAATCCAAACAATGTGTGATAAACTAGCGACTGAATAGATCTTGCCTTTGAAGTAAAGGAAACCAAAGGTATTCTCTAATTCTGTCCTTTTAAGCTGTCAAATTAAATAGTAATTTAATCATAATAAAAAGTACATAGATAAAAGCTGCCTTTGCCAGTTTCTTAGATACTCACAATTGGACCTTCTTTGTTAAAAGAATACCTACCACGTTGGTGGTGTTTGGTGAGGCTCCATGATGCATTAGTTGCGATACAATATTTACATGCCCCATGAAGGCAGCAACATGGATTGGGGTAAGGCCCGACTATGGGAAAAAGAAGGAAATGTTGGTTTGTTGACTTATCATAAAAAGGGTTTGTCTGCATGCCCGCCATCCATTCATCCATCCATCCATCCATCCAAATCAGTTTAGTGACCAGATCCAAAGATAATCAGGACATTCACCAATATGTCACAGATTTTATAAGGCAATTATATCAACACACAACCATCATTTCTATTTCTCTAGAGCAAGTGATTATGAAAGACCTATGTCATATCTATTAAAGAAGAAATGGAATTTCATACTTTTCATGTAGATATTTGAAAAAAATTGAGAGATAAATAACTTGAAGGTTTTTTTCCTTTGTTAAAAAGTCTTCCTCATTCATATGAGTGTTTGTGTGTGGTGGGGGGAACAGTGTGATTTCATACATATCAGTAAAAAGTCGACTTTTGTTTCAGATCTTATTCTGGGCTTTAAAAAGGATTCCCATGCACTCAGAATAAACTGATTATATTACACATGGAAGACTAGGGTACCTAATAAAAAGCCATCCCTCTAATAAATGAGCAAATCAGCATTAATACTATCATTTTATTTTTTAAGTTTATGAGTATTATAAATTAAGGCAATATAATTAAAGCAAACATTACAAAGGCCATTAGACTAGACTTTAATTTTTATGATTGTTTCACATCCTACATCCCACACACGTGTACAATACTATAGAACACTATTCAGTATAAAGCAGAATTTATCGATTCTAGGTATTTTATATTGAATATGCCCATGATTGTGAGATTTAAGCAGAGTGGATAAGTAAGAAAGAGGATCAAAATCTCAAGTCACTAATCTGGTTAAAGAGTGTAATTTACTTGTGCTTCTTATGTGAAATGACTCCTTTTTGAATTTTTCTGTATTTAATTTAGCTTACAACATGAATATCATGACTTTATAGAGAAATTTTAATATGGCTAGAAAGAGCTAACCTGTTTTTTAAAAAGGGAGAGAAGAGGATAATTAATCTCAAAAGAAATTTGAGAAATATTAAAAAAATATCTGAAAGGAATTCTATACAATAAAAGTGAGGTAAGAGAAAGAAGAGTAATAATTCTGGCTGCCCAGACTTCAAATAGCAAAAAGAATTGAGGAAAATGAGGAAAACAAGAATTTTGTTCCAGTTTGGCACCTTTTTCCATCAGCAGAGGGAGTCGTTAGAATTCGTATAAGGCAGAATCTTGGTCTGAACTTGCCTTTTACAGCTCTTAGGGAGCATGGGGCTGCCTTGGGAACTTCTCATCTCTGACCGACATCTCTGGACGTTTCCTCAAACATCAGTCAGAAATCTACTTTTATTTCAGAACCTATTCTGATCTTTGAAAAGGGTTTCCATGCACTGAGAATAGACTTATTATTTTATACTTAAAATAACAAGTTGTCTAGTATGAGGCCATAAGTCCGATAAGAGAGCAAATCAGTATTAATATTGTCAATCGTTTAATATTTTAAATATTGCAAGTGTTACAAATCAAGGTAAATATTGCATTTGCAGGTAAGAAACTGAAGCCAAGCAGCAATCGCTGGACTAGACT
Source organism: Cheirogaleus medius (assembly GCA_008086735.1). Lineage (NCBI taxonomy): Eukaryota > Metazoa > Chordata > Mammalia > Primates > Cheirogaleidae > Cheirogaleus > Cheirogaleus medius. Next base: position 34,498,784 of record VBSM01003143.1, read on the forward strand.
TCAATGTGAATGTTTGCTTCGAATCCTACAGTTAAGCATGGAGCCTTCAGTAACACTTTCCTGAATGATCCACTGTGGATGGGCCAGGCACTGAGGGTACACAAAGACCAGTAAGACTCAGTCCTGTCTTCAAGGAGGCTGCTGCCTCTGGGGGACATGGAGGAGCAGCTGAGTCACAGTAGGAGAGCTGGATAAGCACTTTGAGAGAAATATGCACAGGGTGGGGTGATGGTCCCTACAAGAGCACTTAGTCTAGGCCAGGGAGCGGGAAGCTTTCCTAGAGAGGGTGCCTAAATTTGGTCCTGAAGGATGTACAGGATTAGCCTGGCAGAGGGGGTGTGACACAAGAAGGTGCTCACATACAAATGTGTCCAGTCTAGGGACATGCCAGTAGCTAGAATTCACAGAGGCCAGAGTGCTAGGGGTAGCGAGGGGGAGGTGGGGGGATGGGACAGGTCTAGAGGGGAGATCTCAGGCTTGATTTGCTCAGCCCTGATTCTGATGGGTCATTTCTCTGAGTTCTGAGTTGACTCCTGTGAAAGAAACCTAGAGCTAGTCCTTTACTAACTTCAGCAACTCTTTATGTCATTAATTTTCAGTCTTGAGATAGAGCAATCCTTACTTTACAAAAACACGGAAGTGGTGTTTTGCAGGGTTTCTCAACCTCGGCACAAGTGACATTTTGAACTAGATAATTCTTTGTTGTGAGAAGCTGTCCTGTACGTTGTAAACTGTTTAGGAGCATCCCTGTCCTCTGTCCACTAGATGCCAGCAGTACTATCCAGTTGTGACTACTAAGAATACCTCCAGACACTGCCAAATATCCCTGGGGGTACAAACTCACCCCCATTAGAGAAGCACTGTGTTATAAGATTTCATATAAATTAGGCTTTCCATGATGGGGCCTCTCACCTTGAGCGTGTATTCTGGGTTACATTTCTAGTCACGGTGATGCATTTGCACCCTAGCCACCCACATTCTTGTCTTCCAAGGACTGGCAAAGAATGCTTCCTTCTGGTTAAGAGTTCAGAATGTAGTCTGCGGCAACAGCATACAAACGAAACTGGTCCCTGGAGATGGCACCCCATGGGGCTCTGGCTGCTAAGGCTACACTCTTAGCACCTCTTAGCACCCCAGAAATCTTACTCCTCTTACCTCGGTTACAGCTTGGATGGATGCACCATGTTTCAGAAGGAGTTCCATTACTTTAATTCGATTCTTCTTGCAGGCAATGTGAAGAGGGGTAAAGCCATTCTGCAAGGGACAAATACACACACCTGCTTGAATACATTCTGCTAAAATCCAATTTTACTGTGTGTGGTAAAATTATTTTGCTAAAATGATGTGCTATAAACGACGTTGAAATGAACAGAAACTACCAGGGGTTAAACAGAATGTAGGTTATTTCTGGAAGCAGAGGGTCGTCTAGCTACTCCTAGGAACCCAAGGTGCCCTGGTAATTGTGAACAGGAAGTGAAGTTTTGCTACAATCTCCTGGTTAGCCAAGGCAAAAATGGCCATGCATTTCCTTAGGTTATTTTATTTTGGAACTCACTCTTTCAAATAATATGCCCCTCCTCTACCTCATTTCAAACACAGTCTAAAAACAGCCAGGCCCAGACATTTGTCCCCACAGCCCAATGCCTATTCTGACTTCTCTGCCACATTTTACCCAACTACAAGACCAGCTCTAAAATGTTTTTGTTTCTTCTCCAGCTCTAAGATTCAAGTAGGTGCTTACTCCAAGGAAGCAGAAATATAAATAACCCATTATTTGACTCCTTTGGTTTAATATTTAATCTAATAAAAGGACCTGCTTTTTAACAAATTACCTACACAACTGCCCTGCCTGTGGTGCGTATTTCAGTTGCCAAGGGAGAACTATAAAGTACCAGGGGCCACCGTAAAAGCTTGGGTCACAGTTACCGCAGGTGCTTGCATGGATGTGCCTGTGACCACTTGTCTGGCCACCACCTACTGCAGGATGACAGGCTACAGCCTCCGTATGTTGTGAAATCTTTACAGTCACAGGAAAATGAGAATGGGATCCCACACTCTGTTTTAAGACTTTTTTTTTTCCTTGTATGGAAAAATGAGTCACAATTGCTAATTTCTTTTTCCTCCCTTCTCAGAATTCAAGGACATGTTTGATAGACTGGGCAGGCCAACAGCTCTTGAAATGCTGCTCTGGTAAAAGCTTGCAGAATTACAGTGGCAATGGAACTGTCTGGGGTCTGGAGAGTTCCTCTTTCATCATTCCTTCCTGCCCACTCTGAATGTTGGAGCCTGCAGAGCACCAGAGAAGTTATGGATCCATCCCGACAGGGTGACCGCACCTTTTGGAAAGGAGCAGAGACCCTTCCTGAAAGGGTTGATTGGATGATAGCCTTCACCTCAAAATTGCTAGTCAACTCACATTGCCCCTAAAACTTGGTGACATACTTTTTCCTAAACATGGGTACTTATTCTGAAATAAATTCCAACAGTTTACTAAGTTGGGACCATTTATTTTTTCAAAAACAACAGTTGCCATCTTTCCGAGAAAACCAAATGATAGCATTAAAAAAGCAAAGCATTTTAGGAGTTAAGACTACAAACAGGACCAAAATTTTGACTGGCAGAAGGAAACAGAAGATGACAGGCAATATTTCATTAACTTACAAGGTTAACATAGTATAAAATTTTAGCTTACAAATTCCTGGACCTCTTATATTTGAAATAAAGGTTTTTGAGCATTTTGCCTGATGTTTTTAGATCTCAGAACAAACTTTTAATTCACAGATTATATGTTTACCTATAATAAGATGAGGCTGACCACCCGAGTCTTTTTATAGTTATATAGTCTTTGGGTTCATTTATATGAGAGAGTCACTAGTGTGACCACAAGGAGTTTAATGATTTAGCTGCATCAGCCTTTTTCATGTCAGAAATAGAAAGTTCTGTAGATTTCTCTGAAGGATATTTGAAAAAATGGACAAGAAGTATACTTTCTTTAGCTAGCATCTTCCATTTTTACCTCCTCAAAAGCAAGCCCTTCCCATGCAGAGGTAGCACGCTGTCAGCAAGACAACTCAGGCTGGACTCGTCGCCCGAGCCACTCACCAGGGCTTTGGCATTGGGGTTAGCTTTCTTATCCAAGAGAACCTTGGCGACTTTGTAATGGCCACAGTGGGCAGCCACATGGAGGGCAGTCAGGTAGTCATTGGTGACATCGTCCACGGGTACGTTATGCTGGAGGAGAAGTTGGACGCAGTTTAAATGATCCCCTTGGGTGGCCATGTGCAACGGAGACAGTCCATTCTGGAACACACAGGAAATCAGAGTTCATTCCGTGTTTGCACCTTTTAAATGCAAATGTGCCAAACCCAAAGTAAAGTGCAAATACAAAGTGCAACTGAAAACACTAGTTTTCACACAGAAATACCTCCTATTTTTAAAAGATTTGACAACTGTTTTGAACTACAGCAACTTTAAAAACTGGTCCTCCCATTTCTCATTTCAATCAGTAACAAACTGTCCAGGATAATTTCTTTTCCTCATTTGAAAGTAGGGTGAACTGCAGGAAGGCCTATAATTTACTGCATTCTTAATGAATATGAATTCTTAATATTCAGGACTGAAAGGAAAAAATAAAGGCAAGAACAGACTGATGTTCATTGGACTGGTATTCATTTTGTTCTTATATATTACTAATACTTAACATGGAATACTGTATTGATTTGATTAAAAAAAGGTCTGAATACAACAATATACTTCATCTTGCATCAGTGCAGAAAGGAAAACTTTTCCTTTTTCATCATTCTGGTGCCCCCACGTGTCTATTATGTGGAAGGGCAAGGCATGGACGAACTCATTAACTACTGCTTGCCTGCTTAGTTTAAATCAACTGGGTTCAATAACGCAGTTAATCGTGTGCAGTAGGAATGAGTCGAAAATTCATTTAGAGAGCTGAGAGAAGAAAGGAACATGGTCAAAGGGAAATAAAACTTTAAAAAGGTTAGAAATGGCATTTGGCATTCAATATATGTTTCCTAATGGGGGCAAAAACAAAGTATTAAGATGTCAGTCTGTTCTGTGTATTTCTTTGAAATATGAAGGCAAAGGGGGGGGCAGTCTGGGAGATTACTGGAGAATTCAGTTATCAAGAGAGGCTCTATTAATTATTGTAATATAATTGTACATATTTTGGGAAAAAAAGTGTTTTGAAAGCAAATTTAGTTTCTAAAAAAAAAAGTTGTCATCAATGAATTTTGACAATAATGACATATAAAACAGTGATGAACCAGATATTTCTGAATCCTCTGGGCCAAGTTATTGGCCCCAAATTTATCAATGAATGAAATAAAGGAAATCAAAATAAGAGAAAATAATGTAAGCTCTCTGTTAGTCACTCTCATGGAATTATTCACTTATTGCCACGTATTTCAACTGTTTGTGTTCCTTAAAGGCAGAGGTTCATGGTTATAATCTCTCCATATAGCCCAGTAGAGACCCCTGCATATCTAGAAAGAGCTTGATAAATATTTACGTAAATTTAAAGATCTCATATAGTGTCAGTCCATCAAGATATTTATGCGTGAAAAAATCCCCCTAAAACATTTTAAACTGAAGTAGAAACTAAGGTGCAATAAAGGGTGGGAATATTTCCCATTTGAGATACTGCCGCCCACGAGCATATGCACTGGTTTGATTCCTGCCAAACACTCCTTTGCTTTATGTTTTGATACAGTCTTAGAGGAAAACACAAACAAAGAAACAAAATCTGAGAGAATAAATGACTTCGTGGAGAGTAGAAATGGGAGACAGTGTCAACAATAGCAGGAAATTCTCTAACGATACACGAAACAATGATGCATGGGTAGGAAATGCAAGGTCACTGGGGAAGGATGAGAAGAAAGTGAAGACAAGATCACCTGCCCCATGGGAAGAGGTGGTATTACATATTGCGCCAGAAAATACGGATCCAACGTGACCGGGCTTTCTTAGTTCGGTAAGATGAAAGTCTTAAAGAACTGGACAGATTGCCTTCAAGCCAGGAGCACATTCATTCACTTCATATTCATTCAACAAATATTTACTGAAGGCCTACTACCGTGTTTCCCTGAAAATAAGACAGGGTCTTATATTTATTTTTCCTCA
>VBSM01003143.1:34510129-34528561 GCA_008086735.1 Cheirogaleus medius
AAAAAAAAAAAAAGAAAAAAGAAAGAAGAAAATTAGCAGGCATTGACTGTACTTCATACCTATTTTGGGGTAAAAAAAATTTAAATTTTGAACTAATTTCTTTGGCTCTGAAGCTGGTGTGGCTCATCACTGACTTTTCTGAAGCACAGTGCTGATTATAATAACCCTCTGTTCAAAAAGACCTTCTGTAGCTGTCATCTACTTCTCAGCCAGATCTAAATTCTTTGGGTTAGCATTCAAAGTCTTCTAAGATCAGTCCCTGCTGCACTTGGTTCAGCTTGGCCTTTTCCTATTCCCTTCACTTCTACTCTAGTTAACAAACTCTCTGCCTCTTCCAGGAAGTGTCTCTCATTTTCTCTGCCTTGCCCACGCCAATTCACGTACCTGAGGGTTCCTTCCCACTTTCTCCAAATCCTGTTTTACAATACAGCGCTTCTTTGAAGCCTTCCCCAAACTAAATGTAACCTTTCCACCGTCAAGACTTCCATCTTATTTTCTGTACCTCTTTTGGGGGACCTATAACTTTTTATCTAGTATTTTATTTATTTGTGGGCACGCATTGTCATTTTAACTAGTGACAAAGACTTTCTTTCTTGACCTTACTCTTATTAGGCTTCTCTGAATTCTCTTCTCATCTAGGTCCTGAATTTTAGGGCTTCCATGTGTTAGTCTCTGCTTAGCAAGAATCTGATAATCTGATCAAATTCTTTATCTCTCATCCTTCATATCTTATCCCCATTGCCTACCTTCCACAATAATTCTGTCAAGTCAGTTTAGCCAGAATTCCTCTTACCACCGATGTTTCCTTTTATTAATTTTCCATTCACTCACCCTCACCTTGCTCTGTGGCTATAAATTCCCACCTTTCTTTGCCGTGTTCAGAGTTGAGCCAGATCTCTCTCTTCTACTACAAAACTCCAATGCAGTAGCCTCCCTTGGAAAAATTCTGCCTTACTGTTCTTTTACAAGTGTCACAAATAATATTTTCTTTAACAGTAGTTTATCTTTGAGGACAAGGTTAACAGTTGGAGGGTTAAGTGAGTCTCACAGAGGTGGTAACTCCGTACTATGTCCATGAAAGTTGCTTAAAAAAATTACTAAGTAAATGAATGAATGGAGTGAGTGAATGAATGAATGGGTTTTCTAGTTAGTTGGTTAAAAATTCCTTTTCTTATTATCCTTTTTAAGAGTTCACTCATTTTGTCTACTTCCGAAGTACTATTAAAATGCCTCATTTTTCCAAAAAAAAAAAAAAATAAAATTCTCAATAGAATAAGGGACTTGTACATTGGGATTAGATTTAAGAATGTGAACAAGTCTCTTAACTCTCAGAATTTGCTCTAAATAAGATTTTTCCTTTTTCTAACTCAGAATACTAGAAGCCTAATAAAAGAGCTATTATTGACACTGTGCTTTGCAACATAGCAGTGAACGGTGTACTCCTTTCCCTAAAATCAGAGCAATGCTTTTTTTCAATGCCAAATAACGATTCTTACTTGCTTTCAACCCCTAGACATGTACAATTAATGTACAATGTCACTTAGAATGGGTTCTGGACCAAAAAAAGCAGTTTTTCAACTGCATACAACAGTCTTTGACTTCCAGTTGAAAAATGCTAGGCAAAGGCAATTTTGGGGGATCGAGGAAGGCTGCCTCAAGAAAGGCAACATATGCAGTCAGACAGGAGAGAAGGAAAGAGGGATGCTGAGTTGCCATAGTAACCTTAAGGGAGGGAAATGAAATTGTATGGAGTTAGTAATTTTTTTTCCAATTCTCTTGACTGTTAAAGCACTCACATAATGAACAAGTTTCCCTCAGGCAGCATTCTGAAGCAACACAAACTGGCTAGTCCAGATCTCATATTTCATTTCAGTGACAGTAATCATATTAGTGAAGTGGGGACTGCATGTCACTGGCTGGGCAGAATGCTCTCTTATGTTAGCCTAAGAGCAAAACCTTGTACACACAAAGGTCAAAAAGGCTTACTTTCAGGTCTGATTTTTTTCTGACAAGCATGAAGCAGGACAAAGGCATGACACCTAGGAATATGAACCCAGAATATGTCCTTAACAGGCTGAATTTGCTCAAAGTCAATAATGCACAATTTGCGCAAATTCATGACTTGGCAAATATTTTCAAGAGAGACATATTTATTGTGATTTACGTCCTCTAGGTCCCTGTCTTTCTTCTTCCTAAGCAAAAAAGTCACTTGAGAGAAGGAAAAGGAAGTCATGCAGGGAGACTCTGCAGATATATCATGGGTATGAAACAGAACGTAATAATATTTAATTAAAAACTGAAAACAATGAAAGAAAATGTAGCTAGTGCTCAGGAGAAGAGAGTTATGATGGTGGTACTAAAGGGCCTCAACTATAGTCTTAATGGCAAAGATATTCTCGTATCAGAACTTTCACTTAAAATTCTGACTGTATCCTCATTTTGTGAAAATTAAACTAAAATAAGGTAAAATCTTTCTGTGTTCTCTCTGCTTGGAAAACTACAAACTTCTTTCTGAGACTACAACACACTCGTATGCTATTTGTGTGTATTTTTCCACTCTGTTCTTTGTCCCTCCTTTCTTGTCTTCCCTGGGGTTGGGTATTATTTAGTATTCTGATCATGAAATCATCGTACTTATCATTGCCTATCTCCTCCTCTGGCATTTTAGCTAACTCCTTTTTCAGGAGGCAGTTGTCCTAAGAATGACAATATGTATCTTTGACTTGTTACAGTCTAAATAATGTCATATTATTATATAGTAATGATATTAATAGTATATATTACATATTGAGTTAATATTATACCACTTCATGTATGAGAATTATGCAATATTACGATTCTATTTACACTATTAGTTTTATCTTTTGTGGTATATATTTTGTTTCTACGCATATTAGAGACCTCACAATAGATTGATATTTTTGTTTAAATAATTGATTTTTAAAGAACTCAAGAAAAGAAAATAGACTTTAATATTATCAACATATTACTTTCTCTTTTTTCCTTTATTTTAGATTCAAATTTCCACCTGGTATCATTTCCCTTAGATGGAAGAAATTTCTTTAGTATTTTAGCCAGTATGGGTCTGATGGTAACAAAATTATGTTGACTTTTGCTTATCTGACACTATTTTGCTTTTACTATGTCAATTTTTTTTTTACTAGACATAAATTCTAGATTGACAGATTTTTTAATTTAGCTCTTTAAAGATGTTCCATTGTCTTTGGCCTCCAGTGTTTCTCATAAGAAGTCAGATAACACTTGCATGAGTGTTTTTCATTCGTGATATGTCTTCTCTCCTGCTGCTTGAAATTGTTTTTTATTTTTGCTTTTTAGCAGTTTCAGTATGACGTGCCTCAGTGTGGTTTTCTTTGTATTTATCCTTTTTGGGGGTATCCTAAGGTTCCTTGATCAGGGGACTGCAGCTTATATGATCCAATTTGGAAATAAATATAAACAGTTTATGCTCTAGTCTACTCCTCCTTTGCTCCTTAGTCTCCGTTGTATGGATTTAGTCAACTTGCTATTCCAAAGGTTTCTGACATGGTGTATCTGATTTTTAATCTTTTTTTCTTTCTGTGCTTCAGTATGGATGATTTCTATGACTTGTGTTCAAATCCACCATTTTTTTTCTTCCTTTGTATTCAATCTGCAGTTTATCCCATTCAATGAATTTGTTACATTTCAGATATTGTGTTTTTCAATTCTACGATTTCCATCTGGTTCTTTAAAAAAATAGTTTCCTTATTTCTCCTAAAATCCTCCTTTCTTTACCCATTATACTTATCTTTTCCTACAGATTAATATATTTATCATAGTTATTTTAAATTTTGCTAATTCTAACAGCTGAGTCATCTGTGGATCTGTTTCTATTATTTAACTTTTTTTTTCTACTGTAAGTCACATTTTCCAGTTGACTTTGTTTAGTAATTTTTTTCCCCAGCATATTATGGGGGTACAAATGTTAAGGTTACATATATTGCCTTTCCCCCCCTCGAGTCAAAGCTTCAAGCGTGTCTGTCCCCCAGTTGGTGTGCAGCACACTCATTATGTATATACCCATTCCCTCTCCTCCCCCACCTGCCTGACACCTCACAGATGTTATACCTATATGTCCACTTATGTGTTGATCAGTTAATACCAATTTGCTGGTGAGTACATGTAGTGCTTACTTTTCTATTCTTGGGATACTTCACTTAATAGAATGGGTTCCAGCTATATCCAGGAATATACAAGAGGTGCTATATCACCATTGTTTCGTATAGCTGAATAGTACTCCATGGTATACATATACCACATTTTATTAATCCACTCATGTATTGATGGGCACTTCGGTTTGTTTAGCAATTTTTAAATTACATATTGGATATTGTGAGTGATATGTTATAGAGTCCAGAACTTGTAGCAGGTTGGTTTTGTCCAGAGTTTATGATTTTATCAGCACAAGGCTTAGTCCAATGCAAGCTACTCAATCATTACTTGAAGCCATCCATTTGAGTAAAAATAAAATATGTGGTCTGTACACACTACACCATCGTATTTTGTTTTTGTTTCTATCATACACCATTTTGTGAATATGCCTTCTATGAATACATAATAGAATTCTTGAATTTTTAGTTGGCAGATACTGAGTAACCTATTATATATGATTTCAAATATGCAAAGGTGATTTTCATATAGTTAAGATGTTACATGTTCAAAAAATTCAAATATTCACAATTCAAAAAACAATAATAATTTATTTATTTACTTAATCATTCCTTTGAGGAAGGAGGAAATTAAAGTTGCTTGTAGTTGATAACCATAGAGTACTTGTGTGCCACATGGATATCAAGCTATTTAAAAGAAATTGTATTACCAACATATATCAAGGAAAAATAGGAGAAAAAGTAGATTACTTTCTGACCTCCAGCACTTGGTACCACATAGCAATTCACTGTCCTGAGCCTGCTTTGTAGATTCTTTAAGAGAAACAGGCAAATGACATTTACTTTTATATCTCTAATTTGGCAAAGAAAATGAGGTTTCTAGTATAATATAAAATCATTAGGAGAGGGGGGGAAATAAAATAAAAGGTGCTCCTTCCACGCTTTCAGAACTCTTTGCAACTGCAAAAATACATTCTTTCCTTCAAAGAGAACTCTCCTCATGTTTGAAAGCTAAGAATATTTCATGATTACGTGTCCTTCTTTTAATCAGAGCAATTAACCTGTAATATTTTTGACATAAAAATGAAAAAAATCAATATATTTTTGTACGACATGAAGAAATATTTTCAAGTTACTCTCCATTAATATCAAAATATCTTTTGCATTATTTCAAATGCTCTTGTTAACATGTCTACCTTAGAACTCCAAGGAAGAAGCATTGTTTTGAAATTTTCTCTTTGAGAGAGACTACTTTATGACTTTGAAATACCTATTATTTTCTTTAAGGATTTATTAACATTTTTAACCAAGACAATCATATTTCTGGAAATATAATGAAAAGCAAAAGTCAGTATCAATATTTCTTTTTTCTTAGTATTTAACCTGAGAAACAGAACCAGTTGCATTTCTAGGAAAGCATAGGCTAAAATTACAGAACATCCAAGTGTCCCTTGACATTTTCCCAGATAGTAAGAATTTAACAATTGACAGATTGGAAGTATTTTGAAAACCCTTCATCTACCTGTGCATAAATAAATACCTCTTTATTCTCAGAAATGACTTCGATGCCATTAACTTTAGGGAGAAAAATGACATTACCACAGGACCAGTATAAAGTCAAGTAAATTAAGACCTTTTGACAAATGTAACATTAAGGAGTGGAGTGTATCTTATTTCAATATATTTAGCAAATAATTTTTGAGCATTTAGTATGTGCTAAAGTGTTTTAAGTATGCTAAGTGCTACAGATACTAAGATGAATATATGCATCTTAGTGTCAAGGTATAGCTCTGCATGTAATGTCACAATAATGGGATTCTATGAGGATGGGGACAGTGGCACCTTGTGAGGAAGGCTGGAAGTTGGGAGGGGCACAGTTAGAGTAGCACTCTGGGAATCAGAGTATTGCTATTACTGACTCTATCTGGAACTCTGCATCTTTTCTAAAGCACTAAATACAAGCACAGATGCCTTTATTATTGGATGGAGAGGAATCAGTGAAAAGCAGAGCACTCAAGTCCTAAAAGGTTCTGATTTAGGGTCCATATTGAGTCTCTAATTGGGCTGTGAATTGATGCAAAGGAAAATGAAAATGACAAGAGACCATCTACTGCAAAGTATCTTCCTTCAACATGTGCCAAATATTCATTCTGGCTTTGAAGAGAGCCAGAATTCAGTGGAATTCAGTGGAAAGAAATCTTAGCAAAGCATTTTAGTCTATAAAGAAACAAGGCCATTACAATCTTGTTGAAAAAATAAACAAACTTCCTAAATCATTTTAAAATTAGAATGCTGCCTGTAGAACAGATTGAAACATTAGCCTGGATAGGTGTTCCTATTCTAGCACACTTCCCACCATTATTACAGAGATACTCTACGTACTTAACACTTGGCTATCCTTAGGAGCATGAGTTAACAAGCCAGTTGAAAGTAGTCAGCATTATGGGGCTGGGAAAATAGGAAAAACTTTGTTGAAATGAGCTAAATAGAAACATGAAGGCTCTGTGATTCATCAAATCTTAGCTAAACTTCTCCAGGAAGATTCATGTACAATCATCTTGACTTTGACAGTAACTAATTATTCTTAAAGTTACACTATCCACTGTGTTCCAGCTGAGATGGTGAGATCATGGGGAACAACTCCCTATCTGTCCTGGGAAGGAAAAGATTTGAGAGGGTGAACTTTGCTCAGGTCACAATCTATCACTTGCCAGACACACGTAAGACTGGAGATCAGGCACTAGAGTAAAATTGAATTTACTCTCATTCTGCTTTTCCAGCTGATAAGATCTCGCTCAGATCTTACCTAAACTATTCTGAACACAACTCAAGTTTACTTCCTTGAATGAAAGAGCTCCAAGAGTCTTCTTTGAAAGAGACTCTTCTACTAAGTCAGCAGCCCAACCAGGGCACAGATCAATAGGGAAGAGGTTCTTTACAATCCTGGCCTTGGAGATGTTTTCCTGTCTCTAAACATGGGGATTGGCGTACAGCAGGTCAGATTTGTTGGGGGATGCAAACAAGGCAGCCACAACTGTAAGTACTTGGTAGGAGGTAGACAGGTAGATAACAATATCTATTTTCTCAAGTGCTATAGGACGGGGTAGTTAAAATTTGTCCTTCTACTTTCTTGCTTTTAGGCTTGTCTCCGTGGCTTTCTGACATTTTAGCCAGCTCCCTCCCTTCCACCCACACACCTAATCACTACTTCATCATTTCAGCAAGAAAGAAGGGAAGCTTTGACACAGTTTACAGATTTTGAGTATGTACTATGATTTCTTCCATTCAGCCTGCCAGGAATTTAGTCTATGCACAATTGACACCCTTCCCCCAACCCACTCCATGCAGGACAACAGCAAAAGAATGGAAGGCTTTTCTGTTCTCTGGTTCTCCACGTCTTTCCTTCACATTCACTTAGCGTGGGAGAAAAGTCAATCCAAGTCAAAACCGAATGGAAGGTAAAAAGGAGTCCACATCTGTGCTGAAAATAACGCAGACCTCAGAACAGGGAGGCAAAGTAGCACGGAAAGCAAGCTGCACACCAGATTTTGCCCATGTACATTATTTCCTATGTTTAATGCTTCACCTAGAGAATTTTTATGTTTTCTTCCAGCCCACCCCTGCGATACTATATCCCTCCTAAAGATGGGACCTGAATTTCCTATGTACCCTTTCCTTTTCCCACTGTACCAAATACGGCATGTTAAGTGTGATAAATGATGCCAAGTGAGTGACAAGTAATTTTTTAGAGATAGAGTCTCGCTCTGTCACTAGGGCTGGAGTGCAGTGGCCCCATCATAGCTCACTGCCACCTCGACCTCCTGGGCTTGAATGATCCACCTGCCTCAACCTCCTGAGTAGCTAGAACTACATGTGTGCACCACCGTGCCCGGCTAACTGTTTTTCTGGGTAGAGACAGAGTCTTGCTATATTGTCCAGGCTGGTCTCAAACTCCTGGCGTCAAGTGATCCTGCTGCCTTGTCATCTCAAAGTGCTGGGATTACAGGCATGAGCCACTGTGTCCAGCTGACAAGTAATTTTGCTGTTCCAGTGACTGAAGACTATGTCAAGAGAAGGAGAAATAAGGCCATTTGCAATCCATATGCCAAATAAAACCCCAGCTGGATATCTAGGTATCTCTTCAAGCTTGTCTTCTGTGCTTGGCTTCATAACTCTCATTTCCCTTCACAAAGATTCCCTCTGTGTACAAACGATCCCTTGTCTCCACATGATAATGACATAAGCAATGCATCTCTGCTTTTTGTTCCTCCCAACTCTTTAGCCTATGCTGAGCAGAAGATCCCTGCCATTTAAAGCCATGGTTTAGCATTCTCACATACTTGCTTCTTACTGGAATGGTGCAAAGTCAGTTCAACAGGATCTCTATTCAATCTACCTCCCCAGCCAAACAGTGCTTTAGGGGTCAGCCTTTATCTTCCTTCACTTTTCCTCTCTAGAAACCTTGTTTCTTTTAAGGCACATACACAGTTTTTAGGTTCAACAGTCATCAAGAAAAAGAAGTCTGAGTCTCCTGCCGAATCTCTATGGCTGCACTGTCTTAGGGTCAGAGTACAGAAGACAAACTAGCCCACTTGCTTCATGAGGGTAGGGAAGGTGTCATCTTGCTCTTTCACCTGCTATGCCTGGCCCATAGTAGACACTCAATAATCATTTATTGATTGAGTCAATAAATGCAATGAATAATAAATGAAGCAGTAAATCAAAGCACTACAGAAATCAATTTGAGGTTAGTAGGCTAGTTTTAGAAACATGGAGATGAGAATTCTTGGAAGGAGGAAGCACAGGATTGTAGGAGGTACAATCACAAGACAGGGAAATTATCTAAAGCCCTCAGGTGGATATTTATGGTGAGATCACCTATTAGACTGGCTCTTGCTCAGACCTCATAACAAACATATGAAATGTTGAAAAAGAAAATCCTTGGTTAGAAGTTTAATACTAACTGGGGCTCTGAGATATACTATCAATCGCTGGCATGTATTTCTGGCCTACTTTATGCTGGCATAGTTTCCAAACATTATGTTGATCATGGCAATGATCCTACAAGGTGGCCATTAATTTTCCTTGTTTTCAGATAGAGAAATTATAAGCAGAAAGGTTAAATAGCCTACCTAAGTCAATTAGCTACATGCAGAATCTGGATTCAAACCAGATTTGAAGTCTTAAGTCCTTTTCCTACCCACAATGCATCACACCAGATAAGCAACATGCCATAAACTCCTAGCTAGGCAGATTTGCAGGTTTTAATTAAAAAAAATTAATTGTGGTAAAATATACATAAATTTTACCCTTACAACCATTTTTAAGTGTACACTTCAATAGTGTTAACTATATTCACATTGTTGTATAACAAATTTTTAGAACTTTCTCATCTTGCAAAACTGAAACTCTATACCCAAACAACAACTCTCCATTTCCCCTTCCTCTAGCCATTGGCAACCAACATTCTACTTTCTGTTTATGATTTTCACTACTCTACACATCTAAGTGGAATCATATGGTATTTGTCCTTTTGTGGCTGGCTTATTTCACTCAGCATAATGTGCTCAAGATTCATCCATGTCATAGTATGTGACAAGATTTCCTTCTTTTTTAAGGCTGAATAATATTTCATTGTAGGCATATATCACATTTTTAAATTTATTCATTTGTTGATGGACATTTAGGCTGTTTCCACATCTTGGCTGTTGTGAATAACGCTGCAATGAATATGGAAGTGCAGATATTTCTTCAACATACTGATTTCAATTCCTTTGGAGGCGAGATTGCTGAATCATATAGTACTTCTATTTTTAATTTTTTGAGCAACCTCCACACCATTTTTCATAGTGGCTGCACCATTTTTCATTCCTACCAGCAGTGTATAAGGGTAGACAGATTTGTTTTTAAATAGAATAACTGTTGGTTGTAGTATCAAACTGACTAAATAGCTCATCTTGCAGAGTTTAACTCAATGAAAACTCTAGATCTTAGATGTTGTTTTAATAATTAAACTCAGCACTATTTAAACATGTAATATATATATATATATATTTTTTTTTTCATGGCCTGGACAATAGCTCAAAAAATATATATATGGTCATCCCATTTTTTTTTAGAGATGGGGTCTCATTGTGTTGCCCAGGCTGGAGTGCAGTGGCTATTCATAGGTGCAATAATTGCACCCTATAGCCCCGAACTCCTGCCTTAGCCTGTTGAGGAGCTGGGACTATAGGTGTACACCAGCATGCCCAACTCATCTTAAGAAGAATAAATGTAGCAGTCATTTTCCAAGAGACTACAATAAATGAAACAAAAATAAAGCCATTGTTGAACCAGTGCAAAGGTATTCGGAGAAGTATTCCCACTTCCTGAAAATAAGTATAAGCATACATGTAAGTTATATTCTTACCCTGGTTTTGGCATCGATTTTAGCTCCTCGATCAAGCAATAGTTTTACCATATTTGCATTTCCTCTTTTTGATGCAACATGTAAAGGAGTGATGTCATTCTGTGAAAGAAAAGAAAAAAAAAGTTTTAGTATCCTTGGTTTAACCAAAGCATTGCTTCCTAAACTTCCCCTAGTAGACCCCTGTTCTTCTTTTTTCTAAATATCCTTTATGAACAGTATGTTTCCCAATGTTTCTCTCTGACAGCAATTTTCTTCAGAAGATGACTCAAAAAAGGGATTAATTTTAAGGGAAACAGGCTGTGGGGCAGGGTCCAAGTTTATTTATTTTAATCGCTTGAGGTGACTGATGGATGAAATGATTTTTGGTCAAAAATCATGCATCTTTAAGTCAATGTGTTTTCCTGCAAATTTGTGTAACACATATTGGCTAATGAGTGGTTGACTAACAAGTGGCTGATTAAGTCAGTCCAGACTGAGATCAAGGAGTGTCCCATGGCTCAGAGCCTTCCCCAGGTCCAGCAGGGGCATCAGGTTGTCAAGGAGAGATGACAGTAACTCAAACTGGGAAATCTGTCAGTTCTATAACAGTCACGTGACTGCCCATGTGCTTGAATGTGTTTACAGGCATTTGTTAGCAATCTCATAGAAAACTACGATTTTTGTTTTAAAACTGCTCTCACAGAACAGGTGGGTTATTAGTACAATCTGAGATTCTAATTGTGTTCTCCTTGATTTTGATGGTAAACTCCCATGGTGATTTTCCCCATGCATCTTACAGGTGCTATGATTGTCTTCAGACTGTCAAGGAAATGCATGCATATATTGAAAAAAAATTCCTATTTTTGTTTTCTATTCTTGTGTAGCAATAATGTGGGTCTGTTATTCACAAAGGGTCAATTATATCATAAATGAACTAGGCTCACAGGGATTATATATTTATAATTTGTTAACAGATACAATATAGTAGCTGCCAGGTATTGATCACTCTCTACATGTCAGGGACTGTGATAAACTCTTTGCTATCTAATTTTTATAATCCTCATAATGCCATATATAATGTGAATGACAATCCCTATTTTACAGATGCAAAAACAGCAGGCAGAAACAGGATTCAACTCTCTCTTTTTTTTTTTTTTTTTCATAGAACTGTGTTTCGTAAGGAAGGATTCAACTCAAACATTTAAACTATTAAATGCATGGTTTTATTTTTTTCCCTTTTTTAAAATTTTTTCTCTCTCACCAATCCCTACCCTAAATGCATAATTTAAAAAAGTACCTTATTATGAAAAATTCCTACAAAGTTTGATAAAAAAGCATAACGAACTTCAGGTACTCCTTACCTTGGTTCAGTAAGTATCAGCCTTTTGCCAATTATTATTTTTTCTATACCACTTACTGCTGTTTTTGTCTTGCTAAAGGAGCTTAAGAAGAGGAAAATGAAAATCCCAGACATCACATTATTTTATCCATAAATAGTGCAATTTAATTATCTCAGTTAAGGATGTTTTGGAAAAAATCACAATACCATTATCATAACTAAGAAAGGAAAAATAACTCCTTCATAGCTCTCAAGACCTCATCTATATTCAGATTCTTCCATTATCTCCAACTGTCTCAGTTGGTCTGTTCAAATTAGAAGGTCCACATATTGCATTTGGTTGAAAAGTCCCTTAAGTTTCTTTTAATCTCCCTTACCCCACTTTTCCTTTCCATGTCCATTTACTTATTGGAAAAAAAAAAGGTAATTTATTGTGTAGACTTTTCCACAATCTGGGTTGGACTGATTACATCCTCATGGGAGTATTTTTTACATGTCTTTTCCCCCCTGTATTTTCTGTAAACTTTTCTAGTTAGATGCTCTTAATGATTGTACATTCTCCCACAAATGGAGAGACTGTACAGTTTATCTCATTATTCTTAGACGCTAAAATATAAATCTTAAATGAAAGAAGAAAGAGACCTGAGTAAAACAAATCTTAGTGTCGCTGGTAGGGAGTAAACATGGCTGATGTCATTGCTGTAGACAAGGGTAGGCAAACTTTTTCCGCAAAGGGCGAGATGGCCAATATTTTCTGCTTTGCAGGGTATACAGTCTATGTAGCATCTACTCAGTTCTACCATTGGGGCCCAAAAGCAGTCATAGCCACACATAGTATGTAAAGAAACAGGAGTGGTCGTGCCCTAATAAAACTTTATTTCCAAAAACAGGCAGTGGGCTGGATTTGGCCTGCAGAAGTAGGTTTGCTGATCCCTGCTCTAGACCTACCGGCTTGCAGCTGAAAGTTTCAACTGTGTGCAACAAGTTATAAAAGAGGAAATGAAACTATGTGCTGTGCATTGTGTGTGCTTTGGTCTTCCTTCGTGTGGACTACTCAGTGTGACTGAAAGCTGACAGAAGGAAATGCACTTTGTGGTGACTTTTAAATTTGTCTTGGTTGTCTCTGTTTTCTGAGAGCAAGTGCATGTTGCTCTAATGACCCAAGCAGCATAATGAATGGACTCTCACTAGAGGCAGCAGGGAGAGGGTCAGGTTAGGGATACAGGAAACAGTGCAGCAGAAGCGTTCGCCGAGCCCCAAGTGGGATGTGACACACAGACTTCATCACTTCCCAGGGTGAGTAAGGGCTCGCATGCTTTCCCTTTAAAAATGTACCCTCGCTGGCTGAGAAAGACTTAATTAACCTTTACCACCAACAGGCTAATTTTAGCGAGAGGAAGAAGTCTCTTTCTAATTTTGTTCTCTTCCATATTCATGTACTCTCTCGTACTGTGGATGTGTAGATGTCAAGGGGGTGCCTTGAATTCCTAATTCCCACATTTTTCTACACCTGTCCGACCCTTCCTAGAGGAATACTTTATATTTTTATACCACTTAAACAGTCTTCTAAAGGGCTTACACTCCTGTAATTTCATTTTACCCTCACAACAGTCCAATGAAATAGGATAAATATCATTAACCCCATTTGATAAAGAAAGTGAGGCAGAAAGCTGGTAATTTGCAGATTAAGAACAGCTAATTAGAGGCAGAATCGGGAGGAGAATTCAGGTTTCCAGACCCTCAGGCTGTGGCATTTTCAAGCAGGCATCAGAATGACTCTGTCTAAAAACTATTACCTCTCATCTCTGTCAAATGAAGCTTCCAAATGCAAAATTTTTAATTCTGAATCACGTAGTGGCTGCTCCTGCCAACTAGGAACACATCAAAATTCAAGTGTTACCTTAGGAGCACTCAATGGACTATTTATATTTTGATTGCTCAGTTAATCACTAAAAATGTATTAGGCCCTACTACGCACAAGGCCAGGTGCTGCAGTTCTGCTGTTCAAGCAAGCAACAGAATTATGGAACCCCAACATATCAAAACAGCCCACTGATATTAGAGACAAAAAGCATTGTGTAAGAGAACCCTCATTTGCTGCAAGGGAAATGTAAATTTGTACATGCTTGCTAAGATGCAATTTGGCAGTTTATATGAAGAGCCTTCAACTACTCTGTAACCATAGAAGTGAGGCAGGAGTATGCTGGGAGACCTCCTTTGTGCTGCAGGTGTGCAGAGAAAGCTGAGGGTGGAGCACTAACCCTAAGCACAATTCTCTGACTCCCCAGCCTCCACCACAAGCACAAAGCAATGGCAGTTCTCCTTTAGAGGAATTTGAAGCCTGAAACAAAATGCAAGTTCAGCTCAACTCTTGACTAAACATGTTCTACCTCTCACATTTTCAGCACAGAAGAAAAAGTATGCCTATTTGCCAATAAAAAACACTATTTAACTCAGTCTCTCTTATTCTACACACAATATCCAGCATTCTATCTACTGGAAACAAGTGAACAACACACACGAAAGATAGGGAATTTCAGCAAGGACATGGAATTTTTAAGAAAGCCAGATGGAAGCATCTGATAAGAAAAACCACAATATTAGACATGAATTCCTGTGTTGGGCTCATTAGTAGACTTCATACAGCTCAGGAAAGATTCATTGAACTTCAAGATATGTCAGTATAAATTATCTAAACTAAAAACATAAAGAAAAGGAAAAAAAGAGTAGAAAAGGAAGTACAGAGCATCCAAGAGCTATGGGACAATATAAAACAGCTGATTAGAGTTGCAAAAGGAGAAGAGACAGAATAGGACAGAAGAAATATTTGAAGAGATAACGGTCAAGAATTTTCTTGAAATCCAGGAAGCTTAGGGGACACAAAGCAAGATAAACAATAAACAAATTCCACAAACAGACACATCAAACTGCTGAAAATGAAAGACAAAACAATAACAACAACAACAAAAAACAACAAAAAGAAACTTGATGGTAGCCAGTGGGGGGGAAATACATTTCATATAGAGAACAAGGATAATAAGTATAGTAGACCACTCATTAGAAATTGCACGATCCAGAAAACAAAGAAATGGCATCTTTAAATATTGAAAGTAAACAATTGCCAAATGAGAATTCTATACCCAGTGAAAATACCTTTAAAAAAATCAAGGAGAAATAAAGACCTATTAAGATAAATAAATGCTAAGAGAATTATCAGCACACTTGCAATACAAAAAATGTTAAAGGAAGTTCTTCAGACAGTAGGGATATACCAAACAGAACCTTAGATCTATACAAAGAAATGAAGGGCTCTAGAAATGGCAAAAATGAAGGTAAATATAAGAGACAATTGATGGTCCAAAGTAAAAATAACAATGAACTGTGGGGTCTATAATATATGTAAAAGTAAAATGCATGACAATTGCACAGAGATGGGAGGGAGGACCTGGAACAATACTCTTGTCAGGCTCTTATATGTAAAGTAACATATATTTGAAGATAGACTGATAAATTAATGAAATGGATAATATGATATGTTATTAAATAAAGCAAGATATAAACAGTATAACAATATGCTCAAATTTTTATAAATATAAATGTTTATATTATATACACATACACATTCTAAAAAGGTTATATAGATACTGACTCTAATGTTAACAATTTCTCTCAGTGGTGAGATTATAAATGACTTTTTCCTTCTTTATGCTTTAAAAAAAAAACTTCTACTATGTACATTTGTACAGTATACAGTGAAAAAATGGCTGTATTTTAATACTGCCTAATTTGTAGCTCACCACGACTATTTGTCTCTGCTCCTACCATTTGTGCTTTACACTCTGATAGACACAGAGAGGTTTAACCTACTAATGAACTTCCCTAATATGTGAACTTGGAAGGAACCTGTTAAGCCTGAAGATACCCTGCACCTAAAGCTACATTATTGCCTCCAATTAAAGTAGCAAATTCAATATGGCTAGAGTTAAAGATCTCTATCTCTTTCTGAGAGGAAGCCTAAATTAAAACTTGGATAAAACCAAATTCAACCTAGAGTTTTGAATCTGACCTGAATTAATGTAAACAAAAGTAGACACTACTCTAATTTTGTATAACTTAGCTTCTTAATAAAATATTTTTTCTTGTACTGAAGAAATTTTTTTCACATATATTCAAAATGTTACAGAATATATTAGCATTTGGGAAGTCTTTGTGTTTTAACTGACAATGTTCTGAGTTCATTCAGTCTAATCATCCGTTTTATAGATAAGGAAGAGACCAGGGAGGCTTAGTGATTTACCTGGAGTCACAGAGCTTGGAGCCTGGCTAAGACCGCAGGTTTGCCAATTCCCGGGTATAACCCCTTCCATTTCACTAACTTCTTGGGCTTACTTTAAAACCACTATTTTCATTGCCAGCACAACAGCATCTTGTTTAACTTAACCTTTCCATCCCTCTATTCAATATTGTATTTATTCACTCTAAAAAACTTAAATATAAATATGATTAGTCAATGCCTTCTTTCTCTAGTATTTACTTCTCCTCAATCCTTTTTGAAAGACGGTGGATAAAGACAAAAAAACCAATCACATACACACACACACCTACATTTGACAAACTACAATGAAGGACACTGGCTATACAAATATTTATACAAAGCATTAACAGGATCTGGATAAATATTCAGAATTTTGACCAAACAAAATTACAGTACACAGCAAGTTTAATTCTCTCAAATTTCCAGGGCCAGTAAACAAATTAAATACTTAACAAAACAACATGGAACGTTGCTGTATCCTCTAAGGCTGAGGTTCCCAGCCCCAAGGCCACCATGGACCAACACAACCGCTGCCTGCCAGGAACTGGGCTGCACAGCAGGAGGCAAGCGGCGGGCAGTGGGCGAGCAAGCGAAAGCCCCGCCTGCACCCACAGCCGCTCCCCATCGCTCGCATCACCACCCAAGCCCCGCCCCCCATCAGATCAACTCTGGCATCAGACCCTCATAGGAGTGTGAACTCCACTGCAAACTGTGCATGTGAGGGATCCAGGCTGAGCGCTCCCCATGAGAATCCAACGCCAGATGATCTGAGATGGAGCCCAGGTGGCAATGCCCCTGTTCCCCTCGCCCCTGGAAAAAGTGTCTTCCACAAAACTGGTCCCTGGTATCTAAAAGGTTGGGGACCACTGCTCTAATGTGTGGATTTGTGTTCTCACATACAGTGTGATTTCTAGCCCTCCTTCTGCCCCCCCCCACCGCGCACCTCCACAGTCTATTCATTTTCTTCTATAGTAACCTCCTTCCATCTTGATTGGCAGATAAGGGTTTTCATCTATAACCTATACTCCTTGAAGGCACCAACCACTGAAGTTAGGGGGTAAAATCCCAATTAAGAAGAATAGATTTTGCCCTTCTGTTTTTAGGAAAAGAAGCAGCATATCCTGCAGAACAAGGTAAGATCTCTCAGGATTTGTACAAATTCAATATATTCCTATAATTTCACCATATTCTTCTGGTATTATAGAAGACTGTAGTAATATATAGTATTATATTATGTTATATTATATCATATTTTAGAATAATCATTATTTAGAATAAGATTTAACTCCAAAAATAAAGATTGATTTTTATAGTATTTCCAAAACTTTAAAATTATATTAGAAATATACAGAAGATTTTTAATAATGAGCTGGGGTGAGAAGACAGCTTTATGTCAACCCCATCTCTTGGCGTACATCTAGTGGAAAGCACATCTTACTGGGAACGACAAGACCATTCTCACGCTTCCACACCCACTTTCCCAACAGATGATCCTGGGAATGTGCCTTATCTTTAATGAACTCATTTCCTTGTCTGTGCAATGGATGCCAGGCCTCCACTGCCTCCAGCACAGGGCTGTCAAAGGCAGATAGATCATTCATATCAAAAGGAGGAAGAAAATTCACAGGTATTCCATATCTCTTGTCTCATTTAATCCACACAACAACCCTGGAGTGAGGTACTATCAAATATTTTTCTTTATTTTATAAATTAAGAAACTATTAACAAGACCCCTAAAATCAAAACAACTTACTAAAGGTCACAAAGCTGCCACAGTGTGTCTGATCCCAAGTTCACGCTTCCTTCACTAGACCAGACCATGCTGTCCCCCTGACTTCTTAGCAGTACCAATCTATAACTGATTCTTACCATTACAGCCTTTTTGGAGCACCTAACAGTGTGCTAAGAGAGAAAGACTGCATTGCAGCAGTGTGGTCCAGTGGTTAAGGACTAGATTGCTTAGGTTCAAATTCTAGGCCTGCCCATACTAGCTACATAACTTTGGTAAGTTTACTTACACTCTCTGTATCACAGGCCTCTTGTCTGTAAAATTAGGATAATAATGGTACCCATATCCTAGATGCCATGGCTTGAATATTTTCCCCAAATCTCAAGTGTTGGAAATTCACTCCTTAGGCCGGGCACGGTGGCTCACATCTGTAATCTTAGCACTCTGGGAGGCTGGGATGGGAGGATAGCTTGAGGTCAGGAGTTTGAGACCAGCCTGAGCAAGAGCGAG
>VBSM01003143.1:34528661-34552941 GCA_008086735.1 Cheirogaleus medius
AGAAAGAAAGAAAAAGGAATTTACTCCCTAAATTCACCTGTTGATGGAATTTGCAGTTGGTGCCCTTGGGCAGTATTTAGGATTAGATAAGGTCATCAGAGTGGGGCCTTCATGATGCAGCTGGTGGATTTATAAGACAGACCGACCTGAGCTGGCATGCTCTTCCAACTCCCCAAAGTGAAACCAGAGTCATGTCCTACCTGGCTTGTGGTAAATGGCAGACTTTGACTTTTATTTAAATATATAAAGGGCTGTGGATTACTGGTCTCTCCCCCTTCACTCATGGCTCCCCTTCTCTTTAAAAATGTCTGGGAGAGGTTATCTCTAATGGAAGAGTAAGTGGACGATATCACTCAAAATCTACTAGATAATGAAAGATTGAATCATACGACTATTTTAGTTTGGTTCCCTTGACATGTTCTCAATGAAGACAAATTCTGAAAAAATGAAATGGTAAGAGGGAATCCAGTATCTTCTGCTAATTCTTACCACTTGTCATAATTTTTGCCTCTAAGTTAGTACTATGATTAAAACAAGTTAGTCAAAGTGGCAAAACAAGATGTCTGAAGATCAAGATTTCACTGTGTTAATGATGTGCATTTAAAACACACATATTTTAAGAAGTTTTTGTTTTCTCATTCTATTCTCTTATACTTTAGCACCATTCTTAGTATAAAAAGAAACTGAAATGTGATTGGTAAATAGGTTTCCAGAGAAAGCACAGGAAAGGCATTTAAGCAAAGATTCCTACTGTCCTTGTTCACCCCATGGATACATATCTTTTGAAAGTCATTTAGCCTCTAACGGGAGAAGATGTATCTATTAATCCCCAGGCACAGAGTAAGTAATCAATAAATGTTTGATAAGTCATATTTAAATCATACAGATTTTGATACAATGTCGAAAAATAAAGAACTGAATTCCTGTCTTCTTTAATTTTCTTGAGTATAAAAACATTCTTTGTAAATTTTTGTTTTTGTCCAATGAAAGTCTTCTCTAATACTTTATTTTTATAATAGCTTTATTGAGATATAATTGACATATCATAAAATTTACCATTTTAAAGTATATAATTCAGTCATTTTAAAAATATATTCACAAGGATGTGCAACTACCACCAATATCTAATTCTAGAACATTTTCATCATCTCCAAAGAGGAATCCCATACCAGTAGGTGGTCTCTTCCCATTCCTCTGTCTCCCAGGCTCCTATTAACTACTAATGTACTTTTTGTCTCTAGGGATTTGCCTATTCTGGAGCTTCCATAGAAGTAGGATCATATAATATGTTGCCTTTTGTGACTGGCTTTTCTCACTTGGCATGACATTTTCAAGGTTCATCCATGCAGTAGTATGTATCAGTACTTCATTTCTTTTTATGAGAATGCCTAACTTTTTAATGCCTTAAGAAGCCCATAAAATATATGCAAAAATGATACTTTCAATAATAACGATTTGAGATTTTAGGGATATACCTAGAAAAATTTCCAACAATTGAATATACTGGCAATAAAACACTCCATCCTTCATAGCCTGGCATATAAGCAAGACTTTTTTTTTTTTTTTTAAATTCAACTTAGATGATCTATTATTAGTAATATAAATATAAAATAAACTCAGAAACTTTCCTTATGCTGTAGTGATTGTCATTAAGATGAGCTCCATTGTTGGTAAAAGTCCATTTTCTTCTTTCTTCACGAGGCTTTAATTAAATGAAATAGGTCTTCTTAGGCAAAGTCTTTCTTCTCCAGTTTTGTTAACTGCTTGCTTATTCTACGCCAACTTTTCTCTGTGTGCTTTCTGGATAAGGAAATTAAGTCCATGCTGGCCTCACTGACACTGAGGCTGAAGACACTGAGGCCAATGACACTTCCTCCACCTCACTCCTCTCTCAGGGAGACCAACTAAATCTCATTTGATAAAACACCTGATAGCGCCAGCCTCTGGAACAAGCAGCAGCAACTGCTTGGATATTTGATGTCTGCTGTGAAATCAGGCTCTGAATGTTTGGATCTGTTCTGCTCTAAATAACTCAAGAGATTTATTTATTTTCTTCTAAGGATAATATGAAGCTTTTTTATTGTTCATACTGTCAGAGGCTTCCATTTAAATTAATAGAGGATGGCTCATCAACAATTTAGAAAAGGCATCCTCAAGTCTTCCTCTGGTTCTAAGTGGTTTAGTTGGGGGGGGAAAGGCAGACTCTATTTAGAGTAAATATGCCACACCTGCTTCTCCCATGCACACCCTCCTCAGCCAATAACACACTATCCCAGCTGTTGCCAGAGGGGCAGAAAGACTGGGACTGTGGCTGATCTTGGATCTCTTCCCTCAACTGGAAACTTTTTTCTACCTTTGCACCATTGGATGTTACAGGCGATTGGGTCTTTGGAGATATCTAGTTCCATGGTTTTCAAAATATGCTTTAAAATTTAAAAAAATTTAAACTATGGTAAAGTACACATAAAATTTCCATCTTGACCATTTTTAAGTGTATAGTTCAGTATGGTTCAATATATTTTCACACTGTTCTGCAACCAATCGCCAAAACTCTTATCTTGAAAAATGAAAACTTTATAGCCATTAAGCCACTCCCCTTTCTCCTTTCCCTCCAGCCCATGGCAATCACCATTCTACTTCCGTATCTATGACTCTGACTACTCTGGTTACCTCATATAAGCGTAATCATGGTATCTGTCCTTTTGTGACTTGCTTATTTTACTCGGCATAATGTCCTTAAGGTTCATCCATGTTGTAGCATGTGTCAAAATTTCCTCCCTATTTAAGGTTGGGTAATATACCAATGTGTGTATATCCCACATTTTGTCAATGAATAAATATCCATTCATCCGTTGATGGACGCTCGGGTTGCCTCTACGTTTTGGTTATTGTGAATAGTGTTGCTATGAACATGGTGTACAAATATCTCTTGAGACCCTGCTTTCAATTCTTTTAGGTATATACCACTCAGAAGTGAAATTGCTGGATCATATGGTAATTGTATTTAACTTTCTGAGGAAATGCCAAACTGTTTTCATTGTGGCTACATGAATTTACATTCCCATCAACAGTGTACAAGTTCTCATATCTTCATATGCTTGTCAAGATTGGTTATTTTCTGGGGTTTTTTTAATAGTAGCCAACTTAATGGGTATTCAATATATGCTTTTTAAATATATTTTTTCAATATACATTTCAGGGTTTCCATAATTCCATAAACAATGAGGAGTTCTGGGGCACTGAAGATTGAAATAGTAAATGTCTTCTTATCCTTTAAGAAATTGTTAGGAAAAAAAGAGTTCTGCTAAAAAAATAAATTGACACCTACTGATTTAGACCAAGTAACTATTTGTTTTACATGAGAACAAATGTAATTAAAATGGAACAAAACTACTGATTATAGGGCTTCTAATTTGTGCACGCCCTATGAGACGTGTGCATCATCTCATTTCATTTCCATAACAACCTATAAAATAGATGCTATTAACTCAAATTCACAGGTGAGCAAAGTGAAGCTGGAAGGGGTGACAGGTCACATGGCTAGAAAATGCCAGAGCTGAAATTTGAACGTGAATTGTCCAATTCCAAAAGCTGTGCTAGCTCTTTCCAGTGGGTCACAGAGGAAAAAGTATATCCCGATGGTGATTCTCTTCCTAATTTGGGCAAACAGCAGCTCAAGCTCTGTATCCAAGTAGCATAGTCTCTACACAGAAAATGATGGCTGACATACAATTTCCAACCAAAAGGAAACAGCATATTTAATGCTTTTTAAATTAATTTTTTAACTTTTTTTTTTTTTTTTTTAGAGATGTGGTTTATGTTGCCCAGGCTGGTGTCAAGGGATCATCCCACCTCAGCCTCCCAAAATGCTGAGATTATAGGTGTGAGCCACCACGCCTGGCTCAATGCTAATAACAATATTCAGTGTCTAAATGAGTGGCTAGTTCAACTCTTTCATTTTACATAAGAACTCATGGCTTTCTTTACATTTCTTTAAAGCTGTCACTATTTTTTCTTTTCCTTTTTTTTTTTTGAGACAGAGTCTTGCTCTGTCATCCTGGCTAGAGTGCCGTGGCTTCATCATAGCTCACTGCAACCTCAAAACTCCTGGGCTCAGATGATTCTCCTGACTCAGCCTCCCAAGGAGCTGGGACTACAGGTGTGCATTACCATACCTGGCTAATTTTTCTATTTTTAGTAGATATGGAGTCTTGCTTTTGTTCAGGCTGGTCTTGAACTCCTGGTCTCAAGCGATCCTCCTGTCTTGGCCTCTCAATGTTAGAATTACAAGGATGAGCCACCACACCTAGCCTCAAGGTGTCACCATTAAAGCTCAGTCAAAAGTAGCCTGCTATCTGTGTTATAATAAAGAAAGCCCCTCCGAGGTAGAAATACCTATGAGTAGGGAGACATATAGTAATTAACCCAAAGGGGTCATTTAAAACTCAATTATAAAGTAATCAGTTGTTTCCTATACATTGAGAAAAGTTATTTTAAAATTTTAAATTATTTGAAATGAGTTGATCCAATGACATTAGATTTCCTATAATGCTTCTAATGAATGCTATAACTTCAGTAAAAAATTCCACCCCTCTTCCTAACATTCTACCATCAAAAACATTAAGGGGCTTTATGATTATAAAATTTCCACACTCTTGTATCACTTCTGATAAACCTGGAACTCAATTAATTTCTGTGTTGAATATTTTTCTTTCCCCTTCCAGAAAGCAAATCACTCTTGCAGGCTTTTGAGATGTCAGTTTACTTGAAACTCTTAGTTAATCAGGTGTCTTGCCCTCATTTGGTCTTTGGGTAAATTAGATGCTTGCTGAAGTTTTATACACGTCAAGAAATGAACACAATGTCTTTGAAGTTTCTAAAGAAAGATGAATGGGAAATAACAAAATCAAGCCAGTGCCAATTGCCTTTTGTGCGTGCAGCGTGCTTGTCCTAGGAAGCTGCTCCGCCAGGGACCCAGCTACCGCCAGCGGCCAATACGCCATCCTCAGCCTCAGAGCACCGAGGCCACTCACTGAACACGGTGCTGTCTCTCCCGCCAACCCAGAGTCACCCACCAGCTCTGACGTCATGCAAAAATGCCTTAGAAGGTCTGGATTCAAATCCCTGTTCTGCCACTTCACTCTCAGTAGGACCAGGACCAAATAACTCCTCAGAACTTCCATTTATTCATCTGTAAAAATGTCTATTCTTGTGACTTTCAAATGATGCACTGTACACAAATGTATTCTGTAAACTGTACAATAGAATGTAAATTCGAGGGAATATTATTAAGGGGTTATCAACATAAAAATAACTGTTATGAGCAAATGATTTTTTAAAAGATTTCTATGATTCACCTTTGGGCAATTTATGCAGAGAAAGATTTACACAGCATAGCCTTGGGCAATATTTTCTAATCTTGCCTGATCAGAAAAATCACCTGAGGAACTTGCTAAAAACACGAATTGCAAGTCCCCACTGTAGACTCAATGAGTCCGAGTCTAAGGGAAAAACCGGCTGAGAAAAACTGGGAAAAATTGGCTGAGAGGCCCTGACTTAGAAACAATTAGAAAATCTGTCTGTAATTTTCAATTTCAGGGGGCTGCACTCCTTATAAAGACAAGCCTGCCTCGCATTTCTTACCAGGAAATGTATGTCACTTGTTTTTGTCGTAAGGTCATGGAGTTTCTAAATATCACGAGTCCATTTCAAAGCATGATTATTAGGGATACATTAAAAACATATTTAATTCATCTTGCAATCCTGGTGGAGGCAAAGAATGAATTGCTGGTGGGGACACACAGAGGCTGCTGTCAGCTCTGGTTTTCTTGTGATGACTCTGGCTAAGTCCTAAGTCCACCTACACATTGCCTGCCTCTGAGCTTAGAATGTCACAGACTACACAATCTGAGTGTGGTTCGTTTGACTTTATTGTTTTTTATTGCCTTGTTTGACTTTACTGTGCCTTAACTCAAGCTCCACCACTTTAGACACATGTGGTTTTGTACAACTTATTTAACTTCTTGCTTCCTGGTGTAAAATGGACATCATAGCCATACCTCACAGAGTGACAGCTACAGGACCTGGTATCTGGTAATAAAGGAAAGCTATTCCCTAAATTAGTTTGAATTTTATGTGAAATTTTTTCCACCTCATATTTTAAGGCTCAGTGGTAAGTGCTGAGCAGAGCCTCAGGGTCTCCTGACCACCTGCGTGCAGGGGTGTCTCACCCGGGCATGTTCCAGGCCCTCCAAGCACAATCCCAAGCCAAGCGTGAACTTCTGGGCCCTTCCTCCCCATCCTGGGACATGACACCTTACCACCTCTTGGCTGTAAAGAGATGCTCCACCCAGTGGGGCATCACTACATTTGGTTGGGTCACGGTGATTGGCATGGGACTGTCCCACACACTGAAGGAGGTTAAACCATCCTGGCCCTCGCCCATCACATGCCAGCCACCACCATGACAACCAAAATGCCTCTACAAATTTCCAGGTCCTCTAAGGAGAGTGATGCTCCCTCTTCCCCCAACAAGAACCAGTGGCTCTGGAAGGACACTGGAGAGGTCGTCTCCAAGAAAAAGAGCATCCTACCAGGGCTCCAAAGTATTCCTCCCGTCAGCTCTGGCCCCATGTGATTGGAGTCTGCCACAGCTCAAGCCGAGCCTCCTCATCCCCCTTCACACGTGTCCTGATGATCTCAAACACTACTGCTGCAGCTGCACTTCTCCATGCAAAGACTGCAAGGACCCCCTTTCACCTGCAGGACCAAAGCCAGTGCCCGCAGCCGCAGCCCAGCCTGGCATTCACGGACCCCCTCCCCCAGGCTACATTCTCCACTCGTCCCCAGCCTCACTTTTCCTTGCACCTGGGCTCCAGTTTCCATTTCTTGGAGCTGATTCTAATCCCTATATTACTATCACAGCCCGGCTTCTCAATTCCACCCCCCACCTCAAGTATTCTAGTCCATGCTGATCTCCCACTTGAACTTGTTTTTTGTGGAACTTCCTGCTTCAGTTTGGGAGAGAGCTGGTAAATGATCATGCCTGTGTCCACACGAGCTTACCCCTCTGCAATCCTTCAGTTCTCTAAGTCCTAACCTCTTCCCTCTAGGTGCCCTTTGCCCTTCCTGTATGTTCTTCGAACCAGCAGAGGAAGAAGAGCAATGTTTTTGCACTGCCATGGAAGAACAGCGGTGCCTAAGGAGGGCACCAGGATTCATCTGAGCTGATCCAAATGCACCCTCTGATGACAGTGAGAGTGGACAACGGGCCAGAATGTTCAGTAGAGGACCAGTCGGGGGCTCAGCAGCCCCTCTGCTGCTATTTTCACTAATGGATCGAATGAAAATTCTACAGCTAATGAATAATTCTCTTTTAAAGTGCAAATGAGTAAAGCAAGCTGTGCCAACTCCTACCTTAATAGAACTTTATTTCACAGAATTCCAAAATGGGATTTATTTGGGTCATTTAAAAATGTTCCCAGAGCAACAGTGCTAGAGCATCGCTGCAAGAGGCAGGGCATGTATTCAAGGAGGAAAAGCGAAAGAAAGAGAAAGCTGTGGCTTCCAATTTGTATGATTTTTAAACTGGAGTTCTTACTGTCTCTAACGATGTCATATTAATAGTTTCTTAAAGGCTGACCTCATGCTGGCAAACTGCACTGCAAGTAACAGAGCTCAAGCATTCTGGGGAGCTGCATTTCTGACTACCCTCAGAAATGCTCCAGAGAGCTGCTACCTGCTTGACCTGTGCCATGTTTTATGGGGGCAATGAGTGGGTCCCCTCCTGGATGAAAGTGGTGACAACCACCACCACCACCACCACCACCACCACGTCTAGAGCCCTTGCTTGTGTGTTGTGGCTCACACTAAAGTGCTAAGCACTTTAAAAGGATTATTTCATTCAATTGTCACATTATGCATGAGCTCCTATTATTGGACCCATTTTACAGACGATAAAGCTGAAGGATAAATAACTTGCCCAAGAGCACGAGGGTAAGCCACAGGGCCCGCGTGGGAGTACAGCAGTCTGGCTGCAGTGTGGATTGCCTTAGCCACTGCCCTACACCCCCCTCCACTGTGGAAGGGAAAGGGAAACCAAAGGCGGCCTCCCTGGTGGCCAGACAAGGTGGCAGGGCAGAGGGGAGGCTCCTGTGGTTGCTTTTCTGACATCTCTCTCTCATTTGGCT
The DNA here is from genome assembly GCA_008086735.1 of Cheirogaleus medius. Lineage (NCBI taxonomy): Eukaryota > Metazoa > Chordata > Mammalia > Primates > Cheirogaleidae > Cheirogaleus > Cheirogaleus medius. The sequence goes on from VBSM01003143.1 coordinate 34,536,851, forward strand.
GTTAAGAAAACTACAGGCCGGGTGATGAAGGGACTTGCCCCGGGCCACATCAGCGACCAATGACACAGCCAGGACGAGAGCCGAGGGGTCCAGGAGAAGTCCACTCCTCGGCTCCATGCTGCTGCACATAGAAACTTCACCTCTTCAGGTGGGGAACAACATAGATCCCATACCTCACGGTAAGATGCCAATGAAGTTCAAATGTACAAATGGATTCCAGATAAAAATATTTCTTTAAAAAATGTATACAGGAGATTCTCCTTTGATGTGGCATTCAGGAAATTAACTGGAAAAAGCAGGAATGAGATTGCACAGCGGGCTTATAAGAGCAAATCTATATAAACACGCATCCTCCTCCGCTCTGCCTCCCTTACAAAAACTTCCTGGTTTCTTTTCTCCCTAGACGTTAATATCACCATGGCAACAAGAATATGGTTAATGCAGTAGCCACGGGCTACTTTCTCACAACTCACATTCCTTTCCTAATGCTCTCAAATTCCCATTTTCATTCAGGACGTTTATATAACCCATTTAAAAAAATCTTTGTCTTTAACGTTGTTGAGCCTATACTAGGACATAACCCTATTTAAAAAAATACATTTTAACAAAAAGAAAAGTGTTTGTGTGTGTTTGGACTCTGTAAGGTTAAACATTCAAAAACAGAACAGGACTGCTATGAGTGGTTTTTATTTTCTTTCTTTTGATTTATCGTATTTTATTTAAAGCATGAATTATATAACAAGGGGAAAATACGCAGTTGTCTCATGGTATCCATGGGGATTGGTTCCAATACCCCTGGGGATACCAAAATTTGTGGTTGCTCAAGTCCCTTTTATAAAATAGTGTTTGCATGTAATCTACGCACACCCAGCTGCATATTTTAAATCATCTCGAGGTTACTTATAATACCCAATACAATGTAAATGCTATATAAATAGTTGTTATACTGTACTTTTTATTTGGATTATTTTCTATTGCTATGTTATTTTTATTGGGTTTTTTTTTCTGAATATTTTTAATTCACGGTTGGTTGAATCCACGGATAAGGGACCAAGGATATGAAGGGCCAACTGTATTATAAAAATATATTTGCAAAGGCTCCACTACACAAACCAGGGTCTCCGGAAGCCCTGTACCCTTATAAAACCAGTGTAAAAGTCAGCCACGCTCTCACTGGAGTCATGTTCCAGTAGCCGCAGTCCTTTCTAGCACCCTCTGGTGGTCGCTTTGGTTGAGCCTTCACAGCCCAGAGCCTGAGGCCCTGCTTAAAACATCCCTAATTGAACGAGGCTTGGCAATAGCTCTTGGTGACAAATCCTTTGTTCTAGGCTAGTCTTCCAAGGTCATCTGCAGGGCTCAATAACAAGTTTCCCTGCTGCTCAAATACACTTGCCCCTCTGTGTCTGACATTCTGCACTTGGGTTTGGTACACTGGCCTAAAATTCTATTAGAAGCCTATGGATTTTTCCATTTGCCTTAATGCAGCTGATCTCAGTTTGGGAGGCAGCTCCTAACACCAGGTGAGGTTCAAGCTGAAGTAACAGGAGTTTTGATAGGGTAGGGAGAGGAAAGCAGGTTTAGGTAGGTGCTGGGTGCCCAGGAGTAGTGGATGAGGAGGCCTAGAAGTGACTTGTTCATTCACTCTTGAAATCAATAAATATATACTGAATACCTCCAGGTGCCAGGGACCGGGCCATACTCCAGGGATTCCAAGATGTGCAAGACAACAGAAGTTTGTCCTTGAGGAATTCACAGTCTTGCAAATGAGGTGAAGAATAGGATGTGGGTAGGAGCTATAAATAAGTTTCGTTGCATTTCTACTTCAGCCCTCATAGGATTGAGATAATGTAAAATGCCTAATAAAGAAGGTGGATAATAAATGATAACTTTTTAAAAGTTATCATTACTACAAATTTCACCTGCGGAAGAAAAGGAGGCGATGGACATTTACTGAGCACTTATTTTGTAATAGGCAGAGTTGTGGATGTTCTCACATAGCGTTCCATAGCCCTCTGGCTGAACGGAACGCAGCTGAACATTCCAGTGGCTGCATAAGTCTGGCAAAGACGCCATTTTGTAAAAGGCAGATAAAGGGCTGTCAGGCAGCAAAAACAAACAAGTCATCCACTGGAAGGTGGAGAGGATTAAGCTCATGTGAAAGTCATTAGCACGGAGCCAGGCTCCCGGGAGCACCTGGGAACCAGGGGAAAGCCTGAGACAGAGGGTGGAGGGGGCATCTCAGCCTTCAAGGGGCTCAGATAGCAAACTGAGTGTGCAAAACAGACAACACCGATATTGTAGGCCTAATGTGAGAGTGGAAATACAGGCTGTGATGCTCACAGACGAGGTGGGAAGCAGCCACCTTCCTTGGGGGGAAAGTTACATTTTCAGATAATCATGACATTGAAGGGAAGGATGGCCCATGACCGTTGGTGTCACTACTTTGTTCAAAAGAACTTTCTATAATGGTGGACATGGTATGTATCTGTGCCGTCTAACACAGTGGCCACTAGCCACATGGAGCTATTGGGCGCTTGAAATGCTCTTGAGAATAAAGAGATGAATTTCACATTTTATTTAATTTAAATTAATACCTACAAGTTAGTGTCTACTAAATTAAGATAGCCTAGATATTGAGAAAACAGAGTTTTCCTTCCTCACTGGGGTCCAGAGGCGGTTAAGAGGCACGGACCCTGGCTAGGAGAAACGTGGTAAAAGGGGTTCCCACTGGTGGGAAATAAACTCTGCAACATAGTGGCTTCTGGGGACTCAGGAGGAAGTCACCTGAGGAAGGGGTCATACCCCATATGGACTCTGGGGACACTATTGTTCAGGACCTACCCTTCAACTTTGCCTTCCTGCTCTGAACTCCCTTCCTAAATCCCTAAGTCTTTAGAAAAGTCCTGTTCAGCATTATAGCCTAGGTTTAGTTGTGCTTTGAGGAATTAAGAGAGAGACTCTGTTTTATGGTTTAACACCCTGATGCCTGAACAAATGAGCAGAATAAGGACTAACAGAGTACTAAGCACTCTAGTATTAGTAATAAGTACTAATAGTAAAGTATGTTACTCAAGTCTGAATCTTCAGATCCAGCTCATAGTAGATGCTCTGTGAATATCGCTAAACGAATTAAATTTAGAAAACGAGTCTCTAGGTTATGCTTATCCACAGACACTATTTCACTCATGCATATGCTGAACCATGTTGGTCTCCTGCTTGGGCAGAGTGTTTAAATCTTACACTTTTAGTTTTCTACCAACAGGTTTAGGAGTTCTAGTATCTAAAAACACTGCTCTCATTTTATCCCCAAATTAAAATATCTTAAATAAGCAACTTTTCATATGACTTGAGTTCTGAATGTGGTTCAGCACCTGTCAAAACCTTGTTTTTAAATCATCTGCTATTTGAGAAAGGCAGTCCAACAGACATGTCAACTAGCCATTGATCTGTGGCATAGACACTGAGTTTTCTCCTACATAATCAGAACATCATGCACCTAAGTACTAAGCTGAGAGTCCCTGAGCAAAGTGCTTTTACACATGGAGATTCAGCGTTCAGCTCTATAGGCAGTAATGGAGCAATGGAATTTGAGCCTTTTGAAGTGTTGTAATTAAAGATACTGGTAACTAGGTAACTCATTGTTCTTAATAAAAAGATTTATATAATAAAAGTCATGTATGAGTTATTATTTCACTAAAAAATATTGCCTCTATGGACAACTGTAAGATTTCCTTTGTCAAAAATGAAAATCATATAATCCATGTTTCCTTCTCCACTACGCATATCAAAGCTTTTAATGCCTAAGTTTATTCTCCAATTGTATTCACTAGCTCATTCCTGCTGCCCGGTAACATTTACTTTTTCCGTTTCACCCTTATATGTCTTCGTATATTTTAATCTGTCAACCACCTGAAATCCTTTTGAAAACAAATGAGGTCTAGAACTCAAACACATAAATCCCCAATCCTTTCAGAGATCAACCCAAAAAGTGCTAAGTAGCAAGACTAATAAAAGAATGCTTTATTCAATTATTTTCTCAAAATGGCAAGTTGAATAATAACTTACAAGAGAAAGGTCAACAGTAAAAGTGAACATTAGGGTAGGTGGTCCATTAGATTTGATGAAAAAACTCAGCCAGCAAAGTGTTAATCTATCTTTTTCAATCAACAAAAGGAACTCTGCAGGCATCTACATAATATAATTTGGCCTTTTGTTACTCTAGGGCATAAATGCTCCTTACTGGAATGATAATCAGGAGTGGCTCTGGTGTGTTTGAGCTACATTCTCTTTCCCTAGAGAGCTAGAATGATTTTCCAAGAGTGCAAGGGTCATGCATAAATTCAGACGGTGTCAGGGCCATCTCCGCAGACTCGATTCAAAGAAGGAAGGATGCTGACGCTGCATTGCAGCATTCAGCGGCTGCAGCATTAACTCCCTGCAGCAGACCCATGAGCCTGAACAGATTTCCAAGGATAATCCAAAAGGAAATACTGAAGATGCCGCATAGGATATCTCACTTCTATGTAGCAAAATTATAATGCAGAAATCAAAATTGACATAATAAAAATCTAAGGAAAGGTGTTAATAAAACGGGTAAGTATGCTATAAATCGGTTACCAGAATCGCTACTCAGGAGTACGCATTCACCACTGGCTGTGATCTGCTTTACTGCAGCGTGAATTAGCTAGCACTACAAAGAAACATAGAAAGCAATCTGTTCTATTGTGTACTCCCTCTAGTCACATGGATTTGTTTCTGCCTTTTATTTGCTTTGGATATGAACATCTTACCGTGTGCAGGAAATGCTTCCAGAAACGTTGTCCTTGTTCCTATTCCCAAGCTCTCTTTGCTAGCAGGTAGCCAGCCATTCTCTGGGTCATGTCCTCAGCCCACAGTGCAACAAAGAACTGCTAGACTATATCTGTCTTTCTCTTCTGATCTAAATCTTCAGCTCTCTACTGTACTCAGGCACAGCCAGAAAACAAAAATCACAGCCGCCCCCAAGACAAGGGTTGCTGCTGTTGTTTTTTAATCTACCTCTAACCATCTCATGGATGCCTCTATCCAACCGTGGTTCTAAAGCACGTGATTAATGGTTACAACCTGCAGCCAATTCTTAGCAAATGAGGCTTAATGATCTTCCCTTTACTGCTCTGACCAGATAAAATTGGATCCCATCTATGTTCAGAGAGGCCTCTTACTTTCACCTGCCATTTCTGCTATCTTCCTGAGAGAACTATGACCTAGAAGACCCCACTGAGGTTGGGAAGGAAGGGACCTCTGTAGTACAAAAGTAGAGATGTTCGATCATTATGTAATGAAATTACTAGAGATTTGGAACCTAAAATGGATTGTTTCAGGCAAGTAGCAGTTGCCTTGGTTTAAGCTCTTTAGGAAGAGTCCTTCTCAGACACCCTAAAGCAAGTCATCGATCACCAACTGCAGAGAGAAGCAGACTTTGTTGGGGAAGAAGCAACAGCACAGCTTTCTATAAAGTGAAATCAAATTCTGCCACAGCCTTCAGCTCAGAAATGCTATTAGGCCTCATTAATTAGCAATGACTGGGAAAAATGCTTTTCTAAATCAGTGAAGAGTCTGAATTTGAACATCTTTTAAACAAAAGCACAGTGTGATTATTTTAATTCACAAACAGTAACTCAGTAAAGGTTAATGACCTGGGTCTGAGGTCTCCATTGGTTTTTAATCAATAAATAAGCATCTTTGTAATTACTACATGGTTTTAATGTAAATGGATGCTTTAAAATTGGTTGAAAAAGTCTGAAAATACTGTAGTTTGTCCTCTTAAACTGCTTAAACATTTCCCTAATCTTCTTATTTTCAGCAGCATCAGGAAATTTCTGAACAATGGCACAAAGACAAACTTTAAACTTCACCCTGACATGAATTTTCCAAATGTCCTCATTAGAAGATAGGACTTAATGAGGTTTTTATCACACTGTGAATTACAGAAGTAAAACAAGAAGAATGCATCTCAAAATGAACTTCAGTTTTAACACTGACATGCCCTGTTTATACTTGACTTAAAGAAGTGCTTAACTTTGCCCTTCAAAATGTCAAACCAGGCCTTGGATCTGCCATATCAAGGACGTAGTTAATGCAGTAAGAACATAGCTCTAGAGCGAAACAAACTCACTGGCACTCTTGAGTCACTGAAACCGATACAGGCTTTCAGCGAGCTGATGCCAACAGGGTAGGAAATAGTCTTTATATTGGTACAGTCTGGGCTTTCATCATTTTTATAAAACTAATGAATTAAAAGAGGAAAAGAAAAATAAACCCTTTTAAGTTGCCTAAAGGGAGACAGAATACTGTAGTGGTTAAGAGCTTTGGGGCTGGAATCCTGCCTCTTCCAACCTGCTAGCTCTGTGATGCTGTAGCAGCTACTTCTTATCTCTAAGTCTCAGTTTTCCTCTTCTGTAAAACAGGGATAAATAACACTTTTCCTCATATTAGAATAAATGAGATAGAATGCATAGCCTGGCATCTCTCAGTCAGTAACTACTTGAAAAATGATACTACTTTTACTATTGCTGCAACTATAGTACTGCAAGTACTGGTATGACACACTATCTCCCTATCTGATCTAGTCCTATGTCTCTTCTAACGAGTGAGGTTTTAGGAAAAATAATATTTCAAATGCTATATTCAAAATCACAGTGCTGCTACTGCTATGTCAGGCACTGTGCTAAGTGGTTTCCATACAGCGTCTCTTTTAATCCTCACAGTGACTCAGTGAGGGAGAGGTGATATTATTTTAGTATGATGATTTATTATTTAATCTCATAATTCATGTTAGTTCATCTTATAAAATGAGAAAACTGATAGATGCAGAAAAGTGAAAGCCAAAATTTGAACCCAACGAGTCGGAATTCAGAGTCCAGACTTTCAGCCACTACTTCATCCTGTCTCCAACTTCATTTCTACTTTTGACAATGATGTTTCTGATGATCAAGCCTCACACTGGACCCCTTTTTACATTTAGAGCAGTATTACTCCGGATGTCCAAGTTGCTGTGCAGTGATACACACGATGTTGTAATTCCTTTCTCCAATGAATCTGAGCTTACTTGGGTTACAGAATCTTGTTACTCATTATGAATGTTGGTAGGGGACAGAAGATAAAAGCAAAAGATGGTCTCTATTATTTATTTCGGTTCTAAAGTTTGGACCTCATTTTGATATTCTAGCACATTCCACCGCAAGGTCAAGACCCTGATCTCCAGATCACTAGGAACCATTTGACCAATTTCTAACAGTTTCAGAAATTTCAACTTGGGGAACTGTTTGTAGTTCCCAGTCATGGTCATTTGAATCACACCTTTATATATGCCTTTATACATTTAGCATTCACCCCGCTGAGCACCCCTAATCTTGGTTTACTTTTCCTTCTAGCAAGCAGCCACTCCTATGTAAAAACAAGATGTAGTAGGATAAGTAGAAAATCATAACTCTGATGGATTGGAAGGACTCTCAGAGGTCCTCTCTCCCAATTTCTTCCTCACATGGGGAGAGGAGAGTTAGCAATTGTTCCAAATGCTTAAAAGGCATCACATGTTGCCGTGCTCTTACCCTTGCAGTGAAGTCCACAGCAGCCGCTCGGTTTAACAGCAACGTGGCCACATTGATGTTTCCGTAGTGAGCAGCTATGTGGAGCGGAGTGAAGCCACTCTGTAAAGAAAACACAGCAGACATTCACTTGATTCCTGCTGGGCCCCTGTCTGACAGGTGACTCTCATAACCCTGCCCAAATAAAAATGAGGAAGCAAAATATGCTGAGGTCTACATTCCATTCTGTACTAGGTTTCAATCAGTGCCAATTGCTCACAGGGTTGCTCGTAAACCCCAAACGTATAGGTAGAGGAATAGAACAGGGAGGAACTAAGGGTAGAGATTGAGTAGTTTTCGTAATCCAGTAACAGAACTATATAGAAGCCAACATGTCAAAAAGTTAAAAATAAAGATGATGGGAAAGATCTTCATGGCTCATAGCTTGATTAGTACCACTGTTTTATTACTGATGATAGAACTGTGCAGTAAAACTCAAAATTCAATTAGTTTATATATTCAATATAGAATATTCAAATTAACTAACAGTAAATGCCAATTTTAATAACACAGGCAAGTTTTTTGGGAAGAGGTAATACCATAAAATTGGTTTTGTACAATGTACAATTGTGTTCTATAAAGAATCCATCAGTTGATTTCTTCTTTGTTAGCAAATGCCTATTTAATAACACATTTTTCTGGATTATTTATATCAAGGTCATTTTACTTCCTTAAAAAAATGCTAAAACATGCAGCGATTCACTTAGTCCCCAAGGATTGAGACCTTATAGGAACTGGATGCATTTCTAATTTGGTAGCAAGCTTCTTAGCCATGCTAGCTATCTGACTGTCGTGGAAGGGTGGGTCACATTGGCACCATTCTGAAAGTACCTTTCCTTTTGCTGACACCATGGAGGGAAAGTGTCATGCAGAACCCTAAAGAATCAGTCCTCGATGAGTAGAATGACAGGGTTGTCTGCAGCTTTAGGTATAGCTGATAAGCATCTAAAGTGTCCAAACTCTTCATCTCATATAATTCTATTGCAACACCCTTAGGTTACAAGCATTCCTCATTCTTCCTTTCCAACACCAGGTTCAGCTGCAGAAAGCCCTGGTAATCAAACTACTATATTCTCTGGCACATGCTCCTTTGGGGGGCGGGGGGCGGGGGACAGGGGGAGGTCAGGGGTATAAAGCAGGTATCTAGCCTACAGAAGGCAATGCAAAGAAGGGAAAACCATGAGGCAGCAGCACTAAGTAATGGGAAGATGATGCAGATATAGATTATACATATACGCATATATATATATATATACCTCTGTTGTTCTATTCACCACCATCTAGGTTAACACATTTGGAAGCAAAGAGGAGGAAAAAATGAACGGTTAGTTCGCTATTGGTGATATGGATTGCAGAAAGCTCAAGACAGCTAAGTAATGAGGATAGAAGCTCAGATGGAAGCACAAAAGGCACAGAAAGAAAGCTAGACCGAATGGCGGGCTGCACAACGGCCCAGTCCAAATGCCACATGTCACAGAGATTTTCAAGTACTACAAAACGATGGGAATTTGGGGCTGCGGCTCTCCCACTGCTGGCTTGCTTACCCAGCTGACCTACACTCTGTGCCTTGCCTGTCATCTTAGATAGCAACTAGAGGTTTATCTAGCATTTTGCAATTTTTCACCCTGATGTTTGAGCGGAAGTGTTAAATACATTCTGAAACCCAGATTCAAAGGAACGAAAAGATCTGGTGCATATAAATCGATTTCTTTTGAGGTGGCCTCCCTTTTAGCAGGCACAGGGCAGCATCCCCATTCACCCCTTAGCTTCTCACATGAAGGGAGGGTATATGCCTTCAGTGGCTGGCTTGGACTCATGTTTTTACTCTTTGCAATGAAGGTAAGTGTTTGGCGTAAGCTTGCCAAGAGGGAGACCAGGCGTTCTTAAAGGCTGTGTGCCTGCGTGCCTGGCTTCGTGATGAGCCTGTGTCCGCGGTGCCTCACCTTGGATTCCACGTCCGCGTTGTTGTCATTCTGCAGCAGCAGGGCGGCGGCTTTTGTGTCGTCTTTTCGGGCAGCGATATGAAGAGCTGGGAGACGCACTTTTCCTTTGGTGTCATTCTCTAGCAGGAGTGAAACGACCTGGTCATGACCTTGCTGCAAAGCTACTGCTAACGGTGTGAAGCCATCCTGCAAATAAATGGATGGATCAAGATTGGCACCAATGGATAGATTCTTTTTCAATTAAATTAACAGATAAGACGGCAACCAAGTGACCAAGTATCAATTTTTGTTTTGGGTTATTAACGCTAACAACATCTTCAGGTGGACATATATGTGAAAAGACATTTTCAAAATATATATATAACCAAAGCAAAAAAAACAGTATGAAATTTGTAATAAGTTTATGAGTAATGCCTTTTCAACATACATTAACTGGGAAAAATTTGAAAATATACAAAAGTACTACATAAAAAAGCAAAAGATGCCATAATTTCAATACACATAAAATAATCTCGGGTTAAATCCAGGCAAAAATTTCAAAGGAGTTCATTTAGATAAGATGTAAAAATTTCCACTGATATTTTAAAGCTGGGGTATATATATGCCTGTCTGGTTCATTACTGTGCTGGGTTGCCAGTCATATATTAATATTTGGTGCTAAATCAGTATAAGTGAATTAATGAACTGTAATCATTGCTGTCTTAAAAAAGGTCTATATGAAAGACTCTTGGCTTCTCTGACCAATGAGGGAAAGTTGACACAGGGATCATGCAAAGCGTCACTTTATTTATTTATTCTGATTATTTTTTTCTTTTAAAATTGTATTGTAAATTAACAAATTATAGTTGTAAATATTTACAGGGTACAAAGTGATGTTATGATTTATGAATACAATGTGGGATGATTAAATCAAGCTAGTTGACATATCCATCACTTCAAATACTTATGTTTTGTGGTGAATACATTAGAAATTTATTCTCTCAGCAATTTTGAAATGCAGCATACACTATTGCTAACTGTATTCACTATACTGTGCAATAGCTGTCAAAAAACCCCCCATTCCTCCTAAGACTTTGAACCTTTTTGTCAATATCTCCTCATCACCCTCACCCCGCAGCCTATGGTAATAACCACCATGCTACTCGCTGTTTCTATGAGTTTGATTAAAAATATGACTTTAGAATAAATTCAGACATAAGTGTGCACAGGTACATTTTGAGTTACCCTGAGACTTAATAAAGAGGACACAGCTACAGATTTCACTGTGGTTAATTAATTTGAGATGATTTTGTGTTGCTGGCTGCAAAGGGTAGAAAATCCTAAGACGGGCTCCCAAATTGTAATTCTGTAATGCTTTCATTATTATACATTCAAAAAAGACATTTAAAAATTATTTTTACTACAGAACTGGCAAGCGAGTTACATATTATTTTATTTGAGTCATGATATTTTATTTCTGCAGTCCCTGTGGTACAACTAGAGGACTGCTCCAATAGAAGAGCATTTGCGAGACACATAGGTGCTCATATGCACGTGGGTACATACTGGTGCCTTCCTAAAACATCCCTTTCATCATTCCTTCTCTTGCTGGGAAATAGATAAGGGCTCCTACAATTCATTTGACTTGATTCAAACCAGCACACTTATATTCAAGGATGTGTGAAATATTGACCCAAAGCACCTAAGGGACAATACTGCATGGTCTCTTCCCATATAAATCCTTTCTGCCAGTTCTCCTTACTAATTATGGATGTGCAGACTAATTCCTACCCATGCTATTTCTCCCATCCTGAAATGCCCTCCTCCTCTCTCTATGAATACAAATCCTATCTACCTACCCTCTATGCTTCAAGATCCAACTTAAATGCCATCTGCTTCTTTCAACTTTACTACCCAAGGCAACAGAAAAAGAATAACGTCACCAAAGTAACCAGAAAGACAGTCTCTGAAGACTTAAGTAAGATAACAAACAGGAAAAGGCTGGATACAACCAAAATAGCACCTAAATGATACCACTGGTTTACACTTAAAGACAAAGTTTAGACTATAATGTTGTAAGAAAAGTAGTCTACATAACAGGGTAAATATATGATCTCATTTTCATAAAAATAAATATGTATGCATATTGTGACCCTGTGTAAGCAATCTAGATGAATAAAACATTATCTCTAGGGAAAATTGACCGAGACTTTTTCTTTTTGCTTTTTTATTGTACTCTCTCATTTATACAATTTATTACTTCTGCAAAAAAAGAAAAATGCATTGTTTAAAGGAGAGAGTGGTAAAAGGAAAACTGCATCTTAACAGTTAGTTTTGCATCTCACTTTAAAAACCTGAACAAAACCTAATGGGTAAAACAACAGCCCGCTTTTGTTCTGAATCAAAACAAAATGACCACATTTCTGCTGATGTGAATTTTTAAATTCACAGGACCTATACATAAAGGAAACTACTTTGCACCAGAAAATAAACTGCAACTGAGTCAATTAGCACTGACGAGAAACTGTTTCCTTCATAAACCAATTAAAGACACAAAGCTACCAGCTCTAAGGTGTTAATAGCTAAAATTAGCAGTTCCAGATTTTGTTTCAAAACCAAGTTTAAATGGTTTGGTTTGCTTCGTACAGTTGTCGTAAGAGAATAATAAGAGCAGAAAGGAAATGTGATGGAAGCTACTTGAAAAAAGAGTCCATGCCCCAGTGGCTCAAGGATATACTTTCACTATCTTGTAGAGTGTCTGACACATAATAGGTGCTTAATAATTACTTGTAGGATAAATGAACAAATTTACCTCATGCTTCAGTATCTTAATTAGCAAAAGGAAGACAATATATGGAAAAGATGTGCAGTACATAGTAATAGAAAAACAAGTTTTACAAACCACAATCATGCCAAAGACGTGCTGCATATATATAAGAGATGAAGTGTGCCAGGCTTACTGAAAAGAATACATTTGAAAGAATCTGGCAAGATCATATCAGTTAGTAAATTAAAATTTTTATTAAAGACTATTTAAAGAATCCTTTGTTTACTTCCTACTGTCTGTTCTGTAAATATAGACTTCTGTATAAATTATAGCAACATCATTGCTAATGAGAGAGCAATACTGTAGTTAGAATATCATATGAATAAACTGTCTTATTTCTTGAACATTTATTGTTTTTTTACCTTTAAACTATAAAAATGATAACATGAAATTAACATAAAGGTGTGAAAACTTTTTTATATATGTCCTTTGGCAAAGGACAAGCAATGATTTGAAGATCTCACATTCTATTTTTCTGTAAGTTAGTCATAGTACTTTCTGGACTTTGAAAACTTAAAAAAAAGTACTAGAGCACTCTGAGTTATTCATGATCGTTTACAAGCTAATTCTAATCTACTAGCAAATTGGGGTTATGTTTGCTTCTTAAGGAGAGATACTAAGTGATCTTTATATCACAGTGTAAAGAGTACTGCTCGATCATCACAGACGAAGAAAGCTATAGAATCACTTTCATTAGGATATTTATATTACTTGGTTATTCCCATCTGAAACAGAAACCTGTTTTCTCTTAACTAACAATTCAACCCCATACCCATTCTCCCAGCACCCCATGGCACAGTCTGTGTATGAGGCACTGTGCTCAGACTAGCTACTCCTGAGCACGAACAGAGGCACAGCTCTACATCTAGTAAATATTTATTCTTTTCCCATTAGAGATGGGATCTCGCTATCTTGCCCAGGCTGGTGTGCAGTGGCTATTCACAGGTGCATCATAACGTCCTACAGCCTCCAAGTCCTGGGCTCAAGTGATTCTCCTGCCTTAGCCTCCTGAGTAGCTGGCACTACAGGTGCAAGCCCCCATGCCTGGCTAAGTGTTTGTTCTTTTAATGTCATCAAAAGTAGTTATTTTCAAACTAGTTTTAAGAATATTATTGTAAAAACAGCACATTCTCATGACAGAAATCCCCAACAGTACTGATGGGTACAAAGTAAAAAGTAAGGCTCCTTCATAATTCTCAGAGCAAATCACTGATAACAATATACTATGGACATTTTCGTATATCAGTACATAGAATTTCGTATCATGTTCACCAGTGCTGAATAGCATACTATTGTATACCAGCATTTACTAAATAGGTTCTGATTGGTGCATATTTAGATTCTTTTCAGTTTTTAAAAATTGTTATTATGTTGATGAACATTCTTATATACCATTTTTGAAGCCTAATGCAAATATACTTCTAAAACATATTTTTATATATCTAACATTTCTGAAATATAAATTCTTAGAAGTGGAATTTGTAAGTAAAAAGGCATGTAAGTATTCATTTTTGATAGTTACTGCCAAATGTTTTGCAAAAATGTTGCAACCAATTATCAATTTCACCAATATTGTAGGAAAGTTCTGGTTTCCTCTCCCCATCAAATATTTTTAACATTTTTTTAATCTAAAGATTAGGTCTCATCTTTTATCTGACTAATAAATTCATATTTCTTTGACTATACGTGAGGGTGAGAATATTTTCATATATTTATTGTCATCTATATTTCTTTTTGTGTGAGCTGTCTCTTTATTTATCTAGTGGTTTTCCCAGAAGGTATAATCTCTAAAGCTGGGTGAGGTTAAATGTGATAACTCTATTGCCATCTTTCCTGTGCCATTCAGGAAACACATCAGCGTGCAAGTAAGAGTAGTGGTTTTAGACAGGGATAATCTTGCATCTGCTCTAATTCACTGTTGTGTTAAAAATAAATTATACCTAAATATTGGTCCTTTATTATTAAGTATAGATTCCTAGTTACATACTTAAGTGATCATAACCGTCCATCCAAATTAGTTTAAATAATAAACTACATTACCCAAGATAGTATCAATGACTTAAATTCCTATTTTTAAATAATAATTCTACTCAAGACTGCAAATTTCCTTTTCAAATACCACTTCTATTTAATACTTAAAAATGTACAGTAGTTTTGTTTAGAAGTATATATTAGATCTAATTAGTTAACTTTAAAAATATACAAATCCAATCAGTATAATTAGGCTAACTTAAATTTGGAAAAAACAGATTTAAAACTAATGTTTACTGAAAAAATATTTCAAAACACTGGCTGCCTTTGAGGCAAAATTATAAGGGACAGAAATGTATTCTCAAGCAAACATGTTAAATATTAAAATAATAGCTCAATTATAGGGTAGAACCAGACATTTAGGAGCAGAAAGGGTATCTATACAATGAAAGATTATTACAGATTAAAAATAGAATTTCCAGTGTATTTCATAAAATTTATGAACCCACACATTAATATACAACTGCAACTGAAATATGAGTGGTACAAATTCTCAACTCCATGTTTTCAAAAACACCCTATAAATATGTAAACTTACCCACATAAAAAACCAAAGTGTCTTACCTCTGTGGCTAGGCTCTGGCTTGCACCATTGTCAAGAAGAAACTTGACAACTTCCAGGTGGTTTTCCTGGGCTGCCATATACAATGGTGTGAAACCATTCTGAAAAATAAGAAATAAATGTTTGTCTGCAGCTTCCCAGAACTGATCTATTTTTCCATGGTACTGATGATATATGCTCTAAAAAATGCTCACATATAATAAATTTAATAATGCTTTTACGTATTCATATTGATTAGAAAACCTAAACACCATAGTTTAAGCAAAATTTATAATTTAAGTATAATTTACAATTACACTTCATAATTTGAGTGTAGATCATAGTTAATAGTTCATAGTTAATAGTCTATGTATAATTCAAAGTAATTTACATACTTTAGGTAAATAATTACATTCATTTAGTCATCAGCCATTTATTGAGAGCCCGCCATGAGTAAAGATTTTACTAGATGCTATGAGGATATGAAGAAAAACATATTTGGTCATTGTAGCTCCCAAGCGTCAATTATCTATTTTAAATAATTATGTAATATTTTCACATAAAAGTAAGCATCTGAAATAGTTCCAACTTGGAAAGGAATTTATGTTAATATCAAATAGCTTCAAACTTACTGTGGGTGCTGTCACTTAGAGCAAAAAAAAGGAATACCAATTTGCAGAATAGTAAGATTCAATCTAATTAGTAGCCTCTTTTTTGTAGGTTTCCTTTTCTTACATTTTTTGCAAAGGCATAGCATTTTTATATCCAGAATATATATATATTCATACATGCACACATATACGTATACATACACATTTAGTATGTTTGTGTGTATATGCTTGTCTGAAATGTGTTTACACTGCAAAAGAACTTGGATCCAAGCAAATTAATGTTCACATTACACTTTAAGTTTCTTATTTAAAATGTCACATGTGTTTATTCTCTAGAAGAATGTATTTCACATCTATGAAATACTATAATATTTAAAAATCATATTGCAAGATATAAGCATCAAAACATTTCTCAAACTATAATATATTCTCTTTGAATACATTTTTTTTTTCAGATAGGGTGGTGCTTTGTTGGCTGAGCTGGAGTGCAGTGGCATCATCATAGCTCACTGCAACCTCACACTCCTGGGCTCA
>VBSM01003143.1:34553041-34756984 GCA_008086735.1 Cheirogaleus medius
GGTCTTGCTCTGTCACCCCGGCTGGAGTGCAGTGGCATCATCATAGCTCACTGTTACCTCGAACTCATGGGCTCAAGCAATCTTCCCACCTCAACTTCCCAAGTAGCTGGGACTACTGGCACGTGCCACCATGCTTGGCTAATTTTTTTATTTTTTGTAGAGATAAGGGTCTCACTACATTGCTCAGGCTGGTCTCAAACTCCTGGCCTCCAAAAGTGCTGGGATTAAAAGCATGAGCCACTGTGCCCAGCCTGCCCTTCTTTTTGAGTGCTTGTCATCCTATGGTTATTACCAGAAAACTAGTCATTTTCTGAATGACCATGTTCTTGTTCATTTTTTTATTTTTAAAATATTTGCTTATTGATACATAATTCACATATCATAAAACTCACCCTTTAAAAGTGTATAATTCAGTGGTTTTTAGTATATTCATAAAAATCAGGCAAACATCCCCACTATCTATTTCTAGAACATTTTCATCACCCCAAAAAGAAGCTCCACACTTGTTAGCAGTCACCCCCCATTTGCCCTTAGGAACCACTCATCAGTCTCTGTCTCTATGGCTTTGCCTACTCTGGAGACTCCATATAAACAGAATAATGCAATATGTGGCCTTGAATGGTATTATGCTGTTTCTGCTGCCCGTATTGATAAAATGTTTTTGGTGAGGTCTTCATGATAGAAATTCCAACTTTACAGTGACCATTTGTGGTGTGTGGGTGTTTATTTTATTTTGCTTTAGTTTTGGTCAACCAGAACCTGTATCTATTTCCCCTTCACATGACAATGTCACCCCTATTTTGTTTTGGAGAATTGCCGCTTCCCCATTATATAAGTAGGACTTGTCTTGGTTGGATTTTGAGACAAATCAGCCTGCCCTTGGTTAATTACAGGGTGGACACATGCAGGAGATCTTCCATTTGTTCTTGCAGGTCTACCCTCTATCCTCAACTCTGTTCTCCGCACAACTCCCTCTCCCCAGCCTTGATTGACCTGTAGGAACCAAATCCAAGGGCAAGCTTGCTCTCTGGCTTCTGGCTAGCTAGGTTCTCCCGCTCTCCACCTCAGCTGTCTGCTTTCCAGAGAGTTCCAAACGTTTCTTTAGCCTTCTAGTCTCTGTGTTCCTCATCTAAATCTAATACATTCCCTTTCGTGCTCAGGTTTCTGCTCCCATAGTCCAAATAACCCAAATTAAACAAATTTTTATCTATCAAGAAATGATCAACAAGGCATGAAAACACATCCATACTATTTAGTTATGATTCTAGGGAGAAAATCAGACATATTCTTTGGAAAGAGTGAAGTAAAAATATTACCATCACTCCCTAGCTCAAAGAGGTTGAGGCACCAGAAATTTAATGTGTTGTCGTGGGACAGCCTACAGCTGTAATGATTTTCTGTGAAATGGCACCTGGATTAGGAGAATGGTCAGATTTCAAAAAGAATGTTATTCTTCCCTTAAGAGAAAAAAAAAATACACCATTATTTTCATATTAATTTCCTAACTTAGAAAATTTCCAAAACAAAGCTGGCTAAGAAGGAATATACGGGTGCCCAATTTACATTTTCTTTTCTGTAGCAACAACAGATTAAATTCTCAAAAGGCAGAGCAGCTTAAGACGGAGTGAGTGTGCTATTTGAAGTCTGATTTTATCCAGCATCTTCAGTACCTTCTGCTCTGAATGTTTAGAGTGGTGCTATTATAAGCATGCAAATCTGCAGACTTATAATTCTGTAGATAGTACTGAGGCATGCTGTCTAATACCCACCAAAATAAAATGAAATAAGTCCTCCTGTGATTTTGTTTAAATAAGGGCTTACATTTCATCCATGAAATTTTCCTATTTATTCTAGTTTCTTATGGCCAGCCTCTGTATATCATAAAACACTGTTCTTAATTAAGATGTTAAAGGCATGGTGAAAGATTTGCACTGATTCATGTATCATACTAATTTTGTGAAAGTCAGTTAGATTAGCGGTGTGATATAATGTCACAGGTCAAAGAGGCTCTATCTGAACCATACCCATCTGTCTGATTTTGTCAGGATCTGACTTTTTCCACCATAGGGAATATCAGGGTATACGGACAGACCAAGGAGGCACTGGTTTACCTAAAGGATCTTGCATTTGTTAACACCACTATGAAAATCTGTTCATTTAGAATACTCTGATAGTTAAAATACTATCTGAGACAGACTTTGCTTCTTTATAAACAGAGTTGGTGCTTTATGTTATAGAATAAAGACAAAGAAGGAGAGTAGAGTGAGGGATGCCATTTGATTCAGCAGTTTGAGGTTTTTCAACAGCAAATCTTGTTAATCATGAGTGCTGTATTTGGTACAAAGCATTAAGGACTTAAGAGTAGAATTCTTTTTAATCACAATTTAATTTGTCACTGTTAATTTGGCTGTGAATTTCTTTCTCAGGACAAGACTAAATGATTACTGGAATATTGAATAGTATAAAAAAGGGCTGCTGCAATGGCTCACGCCTGTAATCCTAGCACTTCGGGAGGCCAAGACAGGAGGACTGCTTGAGGCCAGGAACTTGAGACCAGCCTGAACATGAGCAAGACCCCTGTCACTATTAAAAAAAAAAAGTTAACTAACTTGTTAAGACCTAAGACCAAGGCAGTGAGAAAAATTAGTTTAATATAAAATCTACAAATTCCTAGTTCATAGAGCCTTAGTTTATAAGATCAGAACTTGACCTGCTCAACATCATTTTTAAGATAAGGAGAATTTTTATATTCAAGGACAGTAAGGGGCTCTCTTTACACTATTTCTTGACGATTAACCATTGCCTATAGGTTAAAATTTCATTGAGATAGAGATGCTGTATTTCTTGAATATTAATATTCCTGTGATGTTTTATGTGCTGCTGCCCAAATGGAGTTTGATCTTATTTCATGGCATCAATGCTTATTGTTTTTTATAAAAGTTCTTATTGCAAAGCTGCTACCAGGAATTATCATGGAAACTCCATGCTGCTGCACCGTCATCTCATTATTTATTCTATCCACAGAACAATGCAGTTCAGAAGGTGCATGAAGGCAGGTGTCCAGACGAAGGGTGAAATGCTTTGCTATGCAATGTGTGGTGGGAATTCCAAGCACAACTGCAAGTGCCAGGGAATTTCACAGCCTAAGTTCTTCTCCCTCACTGCATCGTAAGTGTGGAATGTGTATAAATCGACATTAAAACTGGTTAAGATTTTATTTCAACTGCAGCTTCTCCGAAATATTGCAGAGCAGGTCTTAAAACTATGGCTGCTCTAAGCATTAGTCAAGAATGTGTGTAATATTCAAAAGGAGGAGGTTTATTTTTTCTCTCTTGGGAGAAAAAAAAAAAGGAAATGAAAATAGATCAAAGAGTTTTCCTACTATCTCAGAGCCTAAAACTATCTAGACATTTTTTAGTAAAACAAATAATAGGAGCACTTTGAAAAAATCAGTTTAAAAGCATGATGCTTCTATCGAAGCCAGGTGGTCTGTATCTGTCTCAAAGTATTATACTTGGCATATATATTCAACTTCATGTCATTTCTTTCTGGAAACAGCGTTATTACTCCAAGTGAACTCTCATAGGGAATTGGAATAATTGGTATGGACAATGTAACAGACTTCTAACCACAGGGAACTAGAAAGAAATTAGAGTAAATATGCAAGAAACCAGGCAGTTAGAAGCACTGTTTAGTTCCTTTTCCATGACACTGACATTTAATGGCATTAGAACTATCACTGTGTCTTTGGTAAATGGGGGAGGAAGTCACTGCAATTCTGTGGACCCATAAAACAGAGGAGACTACTGTTATCCAAAGATAATCGGTACTGAAAAAGGCTGATGAAATCAAGTGTGCTTAAAACAGAGATCAGAAGGCCACAGTAAATAATGAAAAAAGTGTGAGACTTACTCTTGAGGATAAAACTAGAAATAGTAAAAGTAGGTTTATATGATTTAACAAAACATAGGCTATAACTGCATTCATGTATGAGCTCTCAGAAAGAACAAAAACTAAACCAAGTGTGATTTTCGTAGAGAAAAATTGTAATTTTCCCAACAATAGCATATGATATCTTGACATCCTTCACTTTTTATTTTCACAACATAAGCAAAAAAGACAATTTTTTGCAAGAAGTATTTGAGAACCAAAGATCTCATTTATCTTTTTTTCTTCATTTAATCTTTGGATTTTCAAGTCATTCCTATATGAAACACCCATCAGGAAATCAACCTAGCTCTTCAAATGCTGCCTGGCCTAATGCTGCCAGAATGCCATGTACCCGCAGCTCAGCTGTGCACCCCAAAGTGCTCCGACATCACTTTCTCTGACTTCATAAAATCCTGTGTCTTTGGAAAAACTTGCAGTTTTGTTCTGTAATCAATTTGTTCAATATCCAACATCCTGGGGGAAACACTGAAAAATCAGCGTAGATGTCAGCACTCAACTGGAAGAAATATTTGAGTGGGAACCAGTTTTAAAAGTGATCATGTCCTTAGTGGATATTTTTGTGTTATGATGATGTTTGCTTTCCTATACTGGAATAATGAGGACCTGTGTAATTCAATCAATAAAGTGAAGTTAATTCTTTTAAACTCAAAGTCTACTAAATGATAATCTAATGATGTTCTTCTTAGAACTTCAAGCAAGACTGTGTGAGATGTTTAGGAGGATCTATATTCATTAAAAAGAAATCTGGAAATTCTAAAACTTGAGGATTTTTAAAGTTTCTTGTACTTTTTTTAAAAAAAATATGTTTCAGAGAGCAACAAAGATAATTTAGTTATTAGCAAAAAGGAATTAAGTAGTTTCTTTCTTTTTTCAACTAGAGTACTGATACATTCTGAAATTCTAAGAGCATTTTCTCAGTTATCAGCATCCCTATTTCCTTTGTAGGTTAAATACAGATCCTGGACCTGAGCTAGCATCATAAAAGTATATCCTAAACATCTGTGTCTATGATTATCAGTCACAGAGTTTCATAAATGGACCACTTTTAAAAACCTCTACCTTATACATGTGTATTGCAAATGAGGATACAGATGAACTTAAATAATTTGCAATACTATTACTATTTAAGTATAGCTTTTAAGTTTGGTGTTCTTACAGGATATGTGAATCAAGCAAGCACCTGACCCAAAGAACATTATTTGCAAATCAGAACAAAGTTTCTTTGCAATAAAGTTGTAAATTTACCTGAGATTGTGCATTGACATTGGCTCCATTTGTAACCAAGACCTTTACCACCTCTGCTTGCCCAGCCAAAGATGCGATGTGCAACGCTGTGTTTCCTTTCTGTGAAATGAAAAGCAGGATACATCAACATACCCACCTTTTGAATCCTTCTATGTTCATAAGTTCCCCCAAAGAAAACAAAGGTGACAAGTACCTCATGAGAGTTGTACCCTGATTCTTACTGAGGACTGAATCCATATGGAATTTCGCAAGTATTACAAAAAGTATTAAATATGTGATACTGACCTTTGTAGCTGCATCCACATTGGCTTCTCTTTGTAGTAGTTCAGAAACAACTTCCACATGGCCTTCTTTGGAAGCAAGATGGAGCGCATTCAACCCATTCTGATTAAAAGCGAAGGGAAAGTTTTACTTAGCACATTGAAAATAGAGCCATAAATAGCCTACCAAGAACCCCTGAGATGACATCCCACTGACAATCACTTGCACATGTGCGGTGCAGGAATTTGAATTAGGAATAAAAGTATTTGAAAACTAGGTGGGTTGTTCCACTATCATTATGTACTAAATTTTAGGAATTAATTATTAAGGGACATATGCTTACATTTCTGAACAGACACAGACAATAATTTGTCTAACAGACAATAATTTGACCATGTCAAGCTGGTGAAATTTAACAGAAAAAAACTCACAAAAATGAGAAATTCTTGGCAATATTTAATGAAAACTTTAAGGAGTTTAAAGTCTGGATTTTTAGAATTTTAACTAAGAAATTAAATAACGACAACCACAACCAACCTGATTGCAAATGTTGATGTCAACTCCATTTTTTATGTAGTCAAGGGCCTTTTCTAGGTGTCCTGCTCGAGCTGCTCTTAAGTAACTTGCATTGGCATCAGACTAAAAGAAAAAAGAAAAAACATTTTGATGAAAAACGCAGCTAATATGTATGTTTGTAATTTACCAGTTTAAGGTCCAAACTAAAATGAAAGTAATTGGATTATCTTATTTCTAAAATGAAAAAACAAATAAAAATTCTCTGTAAAGATACCAGGAAAAGGAAAAATTCTTTAAAAGTTAGTTTTGAGAGTACAAAGTTACCCCTTCTGTGATGTCATAACTCAATCTGAATCGAGAGAGAAAATTTCCTATAATGTATAGGTACCTTAAGTAAACATACTATTTCCAGAGAGTAAAGAGAAATCCTATAACTTCTTGGTAATTACATTGTGAATACCCCACTATTTTCTTGTAACAGAAATTTAAGATCCATTCCATTTTTCTGTAGCTAATTATTATAGCCAAAGTTTCAATTAACAGCTTCAAAAATACATTTTACATTGTTATAATAGTTTGATGGGAATTTGTAGGCTATGATGTTCTGTTGGATTCTCCTACAGCATAGCCATGTGTTGGAACGTGGATTGTATATGGAAAGCATTTATAAATGCCTATACAGATTGTGAATATACAGAAATCCACACATTTCCTAGCTAGCTAAGGCCACAGCCTGGTGAAAACTCTACTAGGAACAGCAGCCAGAGCAAAGAAATAAACAGATAAAAAATTTAAAAACAACAAAACAATACATGTAATTCATTCATTGAAAGCTTGTCACTCTGAACTCTAACATCTATAATTGCTCAGTTGAAACCAACTACTATTGAAATCTTTAATATAGAAAGAAGATGGTGAGAGAAAAGATATTGCAAAATTGGGCCTGCCAAAATTTGTAAAGGAGTCTTGCTCGATGCAGTACAACACAAAAGCAGGTTTTCCCGAAAGAGCAGCCCAAAACATCTCATCACTGGTTATGTTAATAAATGCAATCATGCAGGGTATGGCTTAAAGGAGGAAAGTGTCTTCTTTCAGCCATATGGTGAACACCACCTTCAAAGACTGTTCAAATGCCACCTCATCTGTGAAGCCTACCCTGACCTCCCAGGCAGAGTTTAATTGCTCAGTGCTCCCAAAGCATGAATTTCAATGCACTCTCTTGGTATTTATCACACAGCATGGTAGTTTTTGGTATACCTGTCCCTCTTCCACCCCAAATTGTAAGCCCCTTAAGAACAAGCAAAGGCAGATTAAGAAGCAGGCAATTGGAAAACAGCCAACATGCCAATCTTTGCGGCAAGAACGCTAATTCATCTATGGAAGTGTAACTGAGATGAAGGAAATTCCATCCCTTAGAAAAATCTTTGGTTCTGGTGTGACTTAATACACTACGAGTTGACTTGCTCAAGACCTCAAGGGAAGATCTGCTGCCTCCTGGGTTTCCCCCACTCTTTCCCTGTCCAGCAGCAAGCCTCTCTCTGAATGACTATTGCTTCCTCTAATTTGATTTGAACTGTTATCTCTTGTCTTCTTATTTCTTATTTTATTTTACTAAAACCTATGGGTGCTCCTAGACACCTGACTCAATGGCTTCGTTTATGGTCTCTGGTATTCATCTTCAGATCATAGCAGATTATCAACTTAAATTGCTGCTGCTGCTGCTGCTGCTGCTGCTTGTTGATGTTAATAAAGTCTGATTTTGACAAAGGACAGATCAAAGTTTCCAGGAATTTAAAGAAAAAATAAAATGCAGTCTTTAAAGAGGTTTCCTACTTTGAGGTTAGTTTTTTGTTTATGAGTTCATTTAGAACTAAATTAGCTATGCAAGGATGGCTCATTGTACCGTAAAATCTCATCTTTGTGCCTGCTCGATGACTTATCAGTGAATTTGCCCAGAAGGGCTCTGATGCTGTTCTGGGAACAAATGACATCAGTCTGCCTGGATATTTCAACTGCCAGAGATAACAACTGTGAGTGAAGCATCCCAAACTCTGACTCCGAGTACATAAAAACAGCAGCTAAAGCAGTTAAAAAGAGGTGTTATAATTCAAAGGGAAAAGGCTTTGAATTGATTCCAGATCTGAAAAGGTTTAATAATTCTACACACCATCTATTTTCCTCTTAAGTTTCCTCAGAATTTTCCCATCCACTAAAACCACTAAAACATAAAACAACCAGTATAAAACAAAACTTCTAATTCAGTGGTTCTCTTGAGACTAACGATGGTTATAAATGAATTATCTTCCTTCAACAATTGAACATATATGCGCACACATACATACACACACAACAAATCTGCGTATGCATCACATCACTTCACTTGGCTCAGGACTGCTAAGCCTGCTCATGGATTTGTATTTAAGAACTCCTGCTCTAATGATAAAGAATTCTCTGGTGGAAACCTTCATTATATCTATTTCACCCAATGACCCTGGTAGCAAGTAGTTCTCTGAGGCAGCTAATGTATCACCTCAGAACTTTAGGAGGTACAAGAAGGGACAAATATTCATCTTCAATTTTTTCAGCCCTCTGTTACATACCAACATGCTCACCACACCAAAACCATAACCACAACCCTCTTTATACCTCAGAGAAAAAGGGGGAAAGGAGGGAGGAAAAGATAGAGAAAAGGTAAGAAGAAGGAAATGAAGATTGCCCTGAAGAAAATGTACAACTTAGGAAGTGAAATTACAAAGCCCACAGGAAAAAACCAAGAAGTTCTTCTTTTTATACTCAACCCACCTTCACTCAATGTAGCCACATCTTCCTTCCTCAAATATCTGTTGAATGTCAATTATGTGATAGTCATAGTGTCACTACATGGTGGTGAACAAAATAGATATGGTACGAATGATGACTCACTTGCCTTCATCTCATTGCTCTTTTTTTCTTCCAAATCACCTTGAATAAGGTAGGGTAAATATTGGATTCTTCACCATTTTTCCCCCAAATTCTGCTTATGTATAGTATATATTATAGTACTTAGATATGGCTGCTTATTTCCTTAACATAAAAGAAAAACCATGACATTTTGTATTAAGTTC
The DNA here is from genome assembly GCA_008086735.1 of Cheirogaleus medius. Taxonomy (NCBI): domain Eukaryota; kingdom Metazoa; phylum Chordata; class Mammalia; order Primates; family Cheirogaleidae; genus Cheirogaleus; species Cheirogaleus medius. The sequence goes on from VBSM01003143.1 coordinate 34,562,119, forward strand.
AGTACCAGTATGCTGCATCTTAGCTATCATTTCATCAAATAACTACAAGTAACTCTTAACAAAGGCTGTAGTCTGTTTTTTCCTCTTGAGCATTGTATCAAAACAATGCTTTTGTTGATGCTGGACCTAAAGATGCATCTAAAAATGGCTCTTGACAAATTACTATGGAAGGACACTAGGTCCAAAGAGAAGTTGGACTCTGCCACATGGAAAGTCACAGAGGAAGTCATTGCCTAAGGAGTTAGTTGGCACAGAAATGAATATAAACAGGTTGGTCAGCATTTTTTTTCCCTCTGGGTGACCATAATCTGAAGAATTTGGAAAACGAAAATTTCTTTTGTCATTATTTAATGTCTTATATACTTGGCCATTTTACTAGAAAGAAATGTGAAGCATGTGTGTTTTTCAAGGAAATAGCTTCAGGGAAGGAGTCAATTGTTATTATAAATTAATCTAATAACTCAGCATTTTCACCTGCAGTGGAATATTGATATTATTCAGCAGAAAGCAGTGGTTGGAAAGAATGAACATTTCCTGAAAGCCAACTTTAATAATAACTCATAATTGATACCTCTGACTATATGCTAGACACTGTTGTATTAATAAATGTTTATATTAACTTAATTGTACTAGTCACTTAATATAATATGTATTAATTATATAAGTCCTTCTATTAATTTACTTAATCCTTACAATAGTTCTATAAAGTAGTGTAGTGAGTTGAATGATCTCCCCTTAAAATTCATGTCCATTTGGAACCTCAGAACATCACTTTATTTAGACATAGGATCTTAGCAGATATAATTAGTTAAGATGAGGTCATATTGGATTAGAATGAGCCTGAAATCCCATGACTTGCGTCCTTAAAAGAAGAGAAGACACACAGACACATAAGAGAGCAGGTGGCTAGGGGAAGACAAAGGCAGAGATTGGAGTCACGCTACCACAAGTCAAGACTGCCAGGAACCGCCAGAAGCTGGAAGAAGCAAGGAAGAATTCTCCCCTAAAGTCTCTGGAGGAAGTATGATTCTGCTGACACCTTTATTTGGGACTTCTGGACTCTAGAACTGTGAGAGAATAAATTTCTATTATTTTAAGCCACTCAGTTTGTGGTGGTTTATTATGGCAGCCCTTGCAAACTAACATAAGTAGATACGACAATTAGCTCCAGTTTATAGATGAGGAAACTGAGCTATAGAAAGGATGAGTGACTCTCCCAGGGACACACAGCCTGTGAATGGCAGGGATGCAAACCTAGACAGCCTATCTCAGGAGCCTAGGCTGTTAATCACTGCTCTAAGAAAGGGCTTAATACGTTTTTGGTCTGTTCTATATGCTTAGTAACCCTTAGTTTATTCATTCATTCATTTTCCATCCATCAGCCCATCTTTTTGTCCATCCATGCATCTTTCCACCCATCCAGTCACTGAATTAACCATGTTAGATATTTTCAGATAAATCCTCTATGGATCAGAACTCCTTGAGTTCATTATAAGGCTTAAGATCAGGGTTTCAGTGGAGCACCTGAAAAAAATGCAGACTGGAGACCCAGTGACTAACAGAGCTCTGTTCCTTTGCTTCTAAGCCTCAGAGTGGGGGTGGGGGGCGGGAATCCCTGAAGCTTATTCATACCTGACTTGCGTATTCTCTACTATTTCTCCTTTATGTCATCTTCCCAACTATGTGGGAACCAGTTGAAGGGTCAGGTGATCTTTCCTGTAAGCTTCAAGTTCCTTTTCTCTACTGCTGTCTTGTCCTGTGTCTACCAACATACTCAGATGTCTCTTAAAGATAAAAACAAAACAAAACCCCCAAATAAAATAATTTCCTTTCACTCTTCTACCCAGTACCCCTTGCAAATGATGCTCTCCTCTATTGCTCACTGTAGTAGTCTGGTTAGGAACCAAAGCACTGGAGTCCCACAGCCTGCATCTGTATCTCAGCTGCTCTCCTTATTAGCAATGTTACCTTTGTCAAGTTTCTTAACATCCATGTACCTTGGCTTTCTCAGTTGTCAAATGGGGATACAATCATCCGTTCTTAGGATAAAATTAGGTAATTCATGTAAAGTGAGCAGCAATGGGAGTGCATAGCAAACACTCAATAAATATGCATTTTGTTTTTAAGTTCTCCTTTAAATATCAAACATTTTGAAAGATTAGTTTAGGTTAATTGACTTTATACTCTTAATACTAAATCATATTTGCAGTCCTGTCAATATAGCATCTCCCATTAATCAATACAGCTCCTCTACAAAATCACCAATGACCTTCTAGTCATCAAATTCCACGACTTTTAAATCTTTTCTCTTGTAATGTTGAAACTTTTGACAGTACTGATTACGTTCTCTTTCTTGAAATTCTTCCCTTAAAGCTTCTCTCATCTTTTCTGTTCACTCCCTTCTGTTTCTCACTGCTTCAACCCATTCCAGGAAAATAGGACTTTTCCATTTTCAGAACTTGCATTTCTCTCCTTCCTGCATACTTTTTCCAGGCAACCTGATCGCTTCCCTGGCTTCCACCATTCTCTCTAAGCCTAATTCCACATCCACATGAGGCTCATTCTCATCCCAAAACATTTCTACTTCCAGGTCCCACAACTCAACAACAGCAACAACAAAAGATTACTGAGACACATAAAGTGTCCACCACTGCAACTAGGTGCTAATAACAGAGATGTGAATGATAGATTTTCTCATTTCTATTAAAAGATCCCAAGATTATCCTAGCCACCCGGGCATGCAACCTTGGTGTGAATGAATCTCGGATTACTTGTTTTCCTTCACTCTGTCCCTCAAACCCCCTTCCAGAAAGTTACGTGTATGCATCCGATCCAATATTCTATCTTGAGAGCTTTTTAAGTTCTCCATTTTCCTTTAAAAAAAGTATTTATCATGATGCATATCATACATAGAAAAGAGTACATAAAATATATATGAACAGTTTAAAGAAAAATCATAAAACAAACACCCACATACTCATCAGTCCGCTCAAGAATGAAAGTTACAAGTAGCTTTGAAGACTTCCAATGAGCACTTTCTTGAGTGGTTCTCCTAAGGCATCCTCTGTTCATTAATCATTCTCATGCCTTTCTTTATAGTTTTGATATCTATGTATACCTCCCCAAGGTAAATATTATGTAGTTGACTTAGTCTTTTAGTACTCTTAGAGTCTTAGTACTCTGTATAACTATAATCATACATTATGTATCCTTCTGTGACATGCTTCATTTGTCTGATGTGTTTCTTACAGGCATCCATGCTGACATGTAACTATGTAGCCAATTTATCATTGCTACTGTAGGAGATTCCATTATGTGATTATAGCACAACCTATTTATCCACTGTAGAGTTGATGGATGTTTGTGTTGTTTTCAGTTTGGGTTTACTATGAAAGATGCTGCCATTACATTCTGGTACCAGTGTGGGTACATACAGGAAAGAATTTTTTAAGGTATATATCTAGGATCATAAATACTGGGTCACTGGCTATGTACTCATTCAACTTTACTAGTTAATTGTATTTCAAAGTAAATGCACCAATTAACATTTCTATGGTTTGTGACTGTTGATCGCAAACTCACATTTCTTAGAAACTAATCTTTGGTAATTCTTTAACGTCTGGGTTAATGTTGCCATATTCCAAAGAGGAATTTGAGACTGCTTCTGCTAGTTGTCTAGAGGCACTATCAATTCAAGATTACTTTAAAAATAAATGTTTGGCTTGAGGGATTTTTGTTTTTGTTTTTGTTTTAAAGATTACATAGATAAATTTAGACCTCCAACTGGTATAGATATGAGGGATTCCTTGTGGTTACAAATTCTCAGGAGATATTTTTTTCTTCCTTCCATCTGGTGACAAATGGAGATAAGCAAGTTTTTGCTGTATGTTCCATATGGTGGGTTTATTTCCTGTCCACCCTCATTTTGGGAGCTACCCCCTTTGGGGCCCAGCGTAATGTGGAGTCTCTTATTAGACTGTTCACCTCAGGCAATCCTAGGCTTTGTTTTCTTTACTCTGTAACCAAACGACCAAGTAAAACTGGTTCTTGCTTTCACGACATTTTTTCATCTCTGCAGATCTCTTAAAGTGCTGGTTCAGAGATGCACTTCAAAAGACTTATTTTTATCATTTTCCTAACATCTTAGCTTTCCCTAGAGCTGAAAATATGCTTACTCTTCTTTTTCTCATTCCCCCTGCTACTTAGCCAGGTTAGGACCTTGCTATATGATGTTTGGATCATTTTAAAAACCTCCAGGAGGTCGTAGTTGTCACCAGGTGAATCTGCTGGAATTACTGAGCAACGTTCAGGTGTTTACAAGAGCCACTGAGGGTTTTAAGACAAAGACAACAGTTGCAATTTAACGAGTGCCTAATGTATGTTAGGGACCTCACTTAGCATTTTACATGTATTATTATTATGCACTGTTCACTATTATACATGTGTTATCATTTCTTTCTTTCTTTCTTTTCTTTTTTTTTATTTTTTGAGACAGAGTCTCACTCTGTTGCCCGGGCTAGAGTGCCATGGCATCAGCCTAGCTCACAGCAACCTCAAACTCCTGGGCTCAGGCAATCCTGCCTTAGCCTCCCGAGTAGCTGGGACTACAGGCATGTGCCACCATGCCCGGCTAATTTTTTCTATATATTTTTAGTTGGCCAATTAATTTCTTTCTATTTATTGTAGAGATGGGGGTCTAACTCTTGCTCAGGCTGGTCTTGAACTCCTGACCTTGAGCGATCCACCTGCCTCGGCCTCCCAGAGTGCTAGGATTACAGGTGTGAGCCACCACGCCCGGCCTATCATTTATTTCTTAAATATTCAATCAAGACAGGAATCTTCATTACAGACACAGAAAACTAAATTTCATAATAGTTAAGTGGCTTGCCCAAGGTCACACAGTTATTAATAATAAGTCAGCAGCAAGGACTGAAACCTAGAACTGCTTGATAACAAGCCCAGGCGCTTTTCTCAACACCAGTGTTTTTCAAATTGAGTTCTGGGGAACCCTAGAGTTTAGAGGATAAGGTTCAGTAAGAGGAGTTGCATATGCCTATCTTCAGTTTCCTCCTCAGATCTACTCTTATCTGTTCTATATATTGCTGTTCGGTGGCATATTTCATTTGTAGAAATGTTTCTGCTTTTAAACCATAGTATTCAATCCATTTCTATGGCATAGCCTCTGAGGCCCTTTAAAACTTGCCCCAAACATCTAAGGGAAAGCACAGTCTTACAAAAAAGAAAAAGAGAAAAAAACTTGCCCCAAACAAATTTCCAACCTGAAACAAAACATAAAGGGATACGAATCTTGAAGGCAATCTAGACAGCTTGCTATTCCTTGACTGGCCCCATAATTTCTTGGCACTATGACTTCACCCAGGATGCTCCCTCTGCTAGTAATGCTCACAACCCCCCTCTATTCCCACCAAGAGACTCAACTAACACATCCTAGGTCCAGCTCAAAGGTCATTTCATATTCGCTACTTTCCCTTACAAACACTAGACATGACCCCTTCTCTCTCTGGACTCCTGCAACACTTGGTCTGTTCTGCTCAGATGTCAGCTGTCCCTTAAGGACAGACTATAATCTCTTCTAGGGTAGTGCTTGTCCTCCACCTTGAAGATGCAGTATTCTTTTCAATGACCTTATAATCTATCTGTGCAGACTGGAGTCAGAATTCACAGGAGATGAATCTGCAGAAGGTGATAAAGCAGCTCTGTGTGAGGAGCTGGATAGAGCTGGGCAAACACCTGGTAAGAGGATGTAGGATTTCAACAGGGGCCTTGGGCAGTGGTGAGAAAAAGAAAAAGTAGGTAGAGAAGTAGAGATTAAGAAATGGAAATGTTTGAGGAATGCTGAATGGGCAATCTTTACTGAGAAGAGAATTCCCCTGGGGATGAGGGGTGGGAACAGAAAGGGAGAGGTTCAGGGAAGGTTGGGAATGCCAGAGAAATCTGACTCCACTTCACCATAAGGATACCAAGAGGCAGTGAAAGATTTTGAGGGGTGGAAAGACATCATTAAAGCTACATATTAGCCCAATTAATTGACAGCAGATTAGAGTGGGAGAAAAAATAGACACAAAATCTGCTGGTCTGTGTTGTCAACCCTCCATGTCTCAAGGATCTCCTGGGGAGGATTAAAACACAGGTGCGCAAGTGCGCGCATGCGTGCGCACGCGCACACGCACGCGCACACACTGGCCACACCCCCAGAGATTGATTCAATTGGTGTGAGAAGGGACATTTTGATCAACACAGTTCAGATGATTCTAATGTGCAACCAGGGGAGAGAGCCGCTGAACTAGGTTATTGTCAAAATATGGAGAAAGACTTCTAAACCTTAACATCTCAATACCAGATTTTAAATTCTTAGGTTTCACATTTACCTCCCCCATCTCTTTCTCTTGTTCTTCAATGCTCCCCACCTTTGTGTTGTGGTTGTTGCTGTTACAGATGGGGTCTCCCTATGCTGCCCAGGTTGGCCTCAAACTCCTGGGCTCAAGTGATCCTCCCTCCTCAGCCCCCGAGTAGCTGGGACTACAGGCGCCACCACACTCGGCTTATTCTCCTCCTTTTTAAAGCAAACTTTTATAGCCAGAAACTAAAAATGTGAAACTCTGCTTGGTAGCAACTGGGTAGTAATTTTTGGTGGGTAAAGTAACACATATTTGAAAATTATTCTCAATCAGGAAAGGGATTACAGAGTATGGAGGCCTGGTTATCAAAATCTCCAGATTCCATGGTACTGATGCTGCTGATTTCTTTTCTTTTCTTTTTTTTTTTTTTTTCCTTTGGAGACAGGGTCTTGCTCTGTCACCCAGGCTAGAGTGCAGTGGTATGTTCATATAGTTCACTGCAACTTCAAACTCCTGGGCTCAAGTGACCCTCCTGCCTCAGCCTCCTGAATAGCTGGGACTACAGGCGCACACCACCACCCTGGCTAATTTTTCTACTTTTTTGTAGAGATCAGGTCTTGCTCTTATTTAGGGTGGTCTCGAACTTCTGACCTCAAGCAATCCTCTCAACTCGGCTTCTCAGAGCGCTAGGATTATAGGCGTGAGCTGCCGCGCCTGGCCAGTATTGCTTCTTAACTTGTGATTTCGGGTACCTGTTACTGTTTTGACATATTACCATAAATGGAGCTACTTGGCAGAACTCAAAATCCAAGACTGGTATTTATTTAAAATAAGATAACTTCCAACAAAAATAAGTTAAATGACTTGAAAGTCACATTCTTCTGTGTTTAAGGATTTCGACTAGGACACAGAGCTGTGGCCCTGCCCAAACACATGGGAGGGGATGGATTTTTTTTTCCCACTAGACTAGAGCTGAATCACTAGTTATCCACTGGGACACGCCCATCCAGACAGTGCCCACTCACAGTTGCCAAATATCTTAGAACAAGATATTGTGTGCTGATATTTTATAGATATCTTTCACAGTGATCTAATTTCCCACCAATTTCAAAAGAATGCAACCAATTGCACAACCAAAAACAACTGTGACATTCATGCCACAATCTGCTGCCTGTCAATAAAAACCCTGGATCTTTAGGAGATTGATAGTTCTTCTCCCCGCCAAGGGTCATTAGGTCTATGTTAGCAAATACATTCCTTTTAGGTGTGTTTTAGGGGGTGGGGTGCACAGATCTTAACTAAAAGAGAACATTATGTGTGTCTTTTGCATGGTAAGTGCCTGAAAATACTTGAGCCCTTTTAGTTAGGGAAGATCTTGCATTATTAAGATTTTATTCTTTTTTGATAAATTGCTACCCAATTATTTGAAATAAACCAGCAGTTTTCATCCATAGATCGGCCAGAAGAGTAATAAGGGGGATGGTGATTTGACCAATAAGAAAACTGCTTCTAAAGGCTATCTATGTTTATAATCACCATTATCAAAACCAACAAAAGTAAAAGGGGCTGCCTCCACAGATTCTCTCTGATCGCTACAAGGCTGCCTTTGTCTGCAAGGATTTTGCTTGGAAGTAACCTCAGTTCATCCCTGAAAATGAGGTCACTATCCCCTAACACATGTTAGGCATGGTTAGCATCTTTACACTGGGACCTTTGCCAGAAAGGGCCCTGCTGTTGCACATTTCAAACCTGCTGGGGTGTCTGTGCACAGTGGCCTCTCTCATGCTCAAAGGCAAAACAACATTCCCATCTTTATCTTTAAATAGAGGGGAGTGGGAACCAGTTAAAAAAATACAGTGCTGGCAGGCTTTTGTTTTTGTAAAGGCAGTGTTTTTAAGAGATTTACCTTGCCATATGCTGATAAAAGTCACTCTCATCCAGTCTGTCTCCTACGATCTGGTCTACATCAAAAGGAAGATCGAGAATCCAGGCCCTGTGGGATATTTTTTTCTCACCCAGAATTCAGACCCCTAAAAATTCTCTTGAAGACTGATTAGCAATAAAAATAAATACAGAGAAGAAAGATCTTTCCCACAGGGGGAAAAAAACACATGTTGGGGGATGGTGGTGGGTGGGAGGGTATTTCCAATATTCTTGAACATAAAGTTGATTATGTTCAGCTGCAAAACAGGATTTGAGTTTGTCTTAAATGTTCTGAGAATGTGAAGTATGATCTTAAAGAGCCAGTTTCACCTGCTTCTCAAGGGATATAAAACCATAGGATCAGGAGAAGAGAGTTTGCGTCTTAATAATATCAGGTCAATACCAGTCTGTGGCAAAATTTCAAACTATTTTGACCTGAAACTTCTGTTTTCCTCACACTGTGGAAGTTGCAGGCCATCTTAATGTGCTGTGCACATAGAGTCACTATTATATGTTAGGCAGAATGCTATCAATGATGTTAGGAATTGGTAGAATGATTTGACGAGATGACAGGCAAGTTTCCTCCTGCCCTAAAAGCTCCACGATATTATGCAATGTGTAAACACTCCTATTGCTAATGGTAAGTGGTTGATTTCCCAAATAAGCAAAGATGGGAAAGTGTTCATAAAAGTTCTGTTGTGGCCAAGGTACCTAATACAAGAGAATGAAAATGGGTATAAATCTTTACCTAAGATATTTTTCAAATCTAAAATTAAAGCAAAACTAACCATTCACTTTATTCCATTCAAAGAAATTTTAGGAAAGGACAAGTTTGTCTTTATTTGCATAAGGATGAAGCTAGCTAAGGGACACATTAACTTTAAAATTAATAAAGTGTGCTGGGCACGGTGTGGCTCATGCCTGTAATCCTAGAATTCTGGGAGGCTGGGGTAGGAGGATAGCTTAAGCTCAGGAGTTCGAGACAAGCCTGAGCAAGAGAGAAACCCCGTCTCCACTAAAAATAGAAAAGTTAGCCAGGCGTGGTGGTGCATGCCTGCAGTCCCAGCTACTCAGGAGGCTGAGGCAAGAGGATCACTTGGGCCTAGGAGTTTGAGGTTGCTGAGCTACGATGATGCCACTGCATTCTAGCTAGGGTGACAGAGCAAGACTCTGTCTCAAAGAAAAAATTAACAAAGTGTTTCATTTTGGTTATTCCGAAATGTAAAGATTCAAATATGTAACTAAGCCTGGAAAATAACCACAGATGAAGAAACCATTTCTGAAAAGTGTGTTTTGCAGGTATTTTCTTTACCAGACTTGTCTGAAACCTCTGCTGTGTTTGGACATGTTTCTGGTTATCTCTTGGGACAAAGCAGCACCAGAGAAATAGCGTTAATGATAATACGTTGCTTTGGAAAAAAACAAGTCTATCCATGGCTTGCTTGGAAAAAAACAAGTCTATCCATTATACATGCCGTTATACATGCTTCTCGGTGCTCCACGATTCAGAACATGTAACAGCTCCAGAAAAAATTTTTTTTCTATCTTAATACACACAAGTAGAATATTACTATAAGGAAGATTTAGATTTTTGGAAATTTTAATCATGTTTATTTCAGATAATTATGTCCCCAATGAGTTAAAACAAGAATGCAATCGAAGGTGGAATAAAATAGGTAGCAGTTAATGTTGGTTTGTAATCCATACATCTTGTGGATGACATGTCCCCAACACAAGACACTGAAAGCCTTTTCCCTTTGTTAAGCGGAAGGCACATGCTGAACAAAATAATGCAGAGCCGCAGTGGTCTTAAACTTTCTGGTTATCAGTCATCCCTGCCTTTTTCCTTTCGGTGCCTCATCTGGTTCATCTGCCTCAATTATTTCCCCCATGAACACATCTTTTAAGAAATTCTCTTTTGCTCTCCCGTGAGCTAGGCTGCCTTAGAAATACCTGATGCGTAACCTGTGCTCCCCTATTCACCAGGGAAAGCGGCTGTCTTAACCAATCAGGCTCTCCCGCTCCTGGGAGGGTCAGTTGGCATGCATCCCATCATGCCTTCGTTTACAATCCTGTCATAGCTCCAGGCCTTTATGTACCCGCCTTCCACTCACTTCAACAGTGTTTACTAAATAATCTTGGGGTACACAGCCCTGAACTCATAGACTGGTAAGCAAAGATTCAACATAGTAATGATGAAATCTTAGTCTTGCTTTGTATTGAACAAACAAATGTACAATTACTTTTTACGTGTATCTTAGTTTTTGAGGTAGGTAGAAGCCACAATATCATTGCTATGGCACAGATAGGAAACTGAAACAATGAGAGGTGTGATTTGCTTAACTAGGTAGAGATATTGCTAAAAATAGAATTTGGGTTCCCTGGATATAATGTTCTTCCCACTACCTCATGATAGAAGTACAAGAATGCATGAGTCCATGATGTTCTGGTTTAAACTAATAAAATGACTTGGCTGAACATTTTACTGTCAGACTCCTAAGTTGGATTGGGATCTCCAAGATCAACTGGTCCAACCTTCCTTTCCCCAAACTATCATCCATGTTGGAAATGTCCCTAGATAGCTAGCCCATGTACCCTGTGCAGCACAAGAATGTATCTAATCATGACCCACTCCTTACACATGAAGAGGGCTAAAGATGACACACAGCTTTGTCATTTTAAACATAAAATGAAATGAGAGAGTATTATGCAGTCAAAAATTGGCAGTCTCCGGGGACCTTTATTTATAAAACAAATAAATTGTTGCATAGTTTGGCTATACAACAAAAACAAACTGCAGCGCCCCTTAGAAATGCACCTTATAATACTAAGACACTGTTATTTATCACTTAGGAAATACATAGCAGTAACTTCTGGCATTATACATGGTGGATTATATAAACCATGTCAACTGTCTGGGGTTTTGCCATTTATTTGGTATGTTATGAATCAGAACCAGGATGTCAGGACTTCATGGTTAAGGATCCTTATTATGTAGGAGGTATTGGCATGAGTCCCAAAATATTTAATCCAGGGAACTATTAACATTTTATATATAGCAACTGAAAACAGTGATAAGCTAAAATTGGTCTAGGTAGCAGGAGAAAAGAGAAAGTATTCACTTGAGTAGATGAACATTTTCCCAACAAGGTTTTTGTTGTTGGTGGTGGTGTTTTTTTTTTATAGATCAGGAAATAAATAGCTTGATTTTTAGTGTGGACAGACTTAATACTGCAAACATAACAATTTTCTAGCAAGGCATAAATATACTCTACATGGTGAGAGTTGGCCAGGAAATTACAACACACTGGACTTCAGCTTCCTGGTCAGATAATTAGAGGCCTGAGGTTTAAAAACCCAGAGGAATTAAGGGGTGAGGCCACGGCAGCAGAGGGAGAGGAGGCGTTAGCTAGTGAGTTCTTGAATTTATCATCCTAAAATGTTGTGTGCCAGCTGGTGCAGCTGGAGCCTTGCTGGAACTGTTGGTAAATGAAACTATCTGCCTTTTTTGGGGGGTTTGTGGGGAGAATGGTTTCATACTGAGTTTTTTAAAAAACCAGATATACCAAAATGCTATTGTTCTTTCCATTTTAAAATATTTATTTCTACTTATGCCTGTGATCAACAAAGGGATTTTAGGAGCCCTTGTTGAAAATATAGCTAAATAAGTTCTTATTTGAATAAATAAAAAATATATTTTAAAATAAGTTTAGGTCACTAGTGCAGTCAGATAGACAAACTGATTTGGAATCTTAAATAATCTTTAAGTGACATTTATATTTTTCCTGGACAAGATTTGGAATTGAAAGACTTACAAGCTTTACACTGAGTGCAATAAAAGGATGAAAGAGAGAAAGAACAAATACATACACATGCAAGAGATTTCTTTAAAAAGTGCAAGGGAAACACATAGCAATGACAGTAAAGATGTTATTTTTTTATTATGTAAAATGAAACACATAAGAGTAGACTTTATCCCAAAGTTAAAGTAACCACTGGAATCTGTAGTTACAAGTAGTTTCAAAATGTTAGGTGACTTTCAGATATATCATAGTCTAACAGCTAAAATATACTACAAACACACTAGGAGCGAAGACTCATGTTTAAGGAGCTGCCCTTCATGTATGAAGATGCAGGTACTAATTCTGGGCTAGCATGTCATATGTGGTTTTTCAGTGTTTGGAGATAGATCTAGACTAATCCAACACTTTCCATCAGCAAGTCAACATGGTTTAGCTATTGCAGATTACAGACTCTGGACTCAGGATGCCTCAGGTCACAACCTGGCTCTGCAGTTCACAAACTGTGTGATTTTGGATGAGGTACTTAAACATATTGTAGCTAAGTTTCCTCATCTGCAAAATGAGAATAGCAGTAAGGTTTAGCTCATAGAGCTGCTGATATTAAAGGAGATAATACATGCCAAGCAGTTAGAAATGGCTGGCATACACAGTTGGCCTCCAATTAATATTATCCCTCATTGTCATTTTTAAATTACTTTTAAGTTAGTATTCTAGTATGTTTGGCTGTGATTATGACTATGAGAGTCGGGTGAACATAACCAGCCACACAGGGACCAAACCCATGAACTTGACCTTGTTTGCCCAACACTTTCAGAAACTAAGCTAAGCATACAAACCAGGTCAGAGAACATTCACATTGCAATCTGTCTAGGTTAGTGGTTCTCAAACTTGGTTGTTTCAGAATCCCTTTACACTCTTAATTATGATGGAGGATCCCCAAGGAACTTTTAATTATGAACTTTTAATTGTAACTACTGATGTTTATCATACTAGAAAATAAAACAGAATTTAAAAATTATTTATTAATTTTAAAAAATTAGCAATAGAAACTTATTACATAGTAACCTAAAATACATATCTTATGAAAAATAATTCTATATCCCAAAATGAACAAACAAAAAAGGTGACAAAACTGGTATTGTTTTACTGATTTGCAAATCTCTTTAATGTCTGACAATAGAAGATGCTTAGATTCTCATATCTGCTTCTACATTCAATCTTCTGCTATGTGTTGTTTTGGTTGAAGTGCATGAAGGAAACCAGAGCTCTAGTAGATAACAGAGTTAGAAAAGGGAGGACCTTTCAGGTACACTAGAAGGGTCTCAGGGACACCCAAGGGGTTTAGACTGCACTTTGAGAGTGGCTAGTATTTAAAGACTGACCTCATGATACCAAGGCCTAACACCTCCTAAGAGAATAATTTAGGCAAAAGCCATAAGTGATCAGGAAGACAAAGTCTAAATAAATGTTGTGCTGCTATTTTTGCAAAATACAGATCACAATCACTGATCTTCCCTAGGAGCTATGTCCACACACTACAAATACTTGGACACTACTACACGTTCCCAGTGGATAACACTGTCCTCAGAATGTTAACTTAAAGTTCTTGGAAATGACACGTGAAAAATAAGCAACAAATTCCACGGCAAGTGGTACTGCCGTATCAGAAAGATAGCAGGAAAATTCTTTACGGACCACTTGTCATTGTTGTGTAAACATAACTATAGATACAAATCCTCTATTCTGGGAAACTTCTAGACTGGAAATAACAGTCTGATTTTGGTCACTGAAATGGAAATTTAACTAGTGCATTTTCTCTTTAAATATTTAAATATATTTAGATATTTAAAAATATTGCCTCCTGTACAACTAAATGGTGGGTAAAAGGCCAGAATTATGAGAGGCTTTACCCTTCACAGATGAGGATTTAAAATTCTCACCTGATGCCGTGACTCACACCTGCAATCCTAGCACTTAGGGAGTCCGAGGCAGGAGGATTGCTTGAGGCTGGGAGTTCAAGACCAGCCTGGGCAACAAAGTGAAATCCTGTTTCTACAAAAAGCAGAAAAACTAGCTGCATGTGCTGGGGCATGCCTATAGTCCCAGCTACTTGGGAGGCTGAGGAAGGAGGATCACTTGATCCCAGGAGTTGGAGTCTGCTGTGAGCTGTGATCGTACCACTGCACTCCAACTTGGGCAACAGAGCAAGATCTTGTCTCAAAAAAATAATAATAATAAAATAAAATAAAATAAAATTCTAAGAAATATTTATTGCGTGCTTAATATGTTCCAGGCTCTGGGGATCAAAAGATGAGTACGACACAGTCTGTGCTTAAAAATCTACGGTATTTGAAGTGCAATTTATCTTATAAATGCAAGTGTTTTCAAAGACAAAAGAATAATTGAATTACAAAAATATGTGAATCAATAATATATCAGAATTATGTTCAGTTACAATAAAAAATAATCAAGAATTCAAAACTTAAGATACAAGCATATCCAGATATTGCAAAGTAATTTTTAACATTATTGACTCCTACTTTTCAAGTTGGTTGACATCATTCACTATCATTTGACTAAAGAAAAAAAATGACATTCACTAGCCAACATTATTCTCTGGAAATATTTGCTATTGTGAATATCTACACAGATCTTAATTTCACAAGAGATTTTTGAAAGAATTAAGTTCCTTACAAATTCTTGTGTTTAATGTGTGTTTAATTCATAATTATAGATATTTGCCTGACATACACTGAAATTTGTTATATAATCTAATTATGTATCTATCAATATTCCAATTAGAAAACACAGTTTAATTTTTATTACTAGGTCTTGTAATATATTCTGAGGACCATGGTAAAAAGAAAATATAAAAAATACTTTCTTGCATTAGGGTAAAGAATTGGCAAATATATTTTTACATTGTGACTAAAACTGCCTCAACATTATAAAGAGAATGACTGTTCAAAAAGACATGACATTATGTTTTAAATTCTCTTTTGTCTTATAGATATTGCTTAAACTTGATTATCACCTAAATTTATATCTGATGTGAGGTAGCACCTTTATATTGTCACACAGAATAAATTTAGTTGGTAAGTAAATATTATATTTGCTACATAACTAAAAGTTTCCATTTCAAAACAAGAAACTCTATGGATGGTCTCAGCAGCAAAAAGACAGGCTTTCTGATTACTTTGAGTTTGACTATAACTTACGCTGCTTACCCCCAACTTTCTAAAGTGAAAATGATCAACACTAAAATGAGGGATTCCTCCAACAGTAAGATATGTATTTGTTAATGGATCAATCATTGGAAAACATACACAAAATAGGAGACATATGAGTTAGAAGATATAAAATAACACAATACCAAGAATTTCCATTTGGTATTATAGGTTACCTTTATAGGATTTGAAAATAATTCACGTCAGTTGCTACTGAAGGATCTTATCATTAGCTGCCTCTAAAATGCACCGTAAAATTGGATTATATTTAAACTTTGTTCAATATCAGACTCTAGCTTTTTCTTTTCCATAAGCATTAAGAGTTCAAATTTAAGAGTTAACTTTTCATCGGTCATTTATGTGAAAGCTAGTTCTTCCATACAGACTTAATTATTAGCAACCCATGATAGGCTGCTTGTAAAATTGGCAAAGGTACACACACGTCTACGTTTCTAGGTTTGCGCAGTAAATATTTCACTATAACAAGTTGTAAAATAACTAAAAGTTTCTCTCCAAACCCATACTATACGCTTTTGTAGAAAACCTCTAAACAATGTTATACAAATCACAAGCCAAACAGAAGTAGCAGAAAATATTAATGATCATTTATGACAAAGTAATTATCTACTATACCCTGTTTGCAAGGATTTTATCCATAGTTCAGCTTATGCAGATGAACTGTTCAGTCTTCCATTCAAGTCAAAAATGAAGCCAGGAGAAGAATAATTCTTTTTTATTTTCCAACAAAATCCAGTACAGTAACACTACATGCTCTTCTATTGTGACGGGACTTCTGTGTGATCTGCATCGGGTCAGTACCCTTACAGAGTTATGGCTTAGGGCATGATAATTTCAAATTCAGTCTGTCATTTTATTACACGTTTTTCAAACAGCATGCCCACCAAAACAGAAAACACTGCACATATGGGCTGAGATCAAATGCTTTTACCATTTAGTTGATATATTCTGACATGAGGCAGAAACAAGATGGTCTGCTTTTATTTGGGCTTTCCTTTTAGATCTCAGATTTTTTTTAACTTATTAATTCATAAAAGGCCAGAGCTTTTCAGGTACATTAAGCCTTGTTATGTTTGCACTTGGCTCAAAACTTCCCAGTAATTAGTATTTTTCAAAGCTAAGTCAAACTAAGTAATTTATGATTACGTGTACGTAAAGTTTTCAGATCCACAACTCATGAAAGAGAATACACATCCTAATTTAACAATACAGCTCATAACTTTTGATGTATAAATTGATTATTTTTAGAGTGATATAACATGATTTTTAGGACTCACTTGCCAAAATGCTTATATTACTGGTAAATTACAATTGGCATGAACGCCTGGAATTCATGATCAATCTTCATAGCTTTATTATGAATCTCAAAGATGAATTTGAAAAGGTCTTTCTCCGAGACACACAGAATGTTTGCAAAGTCTCACTCCAATTAAAATTTTATAAATGTCCGTCTGTACTATAGCTGCCTTGCGTAAAGGTCAGGAAAGGTTAATCTTTTAGCAAAAAAGTACTCTGTCTTTAAGAATACAAAGATTAAAATTGACTCCATTTAAAATAAGGAGAAAAATTGTGAGAGTTTTCTGAATTGCTTTTTGTAACACTTTGAAATGACAGCTGTTTTCTCAAAGCCATTACCATATCTGCCCACCTGATGTTAGAACAAGCACCAGTGAACTCATTTTTATGATATCTTATTCTAGGCATTCCGACCATTTCACTAAACTTTTAAACAAAATGTTCATCTTGTGCTCAGGATTGAATATGTTCTCATAGTCGGATAAACTGATATTAATTGAAAGGACACAGGTAGAAACCAGATCACATGAAATCTTCAACTATACCATGATCTACATAGTATTTTGTGAATCCCCCAACTTCTAATACTTCAAAACTTTATAAATAGAAGGTAACTCTTTACTCCCCTTTTCTATATAGCATCCCTAAGAGGAAAATGGCTTACTATACCAATGCTTTAAAATTATTGAACAAGATGACTTATTTACATCTATATGCAATTTTATTGAAACAGAAATAAAATTACATTTTCCGACCTCTACTTATATTCTCCATCAACCGTTACTATATGAGTTTCAAAAACAAATTTTAACTCTATGGTATTTTCTCCCCAACTATAAAATTCCATATTCCCCCTTGTAATTAATACATCAGAAAAAGCTGATTTTTAAAGCCCTCAGATTTCTCTTGAGAAAATTGCGACCACTTAAATAAACCTTCTGACATTTTTGGGTTCACCCGACCCCTAATCTCCCACTCTCTTTCTATATTTTGTTAAGCATCCTCTTAAGTCAGGCCTTAGCCGAACACACTCCAAATTACATCAGAGGCAAAACATACCTAGAGTCCAGATCCGAGCAGAACAGAAAGAAAGCACAGTCCATTGTCTTACACATATTTAACTCAGGCGGTTCCCGGTACAAACAGGTTAGTTTCCTTCCTCCCCAACAACAAACGTTTTCTAAAAGGCACAGCTATTTAGGGCAAAGCACAACTTCTATAAGGAAAACGCATTTTATTTGGAAGCTGTAAATGCTTACTTGTTCTGGGAAGCTCTCTCCCTCTTCCACTGCCATTCTCTGTGGCCAGGTATGAAACCTGATAACTCAATTAGTTAACACTTTGGACAGAGCATCGCATCTAAAAATATCTGCCTTGGGAAATGTAAAGGTTTCCCCCCACCTCCTAGTAAGGAGGCAGTAGCTGGTCAGAAGCACTGAAGTGGGGTATTTAAATAGGGCATGGGTGGGGCAGACAAGACCGTGGAAGGTGCCCGGGGCCCTCACAAACAGGGTGGTGTCTCCCAGAATTCTCCACGGACTTACCATATTTGTGGCCTCCAGTCCAGCTCTGTGTGTTCAGTCATGATATGTGGGATACCAAGAATAGCAGGGCGATCGGCTGGGAGTGTACTCTGGCTACTTGGAATCACTCATGAAACCAGCTTTTGTCATTCTGCTTATCAGCACTTTGCTCTGAACGCGCTACTCTGACATTCCTTCTAAAGACAATACCACCATTTTTTTCTGTCTCTTTGGAATCCAGTCAAGCCTGCCTTTTACTACTGGGCTTTCTGAACTTTTAATTTCCCCCCTGACATTAGCTTTTATTGATGAATGTCTGCATGTACATGTACACTTACACACATACATGCACACAGTGAAGACACACTTTAGTGCTAACGAGAGTTACTTTACAAACCCAGTTTCCTCCTATCCAAGGGCAAATGCAACTGATGATCATCTTTTTAAAAACACAGCATTATACAAAACGCATGTGTATAAATGGGGGTGGGGGGGAGGGCAAATAAAAAAACGTATTGAATGCTTCTGGTCAATTTTTTTTTAATTTAGTTTTTGTTTTTAACTAATTGAATTCAGTTTTTCACATCTACAGCATAATACTTAGGGAACTTTTTACTATTCTTGCACTTGAGCTCAAGAGTCAAAGTCCTAGAGAACCCATCATTACAACAACGTGTATTTACATGTTATTTGGAACAGTTCTAATCCACAGCCCCCTGAAACCTTTGAGGCTTGAAAGAAAGTGTCCGTGGTAGACTCAGGTAAACCTCAGGAAGGCCAGTGCGTAAGTGTATTTTTTCAATACATATCTACACAGAGCCTACTAAACACCAGACATTTTTCTAGGTGCTGGATTGAGGTGAGGGAAGAAAAACAATGAACAAAATGGAGAAAAATCCCTACATGGATGAAGCTTGTACACCAGCAGCAGTGGGCAGAGAATGAGCTGTAAACCTAGTAATAAGTTATTGAATATGTTCAAAGGGATAAGTGCTCTGGGAAAAAGCAGAGCAGGGAAGGGGGATGATAAATGTGTGTTAAGGGAAGGGGTACACAGGCCTTAACATTAGTGGTAGTGTCAAATAATAATGTAGGCAGGGGAGGATTTTATATTAATAATATTATATTGTCCAATTAAACTTATGAAAACAAATCATTGTAAAAAAAAAACAGTGCATGTAAGATCAACCAATGAATGAACTACATGAGGTAATGAATATGTTAATTTGCTTGACTGTAGTAATTATTTTACTATGTGTGTATATATGTTAACATATGTGTGTGTTTATATATGTATATATGTCAAACATATTATATACCTTAATAAATATAATTTTTAAAAGATAAACCAATGAATAAATTCCACCATGAAGTAAAAAAAAAATAATATTATGTTGACCCATATGAAATTACCATTTTTATAGGTCAAAACCAGGTGTATAGTGGTAATTTAATATGGTTCGAACATAACTGTGTTTATATTATCAACATTTACAAGCATGCAAGATACAATATTAATTTGTTTACATGTTATTATAGTTCTCATAGCTATGCTGTGAAGTAATTTCTCCTTCTATATCTGTGAGAGGGAACCTAGAATTCAGAGAGGTTAAGTAACTTGCCAAGGTCAGCAGCTAGTAAGTAGACAGAATTTGAAGCCAATCCTATATGATTGTAAAGGTAAAGTCACACACTGGCAGAAAATAGCAAACATTCAACTTCTTGGTGGACACAGCATTTAAAAAAATTTTGAATTAGCAAACCAATCTTAAGCAAGAAGAACAAAGCTGGAGGCATCATACTACCTGACTTCAAAGTATATTACAAAGCTACGGCAATTAAAACAGTATGGTACTAGCATAAAACAGACATTTTGAACAATGGAACAGAATAGAGAGCCCAGAAACAAATCTATAGTCAACTGATCTTTGACAACTGTTCCAAGAACACACAATGGGAAAAGGAGAGTCTCTTCAACAAATGGTGCTGGGAAAACTGGATATCCACATGCAGAAGAATGAAACTGGACCTTATCGCATTAACTCAAAATGGATTAAAGACTTAAACATAAGATCTAAAATTATAAAACTATAGGAGAAAATATAAGGGAAAAGTTCTTTAACATTGGTTTGGGCAATGATTTTTTGGATATGGCACCAAAAGCTCAGGCCACAAAAGTAAAAATAAATAAATGAGACTATATCAAACTAAAAAGTTTCTGCACGGTAAAGAAAACAACAAAATGAAACAGTCTATGGATTGGGGAAAAATATTTACAAAGCATATATTTGATAAGGAGTTCATGTCTAAAACATATAAGGAATGTTTTATTCAACTAGCTCAACTTAATAGCAAAAAAACCAAAACAAAAACAAAAATAAAACAAAACAAAAAACAAACCAAACAACCTAATTTAAAAATGGGCACAAAACCCCAAATAACCTAATTAAAAAAATGGGCAAAGAGCCTCAACAGACATTTCTCAAAAGAAGACATACAAATGACCAACAGGTATACGAAACGGTGTTCAACATCACTAATTATCAGGGAAATGCAAATAAAAACTACAATGACATATCACCTCACACCTGCTAGAATAGCTATCATAAAAATGACAAAAGATAACAAGTATTTGTCAGGATGCAAAGAAAAGGGAAACCTTGTATACTGTTGGTGGGAATGTAAATTGGTATAGCCATCACAGAAAACAGTACGGAAGCTCCTCAAAAATTAAAAATAGAGTTTCCTTATGATCCAGCATAAAAAATCCCACTACTGGGTATATAGCCAAAAGAAGTAAAATCAGTATCTCTAGAGACATTTGTACTCCCATGTTCAATGCAGCATTAATAACAACAGCCAAGGTATGGAAGCAACCTAAATGTCCATGAATGAATGAATGGATAAATAAGGTGTGGTATATATATACACAATGAAATACTATTCAGCCATAAAAAAAGAAATCCTTCCATTTGTGACAACATGGATGAACGTAGAAGACATTATGTTACATGAAATCTGCCAGGCTCAGAAAGACAAAGACTGTATCATCTCATTTATACGGGGAATCTAAAAAAATGAAACAGAGAGTAGAGGGGCTGAGAGGAAGGGGAAATGGGAAGATGTTGATCAAGGGGTACAAAGTTTCAGTTGTGTAAAATGAATGAGTTCTGGAGACCTAATACACAGAAATGTGTATATAGTTAATAATACTTTATTGTATACTTGAAATTTGCTGAGAGTAGGTAGATCTTAAGTGTTCTTACCACACGCACACAAAGGAAATGATAACTATGAAAGCTGATGGATATATTAATTAACTTGACTATGACAATTATTTCACAATGTATATGTATACTGAAACATTGAGTTGTGCATATTAAATATATGCAATTTTTATATGTCAATTATAGCATGATCAAGATAGAAAAAGTACTTGAATTAGTTGTCAACATTTGAAAATTGAGAGATCTCATATGAAAATCTGGAATTCTAGCTCCAGGCTGTTCACTATTGACCAAACTTCTCCTTTTTCCCTCCCCCTGCCTCATTCATTCATTTATACAATCACTACAAAAAGGACAAAAACCTAGTAGTATATGCTAGAAACTGCGCTTTGGAAGGGAAAATCTAGAATACCATCATCCTGCCCTGCTCTGTGCCTGTTTTTGAACTGACACAGAGTGAGGTGGAGCCAGGTGGAGTCTCTGGAATTCAGGGAATGTGATTTGCCTGCTGCAGCTGAGTGGGTGGGGAGAGAGTTGGAGAGGCTGGCATAAGAAATCCCATGGCCAGGCTTCACCCAATTGAAGACAAACTCTTTTTTCCATCAAATTCCAGGACACACCCCAATCTCAGCTCTTTCCTCTGAAGCTGCAGATTTCCAATGACATTTCCTGTAGGTTTTTTTTTTTTAATCTTCTTCAAGATTCTCCTTTTGTCTGTATTAACCACCTCTGCTTTATCAAAATGTTGGGGGCCTAGAAATCCAGGCCTGTGGATCTGCCCCTCAGAACTTGTAGGCAGTCCTTAGTGCCAGCAACAAAAATCAGAAAATAAGACGTCTGGCTCCAGGCAGGACATCCGAGTCCATCTATCCACTAAGACTTCCCCTGGGGAACTTGCTCCGAAGTGTAATCACGCTTACTGGCAAGGCATTACTGCTCACATCTAATTTAGAACTCTCCTACCAATTTCTTAATCTTCTGCCTTCAGAGAGAAGAGAGAGCAGTTGGTTATTGCCTTTTAAACACTCAACACTGTTATTGAGTTATCCCCTTCCCCAGGATAAATAATCCCAACTGATTCAACCTTTCTGTGGAGCTCTTCAGAGGAAAACACTCTATAATTATACTAAATAAGAAAAGTAACAATTCCCATAATTGTGTTCTTCAACCCACCCCTTGGCCAGGACATTTTGTTTCCCAAACTATCGTTGCTCATCTCGAAGATCCTGCAGCTGCAGAAGGAGAAGCAGAGGCAGAAGCTAACATCCCCAAATGGGGAGCCCAGGCCCCCGGGGAAGGCTGGCAGATCTACTGAAAATACTGCCTGTTCCACGGTGGGATAGGATGTGAACATTTCCTACCTCATTTGGTGAGAACAAGTATACCCTACCTCAAAGAAAGCCAATATGTTAAAATACATTTTTACACAGAAGATAAACAGAGTACATCACATTATCTCAGAGATCATTTAATCAAACCCCATCATTTTAAAAGATGAAGGAAAGGAAGCCCAGAGTGGTTCCATGATGCTGTATTGTGAATTAATGATACTGATATGCCTAGAATTCATAATAGGATTCCTTCAATAAACATAAAGACTTATTTACACAGCGATTTTATTTACAAAATGACATTCAGCTTGTGAATTTCAAAGGGTATCGATACTGTTCAAAGAAGGAGAGCAATGTTCATGAAGAATGATGGTTCAAGCATTGCTTCAGGTATTTACCATTTGGAGGCTCACACTAAGGGATAAAGACTTGCATTAGATGGTGTAAGGAAGAGCCAGCAACCAGCTCAAAGCAAAGCCTGGTAATACTTTTCTGGATGGATTTTTAAATATCAAGCAGCTTAGAAGTCATGGCCTTTCCTGACAATCCATGTTCCCGACTAGGAACTGAGGCTCCAGTGTCAGGTCGTGTCAAGCCATCCTGAATGATGGGTTGCCCCGTCTGGGACTGGCCAGGGAAGCTATCTGTGCAAGCAGAGGTGGTACTGAGGTTGCTGGGAGCTGAGTCTCCCCTTCCAACAATGCTGCTCCCCCGTGTATGGCCCCCCACTTACTCCTGCGCTCTGCTGGCAGCCTGTGCGTGTTCATGTGCTGTCCGTGTCTTCATGTCACCAATACCTAACCAAGGGCTCCACAAGGTATGTGCTCAATAAATGTTTTAGGAAGGTGGGAGGAGGCAGAGAGGGATGGAGCAGGGAGATCTGCATGTTCAATAGTTTTCAGGGATAGTCCTCAATCTCACAAACCATTTCAGGCAAGGGGAAAGGGTTTTTGTGCCTGTGTTGAACAGTTCCTGAAATCCCACTTGTCCACATATCCTTTCACGACCCAGCAGGCAAATGCCTGGAGAGCCGCCCTCACCCCCATGCTGTCCTTCCTGAAAACGGGCCTTCCACAGACCAACTTCTGGAGTTCTGAAGGTCAGTTTTTCTTGAGATGTCCACTCATATCTACATCAGGGGCCTGCAAAACTTCGACCTGGTGGTCAAATTTGACCTGCTACCTGTTTTTGGATGGCTCTCGAACTCAAACTGGCTTCGACATGGTTTAAATGCTTGAAAGAGAATCAAAAGAACAAGACTGTGACATGTGAAAATTTCGTGCCATTCAAATTTCAATGTTTAAATAAAGTTTTATTGGAACACAGCCACGGTCACTCATTTCTGAATTGTCTGTGGCTGCTTTCAATGCTATGATGACAGAGTTAGTAGTTGTGAGAGACTGTATGACCAAGAAAACCTAAAATATTACTTACTTATTATCTGGCCCTTTTCAGAGAAAGTCTTCTGACAACTGATCCAGAGCCAAGGTTTGGTAGTTGTGTCCTCATGAAGCAGTTTTAAATGAAAGGCCATGGATTCCTGTGTACCTACAACACTGTGTGATTCTGAGACTGAAAAAAATGGCAGAAACCTCATTCACCCATTAGCTTTATATGACAAAAACCACAAAAAACAAAACAAAACAAAAAAACCATTTTTTTCACATAATAATCTAAAATATTTATATCCTCTCTTTGTGTGTCACACACAAAATACGGAGCACCAGGACCTGGATTCTATATAATTTTCTCTGTTCAATAGTCAGCCAAAATATGAAATGCTTTTCAAAAAGGGACAAAAAAAAAACAAAAAAAAAAACGGCAACAGCGTTTACATCACTGATGTGATTCCTGAAACTTGTAGTAACAAAATGTACTCTCTCTTTTTCCTTGTTTTCTCCCTTCTTTCAAACTGAGGCCAGGACACAGGCATTATTCAAAGGAACACATGGAAAAAGCGGCTCATTGAGCTTGTAAGAGGGCAAACGATCTAATCTACAAGGGAGCTTTCAGGCAGCAAATTAATCTGCACTGGTTGCATTCAATATTTCCCATGATCTTCATTAGGGCATATTCTATCCTCTTTCATCAGCGGAGATAACAGACAAGAAAAAAGAAAAGTTTAGAGACCCAGCTTTGATGCTTTGACAGGCCATCCTTGACTTTAGAGGGGATGTCCCCCTGCAGGGACCATGAGGTTGGGGACTCCATATGGTGAGGGACAAGAGGAGGCAAAGTGGTCAGCCAGGCTGTTTCCCACTGCCCTTTCTCTCCTGTTCCTCAAGTCCTCAGCCTCCACCATCCAACACCCAGTGATACCCTGTGTGGGCGAGGGCACACGACAGCTACCTTGGGGGTTACTTTTACTGATATGAGTGATTCCAAGGTGGGAATGATCACTGCTCTGAACCCTCAGGAGGCCTGGCTTATCCCTAATAGAAAGCAGTTGTGACTCCTCCAGTATTGCTGTCTGGGGGAACTTTTCCTCCTACTGAGCTCACAGTTTCCTACCTTCATCCATAATACCTCTATCTCCCAAGCTCCACTACCAAATTCCCCCAAAATCTTGTATTCTGGGAGAATGAATTCAGCATAACCACCCCCTCTCCTTCCTTCCTTTAGCAAATGGCTCTATATGCAAATGAGGCCAGTAGAATACAGAAAAGATACAAAAGAATAAACGATGTGTAATAATAATATGTCTACAGCACTTCATATACATGTGTTCCTGACGCTCGCTCACTTTATAGCTAACAAAATATAAAGGGTACTGTCCATTAATGACGAAGGCATACTGGCTTTTATTAGCACAAATCACATTAGGAAAGCCAGGTTATTTCTGGACTACCAAAGCTGTGTTCAGTGTAGCCTGAAAAAACAGAATGGTGAGACATTTCTTCATTATTTCATATGCTCTTGAATATATAAATATGAAGAATGTAAAACTCAGAATTGATTATGATCATTTTTTTTCTCTTCTCCAAGGGACTTCATTGAATGATAATATTCTAAGCTAGATAAAATTGACTGTGTTTCTGTTGTTGTGCATAATCAGGGCTTGAGGATTTTGAAAACGTAATGAACTCTGTGGGGTTTGATTAGCTGAAGAACGAGACCTTTAAAGATGATAGCTTCCAGTTGTGTATTTTGACATTGACACATTACCCTAGGAGGGTGTTCTGAAAATATGACACCCACACACATATCCAGAGATGAATAAGGATGCTGGAATAACTTGCAATAGGTAGTTCTATCTGCATTTTGAAAACTAATGTACTCTGTTTAACACTTGTGAGTCAAGAAAAAAATAATTGTAGAAATATACCAATCTGTTTTAAAAAGTGTCTCTTCATTTAAAGCATCAGAAAGGAAGAAAACAAAGGTAAGAAAGAGGGGAATGGGAGTTGGGTCTGCAAAATCAGTTATCCTAGAATCAAGCATTTAACAGTTTCCTAATTGGCATTTTATCAGGCAGAAATCAGTGAATCTGATTTCTTTAAAAATCTTATTTCATGGAGCAAAACACACATACACACACACACACGCTCACACAGGTTTCCAAGAATCTTCAATGATTATTTAATTCTAATTGCAATACTTTCATTCTGACTTTGATTTATGGATGACAGATTTTTATCTACAAATGAAAGGAAGAAACTAAGATCGTGTTTTCAGGCACTGCTTTTGTAATGAACAAATATACACACATTTATATATATATGTTAAATGTAGATAATTCTTTAAAGAAAATGAATAGAAACTTATTAATTCAGAAAATTATTCTTTTGCAAAAATACATGATTTGGGTACATTAGGGAAAAGAGTAAATAACAGTTTAATATGAGACACTAAAAATGCATGTATTAACAAAAGTTCAGGAGACAGGAAGGTAATAAATTAATGAATCAATGTGACAGTAAGTTATTAATGAGCAACTCTAGACTTTGGAGCCTTGATGCCTACCCCAGACAGATCTGCAATCTGATTCTAATGCAAGTAATTCCCAATGTCTAAAACATGTAGAAATGATAGAATTATTGAAAGTAGAAAATACTTTCTGTGCAAGTATTTTCTCCCCAGAAATTCAAAAAGCGGTAGAACTAAGTATCTTCATATGTCACTCATATCAGCAATGTCCTTTTCTTCAACTCTGGAAATCAAAAGGTCAAACAGAGCAAGTCACATGATGGCTGGCGACTCTCCTGAAGGACTGGCATATGTCATGTGTTTTGCTTTAAGGGGAGAGAACATTTAATGACTCCAGCCTGCATTCCAACCACCTCTAATCTCTCTTAGGCAAAGGATGAAGAGGGATTGGGAAGGAGCAGTCAGTTATCAGAGATGGGAAAAAAGAACTACTTCTTGCATCAAAGTGCCAGGCTTGGTGGAGAAAGGCCATCTTGTGGTAGTGGTGGTTGTTATTTAATTACAAAGGCTTTTTCAGAAATGTTCCTCAGCCTGCTTCTTTCTCCCCTGAACCAGATGGAAGTCTGTTGGCTACTGGCTCAAAACAAATGCAATCAAAATAGCACATGGATGAATTAAGAAGAAAGGAATGAAATTGTCCTCAGATGGGTACTGCTAAAATAGCAGTTGGACAAGAATGGGTCCCTTCAAACTTCCCAGGCAGTTAGATGTAGCCCGTTCTGAATATTTGTAAATCACACCACACTGAAATACAAGCCCACTATGCTACACTGAGTGATAAGTGAGTTCTGCATATTTAGTCAGTTAACTAAATAATAACTAAGTAATTGTGTGTACAATGGACAAAAAAGACAGAATAGTCCTAGTTCCTTCTTCAAGGAAATTTTACTCCAAAACAAAGAAGTTTTCTTTCTGTGCCTAAACAAATTCTCTGATCTCTATTTGGTACCTCTCCCCTCTGCCCCTAATTTATGCCTCAGATACCCAGGTCTCTTTTATATTTCTCCTAAAGGCAATCTTATTCCTCCTTTAGGGCTTTTGGACTTGCTGTTCCCTCTATCTGGAATGCTCTCTTCCTCTAGATCTTTCATAGCTGATTCCTTCTTATCAATAGGTCACAGAATAAATTACCTTCCGAGATGGGCCTTTCCTGGCCACCCAATCTAAAGTAGGTCGGAAATAACTGCCATGGGACTATTATATTCTATGTGACACTATTTCATCAATTTCTCATTTATTGGTTCAAAGTTTATTTCCTCATTCCCCCAACCCTGTAGAATTTTACTTCTTAAAAGCAGTGTTTTTTGTCCATCCTGTTCACTGGTAGAATAATGCTAGGAAGATCGGAGATGCCCGATGAATATTTTTAAGAGAATGTGAGCAACCAGAGTTCAGAGTTTGTGGTCAGGAATAAAAGAGGACAGGCTTGATCTGGCTTTTGATGATACTTAGAATTGCCAAAGGAAGATGAGCATTTCCTAGGCTGATGGAAGAAGTCAAGAAAAGTGAGTTCTGGAAGTATCCTCCATATGGGGTAATCTCAGGGAAAGGGGAGAGGAAAACTAACAAGTTTTGGGCCCAGTGCTGGGCTGGGTGCACTGAATTTCAGAGCTGGAAAGAATAAGTCTCTTGATCTACATAAAGAGGCCTAAAGAATGGTCCCTGGTGCAGGGCTAGGCACAGAGCAAGCTCCCAATAAATGTCCAACGAATGCTAGAAATGTCTAGTCCTTACTGATATATTTACTGATGGTCCAAAACGACACAGGAGATACTCTTTTCCCACATTAAGAGGGTTTGGCAAGGTGGGCACAGTCCCATTACCTACTGACCTTGTCATGTCATAGAAATTCAGTCTTGGCCTTCAAATGTCAAACACTGAGTCTTAGGCCTAGAAGGGTCCACACAATGAGTGGAACTCAGTTTTCCCAGTAATGAACCCATATAGGAAAAATAACTTATCCAAAGTCATGTAGCTCATTAGTGGGTCCTACATCTCCCTCCATTAATATCTTCATTAGGATTAAAAAAAAAAAACCCTACTAATTCATTGCCAATATTCAGAAATAAAGAGATCTCATATAAAAATCCAGATTTCTGTCTCCTCTTAAAAAATCAGATGTTTAAAAGCCAAACCAGCCCCTCAATTCTATGTAGCAACAATTGGCTACATCTGAGCCAAAGCTGTGACCTTTAGCTGGGCATGTCCTCTGCAGTTTGTGCCAGTCCTCCAGCCTGGTCTCACTGAGAGCCATCAAGAGGCTCCCCTGCTTACCAGGGTGCAGGACAGACAGGTTGGGGCTCCTGCTGGAAAGGTCAGTCATGGCAGCTAACAGGGACAGGTGTCCTCTCCACTTTTGCACCTCTTTCCCTTAGCACAATACCTGAGATGTGTCTGCTGAACTGACCAGAACAGAACTGAACGTGTCCAGTTTGGAAATGGCACTTACTCCCAGGGCCTTGCGACTTTGTTAGAGTCAACACCACTGTTGGAGAGGTAGGTAGCCTCAAGAGATTTTGGAGTTTCAGTCAAAGTTACGGGAAGCCAGTGACTTCTGAGTAATACATGAGTCATAGGAAAGAAGAATATTTCTGATGAAAAACCACCTATAATAATATAATACTGTAAAATATAATCAGGATGGAAAAAAGCGAGCCTCACTTGATGCAGGTGGATAACATTTTGTGCAGAGAGTAAGGAAAAAGTGCTGACTTACACTTTATCATGAGTTTGTCTTTATTGCAAGAAAGGGTGAGCTGGAAAATATACATCTCTTGCTGTGTAAGGCTTATCTCTTTCCCTGGCCTCCAGGGTCATTCATTTCCTCCTGCACTTTAGCCATCAATCACTCCATTTTCTTCAATCTCCAACTGGTCTTTTCCTGATCTTGGATGTCCCCAACAACCAGCACCTTCATATAATATTCCTTCCTCCAGTTTCAACCCAAGCTCATTAAACTCAGCTATCCTAACAAGTCCAATATTTACAGAAATGTTTTTGCAAAAAGAAAAAGTCTCAAATGAAACCCAAGAATAAATAGTCCAACAGATTAGACATTGAGCAAAGTTTATAAATTGATCACAGCATCTCAAATGTTACCTTGTCCGAGAGATCTATCCTGAACATCTTGGCCAAAAACAAAACAAACAAACAAACAAAACCATCTCCACCCTGCCCCACTCATTGCTCCTGACTCAGTTTTCCTTTTCTTACTGGCTCTTATCTCCGTCTGAATTGATATGTATCTCTATTAGTGTGCTATCTCCCTGCTAGAGTATAAGCAAGCTCCTCTAAGACAAGAAGCTGGCTGTTGGTTACTGTGGTATCCCTTATATCCGGAAAATGCCTGATATTCAGTAAATACTTTTTCAGTGATGGAATAAATAATATTTACTATAGTGGAGATTCCCATTAGGAGAATATTTAGAATCAAGTTTAAAAGCCAAAATTTTCAAATTTTCAAATGGCATAGCTTTTATCAAATGATGTCCAGTTATTGTTTTCAATATAGGCAGAAATATACAAAGCTAATAATATCAACTGAACACTGACAATATATTCCAGGTACTGTGCTAAGTACTTTGTACTCATTTTGCCAATTCATTTTCATAATACTATAAGCAGTCCTTGTTATTCATTTTATGAGTGAATTTCCTAAGGTCTCTTTCCTATTGTGTTATACTGCAGAGCATTAATCCCAAGAGGCATTGACCAAATTAACCCTTAAAATAGCAATTTTTCAATTGTGTTATGTAAATAGAGCCAGGTCTGGGCCAGGGAGGAAGTGCAAATGAGGGCACCCTCCTGGGAATATGTGATGTATGAGTAATACCTGACTCACGGCAAGGGGAATAAGCATATTTCTGCAGAACAATCACATAAATATAAAACTGTAAAAGCATAGTCAGGACTGAAAACATGAGCCTCACTGGCCTCGGGTGGATAACATTTTATGCAGAAAATAGTATAGATCACGTTGAATGAAGGGACAGGCTCCATCTGAGCAGGGCAGGGCCCACCTGGCTCAAGCTGATAGGTGCAAGAATGTGGGTCTTCCAACAGTTCAAGAGAGGCTGTAAATCCAGATGTTTTAAAATCCTACTCTCCATTTTTTATATGCGGGCAACTAATTAAAAAACTGGACATACACTATGAAGGGCAGATCTGAACGTGGACATACACTTGTGTTCTGGATCTGAGGGGCATGTCAAAATCTGCATGATTTCAAGTCTAAAGGTAAAGCTCTTACACTTAGACTTCTAATACTACACAATTATAGAAATGCAAAGAAATCATATGATTCCATTTCTAATGGTACTTTACATTAGTGCAGAAATTCTAGTTCACATAGCCCATTACCTACCCTGTCCTTGTTTCCTAGTATAGCCTAGCGCTACAAAGGATAGTGTGGGTTGGAGTAAATTAATGTGGTAGCTATGACTTCTTTGCCCGGTAAACAGAATGGACTCCCAACTTGACATTGTTTTATGATATTACCTAGAATATTATGTTTTCATTTAAATCCTTCTTGAAAATATTTTTATATTATGGGGTGTGAAAATGAAATGTAGATTGCTAGTCTAACCCAGTAAATTCAAGAACCCTTCCAAGAACCCGAGAAGAATTCTGGCACCAAACCCAGGTAGAGCTTACTAAGATTACAATGATTCAAGTACTTATCAATTAAAAAGTAAAAACAGGTTCCAGAGTCACTATGATTCTGCCAAAATCACTATTAGAAATGAGTCACTTGTAAAAATACTAATAATCGTTAAAATAGAAATGACCCAGGAAGTTGTCTAATCTCTCCACCTGTCACTGTGGAGAGAATGTTTGGTAAAATTGATTTGAGGGTTTAGTTTCACTTGTCTAATTTCTTTCCACAGGATTTGGGAAAGTTCACAAATAAACATAATGTACTGTTGCTCGCCTGACCTCTCCTCTAATCTCAGCAATCCATGGCAGATTTACTGTGCTGGGAGTGAGCTGGCCCCGTTTGCCACTGTGCTGTCCCGAACTAGCCTGTTCAGGATTTATTTTAAGTGTTCCTGTGAGATTCCATCAGCGGATATTACAAGCAATAACGTGATAATTCAGCGTATTCCGATGGTTATATTTCAGGAGTGTTTGGAATCTCCCCAGCTTTTACTCTACGTGCTAAGGGAGGCTAATTCCAATGGAAAGAATCAAGAAATGCTTTTGGCTCAGGGGATAGGATTTCCAGAAACCCAGGGTTTCCTCAGCACCCAAAGCCTGCTGAAAACAAGTTCCCCTGTGCCACGGCTTGTGTGGAGAGACAGGGAGGTCTCAGGAATTCCACGGGAGGACATGCTTGTGAACCCTGGGACTCTTCCAGGCAGCCAGCAAAGCCAGGCTCCGGGTCCGCCTCGTACTTACCCTGGGAGAAACTGTTGAGTGTGAGTGAGCAGAAACAGAACAAGAAAAGTGAGGCCAGTTTACGATCCCTTGGCAAACTGGACGTGCTCATAAACACACAGAGGTAGGGAGTGTCGTGGTGCAATGTGTTTAAAGTCAGATTAGGGTCCAACTACCTGGGTCCTTTCCAGCTCCTTGGGCAAGTTACTCAGCCTCTTATTTCTCAGTTTCCTCATCTTTAAAAGGAAGATAATAATAATTTTATTTCAGAGGGTTTTTACAAGGAATATACAAGTTAATATAAGTAAATGCATGTAGCATAGACAACGAAATTAATGTATGTATGTAAAGTAGGCACTCAATGAATACACATAACTATTACGATTGTTATTTTTTATAAAAAGGAAGAGAATGATTTTATCATTGTCTATTAAAGGCAATATGACCCTGTCTCATATATACCTACGTTATGGATGTAGTTTATCCATATTTGATATATTATATGGACTTGGATTTGCACATGGCATATACATGCATGCTAACCTTTAATGTTTCAAGTGCTTTGCATACTCAGAGCCCTACCCCGGCAAACTTCTTTAACTCCCTTGGATCACCCATCCATCCTAGCCTGCTTAATATTTTTCCATAGCACTTAGCACCCTCTGTCATATCACATAAGTTACTTTTGTATATGCCTATTTAAAAAACCATTCATTGAATAAAGTTTGACTTAATATCCACAGCATTTCTATGAAGTAGTTATTATCATCTCCATCTGACAAGTGAATAAATGGACATCAGATAAGTTGCCTGAAATAATATCGTCAGATATGTAATGAGCCATAGCAATGGCCCCAAACATCAACTCATAAAGTAACTTTGACATATCTGTAAAATCATAAAAACAATACACAAATGCTTCAAAGAAATGTCATCTACCATGCGCAGTTTATACAAATACTTTACTTTGGATTATCTGTACCTATTTCATATTTTTAAACACTAGTTTTCAAATTATCTACTAAACACCTTTTAAAACATTTCCTAGTACCCTTCTTTACAGTCTACATTGCATTTTCACTTAGACTATATAATCAGTAATACATCCTTCTAAAAATTTAATAGCTTAAAATTTGACTTTCTAAGATCAGACTCTCAAATCAATGACTACAGATGAAGGGATTGACTTTGCCTTACAAGCCAAAGCCAATACAGCTCTGAGCTACTATACATCCTTCATGACAATATACAAATTGACTAGAGAAAAATTCTACTGCAATATACCAGACCAGGAGCTCTCAATATCACAGGCTTTAGTGGCTCCCTGAGCTGGGAAACAGCATGCAAATTGTTTTTGTGTTTGTGCATGAGGACATTGGGAGAGGTGAGAGATTCGAAATTCAACAAATGAAGAATCACCAGTCCAGAACACAAAGAAGAAAAGGTCCTTTCCTTCCTGCTGTGGCCCCTTTCAAAACATTCTCAATAGTGATCTGATACTTCAATATCTGGTTTAGAAAATTACCAAAGGCTGTGATGATTTATGGAAGAAAATTTCCTCAGTCTAGGAAACACTGACAATAAGCCCGAGTGCCTGTGGCATTTTAGGGTGGTGTGATCCTAAGCAGGAAGCCATTTTACACCACTGAATTCTGAAGAACACTTCACTAATCAGCAACGTTGCCTCCCAGTGCCTAAGGTACTTGGTAATCAAAGCTCATGCTTTTGCTCGTTCACTACGGAAGACTGGTGAGTTGGTGTTCTTAATACAAATGATTTCCAATTACTTCAAAATATTACTGGACTGTATGGTAAATTCCTGCCTTTGAAAAGAAAAACACTATACACAGACTATTACAATAGTGAGACATTTGCAAAGGGATGGTTATAGTTTCTGAGGCTTTGTTACATTTATTATTTCATTTGATCAGCACTAATTTGATCAGCACTAATAACTGAGGTACTCTGTGCAGGTGCTATTAACCTTCTTTGATAGATGACGAGACCGATGCTCAGAGAGATTAAAGATCTTTCCCCAAATCAGGTAGCTGGACTAGAACATAAGCTAGAACTAGGTCTTTTAATTTCTAACCTCCCTGCTTGTTAAAATAGCCTCCTGTCATTACAATGGCAGTAAGACAAAAAGCCAGACTGGGGAAAAAGCAATTGGATAGCAATGTAGCATTTGCTATAAGGAAATACTTCTTCTATTCTGTACCCAATATTTAGTATATTTATATATATTTAGCTTTAGTCTCTGACATGTTCTAAGGCACATTCATTTACTGATTCGACAAGTATCACTAGGTGTCAGGCACTGTGCTCAGGGCTGGGGATACACAATGAATGGAACCTTGCCCCCAGGAGCTTACATTCTTGGGGGGTGTATTCCACCCATCGTTAACTGGCAAAGTTTTTAGAGACACAGCTATGCTATGAAGAAAACTTTCTCTACTTGGCTACAAAAATCTAATGATCCTCAGATTTAAACAAAATGTTACAGTAAACTGACTAGCCTAAAGGTCCTACCTCCATCTTGCCCATAAAACATGCCTATTCATTATTGATTATGATTACTTGTAACCTAAATACTCTCCTGTAACCTCTTTTCCTATTCACCCCAACTTCCCCCGCAACAGTCCTGACCAGTGTGTCTCAAACTGGTGTTCTAGTCCTGAGGAATTCCTGGAGAAAAAGGACATCAGTTTCCCTTAGCCATCTAAGCTCCCTCTTCATAGAGATCACGCCTACCTGAGCAAGGCTCTCTCCTTCCTTGAATGTCTTATAGTCAGTTCCAACCACTTTCTTTCCTGGATTAGGCAGAGCTGCGCCATGCCTACTGTGTGGCAGTGACCCTACTACCATCTACCGTTTCCCTCCCAGAGTGGCCTGAAACCACTGTGTGACTTTGTCCCGACTCTCCCAGAGGCTTTGCCTACTGTGGGTACCTTTAAGCATAGAAATATAAGGCTGGGTAAAGAACAGAAACTCACTGTTCCTGGTCTTGTATTCAAAAAAGCAATACGTTTGAAGACCTGCTGTGCGCAGGGCACAGGAATAGTCTCGGTGGTTACAGAGATCTGAAGGGAGCAGACAGAGCATGGCACAACCCACGGGGTGGCATTCGTGTCTATTTTGGCTGGGGCAGTGTAAGTTGAGAGAAAAACGTTTATTTGGTGCACTCAACTGTGAATTACCACCAAACAGGGTGCTCTCAATCCCTCCCTTCTCTGCCAGCCCATTTGTAAGAGTGACTTCATGTGGCAGTGATTCAGTATCTCTAGTGGGTACGTGTGGAGTGACAAAATACTTCTAGCAAAGTCCTTCACAATGTTCCCCAGCCTGGTTGAAAATCACTATTATAAGGAACCTTTCTAAGCTTCCTTAGTAAAATCAGGGTAAAAGTGCATACTCCTTTGATACTAGAGGTGCTATATTGAACATTAAAAGCAGAAAGTGTTATACGTAATAATAGTGCTATGAAAAAGCATAGCTTACAGGTCTTGGAACTTACAGTGTAGCCTGAGAGAGAAGACAGGTACAGACATGTAGGCATAAACCAACCAGGAAGGGTATCTCCCACTGACTCAGGGCTTCCTCTGTGCAAGGCGCTCTGCTCTGAATCCTGCATGAATGAGCTCATGTAATTGTCACAATGACTTCATCAGACTGGCACTGCTACTAGTCCCATTCTGCAAGTGCAGAAACTGAAGTCAGAGAGGTCAGACAGCCTTGCCCTATGGTCACACAGCCTTGCCCTATGGTCACACCGCCAGTGAGAGACAAAGCTGGGACTTTATTGCAGAGCCCCTGGCCAGAACGTCTATGACCCCTGCCTGCCTGGTTGCCCCTTGTTGATCCTCATGAGGACAGTACATTTATGGACCCTGGGAGTAATCCACTTGTTTAAAGTGATCTTGGCAATTTCAGATTTGTTCCCAAAATACAGGTATGTTCTTGCAAAGCTCAGCATGCGAGACTGTTGGCGGGGTGGGAAAAGTGGTAGGAAGAGGCAGAGTTCATTATTAAAAGTGATTCATTAGTCTTTTAATCTCCCCACCTTTGCAACATAATATCTTACTATGCTGTCCTAGAGTGATAAAACTTGAGTATCTAAAATTGAGGATTCTTTTCTAGTTGTACAAATATTTTAATAAGAAAGATATTTATTCTAGAAAAAAGTGCATTCACCATCTTCAAGCATTCTGTGTGGTGTCCTTTTATCCCTCTGCTCCTCAAAGACCTTTCTCATTAACCAGCTATTTCAGCATCTATGAAACTCTCTCAGCAAATATTTTTTGAGCATTTACTGTATGCCAGACTCTCCTTTAGGCACCAGGTGTACAACAGCAAACAAAGCAAATGAACATTTCTTTCCTCATAAAATTATATTTAACTCTCTGGATGCAAACAATTTTAAAATGTCAAATATTACACAATGCCAGAGGGTGAAAGCCTATGGAGAAAAACAAGTGGTTGCATTTGGGTATATTTGGAAGGCAGATCTGCTAGTTGGGGATAAGTTGTGAGAGCAAGATGAGTGCCAAGTAAGTGAAGAAGTCCCACATTTACTGAGACAGGCAAGGCTGTGGGGAGAGCAGGTTGGGCAAGAAGAGTTTGGTTGGGGATGTGTGATATTGGAGAATTGTACATCACAGATACCTTTGTTTGGGTTTGCCCACAAGCAGACCTCGAGACAAATGTTTGCGTGCAAGTAGTTTATTTGTGAGGTGATACCCCAAAATACGACAAGGAACTGGAGAAGTAACACAGGTCAAGAAAGGACTCAGGTAGAGGGTATGTTACCCAGCTAGTCAATACCACAGGTAACTGGAGCTCAGTCTCTCTGGGGAACTCTGGGAAACAGAACATACCTTAAAGCCTCAAAGCCTACCTCATGCAGGAGCACAGAGGTCCCTAAGGGGTGAACAAGCTGTAACCTTTATCCTGCAACTCCCACCAGTCACTGGTTGAAGGTACCTCTTGGAGGGAGTAAACTCAGCCCCATACACAGGCCAAGGAGACTGACTAGGCTCTAGTAGATAGAGAAGAACTTCTGGCAAAATCATAAGCATCTGCAGTTGGAAGTCAGGCTAAAACGCATGGGAATCCTGAGTTCTGTAGCAATATGGGTGATGTGACAACATTGTTTATCCCAATGTGCAAATGGAGATTTTAAGTAGGCTGTTGGAGATAGACATACACTACACACACACACACACACACACACACACGCAAATGTGTGTGCACACAGACAAGCCTGGAGCTAGGGGAGGTGTCTGGAATGTAAACATAAATTTGGGAGTCATCAATATATTGTCAGGTTTTTAAAGCCACAACACTGGATGTGATGACTAAGGGAGAAGGGAAAATGAACAAGGGATGTCACCTGATAACTGAGCTCAGGGGTGTGCCCGTATTTAGAAGTTGGAGAGATGAGGAAGCATCAGCCAAGAGACTCTTAAAAGTAGCTAGCAAAGTAGGAAGAAAAGCAAGAAAGAGGCGTCCTAGAAGTGAAGAACATGTTTTAAAGACAAGGAAGTGAACACGTGTG
This sequence comes from Cheirogaleus medius, assembly GCA_008086735.1. Classification (NCBI taxonomy): domain Eukaryota; kingdom Metazoa; phylum Chordata; class Mammalia; order Primates; family Cheirogaleidae; genus Cheirogaleus; species Cheirogaleus medius. The sequence continues at coordinate 34,599,683 of VBSM01003143.1, forward strand.
TCAAACGTTCCTGCCAGGTCAAGTAAGACGAGGGCTGAGAGTTGGCTGAGAAGTCCGCAGTGTAGAGGTCACCTGGGATCCTGCAAGGGCAGCACTGGCAGAGCCGTGAGGGAGGACACGTGCTTCGGGAGGGTTCATAGGGGAAGTGGAAGACAGGCTTGCAAGCTGTGAGCCTGACCATCTCTTTGAAAAATTTGACCATGAGGATGAGGTAGTAGCTAGAGGAAGACAGGGGACAAGCAGAGTGGGGTTTTTTGGCAAGAAAGGAGAAATCTAATAGGAACCATCTACTAAGGAGAAAAAAATGTTGACAGAAAGAGAAGGCAGGAATGCTGGAGTGAAGCCCTAGACTTGGCGAGAGCAGCGGATCTAGTGTACACATTGAGAATACGGCCTTAGGTACAGTTTGTGCCAGGACAGAAGACAAAGTACGAGTAGAAGGTGAATCTGTGAGGCAGTAGGGACTTATAAGTACTCTCATTAGCTGAGGACGCTCCTCTGGTTCCCCAGTTTAAAATTCGACTCCAGGTAACCTTTGGAGTCCTCTACTGCCAAGATGAAATATTTCCACTCCGATGATAATATTGCTCAAATTCTCTCATCTCATGTCTCTGTTTCTCAATGACAGCTTTACTTTATTGGGCCCTTATTAGAATTCATCAAACTCTTGACCTAGAAGGAATCTAAGTGAAAGTTGTTCTCAGTTTCCCTGCCTCACATAATCTATGCAATCCCTCTATTAACATTTGCAGTAAATGGCCATATGCTTCAGTTTGAAATCTTCCAGGAATGAGAAGCAGGAAGATCTTCAAGCCTTCTAATTTCTTTTCTTTTCTTTCTTTCTTTTTCCTTTTTTTGAGAGCTCTCACTTTGTCTGCCTAGACCATATAATGTTTTCCTATCCCCACAATTCCAGCATGTTCTCCATACCACCAAACAATCCACTCAACATTATCTAACCATTAAAAATATAAGCTCATTGAAAAGTAAAATTTTGTTTATTGTGTCCACTACTATATCCCTAGGGCTTAGAGGGGCACAGAGTAGGTGCTTCATAAATATGTGGTGAATACAAAAATGCAGAGCTTGCCCTCAGCCTCTCAATTGAGGTAGATATTTTTGCTGTTAAACAAACATCTCATATTCATATCCTGGGCTGTTTCCAGATAGCACCTTGATTTCCTTTTGGTTTAACTCTTATCCACTGTTACTGCCCACAACGTGTCCTGCTTACCCTAGTTGAATGGTAAGCACTTGAACCAAGCTGGGCTCATCAGATATTTCTGCCCTGATACTTGAATCTTAAAGACAGCAATGAGGAGTCTGAGTACTGCTCAGCTCCATCCATCCCAGCAGATGTGCCCAGAAGAGACAGACCATCCAAGACAAGGTTCCTTTTATTCCTCTTTCCTAGGTCTCTGGACCTGCCTTGCTCCTTCCCCATCGCGGAGGCATGCAATGCTTCCCAGCTATGGTTTTCATCTCTTTCTGTGCTTGTAGGAAAATTACATATCCCTGCAGTTGGGAGGAGATACATGTCCACTTTTGGCCAGTGGGTGGAAATTACATGTCATTTCTCAGCTGGAGCACTTAATTGCCAGTCTGAAACCCTCTGGGGCTTTCTTTCCCTGCTGCAATGACCATAGCATCAGTAAGATGGTTTGGATCAAGCTATGAGGAGTGGATTTTCACGCTCCCCCACTCTGACATGCAGAATGAGCAAAAACCTTTTATCAATTCTCTGCTATTTCTCAGCCCTGGTACTTCTGTCCCCTCCTAGAAAGAAGCAAGCTCCCAACATCTTTTAGTCAATTACCTTTTGCTTAAGAAAGCCCAAGTTGGTGTCAGTGTGTTGCATCACAAAAGCCTCCATGTGTCATTTCACTCAAGATCAAGGGTGAAGTTCTGATGATTGCCTTGAAAAGTTTCCTGGGGGAGCCTGTACCTTACTTTTATTTCCAGATCCTTCTCTATCCTGATGTGGGTCTCTAGCCTTGCTTTAGTATTTTCTACTACATCTAAGTATTTGGACTTGAGAAAGCATTTTTTCCCTCTGGTTTCTAATATCACTCCCCACCTTTCAGTCACAGACAGGGTCTCCCTGGAAGTGTTCTCACCACCACCTGTTCTCTGAATATCAGCTGAATCCCACAACTACCTTTCCTCTGGCTGTCTCACCTACTGACGCTGTTCACGTATCTATACGAACAGGTAGGTGTGGATTGCCCGGCTGCCTCCTCTCACTTATTAAAATGGGAGCTTCATCAAGCAGGCACTGGCCCTGATAAAGCCAGTCAGATGCTTATTTTATCTGAGCATGCAGCTTTGCTACAAATATTCATGGGGCAGGGAGGGAGAAGGGGAGGAGCCGGATCAATTGGTTCAATTGTGGCATCGATGGAGGGTGAAAGGCTGGGCCTGATCCCTCTCGCTTCTGTGCCTGTCCTTCAGTGCAACCTGGGGTGCTGATATTCAGAGTAGGCAGTGGGTTTACTAAATAAATATTTAGGGAGACTGTCCTCTCTCTTTTCAGCTAGGGAGAGGGCAAGCAATTTTCTCTTAGGTTAGGACAGCAAGCTCTGTTTTATGTTCATTTTTTCTTCCTAAGTGGATAAATACAATACATATTAGTATGTAAATTTAGAATAGTGGGATGGTTGGTAAATGCTGCCTATAGAAAGATTTTTTTTTTTGCACTGACTCCCACATTCTTCTAATCTTTTTTTCCTCCTCATACTGAAGCAAAATAGTCCATAAGTGGCACACAGTCTTCTAGAACTGAAATTCCTCTTTGTCCCCTTGAATGGTCCAGAGAAGAATAAATGTGAGGGTATGGGAGGGTGCTGTGGGATTTCTTGGAAATAAAAGAGAGGCTCAAAGGCTGTTACTGTAACCAATAGACCCTCCTGGCTCTCCCATACCTTCTTCCATTAGATGTCTTTTTAACATCCTGGGATAAAGGCTAAAAAGATGTCCTTGGCTCTATAGCTCCCCAACCTGGCTGCTCAGCAAAACCAACTGGTCAGACTTTTAAAATTCCAACTTTCCAGGACCGCTTCTTTGGTGTTCTGATTTCGAGGGCCTAGTGAACTGTATCATTAAAGCACTCTCCAGGTAACCTGAAGCCCCAGCCCAGGGTGCAAGCTACTGCTTTAGGGTCTCAATGATTTATTTTGAGGCAGGTGTGTAGCTGAAACTTGGTAAGTTCAGCTACATTTTAAACACACTTGGGTTGACACCAATCAAATGCACTCTGTAGTGAACCTTTTCTTTAAAAGGAAACCTTTCTAAAATGTGCCCAATCATCTTCAAAATTGTTTTGTCTATTCAAATTTAGGCTTGAGTCACTTAAAGTGGATATTTCCAAGATAGGAAACTGAAGTCTATGCAGTGGCAGCATTTTTGAGAGAGAACAACTGAAACAATGCAAGTGAATACAACAAGAAACAGAAATCTCAGTTTTATCACCATGTATCTCTTTTTATAGAATTATGTAGGCTTATGAAACCAGTTATGAGATGATGTCGACTTTAGGTGATCTAAGATGAAGTTAAAAGTGTTATCACTAAAGAAATAATATTAAATGTGGACAAAGATTTGCCAGTAAACTTTCATTTTATCTTGAATTATAATAAGGAGCAATTAGACCCAATGCCTAATACTGGAGTAGTGGTTAAATAAAAGGATTAAATGCCTATGGTGAAATATATTGCAGGCATTAACTCAGTATTTACAAAAATATTAAATTGATCTCATAAAAATGCTTGTGATAGAATGCTAAGTAAAATAAATAAGTTCCAGAATTATTTTTACAAATCTGTATCCACATATATTATACACCAATACCAAACAAAAGACTAGAAGAAAATATGCCAAATGAAACAGTGGTTCTTTCTGGTTGGTAAGTTAACAGATTACTTACTTAATTTAAAAATTTATGCAATGAGAATGATTATTTATTCCAAGGGGAACCCAAACCAGTCAGTCTTTTTGACAAACACATTAGCCTGTCCTTGAGTTAAAATTTGCTAATAAACCAACTAATTTTTCCCAGGAGATTTAAAAAATAGTTCATATTTTAAACTAAAAACTACTAGTTTATTATGAATAGCAATCAATTAGCACTGAAGACCTGACTTCCTTCGGAAATGAATATGAAATGCAACTTAACTCTGCAGAGAAACCATTTTAATGACAGAAAATCAGAAAGAAATGGGCTTATCTCTCCCTTTACCTCAAGTAGTGTCACTACATTTTTCTCTTTTTTTTAAACTACAGATCTTAATCTCTTAGTAACTCATTTCGAACAACTCACAACATCAGGAAATGTATCCATATGGGTAACTCAATTTCTTTTTGTTGCAGTTTAAGCCCATTTTTTACTGTGCTAAGCTCAGCAGAAATGGACATCAGCAAGTTACCATTCTCCTCATGATTAAAACTAATTAAGACATCCCTTTATCTCTGTCATTACAAGTGCATGCAAATGGGCATGTTTCCCTAATGTTCTGATCTTAAATTGAGAAAAATATAAAGAAGCAATTCTGGGCTTTATTCAGAACGACTAGCAATTTCCTGTTGAAGACATATGTGGCTTAATTATATGCAAAATATTTGAATACAATGTGGAAGGAAAATGGAAAGCCATTTCCCTTTAGAAACTCACCTTAAATCAAGTATGTGTATGCTAATGCAAGTATGAATTTTACAAGGCTTGAGTATGTAGGTGTTGGCTTCATTGGACTGATGTTAGCACCCATCACATATTTTTCTAACTTTTCAAATGATATTTACTAATCTCTGCCAGTTGTACCCCTCTGTAGTCACCTCGCAGTTGGCCCAGCTAGAGGGACACATGGAGGGGGAACAGAAGGGAATGGCAGGGCTGCTTTAAAGTGGCAACTGTCAGTATTGCCACATTTGCTTGGCAGTAGCTACTGAGGGGGAAGAGAAGGAACACAGGCAGACGTTCGGGAAAGGCCAAAAATAAGAATATAAATCAAAACACCCTATTTTAAATTCTAAACCATATTAAATAAAGGCATCAGTATATTTTGATAATTGCCTCCTGCGACAACCAGTCCAAGGTCGGGGCTCTGTGCTGCCTCTGGGGTTTCTGCCCTGCAGTTTAATTTTGACCCTTCCGAGTACCAGTGCTTTAAGATAGTATCAGAGCAACCACTGAACAGCGAAAAGTGATTACAACACACAGAGAATGGATCTGTTGGGAGGATTAACAGGAATAAGAGTAAACTGCACCATTCCAGCGTTAAAACACTGAGCACGTTTTAGGCTGATTTGGCAGGGTCTGTTTAAGCGTATGTATACATACACATACACATACGCTTAAATATGCATACATTTTCAAGCACTGAAGTATAAAAATACACAATTTTTTAGATTTCTTGAAAGGCTCTCTAATCTTTTTATTCTGATAAAGAACTCTAAAATGGGACATATGGATATACATCTAAATTCTCCAAATCTCTATAGTGTTTTTAAGGTAAAGTTTCTTTCCTATAGAAAGGGCCAACCAAAACACATATATTCTGCTATTCTGAGTCTAGGATATTATTTCATTTCTAATTATATAATTCTTTTCTTTATTTCCATCAATTGTCCACTAATGATGTATATACGTATATTGCTTGGCTGTGTTTTATTTCCTAGCTAAGGGCTCCCAGGAATTTCAACAGAGAGCAGAAATTAACACAGCACTATAAAAGGTTAAAAAAAATCCAAGTGACAGCAATTAGGGTAATTTCTGTTAGAATTCATAGCTCTTGCACAGTGTTTGCAGTCTTGGATAGGCTGGGTACTAATTATCTTGTACTTTGTCACCTAATGAAGATTTCTACCAACATTTAACACACAGAACATGGGCTTCACATGTTTACAGTTTGACCGCATTAAATAATCTTTATAATTTAATTTGAAAGTACACTTCAGTAACAAATATTTCCCCTGATAAAAGTCGTCTATATTAATAGCATCCCAGAGCCACCATAATCCTCCTCACCTTCTGTACTTTAGAGAATATTTACTACCATAGTTACAGTGTTCTTTCTTAGCTATCCAGCATCCCTCTGCTTCAACAGATATCTGCCAATTAGAGAAGTTCAAGACGTAAAACAGTTTGGCCTATCCAGGTGCGGGGTAGCAGAGCTGGAAGGAGCCAGATGAGTTTCCTTGGTAAATTTCTAACTGGTCCACAGTTGCTGGGCCAGAGCCTCTCCCCTCGACTCTAGGAGGTATGAGGGAGAGCAATGGCCGAGCATAACTTCACAGCAAGTTTTTACTGTAAGATGATGGACTTCAGAAGTCTTTTATGATGCAGTAAAATTTTTCTCACTCTGACTTAACTAAGGAAAATAGAAAATGCTTAATCCTAAAATTGAGAACAGGAGCCAAGGACAGTCACCTTCTAATGATAAAGTTATCACAAGTTAGCATTTTATGAATATAGAAACAATCATCTAAACCTGAGATTTTATTTATTAACTTGGATTCCATGGGCCAAATTCAGGAGATTCATGGACCCCAAACAATGATGTGCCTATTAGGTGTTAATATATACCTAGGGTGGAGGGTAGAGTCCATAGCTTTCATCAGATTTTCAGAGGTTTAAAATACTGTACTGGCTTTATTTGGCCTTATGTTTATATTTACACTATTAGTCTCAGTTTTAAGAAGACATTTGGATTTTTATTAAAGATGAAGATGCCAGGGATTGGTCATCTATTGAAACTTATGCTACACTGAAAAAATAGGACTTTAAGAAGCCTGTGTGTGGGTGTGTTTGAGGGCTGTTTAGGGAAAAGCGCAATCCTGGGTATGGGACATTTTCCACATAGGCAGTAGAGGACCCGGGTGGCTGGGAATGGGAATGAGGCTGTGGGTATTGTGGGGAGTGAGGGCTACAAATAAGAGTCTTAAAGAGAGAACTGGAGACCATTCTCCTAAGAATCCCAGGAATGGAAAAATAAACACCACATGTTCTCACTAATAAGTGGGAGCTAAGCGATGGGCACACACAGGCACAGAGAGACTTAAAGGACAGTGGAAACTAGAATGGGGGAGGAAGGGAAGGGGGTGATTTGGTACAACGAACACTATCCAGGTGATGGGCACACCAAAGCCCTGACTGCAGCATTATACAGTGTATCCATGTAACAAAAACATTTGCACCCCCTTACTCTTTTGAAATTAAAATCAATCGATCAATCAATCAATAAGTCTTAAAGAGAAACTCTACTTCACATTCAACCTCTGAGCAGCTCAAATGAGAGCTTTTGTTTTCTCAAGGGAATCATGTTACTTGTGGAACATTAAAAAAAAGTATTAAAAAAGTATAAACATATGATTTCTGTATAGTGAGGGGAATGTTATTTTGGTATCACTTAACCTAACACTTGTTCTCTTGTAGACAACCTGAAACATTCTGTCTTCTGAAAATGAGAAAAGTCAGGCCTGGACCAAACCTGCTGTTTGGCAGAGTGAGTGAGGATGGTGGGCCTGCCTGTATTCCAGCCTTTACAGGCAGCTGCACGACAGCAAATCAGGGCCAAGCACCACACTATATAAATGTGGGCAATGAAGGCAGTTCTTAGATTTTAGAATTATGAGCACTTGCAGATGGAGTGATCAGAATTTTAATAAGCTCACCGGATTCAAAAACTCACCTATATGCAATGGGCAGGTATGAGAGGTCATCATCCACATCATCATCATTATTTCTTGAGGTAATAGTTTAATTGGTTTGTACATTTTAATCCATTTAATTATTACAACAACCCTACTCAGTAGGCTCTCTTATTATGCCCAATTTACAAGTGAGGTTAAAAAAAAAAAAGCACAGAGAGGTGGATACACTTGCTCAAAGTGGTACAGCACCTGTAGGTGGCAGAGATGGAATGCAAACCAGGCTGGGTCACAGAAACCCTGAGACTAGAATTTTAAGGAGCAATAACTCTAAGTGCCAACTATAGCAGAGAAGCCCAGTAAGAAAAGGACCAGAAAATATTCTTTGGATATTGAGGTTTGATGATCACTGGTGCATTATTGACAATATTTTTTTTAATTTCAGCATATTATGGGGGTACAATTATGGTTATGTACATTGCCCATGCCCCCCCCCTCGAGGCAGAGCCTCAGGCATGACCATCCTCCAAACACTTCACATCTCACTCATTATGTTTGAGAGTATTTTTTTTTTTTTTAACATAGTTTGAAGGGAGAGGAGGCTGGTGGCAGGGACCCAGCAAAAGTCACACTGGGGCAGGCTGGGGAGTGACTAGAGTACTCTCACAAAAAGTGAGGTTTAAAAACGAGAGGAAGGCACTGGGCAAGGTTTCTGAGAGCAGCAAAGGCTTAATTTAGGTAGGGAGAGAATCAGGTGTATTTGCAAGAGGATGTGAAAGATCGTGAGAAAGAGAAAAGTTCAAAATTCAAGAGTGAGAGGGAACAGGTGCAAACCTAGATTTCACTTTCTCACAATGCGCCCCTTAACTCAATAAACCACATTAACTGATAGCTCACAGTGGAGAATGTGAACCGTAAAACCAGCATGCTGCCCAGCCAATACATTTTTTCCTGAAGGAATATGTTTCTTTTTGCTATGACACAAACACACACATATGCACAGGAAAGTGCAATGCCAAAATGGTGACAGTAGTTATTTCTGGTTTGGTGGTTATTTGGAGAGTTATTTACTTATGCCTACCTATATTTTCTAAGATAAATATGCATTTTATGGAATAAAAAGTATTAGTGGTTTATTCAAGAAGAAGTGAAAACTGCATTTTGTTTAAGGCAATTGCAAATGAATAGCTTGCAGAATCACTGGTACCAGCTGAGGCTTTGACCCCACGGCTCAGCCCCCTCTGCAACCCTGGGAAATGGCTGAGAGCACCTTCGGAACGTGCGTTCAGTGAGAACACATGCAGTGCTGAGACAAAGAGGACTCTGTCCTCAGACCATCTTGCCATGCAACTGCAGCCTCCCCATGGTCAGGCATGTGAGTGATAGCACCCAAATGAAGAGCCACCTCCTAAGCCCCCTGGCCCTGCCTGTTGGTTTTCAGGCTGCAGAAAGGGACTGCTGCTCAGTGGCTTGTCATGGAGAGAAAGCCTCCAAAACCAGTTGAAAAGAAACAATTTTTGTTGCCAACCAAATTATGCAGCAGGGGCTCTCAGGGAAGACAGTTGGGCAGTTGTGAGGACACGAACAGATGTTTTAATTATGTGAGTTGGATTTTCCTTTGATGATGAGACAATAAGACAACAATGCACTTTAAAGACTAGGTCTAGCTGATTGAATAAGATACAAAATACTCATCCCTGCCCCACTGCTTTTTATATTCTCTCCCATTGCTCATGGTAGTTCCGTATCTTCCACACGGTCTTGTCTTTGTCACTCCTGTCCTGATCTATTCTGTTTTCCGAACCCTCTCTTCTTACTAAGCCCTGCAAGCTAAGTTCTCCTCCAAACAGCACATTTCTCCGGCATTTCCTTTCTCTTTTCAGGCCCAGATTCCTACTTCCAATCACAGTGTTTTCTCTTATCAGGCACCCACTGAATACTTTCTCTATTAAATTCTGTGCTTCCCCTCTGACTCCGTAATCTCTTAAACTTTTCCCAAGTTTGTCTTCTTAGTCAGTTTCCCTTTCGCTCTCAGTGATGTCTCTATTATCGCACAATTGGAAAGCGTGCAGCTCCCCCTAAAACCAAAAGTGCCCGATTCAGTCCCACAGCTATTCATTAACCGCCTAACACATGTCAGACACGTGCTTTTAAGTCACACCGCAAGTGAATAAAGCATGGTATCCCCACCTTCACAGACTTACGGACATAGGTTAATAAGTACATCTCATACATCATGGTCAGTGCTATAGCAGAAACATACATTCTTGGAGTGCTGTGATACGTAAAAGCAGATTCTGCGTGACTGGCCAATGATGTAGTGCTGAAATTACCCCATCGCCTGATTTTATATTTGATTTTTCATGTGACATTTTTTTCTAGCTTGCCCTTTTTAATTTTTTAATTTCTATTTTTAATTATTATGGGCACATCATAGTTGTATAAGCCCCCCTTTTAATCCTCAGTCCCATAGTTCAAAAATGCTTGAACTGATGCTTGAACGATCAGGAAGAAGCCTGATGCCTGACCTCTTTCGCCCGTACTGAGACCCATCCACCTCCGTTCCTGTTTCTGTCTCCATCTCTGACTTCTTCCTGAGTCTTGGGTCCCAATTCTCTGTGCTCTGAGGTTCACTATAACGTGAAACACCACTGACTGACTTAAAGTACAAACAGTCAACTGGGATGAAGCATGGGCTGTAGGCTAGAGCTAACCTGCACCCACCCAGAAAGCATAGAGAACAGTACTCAGGTTAATGCATTTCCTTAGCCAATACTGAGGCCAGCGGTTCCCGATTGTGGGCACGCATCAGGATCACCTGCAGAGCTTGTTCAACACTCAGGTTACTGGCCCCACCCCCAGAGGTTCTGATGCAGCAGCTCTGGATTGAGGCCCAAGAATGTGCATTTATAAAAAGTTCCCAGATGCTGCTGCTGCTGCTGCTCTAGGGACCACACTTAGAGAACTGAAACTGAAAGAAAATAGGCAGTAAATAAACTCATTTTATCAAAGTGGGTAGAATAAAGAATGTCAACGGCATCAGGGCACACCCATGATATGTCACCATGTGCCAAACAATGGACACACAAGGATGTGTATGACACTGTGTGCCCTCAGGCTGTGGGAGCTATTGCCTCCCCAGTTCTCATTAGCTCCTATGGTGATTTATAAGGTAGAGGAGACTGAGCTAAAAGATCCCTACCCTTTGATAGAATCTTTATGTTCCTTTTCTAAATAAATCCCTAATACACAGCTTGCTCTCTGAACTCTTCCTAGAATTTTTTCCCCCCACAGAAGTTTAATGTAGAAAATTTTTAATTATTTGAATGTTTTGTTTGGTTGTTTGTCCCCAAATAAACAGGAGCCGTATCTGAATCTGGAAGCCATCAAGTCTGGGGGAGAGCTTCACAGATGTTTGGTGAATTTCCAAAGAGAGAATCAGTATATACTCCAGGAGGAGAGTGAAACAGAATGTGTGCTTGTTTCTTTTCTTTGTTAGTACCAAAATAGATTTGTGTTTATTTGCTAGAAAAAAAAATTCTAGCATGATTAAAAGGTTCAGACATTAAGTGGTACATTTTGAAAGTGCTGCATAGCTATATGGCTTCCATTAACATCTGTGGGAGTTTAATCCTCCGCATGGCTATGAAAATGTAATCTACTCAGAGGCCAAGAATATTTTTGGATTGTGGAATAACATGAAAACATTAGCAGAGAGAGAAAACATCAGTGAGCCTTCTTAGAATCCCACAACCCTTCTCTTAGGAAAGGATGGACTACCTTATGATAGTTACCTGGACATGTAGCCACACTTAGATGAAAAACATGTCACCATGTCACATGCTCATACTTATTTGACCATATTCCTCTCACATGGTTTTTGAGTCAGTTCTCCCTGCGATGAAAAATAACGATGGACATTTCATCTGGGCAGGGTGTACGTGTTAATGACAAAAAACCAAACCAGGCAGACCTGGGTTTCCATTCCAACTCTATCACTTGAGGGCTACAGGCCTTTCAGCAAGGAGAACATTTTCTTCCTCTACAAAATACAAAACACATTGTTTATACTACACAGTTTTTGAAAATATTAAATGAGATAATAAGACCAGAGCAGCTTTCCTGACTTTCCTGACTTGTTCAGACAACTTTCTCCTCCCATGGCAGGACTGAGGCTCTGGGGAACAGGCAGCAAGAGAAGTGGAGGTAAAAACACCAGGGATTCTAGAAGGGGCAACAGTAGCAGGAGGAACAGTACCAACTAGAATTTGTGATGTGCTTATTATTTACCAGCTCACTGCCGACACATGTGATGACTCTGTGCAAACTGGATAGAACTGCCTTCCTCAATAAAAGGCACTAAAAGTGACATGTATCTATGATGACCATGAGGGATCAATGCCCTGAAAATATGCAATGCATGCCGACGGCCCTGGCTAGGTTTCTTGCCTGCTTTATCTCATTTAATTCTCACAAAAACCATCTATGTATGTGGAGGTACCATTCTTACCCCTTTTTCAGATCAGGCAGGAGCCGTAGAGGCAGTAGCACACATGGCGGCCACAGTGAGCAGCCAGCGCCAGCTAAGCGCGGAGTTTGTGTGACCCCTGTTCTAAGCACTTCGTGTGCAGAATTTCATTTTATCCTCATGACCACCCTATGAATTCTATTATCATTACCATTTCATTGACCAAAAAACTGAGGCTTACGGAGACTAAGAAACTTGCTCAAGTTTTCAAAACGAGCGAAGTAGTAGACCTGGCTCTCAAGCCTAAGGTTATTTGACTCCAGAGCGCTAACTCTGGACCGTTATTCTGCACCGTCTGCCTCTTATCCCGTCTAGGGTCTGCTCAGAGCCATGGCCACCTGACCACCTCCTTAGTCAGGAATGCTGCTCCTGGGAAGACTGACCTTTCTTTTCTCTCCAGCCTTGGCATGGTCTGCTCAGTTGCATGCTTTTATTACTGAGCGTTAGACATTCTGATTTCTTGAGAAAGTGTAAAAGACCCACAAAAGCCAGTCGGGAGAGTTTTTGAAATGCAAATCTGTTCATCTGGTGGTTAGTGATGCTCTACTGTACTGTTCATGTATCTTTCGCCTCATATTGGTTCTCTCTTCTAGTATTACAAATTTTATTTTTTTTTGTTGCATTCATGGCTTGTCTTCCCAACAAGTTTTTCAAGGTCACAAACAGGTTTTATATTTCTCAGGGGTCCTCAAACTTTTTAAACAGGGGGCCAAGTTCACTGTCCCTCAGACCGTTGGAGAGTACGGTGCACATTCCACACATGCGCACTGTGGGCCCGGGACGAGTCGGCTGCTAAGCAGGACAAGCAGTGGTGGCAAAAACACCCGGCGGGCCAGATAAATGTCCTCGTGGGGCTGCATGTGGCCCACGGGCCGTAGTTTGAAGACCCCTGCCGGATTCTTTCTGGAATCTGCTAGTTAAGACTGATTAGTTGATATGATTGGATAATATCACTAAAATAACTTGAATATGATTATTTTTATTCAGAGAACTCCAAAAGAGTTGTGTTTGTGGTCCTGTTACATGGCATGCCTTTGCTTTGTACTTTATTTATAAGTGTATGTTCAATTTTCCCAAAGAGTGGACATTTAAGGGTAGGGCTTATGCCTGGCTCCTTTTTGTGTTCTGTTCGGTGTTGGGCACAGCGCTTTAAACAGAGTAGGTGAAAAGTGATTGGTTTTTGAATTAATAGTTATGCAAAACACACAAGTTGGTCAAAGGAAACAGGAAGTGCTAATTAGGTTAAAGATGTCTAGATTGGTTTTTAAGTATCCCATGACTGGGTTCATCCACGTAAGTCATAGGTTTCAGGTTATAATATCAGGTTCTAGAGTAGAGTGGTCATCTTTACCAAAAACAAAGTATCTCAAAGGTGGTTCAGCTGGGGATATCTTCCAAAAGGATAAATATAAACCTGGTTCCTTCTGGCTGACAAATTATATGTTCATGAGAATGGGGGGACCAAATCTGCAGTGGAGAAAAGAGGAAACTTTCAATCAAAACTGATTAATAAATATTTTTGTTAAACATCTACTCTGTGTCTGTTTACTGTTCTTGCCTAGATTTTGCAATATGCCACAGTATGACAGGCCTTTGTTTTCAAGAATGGTGTATTTTATTCTTAACAAGTATGAATCAGACTGAAATTAAATGTTCTCCTACATCGCATTTTTCCAAAACAGTCCTTTCCAAAATGAAGAATCTTTTTATTTAAGTGGGTAAGAATTCAGGTACTGAATCATGAAATCTTAAGAACTAGAAATCTACTTCAGGGATTTTCTCATTATCCAATGAGTCGATTTGTTTTATTATTAGATGGCTCTGCTTTTCAGAAAGAATATATCTTCAGAGGAGTAGGTTGGTTAAGGTTATTACTTCTAGGAGAATTTGGAGAGACATTAAGCATTTAGGGAACATGCAAATCACAACCATATTATCTGATGAAAGACAATTGGTGAAGGAGTACTCCGACAGAGGCAACTGGTATTGGTAGTACTTGACTACATTTTGCATCATACACATTAGCTCTTAAAAATCAATATGGTAGCTGAGAGGAAAAGTACTTTCTTAGGTCCAAGAAGTCAGGGCTAGGATCTCAGTGAGCAGTGGTTCATTAAATCCGAGCATTGAATCAGACAAATAAGATGCTGAATCTAGGCAGAAATGAGGCCATCTGGATCTGGGAACCTACAGATCCCACAGGACAGAACTTTCCAAAATATGTTCCCCATGAGATGAATTCCTTGAGATGTCTTGTGAAAAAGACATGGCCCAGTAACTTTGAGAAATGTTATATACTAATCCCTCTCATTGTTAATGAAATGAACAATTCTCATTAGAAACTAAAGGCTTCAAATAGTTGTGCAGTCATTCACTCAGTGTTTCCCAAACTCACTTTGCTATATTTTTACTTAACACCCACAGAAAACCCTTTGGGAAATGTTGTCATGGGACAATGTAAGGCTGGGCACCAAACCCAGGCAAGCAATCAGGGACAGGAGGACACACACCAGTGCGTGAGGCACTGACTCAACGATCAATCATAGCTCTTCATTCTGCAGTGAATGATAGTTATATAATTTATTGCAAGCCCTATTTATTTCCAATTTTCAGAAGCAACATATAAACAAATTAATTAACAAATAATTTATCACAGTAAAACAGAAATGTTGACAAGCTAAAATTAATGGTTCATCTGAAAGAGGGAGGGATAAAATGGAGGGTAGGAAAGTGGATGTCAATTTCTTCACTTGACACATTACTAAATGCAATGGGGCAAGACTTAGGAATTTGAAGTTATAATCTCTGTATGAACTAAAAAATAAAAAATGTCAGTGATTAAACGATGGGGAGGAGGCAGGGGAAAGGGAAGGGAAGTTTAAGTAAGCCAAATCTTTCTCTCTCAAAGAGGGTACCAATAAATACTGCTTGCTGATGACACATGAAGAATATACTTTAGAGTTGGGAAGCACCATCAATATATTTAAAACCGGAAATGATCAAAAATGGTTTCTCTGAAGGGTGGGCGTGGAGGTAGGTCTGGAGGTACCTTTCTCTAAAGTTTGAAATTGGGTTTTATGTCTTATTTGGTCATCAATAAAGCAGGGAGATGTCAGCAGGAAAGCAGCTGTAGGTTAAGTTTCTGCTCTTGTAAGCTTGAGCACACATCACCGTCACCTGCAGGGCTTGTTGAAGCCGACTGCTGGGCCCACCCACTAGCTCCTGTTCAGTTGGTCTGCTGTGGGGCTTGAGAACCTGTTTCTAACAAGCCCCAGGTGATGCTCATGTGGCTGATTCAGGGAGCACATTTTGAGAACACTTGCTCTAGGTCAAGTGCTCCTTCTGAAAACCTACAGACACGGGCCTGGGTTTTCTGGAGCGGTTGCTCCTGGTTGAACGCGTGAAGGGGCACTGGTAGAGGCAGATGTAGTAACCACTTGGTATTAAACCAGCTCCATATCAGCAGACCCTGCCTGCCCATCATTGCTATTTCCACCTAAATCACCTGCTTCCAACATCCAAAACCCAGCAGGTGGCAAATAAAAAGAGTATTAAAAGTCATCTGTGAACTGATTTCAGGTGTCTAATATCATGTCTATAGCTTCATATTGCACATGGAAGCCAAGACAAATGTCATTCAGAAAGGTGCTCCTGCGGGTATAGAAAACTGAAGAATAAAACTGAAACATAGTTATTAAGCCAGGTCGTCCTGAGCCACAGATGCTGTGGGAGGGCCTGGACTTCATGGGAGATGTGAGGAACACACAGAACAGCTCAACAGGTACCCTTTGAGGAGCACTACAAAGACACACAGCGAAGGGATAAAAAAAGCGTTCTGCATCCCCGTGGTATTAGCATAGACACATCCATTACAAAGAACACTCCTCTTAAAAACGTTGCCACTACCCTCCTGAAAATATCTTTCACATCTGTTATTGGCACTAAGTACAGCACTACAAAAACCCTTTTTGAGAATGTTTAGATCACAAATACACAGCTACGATATTTTACCAAGATTTCACTAAGAATATATGATGTTGAAAGCAGAGTTAAGGAATGGCTACCAGTGGGAGGTAGTTCATTCCTTCTTATTCTGTAGTCACAAAAGAATCTGCAGATATGTACATCAATTTGTACATAATTTACTGTGTGATCTGTAAATTCAAATAAAATATTTGGTTAACTCTGAAAGATGAAAAGTATTTAAAGAAATAGGTTATGTGCATACACAAAGAATAGAAGGAAGATATCACCTGGACATTTGCTCATTCTCAAAAGGGTAACCAAACTTTTGACATTTACATAGGTGGACTTCAGCAAAGTAACCTGCTAGTAGATATCACTTTGTTTTACCCCTTTCTCCCTGCATAAAGCTCAAAGTATTGAATCAGCAGCCAATATTGTGAAACAATACCCAGTTAAAAGTGCTGTACATGTGCCTGCATCTCAATTAAGCATTAAATTAGATTCATGGTGCTACTGATTTTATAGAAGCAAAAAGCTACCATCATCATAAGGGAACATAAGGAATGGGGTCCTAAATATCATTTTAATGTTACTCATCATTGTAGGCTTTTTCCATTATTAATGTGTGTGTGCATTTTTTAAATAGTTGGCATACCAATTTCAATTTTTGTATTTTTCTTTTAAATTATTTTTCCAGTAATGCATCTTATTGGCTATTTAGGTTACTTGCTACCAACATTTTGCTAATATAAAGAGTACCGCAAAGATAATTTTTATAAATGTCATTTTTCCTCTTCTTTTTGATTCATTTCCTTTGGATAGATTCTTAGAAGAAAGTTTTATAGTTTTTGACACACAGAACTCAATCCAAAATAGTGGAATTCTATCCATTTAGGTATATTACTTCCTTATCTGGATGAACTGTATTAACCTTTTAGAAAGTAAGAACAGACAGATATACCATGACAATACTAAAGCACAAGTTCACTCATTCCACACATGTTTATTAAGAATCTGCTCTTCTCTAGGCCCTGCTCTGGGTCCTCATGGAGAATATGTGATTAAAATCATGAACCTTGTATTCTTGATAAAAAATACTCTTTAAATCAGTTTGCATCTCATTCCTTTTCTATAAAGTATACTGCAGGCAGTGCTCATGGGAAACTGTTTTGACAAATGTGGTTCCTTATTAACTAGAGATTCATTCTAGGAGGATAGACTCATCTGGGGGAAGATGCCAGGGAGTCCAAAACTAGTTCAAAAATAATTAACTCACTCAAGTAAATTTGGGAGTTTAATATGTAATAGTGGTGGCATTTGAAATCAGTGGGGCTAAAATGGATTATTCATGATTGGGTCTAGAACACGTGGTTGGCTATGAGAAGAAGAAGATGAAGCTAGGTTATTTCCTCACTCTTTACACCAAGTGAAATTTAGAATTTTAAAAAATACATGTGTACAAAGTAAAGCCAGAAAACAACTGAATGAAAACACAAATGATTATTTTAGTAGTTTTTTTTTTTTTTTGTCAGGCATGGTGACTCACACCTGTACTCCTACCACTTTGGGAGGCTGAGGTGGGAGGATCACTTAAGGCCAGGAGTTAGAACCAGCCTGAGTAAGAGTGAGACCCTATATCTACAGAAAAATCAAAAAATTAGCCAGGCATGGTGGCAAACGCCTGTAGTCCCATCTACTTGGGAGGCTCAGGCAGGAGGATTGCTTGAGCCTAGGAGTTTGAGGATGCAGTGAGCTGTGATGATGCCACTGCACTCTAGCCCAGGCAACAGAGCGAGATCCTCTCAGGGGGGGAAAAAAGTTTCGAAGCAGGGAATTCTAAGTAGGAGCAAAATACAGATCATAGAGAATATACAGTTTATATTTTTGTGTACATGAAAATGTAAGACTTCTATATGGCATATGAAAAAAGATTAAAAAAAGAAAATATATGCAACTTATACAACAAAGGGCTGCCATCCATACAGTACAAAGAATTCTTACAAATAAGGAAACCCTTCAATGAAAACTAAGAGTCGAAGGACATAGACATGAGATAAGCATATGAAAAATTACTCAAACATATACATCTTCAAACAAATACAAACAAAATAATAGAATATTATTTTTCCCACTAAATTAGTAGAGATTAAAATATTGATAATAAACACACAATGATGAAGACTACCAGGGTAAAGAGATTATCATGCATTGTTAGAGAATGTATAAACAGATACGTCTATTTGGGGGGCAATTTAGCAATTACTGTTAAAATTTTACATGTATATAACCACTCTCACAAATTTGGAAATATACATCCATACACACATATACACACACACACACACACACACACACACAGAGTAGGCTATGCTTCATGTCTTTTGCCCAAGGCCTAGAGTAACGAACTTCAATTTACTGATTATGCAGACTCATTCTCCTGGAAAATACTGGTAGGTTGAGTTACTTACAGAGAATAGATGTTCTGACCCTCACTGATCTCACCCTTTACTCAAACACTATTATATCGTGTCACTTTAGCACTGATAATCTATCTTTTATTGTTTTCTAATGATTTCATACATAAGAGTCTTTTAAACAACTTGAGACCATCTATTATGCTTTTTTTTCCATTTTTACTCAGTACCTAATACAGTGCTGTACACACTAGATACATGTTTACTGAATAATTTGCACACTAGCAGGTGTTCAAAAGCCTCACTGACTTAAAATAAAACAATTTATAGTGTTCCATGATCATAAACTGTACAAAGACTGTGTATTTAATCTCTTTACCATACCTCTAGTCTAGAAGGGTTTATGCGGATATTTTTTAAAGGGGTCATCAGGTTGGTTAACCTAAAAAGGTTAATATTATCACCATGAAAGCACACAGATAGTCAGGTTTGCTAGTTTTTGTTTGTATAACTGTGTCTCTGCTTGACTGTGAGACAGTTCCTTGGGATTAGATATCTTGTCTAATTTTCAGGGCATGTGTCCAGAAACTTGGGTCAAATCCCAAGACAAGTATTTGCTGTGTAATGTTGGACAGGTCACCTAACATCTCTGAACCTCTCTTCCCTCATCCATAAGAACATCACACAGGATTATTATAAGTATGAAATAAACTGACATCTCTCAAAGTGCTTGACACTCAATACATGGTAAATGAATGAATGGATAGTTAAGTTCCAGATAGGTGAGTTGATATAATCATAAATCACTTGCTTTTTCATTGGTCACTAGACCTATTTGCAATGATAAAAAAGGTGTACCTTACACCCGTGTTGCCACATTTGACCATGCAACATAATTTCCCTGTAAACACAATGACTGCTGGGACTCACCCCCTGAGAATTTATATTTTCATCAAGTTCCCAGGCAATGTTGATCCTGCTGGCACAAGCACCAAGTTATGGGAACCACTGCCTTAAACAGTTAATAATGTGTGACTTTTAGACCACAGCTTCTTTTCAGCCTGAGAGTGGCAGGCTCTGAGGTTTCAGGTTTGACCTTGGATTTGTCAGGGGTTTGTAGAGAACAACTCAAGAAGATGTATTAAGGTGTCATCTTTTAGTTTCCACAGAGAACCAAAACACTTTATGACGCTGGCTCCCCCAGTGGGCCACTGTTCTCATCAGGTTGCCCATTTACTTTTTGAGGCTAGCCAGCTGCCCTTGGGGACTCCAGGTTTTCCTTTATTTCCATGCTAGGGGGGCCCTCAGCAGTGCCCTAAGAGGGGTACCCCCACCCCCCACCACTATCATGCTTGGCTTGCTTGCCTTGTATTGGAAGTGTCAGCCAGGAAATGGGCTTCATTTCCTATACTGATTTAGGGTTTTACATTCTCTCCAGTCTCATTAGCAACAGGGTGAGGATGGATTACAAATTTTTTAAGGGGCAAATGGAGGCTCCTTCATCTTGCCTGCTGCTATTTCCCAAGCAAACTCCCATTTGAGTCTTAAGTCTCTGATACCTCAGCCAGCCCATTCTGAGTCTGGGTGACACAGAAACCGGGGACCTTGGGTTCTAATTATTCATGCACTCATCTTATCTGTCATATGAAAGAAAGCCCCAGAACTAGCCAAAAAAAAAAAAAAAAAGAATTGGCTGTTCAGGAAGTACTGGCATTTGACAACTTCCAGGATAAAGTAGCAGATAGTGACTAAGGACACACACTTGGGGTAAGACAGACAGACTTGGGTTTGAACTTCAGCTCTGAAACACATTAGGTATTTCAAGTAATTTCACTTCTATGAGCCTCAGGCTTCCTAGATGCTAAATAAGAACACATTACTCACTTCAGAGGGCTGGAAGCTTTAAACGGGATATTATACTTTAAGGATTTATTATAGTTCCTGACACAGAATAAAGTCCTTGTTCTGGCAGGTGCTAGTAGTAGTAGTAATAGTGGTTTTACACTCATGAGACACTATATTTCTATCTTACAGAAGGGGTAACTCTAAAAGAAAATGTGCTGATTTCATCAGCCACACAAGAAATCGATTTACAGTGGTCTCATCCAGACCACACAGTCCCCCAGTGCTGGGTACAGTGACATGCACATGACAGGTTCTCCAAAATTGCATGGTGAGTGAAAGCAACATATCCATTATCTGCTAAGAGATCTTAGATGTAACTTTAACCACTTTGGTACCAGCGTCGACTATAGTCGACAGCCACAGATGAACGTGCACAGCCGAGCGTTGACTTTAGACGACAGCCAAAAGCTTTTACTTTTACAGCTTTTATCTCTGCAGTTGCAGTGTGTACGTTCAGCTAATAAGTTACTATGAATCTGTGACCTTTTAACAAGTCCTTAGTAGGAGTTATTATAGTTATTTTCCTAAAGCTGCCTGTAAAGTAAAACAAGCTTTAAGTGCTTTAAAGCTTTCCTCATCACACAAGAGCAAAACGGATTCGTCGTCCATGCACAGCACAAACTATTATGCAGACTATGAATGCCGGCTGTGGGCAAGGTTTTGCGGCCCGTGAGCGCGGTACCGAAGTGGTTAAAAGACAGAAGGGATGCTATGTGCACATCGCTCACACATATTTACAGCTCTCTGCTACCATTTCAGCCTCCCAGAATGAACTGGTACTTAAAGAAGCCTTTCTCCAGGACTAAGTGGTAACAAGATGGGTTCATGAAAGAAATACAGGAGAGGAAAGAGTACCAACACACCACCACAACTCAGCTGAGTGACAGTTGCTTTAGGGAGAGAAATGCAGAATATTTTTTTTAGGTGGAAACTGTTTGGTGTTACACTGGCTTTTCATTTGCTACTTGATCTTCAATCTTTCATTTAATTTGTGATCTCATTCAGAAATCAGAATAAGATCTCTTTCTGCAAGATGTCTATGCAGACAGCCTCAATACTGGATTTCATCAACTACTGGAGAAAAAATACAAAGACCTCATGTGTTACAGCTCTGGCAGGCAATCCAAAACCAAAGGAAATATTCAGAAATTTTAGTTGTCATGAAAATAGTAAGCGCGGACTAGTTAGGGATAACTGCTTGATGCTAAGGAAATAATTGCTTAGTTGACAAATCCATGAAATATTCAGTGCATCTAAAATAACTTTTTTTAAAACAGAAAAAAAACCTCCAAAATATATGAAAATCTTGATCCTTCCTCTTCAGTTACAATCAGTGCTTCTCATAAAGGCAGACTCAAAATAACTCAGTTCTTTGGATACAAATAACTCTCTTTATCTGCTAAAAGCCCACATGAACCTAATTCTTTCTAAACACAAAGAACAGACAAGAGAATATAAAAATAGTAGTGATCCTTGGAACAGGAGTTGGAATGAGGGCAGAAGTAGACATTCCCACCCCCCTGTTCTCCCTCCTAATAACAAATATTCATGGAAGAATAAGAAACTTCTGAGCAACATGGGTCTCTGGACAAGTCACATCTCTCAGAGGTAAGCGGAGACTTAGAGGGAATAAGTGATAAGACAAGAAAATAGCAGGAGAAGAAAATTAAGCAAGGGCCCTATCTAGTTAATAAGCATTTTCCTAAAAATGAATGGAATAGGACAAATGGTGCTGAGACTACAGAACTAATAGCTAACATATATATTATTTATATATTTTAAATCAACTGAAACCACAGTAACAGCCTCATTTATTCAGCTCTTATTAAGTGCAAGGCACTATACTAAGGAGAGGCAAAGATAGATAATGCTTTGCCCTTGATTTTAAGAAATTTACTATCTAGTAGGGGTGATAAGACAATGTACACAAATATCTATGATATAATATGTGTAATAGAATACATAGTAAACATCTAATAAATGTAGGCTAAATAATTATTGAGCTTAGATGGTAGCTAAAGGTTTTGGCTTTAAGAAGAGACTGAACAGATATGGGGTGGGGGAGGGAACAAGCTAGGAAGTGGGCAGCCAGAAAGAACAACAGAAAAGAAAGAGCTATGGCTTTAAATGAATGTGGTCAAAAAGCTTTAGGCCATGACAAGCTCTTCACTACACCCCGCACAAGCAACATGGGGTCTTCTCACTCTAGGCACTTTACAAATGAGGGAGACAGGACAGATATTAAGTAATTTATAGAAGCTATAACAGACACAAAGGTCTGAAAAAGCATAAAATGTTTTACAATTTGTCTCTTTAAAACCCCCACCCTTTTGGGGAATTAAAACCTGCATTCCTGCCTGAGGCCAGTAATCAAAGGGGCAGGAAAGTGTTCTTGGCTGTTTGTTTTCTAGCACCTTAAACCACTGGGAGATGGCTCAGCAGAATTGTCCAGACCAAGGTCATGAGACTGTCCTCACCAGAGATAAGGTCTACCAAAACCACCAACTATAGCTGAACAACAGCCTGAAGCCATGACATGTGACACTGGTCACACAGACCTGACTCCAACCACCAAAACACCCCCCTCCCCCGCATTTCTACTTGAAGGCAGGATGTTGGTCTTTCAAGACATTAATCTGATGACCTCCTCATTTGCTGGCAAATAAATAAACTTCTCTTTCCTTTTCCTCAAACCACTTGTCTTTGTTCTTCATTCTCACTGATTCAGCCTTGGGGACAAGTACCAAAGTTTTGGTCACAAAGCTATATCCAGTTTGTCTCAGAGTCAATGAGGAAGTCCCTTAGGTTGCTCAGGCCAATCCTCTCCATCCTACTTCTCTAGAAAAGAGACTTAGAAATGTCACCAAGAGAGTCTCTTAAACTCCAGCTCTAATCACTAAAGGAAAAGCAGCAGCTGCAGAGAGATGCAGAAGTAACTGCTGCCAAGGTGAAAGGGCCTGAAGGTTGAAGGGACAGGGACAGGAGAAACACCACAGTGTGAGCGATTTTGGTCACTGACCAAGAAGGAAAAGGGTCCTGGAAAGGCTGAGCTGGGCTCCAGGGTCTTCGTGGCTGCAGGAGCCCCTTGCTCACCAGCTGGACAAAGATCAGGATGCTGCTGCCACGCCACCTTGGAGTTCCCTGTGCCCTTCGATACTTCCCAGGGCCACCGACCTGGCTGTGTTCCAGGAAGAATAATTTAGCTCCAATTACTTAAGCTGCTTTATTGGTTTCACAGAGAAAATCCCCTAAGTCGACTTTTACAAAACCAGACAATGCCATTCAGAGGGCACAAACATATTTCCTCAAATGCTTTTCTTTTAGAAACAATTGGAATTTAAACAATGACAGAGGCCAGGCTTACTTCTTTTAGTTCCATGGAAAACCTCCGGTTCAATGCTCTCAACAGTTAACAGGACCACAGACATTTAAATATAAAAGATCCACTTATGGATGCAGACTGAGAAGGTTTTTATATTGGAGCAGTCACTCAGAAAATAAAACAATGAGGAGGAAAGTCCTTGGTTCCCCTTCCTTCATCATTCCCTACCCCCAAATCTGCCAATGAGCGGTAAATAACCCCCCACCCAGATGCATGCTAATGGCAGTCACCCAGAACGTGCATCTGCTGCGTTTATGAGACTTGCTTTGACATATAACTGCCAAATATAGAATTATTCACTTCAGTGCTATCACAGACTGCTCCATCCAAGGGCAAGAGCATTTGGGAGGTTCCCTATTTGAAGAAGAAAACTATAAGACCACTTATGTGCATTTTTTAGTCTAGGTTCTCTTATTAAAACATGCAAAAACTATAGGCCATATTGAGGTGTTAAGTTCTATTTGAGACCTTATTGCCTTGAGACTTCAGGGGGAAACTGTACAGAAAGATAAGGTAAAGAGGCAGCTACCTACAATTGTAGCTTTGGAAGAATCAAGATGAGTCAGAGTCACATGGAGTTTAGAGGGAACTGGACAGCCACAGATGGGCAGAGGATGGCCACTCAGGCCATCGGGGCACCACTGGACAGCTCAGCAAGTATCCGGATGGAAAGGTACATCCCTGACTTTAAAACTGCTTTCTAACAATGATCATAAAACAAAAACTCATTCATTGTGAATGCATTAAATGAATGCATTAAAGACATCCAAAAACATATTTTAAATGAAGAAAGTAATACCACTTTAAAGGTAAAATATAGGCACGTGATGGCAATTTATAATATTTCTCATAAGAGCCTGAGTTTAAAACTCTCACTTCTGATGTTAAAAATAAGGTCCTCGCTGAAGGTGTGCCTTTGGACCTCACTCACTCATGCACACAAGCACAGACGCTAGTTCTGAACAGACTATGGGACCGGCTAAAGAAAGAGTTCGCATTTAGACAAATGCAGATAGTCTAATTCCACAGTAACTGCAGCACTTAGACGTACAAGTGAGTGAGCAGCTGTGGAAGCGTGGCACCAGATCCCAGGAAACGACAGTGTCTGACATATGTTGATAATATTATGGTCCCCGAGAGCACAGGTGAGAACTTCTTCCTATGATGTTCTTCCAGAGTACCTTCACCATCTTTGGAATGCTCCTTTGGCTTTTCCAATAAGTGCTTCTCCCCTCTTTACTTTTATTTCTAAAAGATGAGAGGGTGGGATTCTTAGCAAGTACAAAATGTAAGTGTATGAAACATTAACTTTTCTATTTCAATTAAAACTTCTAAGACTCAGGGATGGCAAGTACTGTGTCGTGCTGTGCATATGTGCACAGTGCCGTTTGATCATACTTGTATTTAAAGCTATGATTTCCTTAGTCCATGAGCTCCCCATAACTATTATAATATGTTCTATAATAAGCCAAGAATAGAATATATTTTAATTAAATACCTATTTATTTCCATTAAAACTCCTTCATAAAAAATTTCCTTGATTACCCTTGCTCTTTGGATTCTCATACTATTTACTGTCTCTAGGATTTCTGGCCAGGCAATCTTCCTTTGGTTGTTAATTGTGTTGATTGGTTAATACAAACTGACTCCTCGTGTGTGAGGAAGGCATCTGTTTTCAAGATGCTGGGGACTACTGAGACCTTTGGCCCACTGCCCCAGCTGAGCAGCACGGAGCGGACTATGACAGGTCACAGTCTCGCTCTATTTTCTGCATGTGCTGTCGCTTGTTCTGAGGAGAGGGGAGATTCAGGGACATTCAACAAGCGCTGAAAGAATATAAAGATCACAAGGGCATTTTTTAGAATGAAGACCAATTCTAAAATAAACACTGCTTTCAGAAACCTACTGTTTCACCCCACTGAACTTTGCACTCATTTCTCTTAGGATTCCCCAGGGAGATCCCGGCCGTGCATTTTCCCCAGTAGAAGTCAGCAGGCAGAGCCCACAGAGCCACGTGCGCTCTCGTCGTCACCTCAGCCTGTGACCAGGCACGAAATGGCTGTGCTTGGCTTGGGCATCTCCATGCCCACGTGCAGCCCATGATGTCATGGAGACAGCATTGTCTCCTGCAGAGCATTGTATACCATCTACCGAAATCTAGTAAATAGCCCAGTTTTCTGCTCCATCCCACCTTCTACAGTGCAATCAGCTGGACTTGATCACTGAATACGCTGTGAATTGTGAATTGTTCCATGATTGTGAAAATAAAGCATTAAGGTTTAAGCCATCTCCCCCTCCCCCAAGACGGATGACACATTTGCTACAAGGGATGTGAGGGAAGAATTGAGAAACCTTTAAGTCTGAGTACTTCACGCTTTTCAGATAACTCAGTGGTTCTCCAGGAATTACAGTTGTCTTTAAAGACACAAGATGGATTACATCTTTGCTTGCTTGAAATACTGTTTTAAGGAAGTAAACTGCTTTCATCTCTCTCACACACACACCACAAACACACAACACACCACACACACACACACACACACACACACACACACGAAGCCAGACATTATCTTAAAAAATCAACAGAATATTGAATTTGACATTGCCTGGTAAATCCTTAATGGAAAAGAACTAGAACTGATGTTATTTTTTAACAATACTTCGCAAATAAACCAGAGTTAAGAACAGCAGTCAGGAAACTCTTTGCTGCCATTTCATTTGCAAATCCCAGAAATAAAGAACATATAACATAAAAATAGCTCTTGCCCCAGTTCTTCTTGGCTCTTGCTTAGATACTGATTAAGAGAAAGAATTGTAATACAAGTTGTGTTTAATGTTAATTCTTTGCTTTTATGCTATTTTAAAAGAGATTCCCCTCTAAAATGTGGTTGTATCAAAAGTGGAAAGTTATTGAAATACAAGTTTACCTTATGCTATGGAATTTTAATTTAAAAACTACCTTTCTTTTTATATTAATTTTTAGATATTGATGGTTTTGTATTTTCCAAAGACAGAATTCCACATTCAATATTTCCACTAAAGAAATAGCCCTGAACCTGGCTAGGGGCAGTGGCCAGAACTGTAGCACTGTGGGAGGCTGAGGAGGGTAGGATTCCTTGAGGCTAAGAGTTTGAGACCAGCCTGGGCAACACAGTGAGACCCTATCTCTCTATAAAATTTAAAAAATTAGCTGGGCTTGGTGGCGTGGGCCTGTAGTCCCAGCTACTCGGGAAGCTGAGACAGGAGGATCACTTAAGCCCAGGAGTTCAAGGTTACAGTGAGCTATGATTGTGTCACTGCACTCTAGCCTGGGTGACAAAGTGAGACCTTCTTAAAAAAAAAAAAAAAAAAAAGGAAAAAAAAAGAAAAAAGCCCTGAATCTGATAATCTTCAGAATTAATTGTAGAAATGTAAGATCTTATGTTTCCTGGCTTACAAATTTATTTTATCAAGACTATGTATAGAATATAATTTAGTTACTTAAAAAATAGTACATAGGAAAAAAGACTATATTGCTACATTGTTAAGAATGTTTAGCCCTGGGTGCTGAGACTAGTCATGATTGCTATTTTCTTTCTTTTTATAATCTGTATTTTTCACAATTTTCAAGAATTATCATTTTTAAGAATTTACAAATCAACAAATGAAAAACAACTGCTTTCCCAAAAAGTTTAATTAAAAAAAATAAACCCCCAAAAACTCATCGAGATATCAACACCTTTATTTTCTTCTTAAAGACATTAAAAGGGAGGAAATCAATGATCGATTATTTCTTTTTAACCCATATTTGGCTTTTGCGGCACTGTCTTGAACAGTCTATTCCCTCAGGAGCCTTTAGTGGCATAACTAGTCCTTTTTGGGTTGTTGTTGCCCATGACCTTGTCCAGTGGAGCCCGGGAACTGGGCAAGGTCGTTTCCTGTGGCTTTCTCACTTTTGGTCACCGTGAGGTCTGAAGCCAAGGCTAGTTCAGAAAACATCGCACCAACTGAGGAAAAAGACAAGCTGGCCAGAACAACTGAAGGCTCCACCTTCTAACCTGCTCACAAAAGACCATAATTGCTCTCTCGCCTCGTTTGAAATTGTACAGTATTCCTTTATTTGCAGATCCTAGCTGTTCTTTAAGACCCTGCCTATACCTCCCTCCCAGGCTCCTTTCCTTAATGTGCCTAAATTTAGTCAGCGCCATCTTGCCCTATGACAGCTTTAAACAAAGTTCCGCATTTCAGACAAGTGGAGAAATGAGGCCAGTGAGGGTCCTCTTCCTTCTTTTGTTTCTCCTCCTTGTCTTCTCAGGATTCCTTTCCTGCCCTCCCAAAAAGGACAAGGGAGAAACGGAAACCAGACGTTTCGGAGTGCTTTTCAGGGCGGTGTCACGTGGGCATTGTGCTAGGAGTCCAAGATCTTACGGTCTAGCAGCAGCACCTCACACAGAAAAGGTTAACAAGAAAGGATGAAAGAACACGCTGGGCTGCTCGTGTGGGAGGCAGGGAAGTAGCAGTTAGAACGCTCTTTTCCAATAGACAGTGGCCAAGGGATGGTGAGTGCCACGGACCTCTGGTTTATCCATCTCGCACGGGAAATGTCTCCATGCACTTCCCTGAGAACGACCCCTCTACCTAACAATTTTCAAAGGAAAATACATTCTGAGTCATAAATACAAATCTCTGAAATCGTTTGGGAGCCGAGTACTGCTTCTGAGTATGTATTTATATACTGGATTCAATCTATATATATAGTCCATGATAATTCTGACTTCCAGAGATTTCCTCTTGTGATATGTTGCCGGCGGGCATGGCATTCATGAGTTTGGGGAGAATGGCTGTCCCAGTTCCTCCCCAGGACCCCCAGCTGAGTATGCTCCCTCATAGAGCAGTCCCCAAAGAAGTCCCTGTACGCCCCTACTGCCCATCCCAGTAGCTGGGGTACAGACTTAGGCATAGTGGCCCCAGCTCAACGCCCTGGACTTTATTAGACTACCGACCATCCTCTGAGAGAGTTCCAGGAGCAGAGTCACCCCACCTAATATCCAAAGTCACCTTGGTCACTATCAGAAGTCCATGTTTCCCAGACACTATGTTTTCTGATTGCCCTACTCTTCCAGCAGACATGAGCTGTCTTCTTGAGATACTTCTGTAATCCTTTCAGATGGACAGTGTTTTACTCCCATACCTCACATGATTTAAGGCCTGGCAGTGGGAGGAGGTGTCCTTCTTGCTCCCTTTTGCACTTTCCAATCCATTTCTCCTTTATCTTCCTTCAAAAACCCAGCTCCTCCTAAGCATCAGACTATATCACCCATTAGTCTTCTTTGCTGCATTAATCCACCAATATCCCCACTACTGCCCTTGGTCACTGATGACTGCGTCCCATGGCCCAACATCTCTTCCCCCATTACTGATCCTGGCAGCTTTCTCAGCAGCTTCAACATGCATGTCACTGATTGTTTCCAAGGCTCTTGTCTCTTACATCCTTGGTCTCCTTCATTCCAATGCTCTTCCCCAATCCACTTCGACCACACACTCACATGGCCATATGCCACCTCTTATCACAATCAACTGTGTCACTTCCAGAATAGCTAGCAGGAGCCTCTCAATGGTTACCTACTCCCTCATATCTCCTGGCTCACTTGCTCTAATACTCCCCTCCACACAGATCTCCAAATCCACAGACCCCTTCACCTTTCCACCATGCATCACCACCCTCCTGTCTTCAATTTCCTCCTTATCAGCTTATGTTCTATTGTAATCACCCTCTTTGTATACTCTGCCCTCAGCCTATCAACCATACCCTCCTGGAAAAAGCCCTGAACGTGTCTAAGCAACTCCAGCTGCAACTGGGTCTGGCCAGCTGAACAACCCCACAGAAAATCACCTTCCTTTGCTGACCGGACCCACTTCCAATCTGTTATCACAAATCTTGAGTGGACAATGGTGCCGGAAGGTCTCATGAAATGTCCCTAGTATATATATTTTTCCATTCAAAGAAGACAATGATTTCATACCTAATCACCTCTTTATTCTCCAGAATCTTCTTCATTCCCCACGTTCAGCTGCCCCCTACCTTCATGAAGGAAGATGTGATAGGATGTGAAATTCTCACCTGACCACCACTCCTGCCAACCTCCTCAATCTGTTTCAGTACTTTCTGTTCTCTTTCCCTCTGCAATGGAAGAAGTATCCCCGTTTTTATCTAACACCAATCCTTCCACCTGGGCACTGGTTCCTAACATTATCCCCTTTCTCCTCTGCACTGCCAATTTTGCCATCTCTACAATCTCCTTCCTATCAAGGACAGGTCTTTCCCATCCTTCTCATACCTAAAAACACCCCAAACAAAACCTCTCCCTTCATCCCACTTCTTCAGCTACTACCTCATTTATCTGTTCCCTTATATCATAAAATGCCCCCAAAATATTGCTGTTTCTCTTGTTTATCTCACTTCTCTCTTTAACCCTCTTAGCAAGATCACCAGGAACCTGCGTCTTACAAAGCCAGCTGTCCATTTTCTGCCTGACACTACAGAACATCCAGCATGGTTAGCCACACCCTCCTTCATAAATCACTTTCCTCCCTAGACAGTCCCGTAGGCTTCCCCAGTGTTCCTCCTACCCCACTGTGTGTCGCTTCTTAGTCTCTCTTTTGGTGCTTTCTTTTCTTCTAGATCTCTAAATGCTGGGGTGCCCCAGAGCTCTGTGTTTGCTCATCCTGTCTTCTTTAGTTACCCCTCCCTGAGTTCCATTGGTTTAAAATTGCTCAATACACTCACAGATGACACCTCATGCCGCAGGTTTGAACCCCTGACTGACAACCCTACTTGTGTATTTGATTGTCTTGCTGAGGTAGCTACACCTGGCTGTGGAACAGGCACATCAAGGTTAAATTTAACTTCAGCTTCTACCACCTTCTACCACTCTTCTTTCTCACTTCACCCCTAGAACATGGACCACCATTCTGAGCCTAGGACATTATAGCTCAGAGTCATCCCCTGGGTCTTTGCACTTGTTCTTTCTGTTTGATAAACTACTTTTGGCAAAGATTTCCTCCTTTAAGTAATTCAAATCATAATTCTAATGTCATCTCTTTTGAGAGGCCTCCCCTCAAAAAAACACCCTAAATAAAGCAGCTCTCCTAGTCACTACCTACCCACCTGTGCCAAATGTACCTTTCTTTGAGGCACTTATTTGGACCTAAACTTATCTTATTGGCTTGTTGTTTGCATGTTTATTGTTTGATTATCTCCACTAGATATAAGCCCTATCCTTGCAGAGTCTCAGGTTGTATTGTTCACTGCTGTATCTCTGCTTCTTAGAACAGTGTCTCACACAAGGGAGGTGCTTGAGGAATACCTGATGTCTGACTGCACACCACGTCTATGCAAATGGCAACAAGGAATAACATTGGTTAGTAAAGAGTTCTTGCTCTACTCTTTTATAAGCACCTGCTGTCTTCACTCTCTCAATGTGGTTGAGACCCAATGATATCCACAGCCTCACCAGCACTCCTTTCTAGCTGGGGCATATATACTACTTCGAGTGAAGTGTTGGTCCAAATGGTTCTCTTGGAACAATTTCTCTCTGCAAATATACACCAAGCCCAAGTATGGTGAAGAGCAAAGGGCATCTCTTCAAATCACAATAACTACTATTATTAAATATTTATTAAAGCACCCTATCATATATCAGTTGGAGGTTCTTTAAAACATTTGTCTCACATATTCTTAACTCCCAATTTTTATTTTATTAGTGTGATTTATACTTTCCTTAGAGTAATTTGATCTAAGTCTTTATCAATTGGCCTTTTTTAGATTCATTTAAATACAAAGCTATTTTAAATCACATGCTGTTTGAATCAAAGGAGTTCAGCCATGCTACCTGAAATTTTAAAATTACTCATCATAACGCCAAGAAATCTAATGAGACCAAATTTAGAGAATTAAATACAACTCTACTATTCATTTCCAAAATTTCCGCTTAGTATCGGTAATTCTCTCCAAACCTCTGAACTACTACAACGAAATACTAAATTAATTGACTCTGAAAAAGCCCAAAACATCTAGTTTTTTTTCAAATCCAAGGAACAGTGCTGATAGTTATAGACATTTTAACCAGTTTCAAATCTCAACCTCTCTGGCACTCTGTGTGTGCGTGTGTGCGTGTGTGTGTGTGTGTGTGTGTTTGGCAGGGCAAGAGACAACTGCAATTTTAAGCTCATTGTATTTACTCATTTTGACTACAATCTTAAGAAATTAAGTGCAAATCTAATTTTATCAGAAATAATTGTTTTATTCCAGGGAGCTGAATGAACAAGAGTACTCAGCCAAAAAGAGGTCAAGAAACTTAAGAGTGTGATATTTGTTTCATTTTGTTTTTAATAAAGTTGATGAGAAATAGTTCTTACTATGTAAGGAGCAAATAAAGAGTACTTATCTAAAATACTTTCTTTTCCTTTCTGGTGACGGGGATCCAAGGAGATGGGAGCTGGATTTATTGAAGCTAAAAGAAATCTTCTGGATGAAAAATCACTTTTAACTTTAAAATCTAATGTTGTAAAACCTTTGCCGAAAAAGAGAAACTCAGAATTATTTGTCTGTGTTTCTACCTATGATCTATTTATAGAAGAAAAATGAAGTTGAGATTTACAAAGAAAGATTACCAATGGCTATTTTTCTAAGAAAGATTGGTGAAAATGAAAAATGCCATGCCTGCCTTACCTATTAATTAACAACAAAAGGTTAGATGGATGTATTTTCTCAAGTAATATTAATGTGATTTTAAATCTTTACTCTTTAGCCTGAAAACTCTACTTTCAGATGCAGGATCATATGAACAAGAAGATAAGTGGCGCTGGACATATTCTAGCATCAAGGTATTAGATTAATTCTGTTTTTTGAAATCTTTATTCTGGGCCTTTCTTTTCTTTCTTTACTACTTAAGGAAGCTATTCAGCATTTCACAGAACTGACATGTTCTTTTCCAATCCATTTTCTACTTGAGTCAATCAGAATTTTGCTACTAACAATTATGCTACTTACAAAAAGGCAGAGCAATATTATAAGTGAACCGCTCTTGGGACTTTTTACCTATACTTGTCGTTTATAGTAATAGTACATTGATATATTAGAATTTTCAAGAGGAATTTTTAAATAACTTCTTTGAAGTTTCTATGGAGAACTCTTTATTAATTGGAATGTTCAAGGAATAGAATTGTGAATTTAACTTTTGGTTTAACTCAAGACTTTTCAGAAAATATAATACTTTTTGTTTAGACCTTGATGTTGAAAATATTAGTCCATAAATACATTAGTCCACTTGTGTTCCATATAGCTTAGTCACTTTATTCAGTAAGAGAGGAACTGGCAGGAGCTTGTAGTCATGAATATTATTAGTGCAGTAGTGTAGTATAGTGTAGTCATGAATAATATTAGTGTAGTAGAACAAGGTATAGAGGAAATAGAGGATACATATTCCAAGGCGTATGCTGATTATTTAAAATATATTCCTGGTCATAGTTTGTTTTG
The DNA here is from genome assembly GCA_008086735.1 of Cheirogaleus medius. Lineage (NCBI taxonomy): Eukaryota > Metazoa > Chordata > Mammalia > Primates > Cheirogaleidae > Cheirogaleus > Cheirogaleus medius. The sequence continues at coordinate 34,633,036 of VBSM01003143.1, forward strand.
TTCTGATTTCCCACTCTCGTCAACATAAAGTAAGGAGAAACAGGTTGCTTATTCAGGTTTATTATTAGCTTGATTCTAGTAGTTGAGATTTCATACATGGTGCCTTATACTAATTTTTCATTAACTTAAAGCATATTTTTGTGAAAACTATTTTTTTTCCTGATTGTGAAACAAATACACATTGTTTTAAAAAATTAATGCAGAAAAACTTCAAGTTTACAAAAGTCACTATCAAGAGACAACCACTGTCTAACATTTTGGTGAAGAGACCAAAATGCATACATGCATAATTCCAGCTTTGTTACCCGAGCGGTGTCATGCCTCACATACACCTAGCCTATTTGATGTACCCCACAAGATCTCTTTGCTATCAAGATGTCTTACGTGATATTTTTTAATGCTTCCATAGTGTTTCATTGTCTATTTAACCCAACTTCTAGTGAAGAGTTGGAAAGTTTCTAAACTTCATTATAAAACACTGCTATAAAAAATGCAACTTTGCACATACATCTTAGCATACTTGTTTGAGTATCTTCTTAAGATAAATTCCAGGAAGTACAAACAATATTTTAAATTATATGCCTATTCAGGTACAACCAAGAATAATTCCTACGAATAGATATTTTGTACATTTTCTCACAGAACTGTACTGATATGCTGAGCTAAGATTTATATCATCAAGAGACCAAGTGACTATAGCTATTTAAAACTATGTATAAAAATTTTAGGAAGGCAGCAAGTCTACCGTCCCAAACTAGACTATTTCTATCGCACGTGAGCCAGCAGGGCTTTGGCAAAAAGCGCTCCATAGGAACTTAATGAATACAAGTGGTCAGGGTTGTGGTTTCACATTTCATCAGGGGAATGCCCACGGACAGGGATGGAATGTCAGGTGGAAACAGATTTCCTCATTCAGCACTCTCCGTTTGCCTCCAGCAGCTGGTGTCTGGCAACATCCAGAGGATCCCACACCCCATGCATTCATTCATTGTTCAGAACACCTTCGCCAAGAACCGTCTTTCATTTGTCTGGTGCGGTGTTGTGGTCCTTGCACAGGGAGTATGCTCAGTCTACCTGATGGTGACTGCAGTACCACGTGGATTCACAGAGCACATCTCCATCTGAGCAAGTTGGGAAAGAGACCATCAGAGCTGGTCTTGGGAGGGTGGATGGGGTGGGCTTCCCTGAGTGGAGGTTGACTTGTTCTCTGGTCACTAGTGGATATTCCTGAGCCTCTTTCTTTTGCTACCTCTATGGTAGAAATGTCAACTACTCGCTTTTCTAGTGTCCCTTGCAGCGGGAGGGGGCTGTGACATGAAGTTCTGGTCAGTGAGATACAAGTGCCAAGTTGGCTGGGGGCTCTTGGGAAGGCATTTTCTTTTTCTGATAAAGGCACAGAAGTGGCTGACCCTGTCCTCACTTCTTTCTGTCTTATACACAGATTTGAGGCACAGAGGTAGGCAACAAGGGATGAGGTTGAAACTAGTCCCAGCCGTTGTCTACCTGCAGACTGCTTGTTTTGTGGGAGAAAGAAACCCCTCCGTTTACCCCATTATTAGTCGTATGTACTGCTATTTACAGCTGAAGGCATCCCTAACCAATATGTCACTCCTCCAATGGCTTGTGTCTGGATACGGCAAGGAAATGAGAGGGGAATGAGGAACCCAGATAGGTCAAAATAGGGGGGATTGCTGTGGATTCTGGACATGCAACTTCACAAACTATCTTATGCTCTCAACATGTGCCCTTTCAAGGTGGGGAGGCATGACTAAGTGTACAGGGTGACATTTCTCCTGAGTGTGAAGGCCCCAAAGCGCATATGAGTATGTTTTTATTAAAAGCATGTTGATGATGCCTAATAAGGAATTTGAAACAGCACCATTTCCAGTCGCACCAACTTCAAAAGTACCCAAACCCAAACAAACAACCTTAACACGGATCATAGAAGAGTAAATATGATGTATATATTGAAAACAAGAATGAAAAAAGCAGTACACCAAGGCAAAGGGAATGTATGTGTATAATGTCCTCTTTAAATCCTTTCTTTTTCTTGTGGAAACATTAAAATTTTATAGAAAAAGATAAGATTGATTAGTTTTTAAACTAATAGCCAAGGTCTTACCATCCCATTGGAGTTAAAAGAAAGGAAGAAGATTTTTATTTTCTTTTAAGAGAAAAAACCAGCATCTAGATTATTGTGTATCTTGGCCAATTGAACAGTCTAAAGATATGATTATTCAAGGCTGCTCAAGTGATCTAGAAATGATATAAAGAGATGTCTCATGATAAGAAAGAGCTAATAATAAAAATGTACATAATTCATTAGAAAAATAAGACAATGAATGTGTAGTATATAGCCATAACAAACCAAATAGCCTACTACTAAACATTTCCTAACATAATGAGAAAATAACATAATCAGTTTTAATGTGGACAACTTACAAAATTATAAATAAATGGGGAGGAACCATATGTTTCAAATAAAATAACAAACAAAGCCCACATATAAATACAGAGACATTTTCTATATTTCCCAGGGGTGAAGGACAACATCCACCTTTTGCAGATCTATTTTTCTGAAAGCAAATACCCCAAAATCACCACACATTTGAATGTAAAATAGAAGATGTGCAATAAATTTCAAGATATGAAAAATACAGACTTTAAAATCTAAGTGGTCAAGGCTTCAACTGCTATTAATATTTACCACTGTTTTCCTGCATCTTGCACAGTGCCTGAAAAACAGATACTAAAATATTTGTTGACAAAAAGGAAACAACAGAGGGAAAATGAGAGAAGAGGAAAATGAAAAACTTCTTACATTAGCAAGATGTTTTTTAAGGACTTAGCTTTATCTGTCATAGAGAGAGGTATCTATTCAATGTAAATAGCACATGTTGCTAAATGATATTCAAGAAATCAAAAACAAAAGATACTTTTTTATGAAGGAGGTTATGGATTCATATGTTTTGAAGATCACTCTAAATTTTCAAACTCCTGGCCTCAAGCAATCCTCCTGACTTGGCCTCCCAAAGTGCTAGCATTATAGGCGTGAGCCACTGCTCCAAACCAAGATCACTATAAATTCTATTAATCAAAATTTGATAATATCTCTCACCATTTTCACTTAGCAGTTTTCAAATGTTTGTTGTAAAATCTCTAAAACAATAAAGGGCAATCTGCTCTTAGAAAGGAAGACTGAATTATATAATACTGAATGACATTACAAACATTTACCACTTAGAAGCGTGTCTCTCTTGGTTGTCTAATGTTTAAGAAATACTTTCTGTTGGTGGATACTGAGAAACTTATCTATTAAATTCTCAACCACGATTTAATCTGAAGTATGTCCTTTCATGGGACAATAAGGAAGAATCAGAAATTTTTTTAGCACTTCCCAAACAGTTTACATTGACCATTTCAGGAAATTTTCCTAACAATCACCTTGAGAGATGGGTTATTGTTGTCTCTATTTTACAGATTAAGAAACATAGTGAGGTTAATTAAGAAACCCAAGGCCACACAGTTAATAAGCAATGAAGGTGACACTCACACAACAGGAAATCCGGGAATCTGACTCTAGAGCTGACTCTAACCAGCAAGATAAATTATGATTGCACCAACAGCAGTGACCGTGGTAATAACTGATAACAATACTAATAATAGATTACACATACAGTTGCTGAAACAACTTCACACATATTTAATCTTTGTAAGTTCTACCAAACCTTAGTTGTCCCTCTCCTGCCAAGGGCAAGATACTTAACGTTTTAAGACCAAAGTATTCAATTACCGTACTTGGAAATTCTTTGTCAAAAACCAACTGCTTTTTTTTTTTTCTGTTTTCACCTTAGTGCTAGTGACCCTGCTGGGAAAGGAGACACTTTCAGCATTTCCTCCAGGTCTCTGGGACATGATCTAGACGGGCTTAGACCTTTCTTTGCTGCTTTCCTTATGCGTATATGTCTGAAATTGTTACTCTAGCAGAAGAGGAGCAGATAATAGATTTTTCATGTTTAACATGTTAAAGGAAGAGAGGAAAAGAGGAAGAGAGGAAGGGAGGAGGTGGGGGAGGCAGGCACTCAGGATTCAGAGAAACTTGGTAGCTAACTGACCTTGGGCAAATAGCACAGCTTCTGTGAAAATGAGAATATCCTCTTCACAGTGTTATAAGGATCAAATGTGATAACGTATATCAAAGTCCTTTGTAAATAACAAATCAATACACACCTTTTAAGATCTCAAAACTTATATTTTCGCACAGTTTCCTTCTTTGGTGTCCTTGGCTGTCCTTCTCAAAGCCCTGCATCCCAGCCCTTCATGCAGTAAGAAAACCTGCCCTATTGTCATTTTTATTCTTACTCTATTTACCTAACCATACCACTGCATGAACATCATATTTTAGCCTCCAGGGAGGGGATATCTCCCCTCCTTTTCTAAGGTTGTTCCAACAGATTAACATTATTAAAACGTTCTATTTACACTTAAGTTAACCGAGGCAGAAATTCCACAAACGTGAAGTCTTCAGGGAGAGAGAAGCATTAGAGCTTCCCGGACGCTGGGACCCTGTGAGATGTCTATTACCGAGGTGGATGGCACAGACCGCCTTACATAACCGTTCCTACCAAATGGGAGCCTGGCGTGACATCTGACAGAAGACTTGCTCCTAAAAAGGGTGCATTTAAATTTTTCATCAGACTGCCTTTATGAAAAATTGAAACAGAATATTCTCCAAGTGGGGGAACCGTTTGCTAAAAAGAGGATTAGAATTTACAGTTACCTTTTTAACCGTCCTTATAGGACTCTATGCTTTCCATGCCTAAAATGTCAAGCAAGTGTTGGGCTTTGAAATTAGAGAAAGAAAAAAACCTGAATTCTTCCTCCAGCTGGAGAAGGAGGCTTTCACTTTGACATGCCTTGGATGGCAATTCCCATTATTAAAAGCCTTTGTCCTTCAGGCAACGGAGAAAAATGTGCTAAAACAACAATGGTTACCTTGCCTCTGGAGTGCACATCAGCACACTGCTAAAACGCCTTTTATTTTCCTTCCCAAGGTGATTAGGCTGGTGGGGTGAGGGAAGCAGAACTACAGCAGAATTACCAAGCTGGGAGCCCATTCATTCCCCCTGCTGCACTGCAGATCTTTCTGACCCAACTCCCGCGTCCTCCGTGACATTTAAGTACAGAAGGCGAGCTTTCCTTTTCAAACGGATGCAGCGATCCAAAGTGCAGATGAGGATACCCATGGCTTTTAGAAATGAAATATTATCATTCTGGCGATCCCCAATATTAAAACGTTTCGGTCTTGGGGGTGTTTTTGAGAGAAGGGAGAAAAAAAATCTGTATTTCAGATGGTAGGAGCCTGCTGTGAATGCAGACGGAAATTTTATGGCTTGTCTAAAGCTAGTCTATTTTAATAAAGAGAATAAATTACAGCAGCAGTGCAATTCCATTCTATACTCCATGTGCTGCAATAATGAAATGAAAGTAGCCCTCTATCCTGGAATCTGTGTCTCTCTGCATTGTTCAGTTTATTCCAATCCTGACTCTGAAATTTATTTATCAAGTAGAGCACATTAGTTAAAAGGAAGAGAAAATCTCTAGGGGTAATACATGATAACACACACACACATACTCTCTTTCTCTCTCTTAAAGAGAGAGAACAGAAGTACTTTTTGTCTGGTTACCAAATGGCACTGCCTCACACTTTGTGCAACAGCACACAGTCATGGAGAAGGCGTAGTTGTGGGGAGGGTTTGATTTGATCTCCTATCACCTTGCAAGGCTGATAGGATACCAAGGCCAACATTGTTTCTCCAAACTCAGGGAGGTGCACTGAGCTATTCAGCCTGATCCATGACATTTACTGATCATTCTTACTAAATTTACATGAATTGATCACCTATTCCACCCTACATGGAGGGTCTACATGCCACACAAAGTTAAAATATAATCACAATGGATTGCTGCCCATTTTTACCATAAGTGGAAATTAAAATAGAGCCAAATGAAAATACAAGAAAGAAAATTGAAATGTATTTGACAGGCTGGCAAAGGACCTGCTCCTCCTTCAATAACAATTAGATACTGAGATGCTCTCAGGTGTTTTAGAAGCAACAGACTGAAATTCTGTAATGGCAAGTTTTAAATCTCTACTCTTGATCTATGCATGCACTTCTGAACTATTCCCTGAGGAGAAAAAACTCCTCAAAGGAAAACATGGTTTTAAAGATCCTTCTGTGACATGTCAGTCTGACATATAACCTCTAAGAATTAACATTAAGATCCAACAATGGGGTCAGGCCCAGTGGCTCATGCCTGTAATCTTAACACTCTAGGAGGCCCAGGCGTGGGGATTGCTTGAACCCAGAAGTTAGAGACCAGCCTGCGCAAGAGCAAGACCCTGTTTCTACAAAAAATAGAAAAATTATCTGGGTATGGTGGCGTGCACTTGTAGTTCCAGCTAGTTGGGAGGCTGAGGCAGAAGGATCGCTTGAGCCCAGGAGTTCAAGATTGCAGTGAGCTATGATGATGCCACTGCACTCTAGCCCTAGCAAGGGAGCAAGAACTTGTCTCTATTAAAAAACAAAAATCCAATAATGGTACTGGAAATCCTAACATTGGCTGCTTCAAGGAGAGGCGTGACACTGTGGAAGGGGGCAAAGGAACTTTCAAGGGTGATGAAATGTTCTGTCTTGTGGAGGGAATGGGAAAAGCAACTGTATACATTTGTCAAAATTGATTATCTACACACTTAGGATCCATGCATTTTACTGCAAGTAAATTATATCTCAGTTATAAAATTTAAAAAAACCTCCCTGGAAACACTAAAAAATAATAAGATCCTAAGCATAGTGTTCCTTTCAGAATTTTCTAAACAGATAGTTGTAAGACAAACAAGCCAATAAAATGAACGCATTTGGCTGAACATTCATATATGAAAGCTGAGGGATTCCTGGTGCCACATGTCTCTGCTTCGGTGACATACTTTACTAGGACATAACCATAAAGAGTTTATTGTTATGAGATGAAAGTAAATATTGCCAAGAATGCAATTAAAAGCTCTACATTAAATTGCAAGTTCAAGCTAACATTCTGGGCTGGGCATTCCTGTCACATTCCCCATGCTGACACAAGGGACCCTGGGACTTCCCAGTCATATCTGAAGTAAATGGCACAGCTGTGGTCTATAGCACAAAAGACTGAGTCTAGGAAGGTCTCTTTCCATAGAATACGTGTATGCCTCATTTTATGAGAAATTGAATATCCTACTTCAAACACAGATATGTCAAGACACAATTATTCTAATATAAAAGGATTCCTTTACATTGTTAAGTGGCATCATGTATTTCACAATTATTCCATCCAGGGAACTTCCTGTTTAACATAATTTATCTATTGCATTGAATGGTAGATACCTGTTTTATCACCTGTTTTATCTTTTAAAAACCCAGTGAACTGTGAACTGTTTTCTCTCATTTTTGCCTAATTTGACTCTCATCTAAACTAACTTCTTTTTTCAGGTTGGATATCGGTTTATCTATTTCTGCTAGAACTAAAAACTGCAAAAGCTGATATACAACTGTCAGGTTAATAGAATCAAACATACAGATTTGCAAACACACATAACATAAACATAAATGAACATAAACATACTAGAAAAAGAATTAGAAAACAATCTCATGAATTATGGAGTAATGGCATTCCTTACTGGTAATTTGGGTTTTAACGTTAAGGCAACATTTTTCATCAAAATATTATGTATGCTTCTCCAGAAGTGTTTTATAAAAAGGTCAACTGAGTGCATTTTAAGATTCTTGTAGGAATCTTTAAAATTAGCTTGAAACTTGAAACAGTCTTTCCATAAAAGTAGCACATTTCAGAAAAGTTAAATCTGGTGCATGTTGTTTAGAATCCGTTTGGCAAATTTTCAGAGCATTCTTACATCTCAAATGTAATCATGCCCATTTTTGTTAAACCAAAATGCAAGGGAAAACTATTCTCTTATTAAATGACTTTTAAAGATATTTCCTTTCTTTTTCATTTTTCTAAATTTCTGAAAATTAAACTTTTAATGCTGTTACAACATGTGAAAAAGAAATGGATTGTATTAAACTGATCATGTGAGTTTGTTGGGGAAAGGATGGGAAAAGTAGGAGGATGATTTCCTTCTACTTTTCTGTTTTTTAAAAATCACTATAAAAATATTACTCTCAAAATAGAAGGATACATTAAAACATGACACTGTTTTAAAGGATTTTATCATGAATATGACAAATACTTACAGTACAGTATATGGGAGAACATGAATATGACATTACAGGTCTTATCATGAAGATTTTCATAGTTCAAATCTGAGAAGCCTTTTAACTACCACCTCTAACATTCCCCATGCTCAATTAATAACAGCTTACACAAAAATCAATGGCTTCAATACTTCTCAAAATAATTCAGTAATTATTCTCCAGGCTGCTAATTCATCAGCTCATTGGACTGCTGTTCTCTCAGGTGTTCGAACTCTAGGACTTCAGCACTTGTGAGCAAGTACTGAAAACCCAAGTTCAACATAAGATAACACCTCTTTGCAAAAACATTAATAGTTGACAGCAATGGGGAAAGCAGAAGGAAAGGAGAAGGCCCACCATAGACAAATGGAAGCCTCTGCATTCCTCCCTCAATACAAGGTATCACCAGCCTCTCAGACACTCACGTCTGACATCTCTGACAGGTCCTCCTGGGACTTTTTATTTCTTTTTCACCCATGTTAGGTAAATCATCATGTCTAATCAATTCTCTTCTGAAAGTTTTTCTACCTGTGCAGTCTACGACATCTGCCCACACTTCTCAGTGTTCAGGACCAGCTTCAATTGTCACATCTGTCTCGTCTCTACCTTTTGTCCCAGTAGACATGCCCCTTCAAAAGTCCTCCCCTGCACTTTGTATGTTTTCTATATCAACTGTATAGACTAGGTCTCATTTTCTTTTTTATTTATTTGTTAGAGACTGGGTCTCATTCTACCACCCAAGCTGTAGTGCAATGGCACAATCATAGCTTCCTGTAACCTCAAACTCATGGGCTCAAGTGATTCTCCTACCTCATCCTCCCGAGTAGCTAGGACTACAGGTGTGTGCCACCATGCCTGGCTAATTTTTTAATTTTGTAGAGATGGAATCTTGTTATGTTGCTCAGGATGGTCTCAAACTCCTGGCCTCAAGTTATCCTTCTCCTTTAGCCTCCCAAAGCACTGGGATTATAGGTGTGAGCCAACGTGCCCAACCAAGACTATTTTAATTCTGTTAAACTTGTGTGTTTCTCTTACAAGGCTACCAGTTCCCAAAGGACTAGAAGCATGTTTTATTTCTTTTTGTATCTCCAGAGGATATAAATGTTAGTGGAACTGAAATGTTGAAATGCTGTTGAATCAAAACAACATGTATATATATTTCATATTTATTGCACTACAACAAATACTCAAATATTTCAGAATTTTGTTCTTTTTATGTCCTTATTATGAGATAATTTTTCTGTCAAAATAATTCCACAGACTTGTTAGTGTCTAAGGATTCAGTCCATCAATGTTAGTCCCTAAGAAGTCAAATGTTTATTGATTAAATTGGTTAGTCTGAAATGTATAAAAATCAACATTTCATAAATTTCAACATATTATATAATTTATTCCTCTCTCATGTCCAATACTGAAATATTTCCATCTGTTCTAGTGAATTCTAGTGAATGCTTTTATGATAAAGAAGGTAAGAAAAGAAAGCAGAGACAAAAATAGAAGGGCAGAAGCCAAATAGAAAAAGAAAAAAGAAAGAACAATGTAGGGCATGGGATTGGTCCTTAATAATTATTTAGAAAATAATTTCTAAGCATGAGGCACAAAGTAATGGGAGATACTATAATGGAAAACACAGAAGATAAATATTAGAGGGACAAAGATTTTGCATCTTTATATATCTGTACTTTGCTGCTGTTTATGAATGTTCCAATGAATTCACAAATCAGTGAACCAAGAGATAAAACTAAAAATTAAAGGATAAAATTTATTTGTAAAACAGAAACAAAATTCTCACGAAAACGGACTGAATAGGCTCTCAATTGCCTTCTCCCCAAAACAACTGTGACCTTGGCCCCTTTTACCAATGGTGGCAACAGCTGAGGATGTGCTGTATCAACATATCATCCTAGACAACCCACATGTGAAACATTCAAGTCAGTTCTAGCTATCCTATAATGGCTACAAAGGGATTTAAGGGGTATGGCGACTATGTCTTATGAAGACCAACTAAGGAAACAGGGAGTGCTTAACTTGGAGAGAAGCAGCAGTACCAACATATCACTATCCTCATCTATATAAATAGCTAGCATATGGGTGGACATAACAGGGTGCTACATTTAGTCTCAAAAATAAGAGAGCATGTTCTAGCAATCAGAACTGTTCAGAAATGGGGACTATGTTCGGAGGTAGGACATTTCCACTCGCAGGCGATTCATAAGCAGAGACTCACAAACAACGCACAGAGCTACTGTCCAGGAGAGACAGGCTCTGCAGAGGCCCTGGCTCAGGGACCTCAATGGTCCCTTCCATCTCTAAGATCCTTTAACTCTAGTGACTCTTTGGGAATTTTCCGTGCAACTCTGCCCTTCAAAACGGATGCACTTGTCCTTTACATAAACCCTATAGGTTCAAATTCAGATTCTTACAGTAGCACATCTTTTCACTTAAAATAAATGAAATCATTCATTTATTCACTCTAATGAAGTGACTGAATCATGTATTTTCATCTACTGTCCATAAATCACTACTAATACATTAAATATAATTTCAGTGATTGGTATAAAAATGGAGGCATAAGATTTTTTTTTTACCTAGTATTCATTATAAAATAATTTGAAATTATGTTTTTCGTCTCAATCATGTAAATTTGAGCAAGAAGGCATTGGCTTGCATACATAACATTTTCGTTATGTAACTATGTAGCAGCCCTTATTGAAACATTTAATTAAACAATGGTAGGCTCCCTCTGGCTAGGACATGAGAAATGAAACTAGAATTAAATTAGAAAATAGTAATGATCTTTGTGTCTGTTTATGTCCAATACCCTGGGGGAAGGTGGCAGCCAGAGCAAGGGCCTTTTGTAGGGCCAAAGGTTTAAGTATCCTCTCTTGCCTAAGGTGGGGTAGGAGGGAGGGGGAGACAGCTTTGAAAAGTCAAAGTTGGTAATAATTAAAACAAGAATACAGGTGAGTGAGACACAAGACCCCAGGAGTTGAAAAGCTAGAGAGATAAAAGCAAAGAAATTTAGTCCTAGATAAGACCCTAAATAACGAAAGCAAGAGTCGTTGCCCAAAGCTGAATTTTCCGTACTTTCCTAGATTCACCATGGCATGGCATGTGGAAGGGTCCACTGTGTGTAAGTGATAAGGAAATGGCAGAAAATTTAGGAAGAAAGTATGCCCACTGATGGCACTGGAAATTTAAAAGTAGGAAATCGACTCCTAGAGGAAAAAAGTGATACAAGAATCAGAGAAAGCAGGAAAGGCCCTCAAAGGAAGCAAGACCGAGATGGTTTTAGAGACAGGTGGCATAGAGGACCGCTTCCTTGCTCTACTGTTTGCCCCACCACACTCCACCAACTCTAATATGTCCTTGGGGAGAGGGGCATGGCTGTCCCAGTTCTAGCACTGGAAGTCCCACATCCTGGGAAACCTCTCAGTCTGGCAACCAGGCCAGGTGGTCACATTAACCCCAGGTGAACATGATGCAGCCCCTTCTCTCACCAGGTGAAATTCACTGGCCTAAAAGAATCGCAGATGAGCTAATGAAGGCTAGAGAAGCACAAGTGCCCCGGATGGAGAGCTATGTACCCACTGTCATTTATCTGGGACATGCCATGAATTAGGCATGTTCCTGCCCAGGGAACTTGCAGTGCAGTAGGAGCGGGAGGGACGCGGCTGGAGCTGGGGTGGAGGAAGGTTCTCAGTACCACCGTGTCAGGGACCTCAATATGACAGGGACAAGGAAAAGGGCTCAAGTTGCACACTTACGAGCCTTGTCCACATTCAAAAATCAAACCTTGTGACTTTTTTCATCTAGATGTCTTCACAAGAAATATAATTCCATGTAGAGTGCCTTAAGCTTTCTGACAGATACAAACAGTTGTAACATAATAGTTAAGATGAAAGAAATGACATCCAGCTGGACAAACCAGCATTCCAGGACGAAGGGAGGATTGCAGAGGAGCCCCAGCAGTGGGGACCTTTGTAGAGACGAGAACGAGGGAAGGAGAGATTGCAGGCAGAGCAACCCAAAGACCAGTGGTGGGAAATAGAAGATGCTTTAGGAGTGGCGCAAAGTAGAGTTATTCCTATTAGAACTGAGGGCAGCTAGTGGACTTGTGGGAAATGAGGTTGTAAATGGCAGCTCTGGCCCAAGAATGGAGGACCCGGAATGCCATGCTAAAAAAAAAAAAAAAAAAAAAAAAAAAAAAAAAAAAAATCACCAGAAAATCAGGAGATCAGAAAATGAGAACACCATGGTTTAGGAAAAAGACCAAGTGGTATTGTCCTTTGTGGCATTTTTTATAATAATAAAAATCGAAATGAACTAAATATAGAAAAATAAGAGATTAGTTGGGTACATTTTGGTAAAATCATAAAGTAGAATGCTATAGATCCACAAAAAACATAGGAATATATTTAATGAAATGGACATATGTTCACATTATATTTTTAGTGGGGAAAAAAATGAAATGGCAAAACAGGAGGTACCATCATTATCTCATCTCCATTTATTTTTGAAGAAAAGGGAGAAAAAAGGAAGAGAAGGGAGGAAAGAAGAAACCAAGTGTATACGTGCACAGAAAAACAGTGAATGTCTCTATTTCCAAATGATAACAGCCATGTTCCTCTGGGTGATCTCTGCCTCCCTATGTTTAATGTTGTTTCTGCAGTGGACGTCTATTACTTATATGATGAGAAAAAGTAAGTTAGAAGAACACATAGAATGTTCTAGCATATTACAAGCAATCAAGCAGGGAGTACAAGTGGCACAGCAGGTATTAAATACTGTCAAAAGCTCTTAAAGAAATCGTCTCTGGTTTGACAGTTAATATTTAGTGAGAAAAGCTATCGGTTCTTGGTTTGCCCACTTTTCTCCAATTGTCCCTGGGAAATTGCGTATCAGAGATGAGAGTCACTAGAACTAAATTTCAGCTGACTAGTTCACCCCAAGTGGTTTTTGCCCTGGGAGTCAAGCAGCCACAGCCACTGGGAGACCTTGAGTGGGAACTCAAAAGGTAAACTCATTAAAGGACTTTTTCCATTAAGGGAAAAAGGACTCACCTGTCACTCAATTTAGAAAATCTGCTGAGTAGACCGAGATACCTGCATTGGAGGCTGGGGCGCAGCCACGGAAGAAGATAGAGCCGGACTGGGTGACGTGAGGTGCCACTGCACCTCCTTAGAACACCAGCCTCCTACACCACGTTTGTTCCTAATAGAAATTTGGCTCTGATTTTTAGCTGTTCTTTTTGGAATACGTATCCCCGCCCCCGACATAAACACATCCACGTACTTATCAGTTATTTATTTATGTATCCTCTGCTTGTAATTGACTTTAGCAAATTTACTTTTCTTTCCCATTTTAACTGACGACGCTCGCTAAATATGCTTTGCATAAAACAAACTCTCGTTTCTTCCAAGCGGACGAGGGGAAAAGGAAAGGAGTGGGGAAGTGGGAGGAATTAACATTTGTTGAATCACTGCACTGTGCCGGCCACTTCGCGTTCAATTTCATTTAGTCTTCATAACATCCCTTTGCGGCGGGTGTTCTTATGGGTGAGGGCGCAGAGGCTCAGAGCTTGAGCAACCGGCTTCAGACTCCACAGAGAAGAGCATCGAGATTCAAACCTAAGCCTGGCCGACCCCACAGCTCACTCCCTCATTCCACAGAGCCAACAAAAATCCGTTTTCCTATTATTTCAGAGATCCCCAGTAACACTTAAAAAAAACAGGCCAGATTAGGCTGCACTCGCAGGCACAGCACAGACCGTATTAATAATTTAGGTTCCGCTAAAGCTGAAATGGAGCTCTAGGAAAACAGGTCAAAGCCGAGGATGCCAGATGAACGTGAGAGCACTCTCCCTCCCTGGGCCCCAGCGGAATCCTAACTAATCCACCAGAAAGCAGATAAAAACATAATGCCTATCAGATGCCAAATGGACGGCTATATAATTATTTTAATCTTATCCTGTGGAAAATCCACTGAAACACATTATGTAAAATCAAATTACAACCGGCCGCTGAAGACAAGACTTTTCCATGGAGAGATCAGAGGAAGACGGGGATCTGGACTCACACGAATTGGAGCAAGAGGAAGACACTACCTTAGCCACGTAGCACGACTGCAGAATCAAGACCAGGGCTCGCACTGGCCAGGGCATGACCCCATCAGCAGGGAAGACACACATTTTAAATGTATTCATGCTCATCAAATAGATCCAATTTCAGCTGAGATGGGGCACATTCAAAACCTTTTGAAAGGAATTACAGGCTGGAATTTGAGGAGCGTTATCAGGATCACTAATTCTATACTAATGAAGACAAGTGAACGTGTGAATTTCATATGCCTGGATTCCCAGAATTAATATATTAATTCTATCTGGAATAAATGTGGATGGAATAAATGTGCATAACAAAGTCATTTATTTTTAGATGGCAAAGAACTGACTCCAGCTGAAGCAGCATAGTAAAACGGGATCGTTAACAATGGCCATGCTTCAAAGGAAAGAAATTAATTACAGGCAGCGTTTTTAAACATCAATATGGTTATCTTCCTGTTACTTAAGGGCAGGCAAATGTATTTTGAGTGTTGACAGAGCTAAGTAAATATACTCAATAATGTTATTGAATCAGGTTGCCAGTGGCCAAGCCACTGCACAAGGGGACAGCAGGTCCTTACAGAAGAGGGAGGGAGCAGGGGACAGTGTGGGGATTCAGTGACCTCAGAAGCTGTGTTCCTTCCAGCACCGTCTCCTTCACCCCTACCCAGCCAGGTAGCATATATGTGGCAGGGAATTAGGAGACTGGAGATTTGGGGGGTTTACCAATCGAAAGCAAAATGCATTGTTCAAGGTTATGGTTTGATAAATGTTGCTTTCCTAGACTATTGTCAATCCACGGTGCCAAAATCAATTATGATCTTTTTGTACCTGATTCAAAATTGCTCTGTGCTTTGCAATAATACTTAACATCCCCAGGAAATATCTGAAGATAAAAACATAAAGCTTCAGTCACGCACCCATTGTTTAAAAAGTACTTTTTAGCTAGTATTTACTATGTAAAATTAAATGAACAATAATATTGGTAATGACGAGAGAGGCATAAAATTGATATAAAAATCACTTATATATAGAAAATAAAATGGAAAATGACAGTAAAAAGCCTTCCTCATATGCAAGAATCTTATATGACTGGCGAATAACCTGCAAGCAGAATAGTGAAATAAGTAGGTGGGGGGTTAGAGTCCAACAGTCATGGGTTCAAGTTCTAGCTCTGCTTTTTGCTCACTGTTACTAATAAATCCAATATCCAAGCCTCAATTTTCTTGGCAGCAGAATGCAAGTAATGGCACCTCACTCAGAGGGTTCATTCCAGGATTAAGTGAGACAACTGCCTTTGGCACCTACCAATTATTTTACTGTAAATTGAACTTAACTTTTGTCAGATTTCCTATCAATTCACACTAAAGCTTGCTAGAAATGTCGAAAAATATCTATTTTTGAATCATCAAAATTTTTGAGAACTATAATTTTTGCCAAGCCCCCTCCCTCAAATTAAACTTTTTTATTCACTGTTCCTATAACTAAGAAAAAAAAAATCCCTTCATAAGGCCTATGAGATCTTTTCTATCCTGGTAATAAGGAAAGAGTCTGGCAAAGCCCATCGTGACTCAATTCTAACATTTTGTCTATGTCATCAGCTGAAGTAGCTTTTTGATGTTAGTGTCAATTTATTACCGTTTTACAAAACTGCACTTTAATTTCTAATTTAAACTCTAAAAATCAGTCTGTCTTGAGGCCCTGAGTGAGTTATTTAAAGCCAGCTTCTTCCACAATTTTCTCATAAAAACGATACACATGAAATGGAAGGCACTGGCAAACACGTGGGAATAGATTCATTTCAAAAACTGAAAAAATCAGCTGACCTAAAATGATTTTGCTGCTTATCTTCAAAAATATAAACATTTGGGGAATTAATTTATATGTACGTTTCTTTATTTTACCATGAATATGATTATGGTCCTTTTAAGGTAGGATGCATTTCCAGTAAATATGTGAAGTGAAGGTGATTTGAAGTCAATTTATTTATTACATCTAGTTATATCACCCTCTACTCTCCCTGCCCCATTCTGTACTGTTCTTTGGGGGAAAGAGAGAAATCACAGGACTGATCCTATTAGGGATTTTCTAGAGAAAGAAACCCTAGCATGACATTTCATGGTTCAGGAAAGATTCACCTCATGGGGTCCAGTATTCTGTGAAAACGATGCTCCCAGGGGTGAGTTGGAATTGAGTCCAGGTGTGAGGAGTGGTAGAAAAAGCACAGGGCTGGGAATCAGAGCAACCTGGGTTTGAATTCCAGCTCTATACTTACTAATTGTGCAACTTTGGGCAAGTTGTTGATACATTTTTAGAGTTTAACTTCCCTATTCCAGAAAGTTGGGATAAAAATACCATAAGGATTCAATACAGGAGTCTACTTAAAGCATGCAATAAGAGTGCCTGGCCTACTGTAGTTCCTCAATGAAATTATAGCTTAATAAATAAAAGAACAGGTAAATTCTGTTCCATATACTTTTGCTGTTGAGTACTTCACTGCATAGTCCTTCTTTGAAAAATAAAACATCACATAGAGTCTATGATGAAAATGTCTAAGGAAAGGTGTCCAGGTTTCAGGTTTGGTTTTCCAGTTTGGTTTAAGGTAAATGGGATTGTGTTAACACACTGCTAACTCTAAGTGGTAGTTATGGAAGTGGGCCAGTTTGGTCAGGTAAAGGGTAACTTGCTGTGTGTGATTGACGATTTTACAGGTTCTAGCAAGTAGCAGTCTTAGACCGCAATCTTAGAATGTGCTGGTAAATGGGCCACTTTGGGTTCAGCAACCAGGTATAAAAGGTGATTAGTCTACACTGGACAGATTATTCACTCCCCAAATGTCCTGAAACTGTAACACCTCCTCTTTTGTGGGCATTCAACCTAGATGGGGTGATAAATTGGTTAGTAATGAATTATATATATCATATCTTGTAGACAGATTGTATAAGTAACATTTTATTTCTTCTCAGTAATCACAATACCTAAACTATACAGAGAAGATTCTTTCATTCAGCCCAAGTCAGTACTTTTTTCCCCTATAAATATTTCAACATATATGCTTGAATCTGCAAAATAAAGTTCATTTGTTAAAAGAGTCACTTGATACTTCCTCTATCAGTGCATATGATTCTTAACCTTTCTTTAATATCTACCTAGGCAATCATTTAACTACCGAGAGAAGCTAATTAATAATAGTGTTAATGAATGGAAAGTGTAGTTAACATATGAGTCTTCGGGAGTATGTCTCAAAATGACAGATTTAATTCCCCAAAGGCTGTGGAAAAGTTTGCAAAGAGCTAACTGCAGGACTTAACTGGTTGTTTGGGGATGGTGGTCTATTAGTAAAATTGCATTCACCAAATCAATTCAGCAAATAATTTTCTGAGGGCTTACAAGGTGCAAGCGTTGTTAAAAAACATCCTCTCATATTCTCAGTTCTTCCACCTCCTTCTTAACTGTAGTCACTCAGTTACATCTGAGAGCCCATGCTCTAGCAGGGGAGGCTGGAAACTCTTGTTCAGTACTCCCTTTCTGCCAAGAACCTGGTAAAATGCATTTATTTGCAGCATCTCTACTCTTCACATGTAAGCAAGGAAAAAATTAATATCCCCATTTGATTGATGTAGAAACTGAGGCCCAAAGAAATTTAGTTCAAGGCCACACGACTACTTAGTTTAGTAGCAGCATCGCTACGAACTCATATTTAGCCCCAAGCGACATTCTTTCTACTACCATTGACTGTAATACTTGGCCCCCTCACCACATCTCTCTCCTTATTGTTTGCCTGCTTTGTTAATGTCTTTAATCCTCTATTAAACAAAATTTGCCATGTTTTCATACCTCCTTCAGCTGTATAGACTTCTTACAAAATTGCATTTCATTAGGAGAAAGGAACGCTGTTCATCTGGAAGACGTCACAAGGTAAATAAATGACAAATGTTTCACGGTTGCTGGCTTCCATTACCCAGAAAATCATGAACTTCCTTCCTTCCAACCCTCCTATGGCCTAGTTCTATTTCCTTCTTCTTTACATGCAGACCGTACACGCTTCTCCTGTGGTGACAGCACTGACTTTTGCTCTGCCAAAGGCAAGCTGCGGACCTGGCAGATATGAATGGTCGCCTCTGTCCTACCCATTCTAATGGGCTTCATCTGATTTCAAATGGAACTGAGGATATGATCCTAATTAGTCAGAAAGGCACCCATGACTGAGAAATAATTGACTAGAATCCATTAAATCTAAATTGGAATCTATACATTTTATAGGCAGCGCCCACATTTGACAATAATGAACCATCCCGTTTTGTGATGCCAGTTTGGGTCCGTGACAGTATAATCTTGAGTGAATGGGGCTAGCGCCAGAATGAAATCTGACCTCTGTGTAAAAGATTCGAGCTCGATTTCCACTGCTTTGCTTTTAACTCTTCTCCTTTTAATTTATACAAACTAGAACGCCAATTTGGGCAAAACTACAGCAAACTGCTTGTTGACAAATATTTATTTAGAATAAAATTTGGATTACGTAACTGACAGTATAACGTTGTATTCAGACATTCTGCTTCAATGTGTAACCTATATAATAATCAATATATATATAAACCAATGCTTTTAGTTTTCAGTAACTGTATTCTGCTTGAAAAATTTAAATGCAGAAGTGTACTAAGTATAAAGGCTTATACAAATCTAGATTTTGCAGTTAAATTTAAATGATTAATTTATGAAAATTCAATTAGTAAATAATTTAACTTCAAACATCTCAAAAGTGATAATTTTCCTCTTGACATAAATATTTACCATGGATGTCCATTAATAAGAACCTCCCTTAAGAAAACCTCTCCTACTGAGGTTTAGATGGCCAAAGCAAGGGACTATGAAACACAGAACTTGGTTCCAAGGCCAGCTGTTTCTGTGATCTGAGGCAAGCTGCATAACAGACCTAAGCTTTGGTTAATGCCTCAGTACATCAGCTAACAGTAAGCATCCACACTGTGGTCCACTTATTCTTCTGTTCATTTGTCTCTACATTCTGAACAGCAGCAGCGACAACTAATACTGCCTGGCTCTTACCTTGTGCCAAGCACTGTTCTAATATTAACTCATTGAAGTCTCATTACATCGCTGTGGCTGAGCATACTCTATTATTGCATCCTCTTTGCAGGTGAAAAGCCTGAGGCACAGAGAGATTCAATACCTTCCCCAGCGTCACACAGCTAATTGACAGAGCCAGCATTTGAATTCAGACAATCTTACCTTATAGTTGATGCTCTTAATCATTACACGATATTCCCTCTCATCCATCCACCCACCCACCCACCCAGCAGGCCCCAGTTTGGTTGTAGTAGATAATTATGATACCACCTACGGCCTCAAGGAACTCATAGTCTCCTGGGTAAGACAGAGGTATAAACACATAATTACAGCACACAATATCAAGTACGCCAAGAGAGGGACCAGGCTCCCTAGCGACCCAGAGTCCACCTACTCAATGAAGCAGGAAACACAGCAGGTTCCCTTGATCTCATAAGGGTCCACATGGTCCTCTCCCACGAAAGTCCAGCTGCTAGAGTACAAAAATCTCCGCCTGCCTGGCATCTTACATCATGGGTGTCACAGGTACCTAGGTAACCAGGCATGGGGCAAGCCTGCCAAAGGCCAGGAAGCGCCAAGATTTTTAACACTGCAGTTCACGTCTTCTGAAATCGCAAGCCCATTAATTGCTTTGGCCTGAAGAGAGAGTGTTAGAGTTTCTTTACAACAAACCCAGTGGTTAAATAGTGATTCCAAAGTCCTATGGCCCAAGTTTAAGTCCAGGTCCACCACTTACTAGCTATATGACCTCAGGCAAGGTATTTTCTTTAAGCTCTGGTTTCATCTATGAAAATGGGGATGAAAATAATGCCTGCCTCATAGGAAAATTGTGAAAAAGAAAAAGAATAACTCATGGGAATCCTTTTGCACATTGCCTGACATACAGCAGGCATCTAACATACTGTGATGTTGTCATTACTCAGTGTGTCTGAGGATTTGAAGTCCTGGGGTGTTGGTAATTTTCATTTCTATCTTCCAAAAAAGATTTTTAAAAACAGAACCTTAAGGCAAAACATTAAAATCTACTGCAAAAAAACAGACACACTACAATACTGGGTTACTTAGAGACATCAAGCCTGTCATTTAAGGTTTCATATGTCTAGGAAATAGCTTATCATTTAAAAGATTTTCTGAAACAGGTCTACTCTGATGACTAGCTGTGAAAATACTAATGCTACGTACTACATATGCTGTATAGTATAGCAGTTAAGAGCACAAGCGAGAGAGTTTGACTCCCCAAATTGGAATCCAGGCTCTACTACTGGCTAGTGTGAGAACTCTGGGCAACCAGCATAAAAGCTCATGCCTCAGTTTCTTTACCTGTAAAATAGGGATAATAAATATACTTTTCTTTGTAGGGCTATTGTGAAGATCAGATGAGCCTCCACCTATAAAGCAATGTAACACCCTATATGGTGCATAATACATGGTCAACAAATGTCCTGGGAGAAAAGACATGAATCCAGGACATTGAATTCTTCTTCTTCCCCTTCAAGCCAGGAACTTGGCAGTTACCCTAGAATCTAATCTCTCACATCCTACCTACATCCACTGCCAAGTTCTACTGAGTCTTCCCCAGAATATCTTCGGTATGCTACACCCCCTCTCCACTGGCGTAGGCTCTGTCCTGGTTCAGACTCTCAGCATCTCATGGCTGGATCCCCAGCAGGGCTTCCTGACTGCTCTCCCTGCTGCTACGATACGGATGCTTGAGCGAGGGCTCTGCACCATAAAGCTGTTCACCTTCCTCTCTCCCTATACCACCATAAAGGTCTGTCCTTCCTTTGAGCAGGATGATTTTCAAACCCTGTAAGCTGGCATACAAAGGTCTTTGTGTTCTGGCTTCTGCCTACTTTTCCTGCCACACACTCAGGCCCCCTTTGCTCAAGGCATTCCAAAATCCTGTTTGTTTTCCACACATCCCAGTAGCCTTCCCTGTTCCCATCACTTTGGGCATGGGATTCCTGTCCTTCTGCTTGTCTATCTTGCTGACCCCTCCTCCAAGATGAGCTTCACTGAGAGCCTTTTCTGAGCTCATGTGAGTCAATAGGGGGTCTTACTTGGCTCCCGGTGGCTCCCTTTTCATTCTTTATGTAGGGTAATTAATGGCACTTTTAACTTTTTCCCTGTCTCTTTTGGGAGCTACTGTTCTGTTGCCACTAAGGGCCTTGCTTACCTTTGTCGCCAGCATTTGATGCAGTGCCTGATGCACAATAGTCACTCAGTAAATGTTTGCTGGATGAATGCAACAAGAATGGAGCAATGAATATTCACTCCTGCTCTGCTACTGATTAACTGTATAAGTTTGTCACCATAATCAGAAAACATATTAATCATGGAATTATTTGCCCCTTTATCCCAGTATCTAGCACTGTGTCAGGCAGGCAGACACAGAGAGAGAGAGAGAGAGAGAGAGAGAGAGAGAGAGAGAGAGAAGAAAGGAGGAGGAGGAGAAGAAGAAGAGGAAGAAGAAAAAAGGGAGGGAGGGAGGAATGGGGGAGGGGGAGAGAGGGAGGGAGGGAGGGAGGGAGGGGGAGGAGGAGGGAGGGAGGGATGGGGAGGAGGAGGGAGGGAGGGAGGGAAGAGAGAGAGAGAGAGAGAAGAGAAGAGAACTCCATCATGTTTTCTTTTTTAACATAAATTTCCTTAGGTTACCTCAAAGTTTTTTTTGACAGAACATGGTAAATAAATACAAGTGTTCATTAATATACTGAAAAAAAACCCCACTTGTCAAACAAATTAGCATCACTTTTCCTAATATTCCTTGCTATTGAAATGTATTTTATAATACATGTGGGGAGAGGGCAAACATGCAGGTAACATGGCACCAGATGCCAGTGGCACCAAGGGACGTGCAGGGACTGCAGGCTGCACCACAGGAAGAGTGTTTGTGACTTCAAACCCTCCTGGGTTCATGGCAGGATAAGCCATCTACTGCATGGACCAGTCACCTTGCTAGGAGCAGGGGACAGGAAGAGTTCCTCTCTGCAAGTTGCTTGGTTAGGGCAAGGGGCCAATGTGAACCCACCCAAGGCACAGTGTCTACCGCTGGCTTCCAGCCTAAGCAGCCCATCAGCAGAGAAGTGTGAAAGGGAAAAAGCAGGGAAGGGCAATGGGGGAGCATGGGTAAGGGATATTTGTAAATACATTGGCAAGCAACTGTTAAACTAGATACTCATAAAACTTTTTTTTCAGCCAGAAAAATTAGTGATAAAAGATTAAAGGTTCACCTACCTAGGTGCATTTCCTTTTACCAAATAGGAAGATTTCCTTTTTCTTAACACTACTTAAGTTACTGTGGCAAGAATAAACACATCTTTCTTAAAATTCAACTAATTATAAATTCCTAGAAGTTCTCTATTTTTTTTTTTTTACTGGTAATCACTTATCCATGGTTAATATATTCCAAAGAGACTGCATATATAACTCACTGGATTTTTAAAAACTTGATGAAATGCGAATCCACTGGTTAAGTCTACATATATATGTATGATTTGATGATAATATTTAGTAATATCCCATACTGTATCATGCTGTATCATGAGATTTAATAAGAAAGATTCATTCTGGGCTTGCTCAAACCTAAACTGCAAGAGTGCCATGGAGCTAACTCCTCATTTAGTAAATTAGAAACTCTTGAACATCTTCCTAAACTTTTCTATTTTGTGATATTATGAGAGTATTCACTATTACTTGTAAGTAATTAGAAGATCCTAGAGGATATTTCTGCATAGGAACAAGAACAACTATCCCCTTAATAATCCACAAAATATTTAAAAGCAGCTTTTTCAATTGACATGAGGTCAAGAACATGGAAGAAAGTAGCCTATAGGCCTTCATTAAATCTTAGAAAAAGGTGACAAAAAAGAAACTCTAGTTGAAACAATTCACTTTGCAGGGAGTTAGGGTAATAGATGCTATACCACTGAAAGAAATCTACAGTGTGTCTTCAAAATAATTTGATCTTAACTTTGTGCATTATAAGTAGTCCAGGAAATAATTTGACTATGAATATTGTATCTTCTGTAATGCACTGTATCTTTGATAGGGAATATAACTATTATACTATGCCATGAATTAGCAATGAAAGTGTTATCCATGAGCCACTTTTTGGATCTCCTCTGTGAGTGTCCTGAGAACAAAACATTTAAATCCGCTTGCGCATTTACAATAGCGATATTGATATTTCTCCATGTTCCCTTCTGGTTGCTAAGAGATTTACATTGGACAGACTCTGTTGTACTCATAACAAAGCATTTTGGTCCACAAAGCATTTGCTTCAGACCAGTGAGTCCAGAAACTCCCTTTGCCTCACGCCTTCCCTATGTCACTTCCAAGTCAAACAGTGGCCCAGCCACAAAGGCAGCAGGCCTGTCATCGCTGCTACAGGAAACTGCTGTACATTAGCCTGGCTAGCCTAGCAACCCTTATGTATAGTATCGACACAGACGATGCCATCATAGCTTTATATAAATATATGTACCCTTTCCGGTGTTTCTTAGAAGCTAGTTTATCATGCTAGGGGTAGGTAGAGATGTGTGGAGAGGGGGCGATCGATAGTGACCTACCCACAGACAAACCCAATACAATAAAATTAGACCAGAACCTAGCAAAATACAGCAATTTCATAACAACTCTGCTGTGCAATGCTATGAAATATGGCTGCACAGAATTTCTTAACCGAAGTTCGTACTTTTATGAAAATAAATTCAAGAAGTTT
Source organism: Cheirogaleus medius (assembly GCA_008086735.1). Taxonomy (NCBI): domain Eukaryota; kingdom Metazoa; phylum Chordata; class Mammalia; order Primates; family Cheirogaleidae; genus Cheirogaleus; species Cheirogaleus medius. Next base: position 34,657,226 of record VBSM01003143.1, read on the forward strand.
ATTTACAAGAATATTGAAGTAGGAACTATCTATATTTAACATCTTGCAGCAAAACAACTGCAGCACTCCAGCTCTGGTCTCCTAAAGTCTGCTATGTAACAAGAGGCAGAGAGTCTTCCTGTATAGATCCTGACTCTGAAGAAAATGGCAAAGGTACCCAAAATATTCATGGTCACTCTTGAAAGGAGGCACATGTAGTAGCTGAAATCTGCATATCATTTCCAAAGCACATGCACCACTGCTCAGAGCAGATTAAGAATATCTTTCCCTTGGGAATTCTCACAAAGACACATAAAAATGCTTTACGATCTGACTTCCATATTCAGATCACAGAGTTTTAGTCAATTTTTATTAACTGCCATGGAGGAAAAGTGCTTTGGGGTCTCACTCCTAGGTTGGTACTTAAGAAGCATATTTAAGGGCAAAGCCTACAAATATTCAATAAGTACTCTCAGGCAGTAATAAAACACCACTGACCTAGAATATTTCTCCTATTTCCCTCCTGCATTGGACTATCAGTAGGAGAACATCAATGCCCATGCTTGGCTCTAAAGCAATCAGTGTTGAAGGTTGCAGGTCACAGGAATTCCTGCATTCAGGATAATCACTCTTACCCGGCAGGAAAAAACAAACCTCACTGATTTTAGCTTTATTTAACAAAAGAAAGTTATTTCTAGCAGCTTATTTCCATTGCACAACCTAACCAGAAGCACCTTATAAAAATAAGAGGCAAAAGCAAAGAAAGAGGGGAATAGAAAGCAAAGCAGGAAATGACTTTTCTGCTACATCTTTAAGGTCACAGAGCTGCCTGAGAAACGCACACATGTGACATAGTTCCAGCACAAAAGCTCCTTTTCCAAGAGACCTCTAAGAAGTACAAAGGCTGGCTCTCTGGCCTCTCCCCTGAAACCTAAGTCACCGCAGTTCATTTAACCTTGATTGGGCTGTGCAGAAACTACTTTTAACTCCCTTGCAACACCCTTGTGTGTCATGGAAACATGCCCGCGCCTATGTGAAGTGAAGCACACCTTCCGCATAGCCCCGCATTCACCCCAGAGGAGGAAATCTTCCCCTGCCTGTCCTATGGCCAGGGTCTGCCACAGGGTTTCTTCCTCAGTTCCCAATTTACACATTACCCAGCGTGTAAAAATAGCCCTTAATGCTCCTAACAGATGCCAGGAGGAAATTAAAACAAAAAGAATCCAGGCAAGATATATGCTCTGGCATACATAGCTACCTTTTTCTTGCGATCCCGGGACCGTTTGCGGTGTTTCCTTTTTTTCTCAGGCTCTTCTTCGGCATTGATTTCTAAATCCCTGGTTTTCTTTAATTGTGAGGCTGCATGAGCCATAATGCATTGAAAAAAGAGCCTCTCAAGCACACAGGGCTTCCGTGTAAAAGGTGATATCCTCAGGCACCTTTGATCAGGCTTGCAGTGGCATTCCAATCACTGGAGAGAAAGCTGTGACTAGAAGCAGGAAGACATTCAAAATGCAAAGATGCTGGAGAGGCTGAAGCTTTTAAAAACCAAAACGACGGTGTTCAGACTTCATCCTCCACCTTCCTCTACCTGAGCCTTTACACGAGAGTGCAGCCATCGTAATGCATTCACCGTAGTGTGGGAGACAGCCGGGACAGAGGAAGCAGTATTATGGCTGTATCCCCTGCCACCAGCTGGAAGTGTCTAAGTGATTCCTCGGGAGGGGGAATGCTGCAAAAGGATGCTTCTCCAAAGGGGAAGAATCAAGAGTCACCACACATGCAGAAGCAAAAATCCGGCACCAATTCTGAAAACCTATTTTAGAAGCCTTTGAAAAAAGGGAAGGGCTGCAATTTATACATCACCACTAGATCTGCACAGAACATAATTTAACCCGTAATAGAATGGAGCCGTTCCTACTTTAGTTCAACTGCTGATGGTGACAAAATATATAAAATAAGATTTCAAAAACCACACTAAATTTTGCTATGGAGATCCTGACTGCATTGTGGAGAAAACAATGCACGTATTGGTGATCCCAACAGTGCATCCTTTATGCTGTACCATCAGCCTAAATGCATTTTGTGGAGAGGACTACAGAAGGGCTTGTTGTCTTTTAAAAACAACATGCTGATTACAACACATCATACAGAAAGACGTGAGCATGTTGGTGTATGGAACAGATGCCTGATTCATAGGAGGTTCCCCAGGACTCGCCCCCCTCGTGGGGTCCAAGGGTCAGAGCACACAGAATCTGTGCTGTGATCAGTGTTTCTGAGTGGCTGCGATGTGGATTTGGCTTTCATGTTAGGGTTTGCTTCAATCACCTTACTATTTTTGCCACCTGAGTCCTCAATGACTGCAGCCTCTGAATATTCATTATGTGAAGCGAAGCAGCATCAGTGCTCAGGGCCTGCTGGGGTGTCTTCTGCTAGGATGCACACGCTGGAAGAAATCTAATAAGTCGGGAATCGTTTACACACACACAGCACTCACAGGAACAGCTTTAGCAAGAAACTGCTGAAATGTTAGACTGGGCCTAAAACATGTGAGTCTTAGTAAAACAAAAAACAAAATACAAAAAAACCCCAAAAAACAAAAACAAAACCAATTTCACCAAGAAGATGGGAAGAAAAAAAGATGATGTTCTGATGGAAAGAGTTAGTCACTGTGCTTCTAATAATAAAGTCCATAACTTTGGCGGTTGGTGCATTTAATTGCTACGGTCTGTAAAGGGCAGAGTACAAAGTCCAAGGCATCATGCATGGGTGTCACTGGGATTCTCTGGGGCTGCTGTTCCTCTGCTTCATACAGAGTGCCAGGTGTGGGTTCCTGCAAACAGCTTCTACTCACCATATTTCTGATTCAAAGATCTTCCTTTCCCCTTGTAGGGTGCTTTATAGTCTCTGCCAGGCAGCGACAGAAAATGGGAAGGGAAAGTTTCAGGGACCATGGTGTCCCATTCCTACTGCCAGTGGACCATACACTTCTCTGAGGCCTCACTGGGAACCACGTGGAAACCACTCTCGCCAGAGTTACCAGGGCTACTACGTGCACTGATGCTCACATGCTTGCTATACACAGAAGCCAGCTTCGTGAAGAGTTCGGAAAGTTTCTCCACTGCCTATGAAACCATCCATCTGACAAAAAGGGGGGAAATTAAGGTGGAGAATTAAATGTAACTCAGATCTGAAAGCAGATAAACCACATTTGAGTCTTTTTAGTAAAAATGAGTGTTTTGCTATCAGAATATTTAACTGTAATAATCAAAGGTGGGGCAGAGTAAAAATTTAAACTTTCATATTCTTTCTCTCTGTACTTCTGAGAAACATTCAGACAATTTCCTTTGATTTTCAGCAAGTTGAAGAGGACAGTCGGAAAAAACTGGCTGGTTTCCCATTGGCTCCTGAACCTTCTTTTTTTTCTTGCTTTATAGACACTAATGAGACTATAAAGTATATTTGTAAGTATGCTTGATCAAGGTACCTTCTCCATCTGAGGCTGGCAAAGCACTATACTTTCCCATTGATCTCCATCAGCAAAAGCATAGTTGGAAATCAGGGAAGTAAGCCACTCATATTTCTCAACATACAGCTCCCTAGAATAATTCTTTGCTTTCCCTAAATGTTCAGAAGTTGAGAACGGGTCATGACTTTTTATGATTTCCATAATGTAAATTTTTCGTTACCTTGGATTTTCCCTTATCTCAGTAAGTGGTTGGCCCACTAAAAATAAATTCTAAGGCATAGTTTGTTTACATTTTCTCTTTTACAGAAATGTAGGTTTTTCTCCTCCATTTCTAAACTAGAATGCTGAACAGTGACCCTACGAAGCAGGGTGGCCTCGTCATGGGCCCTAGGTTTCAACTGTTATTTTACTAAAGACTTCGTCCCTTTCTCCCTACACAGCATATATCCTGACAGGTGACCCTCAAGCTCCATGTGCACCTATTCTCAACGCAAAGGCACTGATCCAAGATAGCCACAAATGCCAGTTTCACTCTGCCCCAAACGGAATTGACAGTTTGCCAGTAATTCTAGAAACTGAGCCCTTACAATAGCTGAAATGAAAACATTAAAAGAACTTTTAAAAACTTTATACCTTGTCTTATCAAACTTTTCCACTTAAATCTCAAGAGTTTGTGCTTTTCTGGGAGATCAGAGAACTAGTATGAATCTTTAAAGTAAAACTGTCCAGATGGCACAAGCTCATGTGTCTAAAGAGGGTGGCAGGTCTCTGACAGTAATAAGAATGGGATGCACTGTAATCCTAACAATTTGGAAGGCTGAGGCGAGACAAGTGCTTGAGGTTAGGAGTTAGAGACCAGCCTGAGCAAGAGCGAGACCCATCCCTACAAAAAATAGCAAAATTAGCCTGGCTTGGTGGCCCATACCTGTAGTCCCAGCTACTCAGGAGGCTGAGGGAGGAGGATTGCTTGAGCCCAGGAGTTCGAGGTTGCTGTGAGCTATGACGATGCCACTGCATTCTAGCCAGGGTGACAAAGCGAGACCCTGCCTCAAAAACAAACAAACACCACCCCCCAAAACAAACAAACAAAAGAGAATAGGATGCAGAGATCGCATTATGGGAAACAATGATATAAGGTTCAGTCAGTCCGATGGTCACTTGCATCTAGAGCAACTTCTCCCGTCCTACTCCTGCGACAGGCTATGAGTGTGTATGGACAGGGCTTGCACATAAGTATGGGCAGTGCCTACGCATGGAATGCCAAAGCTATCGAAAGTTAAGGTTGGTGCTCACATGGTGGTAGTGTTCTCCAGGGATTAAGGGTTTGGGGGGGGTAGACTCACAACTGAGGGACGCAGAGAGCATCGTACAGGGGAAGAGCATACCTCTAACCCTTGCTAGGGAGAGGCAAAGATATAAAATGCAAGAACAACAACAAAAAAAGAAGGTAAACATTAAGTAAATGAGGGTTAAAGTCCTTTCTTGTCACATTTATACTTACTTAGTAGTATTTTGTTATGACAGCAATGTGTTTTGACAAATTTTGGTTACAAGAAGTTTCCTTGAGATATTGTTATTTGAAGATATTATGTATTCTTAATCTTAAGGCTATGTACACACAATGTTTGTTATAGAAAAAATATATGTGCGATTAGTTTTTATAATGAATATGCCACCATTGTGATAATTAAATAAAAGAAAGAAAGAAAGTTAAGGTATAACTATTCTTAAGTGAATTCCCTTTGTCAAGAAAAAAAAATCTGTTTTCGTTTTACAAAAGTCTCTGGTATAAGAATTCCTAAACTAGCCTTTCAAAATATACTACAGGAGTGAGTTTTCAAACTTTGGTTAGCTGAAGAAATGGTTCTTTGAATAAGTACAATAGGAAGAACAGTTAATATAATAAAAGGGACAGCGGAGCTGCTTGGTGAAATTGAAGAAATGGTGTCCTGGATCCCCACCTTTTCGGCGCCCCCCAACCTTCTTCCAGAAGGCAACTTTGGGGAACACAATTTGAAAGCCAGCGTCCCACGACAACTGGTCCCAGGCTTCCTTGCTTGTACTTTTGTTACTAGAGGTTACATCAAAAAGTGACTCCTCCTATTAAAAGTTTCCTCATTATTTTGTTCAGAATAGTTTGTAAAAAGTTTCATCTAGAGTACTTCCTGTCCATACATTATCAGAGCACGAAACTACTACAAAAACAGTAAAAGCCACTTTCCAAATTGGCATATGGGATAATGTTCATAGTCCAAATAATATCTAGGAATCAAACAATTGTGAATATTCAACTGAAAATAAAGCCAAATCAATTCATTTGGATGTTTTACAGACTTTAGATATCGCAGCCAAGGGATTTTTTTTTTCCTCCTCAATTTCCACACATACCTTTCAAGGATTTCAAGACAAGCTTTGAATATTAGTTCAGCCAATTAATAACTTGACTGCTCTCAGTTGTTATTTCATATTGTGTCTCCACATGGTAGAGCTGAGCTGATACACAGTAACGTGTGTGGTTTCTATAGAGATGGCCCCGCCACTTGTAGATTTTGAAGTTACAATAGTTGTACCTTTGAAAAAATATTACATAGTGATGTAGAGAAGTAGAAGATGGGGGTATATAGAATAATGGAGGGTGGAAGCAAGAAAGAAACTAAAAAGAGCAGTGGTTCCAGCATCGCCAGGAAGGCTGTGCCTCCCCAGCCTGACTCCAGGTTCTTAGTAACGAGGCAAGTGTATGTTTTGACGGAATGAGAACTATTGCGTGCTGCACCCACTTCAGTGTTCTCAGAAGCAGAGCAGCCTCACTCACTATAAGAGACAGTCACACTATTTTTCCTTCACAAAGAAAACGGAATCCACTGTCATTTCATTAATTTTGGCATCCTAGATAAAGATGGTACCAAGAGACCCTGAGCATGTTCGGAACAAGGTGGGGGAACAAGAAAGAAAATAAGGACTAGACCTGTCAATGGTTACAAAGGACAAAAAAGCACCTGGGAAATTTTCAACTCACAGTCACATATTATTTTTCATTTTCAGAAGAGACACATGAAATCCTTAAAAATAAAACAAAACCCAAAACTATGGATGAATAACACTGAGGAACTGGTGGTCCTTTCCACGCTCCTCGTAGGAAGTGGTACCTCCAGAAAAATGATCACTGGCCTTGGGACCATCTGTCTTAGCACTGGGGCTGCCCTCCCTTCCCTGTCCATCCCACTAACCAGCCTGACCTCTCCGCTGGAGAGAGAGCCAGCTGGTCCCAAGCACGCCAGCTGCTTGGGTGACCTCACACCAGTGGATGGGGGCGGGCACACGGCGAGGCTTCCCCAAGGTCTCTCCATCACACCACACTGGCGTGCAGAGAGGAGGAGATCCCTCATTGCACACAGAATGCCCCCCTGGGCACATCCCAGGTCTCTGACCAGAAGGAGTAGACTGGTAATGCCTGGTGGGGCACTGAGTGCCAAGCAGGCACCAGGCGCGGTGTGCAAACAAAACGAAACTGACACACACGCCACTTTCTCTTCTCCTTGCTCCTATAGGAGGAGGAAACTGGACCAGATGCTTTTCTAAGACACCTCTCACTATTTCAGAACACTGTGATTTGAGGTGATAGAAGGCTTTGGACATTTGAAAATAAGAGAAGATTCATAGGTAAGGTTTAAGAGGAGTTTATCATCTGCGCTGGCCAATACGGTAGCCACGAGCCATAGGCGGCTACTGGGTATGGAAATGTGAGTGGTGTGACAGGAGAACTACATTTTTAATTTTATTTAATTTAAAAGTTCAGATTTAATACTGATACCCAATTCAGTTACCAGAACACATTTAAATGTGTTTGGAACAATCTGGATATGTGAATCTACTTTTCTAACTTTAAATTGTATGAAATAAAATATAGATCTAGTATTTCCAATGAAAATGTAACATCCAAATTGAGATGTAAAACACATACCAGATTTCAAGACCTAGTAAAAAAAAAAACAAAACTCAAAAATTTTACATATTGATTCATGTTGAAATGATAATATTTTGGATATGTTCAGTTAGATAAAACATATGATTAAATTAATTTCACTTTTTTAAAGCTTTTAAAATACAACTATTAGAAATTTAAAATTATATATGTGGCTCACACTCTATTTCTACGGGGCAGCACTAGTTTATATGAAGAGTTGTACTAACAAAAAGAGAGCCCAGATTGTCAGCAATTGTCTTCCCGAAGGCAGATATTTCTCTACACAAGTATCATAAGACACTTAGCAGTCAGTCATTATGCTTTCGATTTGAAGAGGCGAAGCATAAAAATATAGCATGTTCTCAGGCACTTGTGCTAGAAGAAGCATTCATGTATGCATGGACTCGCTCCTTTGCCCTGCTGGGCACTGTGTTTGGCACCTGGGACTTGGGGCATACAGATGAAGATGACTTGGTCCCTGCCTTCAAGCAGCCATGGGAGAGAAAGACAAGGAAGCCAACCATTGTAACACATGTGCACGTTCTGGGGAAGCAAGGGTTGGGGCACAGCAAGTAGAATGAAGAGGTCAGCGCTCAGAACAATGCTCCCTAGGTCAGGTGTGCAACTGTTCTTCCCCATCCACAGAATTTCCAATTTCACAGTCACCCCTTCCCACTAGAGTCAGCATGGCCAATTGCTCATGTGTGGAACGGGCAATATGGAATTCCCTTTCCACATGGATACTGCTGTAGGTGCTGGTGGTACAATGGGGAATGAGGTAGACAAAGCCTCATCTCCAGAAGCTCCCATTTCTGTGAGTATGGGATGCAAAGAGTAAACAGGTAAACAAATAAATGAACAAGATAATTTCAGATTGTAACAAGTGTTATGAAGAAAATAAAGCAGTATGACTTAAGTGGAAATGACTAGATGGGGGAAAATTGTTTGTTTTTTTTTTCCCTGTTTAAATTCCCCAGGAAAAACAAGATAGCGGGAAGCCACTTCAATCGGGTATTCTGTTCTATTAGGGTAGTAATTCTCCAAAAATTGTCCTCTAAACCAACAGACTGATTTGATAGTGAACAGTGCATGGTTTCTTAAGTAATGTGTTCAATTCAAATATATTTATTCCTGAAGAAAAACAATAGATATACTTTGGCATCTCTTATCTTCTAAACTATTTGGATAATTATAGCTTCCACCATCTTTTATTAGTTTATAGTTTAATAACAATTCCAAAAGGATTCATGAAATATGACCACTGAGTAATAAAATAAATTTTCCTGTTTGTCTTGTGGAAATAAGTCTTGTTTCATAATCAAATATACCATATTCTATGAAATGATTTTTTTGATATTTTAGTAAACCCTTGTTACTTAATGTCTATATAATAACTACATTTAAGGTGGCTCAAAGGGAAAATAATGCAAGTCACCAAGCAAGGCAAAACAGCTCTTACCCCAGCTTTGTTACTAAGTAGCTATGAGACCTTTGAGAGACCTTACTTACTCCCTGGTCCCATTACCTATAAAGTGAAAGGAATTCTAAAGTCTCTCCCCCAATGTACACACTCTGTGATGCTGAAATTACAATTACAGTAAGGATGCAATGATTGATTTATGTGTCCTTTTTCTGTTGTTTTGTTCTGATAAAGATAAAAAGAAAGTCAAGTTCAACTTTCAGAGCATTTCTTTAAAGAGGCAACCAAAAGGCAAAAGTACAAAGAGATAGATAGGATTTGAAGATTCAGGAAACTGCTAGCCCAGGAATCATTTGCTGACCCTGTGTAGAAATGATGGAGCAGCACACATAAGAAAGCAAAAGGTCTTATTGTTAGAGAATGTAGCGCTTAATTATAATAGTTGATTCATGAAGTCATACTTATAGTAGCCAACCAAGGGTAGGATAATAAAAGCTAAATGCTATACCAGATGCTATAAAGGAAATTAGTCATCCAATTTCAGACTAAAATTCAGGTAATAATTCTTTAGCATATTGTGGGACATATCAACCATGCAGAGATTTACATCTGACAAAAAAGAATCATTCTGTTTTCTTAGATTTAGCACTGAACTTACTGCCATGAAAAGAGCTACATGCAGAGTTTACAGCCTCATCCTTCTGTAAAGTGGAAATAACACCTGCTTCTTCCCTATCTTACCAGTGTGTTTCAATAACTAATGTCAATGAAGTAATGTGAGCATCGCAGAAAACAAAAACAATAACAATTAAATACAGGACATCATCATGTTGGGGCAGACTGTGACACAGACTGGCACTCAGGGTCCCTCTTCCTACCTGCCCTACGACTTGGTAAGTCTTGGCAGGTTTTGTCTTCTATGGTGCTTCAGAAAGCAAACAGAAAATTAGACTCATTAAACTTTGTATTTTACATTCCACAACTGCAACTTTTTACTTGTCCTTCTGTTACATCATGTCAAGATATAGTCATAAGAATTATTAAACTTTGAATATTCAAAATATCTTAATTGGGACATAAGGTTTTATGTTTGGGAGGGGAAAAGTTATGAGGTCCCTTAACCAAAAGAGATAAAAGTTGAGAACTGTTTTCTCACTGTTTTCCAATTTCTCTTAAAAAGGGGCCAGGGTAGGCAATATCTTTTCAAATATTATGAGGTATTGCTTGATTCAGGCAGATTTCACCCTACTTATTTTTTGTATCTTCTAAGGCAGGAGTCAGCAAGCATTTCTGCAAAGGCCAGAGAGTAGATATTTTAGGCTCTGCAGGCCATGGGGTCTCTGTTGCACCTACTGGACTCTGCTTTGCAGTGCAGAAGTAGCCAGAGTACATAAACAAATGAATGTGGCTCTGATCCACTAAAGCTTTATTTATGGACACTGAAATTTGAATTTCATATAATTTTCAAGTGTCACCAAATATGCTTCTTCTTTTAATTTATTTCTCGCCATTTAAAAACATAAATAGCATTCTTAGCTTGCAGGCTATGCAAAAACAAGGCTGAATTTGGCCTGTAGGCCATAGTTTGCTGACCACACTTTTAAGGCATCCCATTGTTAGTTACATACCATTTGGAGGGTCTCTAAGAAAGAATGAATGGACATCGGGGTCAAAACCTGATGCTTAGAATATTTATGCGTCTATACATGTATTACGCATACCTGTATGCATATATACATAATTGTATGTGTGCATACATGTAAGTACACATGTGTGAATGTGGATTACATAATACCCATGAAAATCTAGCCTTTGGATTTGGACATGATAACTGACACCTGAATGATGGAAAAACATATGTTGCTATGTACATTTTCTATACTATATACACATGGATAGAATTAATTTACTCATTTAACAAATATTTGTTGGGAATATCCTTTACTGAAGTGGCATGTGTGGTTCCCTATCTATGTTCTAGTTCCTTCCTTCAGGTGGGGACAGGGCAAAGGAAGTTCTGATGCTTTATATTTTACTTGTAATTTCCTATTATATTGTATATATTTCCTACTAAATTACTTCAATTATTAATGCTTTATAGAGCAAGGCACAGGAATAAACAGATATTTACAGAATATCTCCCATGTACCTAATACTGTACTAAACCCAATGGAGAATTAAAGAGAAAATACATAATCTTCAAAACATCAGAATCATGATTTCAGACTCATAGGCTTCTTTCTGGCATTATTTCATTAAAAGAACTAAACTTGGAGGTTTGTCAATACTTAATGAGTGGTACAAATTTCAAACAATTATCTGGCTATTAAACATGTGGAAGCTACAGAAAGAACAAGCTTAAGTCTGTAACCTAAAAGAAACTCTATCTACTTGGAAAATGAGTGGCTTGTCCTTTAAGAAATGTAAGATGTTTGTTCCTCTTCTCTCACCCCCATCCTCCTCCCTCCCTCCACACACACACATGCACTAAATTGTTATTCAGAGAAAGGGAAAGGCCAGATGGTTTTGGGGATTAGCAATGAGGAAAGGCCCAAGTTTCACCTCAAGGTTGTTATTAAATTCTAGTGTGGATTGGCAGAGATACAAAATCAGGGCCATCTGAGAGCTCTTTGGGAGTCTTGGTCCAGTTCCTAATGAGCAGGTGCTGACATGGAGCAAGCTGCCTGAACAACAGAGCTCCGGGGGAGGAGCCGCTACGGTTACCCAGCCAGGTGGACTGAATCTGCCCCAGGACTTCACCCCAGCCTGAGAAACCTCCCACTCAACTCTGCATCCTCAGCCACCAGTATCTAGGTTTTGCTCCTTCCTCTAGCAAACCAAAATAAAGTAATTCAACAAAAATTTTAAAACCGTGGTCTTTTCTGCAGAGGTGCTGATTTCACAACACTCAGCCCCACTCTAAAAATTCTTTCCAGCGTGTATCTAATTTAAATCAATTTTAATTTGGGTCCCAGAAAGTTTCACTACCCCTGCGTAGACATGCTTGAGTATTACAGAGTGCACACTACATTAACTACTTTTCTAGATGAAAACTGGTTTGAACAATGCATTCAATGAAAATAAAATATATATCAAAACCTCCAATATAGTTTCTTTTTCTTATAGCCATGGTACTAAAAACTAGTTAGATTTGGTCAAAGTCTATCCTACACCAGTGATAACAGTGATAATGGTGTGATTTACTAAATAGAAATAATCACTTTACTACAGACGTGTAACGTATGTTACTTTGTTGGTGAGTTCATCAGACTGGCAAGACAAACAAATGATAATGGCCAGAAGTTTAACGTAGGTGCAATACCCACATCTACTTTTAACAATAATTTTCCGGCCAATTTGATTTTTTTTTATAGACTTCAGACCCTATCAACAGGAGTTGTAGGAAAGGAATGAGAATGCTGATTCTGCTTCTAACCAAAACCTTTTACAAGTCTTTCTCACTATAATGGTGACTTCTTAAAAAAAATAAAATCATCATGCTTATTAGAAAAATTTTTTTCCAGTTGTTATGAGTACTTGTGAAAGTTAAGTGCAAAAACAAAAATCCGAAAGTAACTATTGCATTTTATGATACCATGTTGTATTAACCTGATGCAGGCAAATGGGGGAGGGGACCCTTGAATCTGCAATGAATGTGGGGAGGGCTTTTCCACATTGTCTCTACTTTGCTAGTTACTTGGGTGGCTGTTATGCCTATTTTAATATCGTTTGTTAAAATACACTTTTGTCATATTTTAAGCAGCTAGTGAAATCTTCTGAAATTGCGTAAGTGGAAATCTTACACATATATTTAAGCAACATCTTTTTCACCTGCAAAATCCTGACTTCTAATGTGTAATTGCAAATAGCTTTCGGTTTCTTCTGAATATTTTATCTTTCCTTGCTTCCTGCTTTGCCAACCTCAGTACTCAACTTGGAAAGTTTGTTTTTAAAATGGTTTGTCCTGATGCTTCTTTTGCCTAATTAAAACACTTTTTCAAAACAGAAAAATAAAAAAAAAACAAAAAAAACTCCAGTAAAAAACCAGTGGCAGTAAAACCAGTCTTCCGCATAAGCAGATCATTCCAAGGTTTAGGTGACTCTCTAGGTTCTATAAAGCTTAAGAGCTCTTCTAATATAGAAAGTGGCAACAAAAAATACAAATAATTCTGAAAACTGTGGCTGTGTAGGGCTTTGTGGTAAAAGTAATTTGTATTTATTTTTCCTATGTCCTCAACATAGTCATTCTGAAAATTTCAAATTGTGCATTAAAAAACAGAAAAATAAAAAACATACTGAAGACATTATGCTAAGCGAAATAAGCCAGTCACAGAAAGACAAATACTGCACGATTCCACTTCATGAGGTATCTAAAATAGTCAACTTCATAGACTCAAAGAGTGGAATGGGGCTAGCCAGGGACTGAGGGGAGGGGGAAATAGGGAGTTACTAATCAATGGGCATAAAGTTTCAGTCCAACAAGATGAAAAGGCTCTAGAGATCTGTTGTACATCTTTGTACCTATAGTCAACAATACAGTATTGTACACTTAAAAATTTAAGAGGGTATACCTCACATTAAGTGTTCTTACCACAATAAATAAAAGAAAAACTGCCACTCAAAAAATTTTTCCTAAGTATAGGTATGTGAACTCATCTGGGAATGAGTGGGCATTTATAGCATTGTTTCTCTCCCAGAAACATTGGAGGCAATCTAAATGTATAATAGAAGGGGATTGGTTTAAAAAGTGGAATATTCATCACATGGAATATATTATACAACCATTTAAAAGTTACAGAGGAGTATTTTGTGACCTGTATGGATATTCATTATATATATTAAAATCCATTGTTAAACCCATTGGCCTACCCACAACTAAATTAATGGTTATTATTTTAAACCACTAAGTTTGGGATGGTTTTGTTGTTGTACAGTATAAGTAACTGATACCAAAATGGCTGACAAGTTATGTATTTTTTATGTATTTTTATGTATTACAAATACTAGGCATGAAAGAGGGACTATCACTACAGAGCCTACAGATATTGAAAAGGTAGGTGAATATTATGAATAACTTATGCTAATAAATTGAAAACTTAGATAAAATGGATATTATTCCTCAAAAAATGCAATTTATCAAAACTGACACAAGATGAAAAGGAAAATTTGAGGAGCCTATGTTTTTTAAGAAAGTTGAAATTATTACAAAAAAAAAAAAAAACCCATCCCACGAGGAAAACTCCATACCCATATGCTTTCACGGGTGAATTCTAGCAAACATTTTGGGAAAAAGAACATCAATATTCTATCAACTATTTTAGAAAATAGAGAAAGTGGGGATACTCCAACTTGTTTTAAGAAGCAAACATGACCTTAACACCAAACATAACAAATTACAAATCAAGTACAAACACACATACACATACACACACACACACACACACAAATTATCTCTCTCATCAAGAAAGATGTAAAAATGCCTTACAAAATATTAGCAAAATCAAACTTAACAATACAGTGGGGCTAATCCCAAGATGGCAAACCTGGCTTAATATTTAAAAATCAGTCAAGACAATGCATTACAGTAGCAGAATAAAGGGGAAAAATTTCTCAGGCTCATTTCAATAGATGCAGACAATTCATCTGATACAATTCAATACCCATTTATGATATTAAAAAAACAAGAAAGCCTCTCCAAATTAGGAAGAGAAGTAAATTTTCTCAATCTGATTTAAAAAAAATCTACTGAAGTTAATATTATGCATAATGATGACATACTGAATGCTTTTTCTCTAAGATTGAGAACAAGGTATGCACGGCACACTCACCCCTTCTATTCAGTATGTTAGAGGAGAGCTTAGCTATTGCAATCAGGAAAAAAAGAGAAAGTCATAAAGATTGGAAAGGAAAAGCAAAATGGGCTCTTTTCATAAATGACATGATTTTTGTTAATATATATAATTCTAAAGAATTTTATAAAATGACTCCTAGAACTGATGAGTGAATTTAACTTGTTTTCAGGATACAAGATCAATGTACAAAAATCAACTGTATTTTGCATGCTAGCTGCAAAAAATTGGAAAATCAAATTTAAAAATTACCAGTCTCACTTTTGAAAGCACTAAAAACCATAAAATACTTTGAATAAATTTAATAAAAGACATGTAAATCCTCCACATTTCAAACTATAATCATTGCTGAGAGAAATTAAAGGAGATCTACATTAAGGTAGAGATATACCACATTCATGAATTGGAAGGCCCAACATTATTAAAATGCCAATTGTCCTCAGATCTGTAGCTTCAATGCAGTCCAATCATAACCCCACAAGGTTTTTTGTTTACATAGACAAACTTATTGTAAAATTTGTATGGGCATGTAAACGACTTAGAATATCCAAAGCAATCTTGAAAAATAACAACAAAGTCGAAAGATTTTACCTAAATTTAACATTTACTAGAAAGATATAATAATCAAGAGAGTATGGTATTGGCATTAAGCTAGATAAAAAGATCAATGAAATGGAAATAGACTTACACTTACATCATTGATTTATTTTCAACAAAGGCATTAAAGCAATTCAATAAGGAAAGTCTTGTGAATCGACCATGCAGAACAAGAGAATACCTATATGGATAAAAATGAACCTCAACCCTTACTTTACACACTGAAAGTAATTCAAGAGGGATCCTAGACCTTGACATAAAAACCAAAACTCTAAAACAAAACAAAACAAAACAAAAAAAACTAAAACTCTAAGAATAAAACATAAGAGAATATTTTCAAAACATGGGGGTAGGCAAACATTTCTTAAGATAGTACACAGAAAACAATAGCCATAATATTTTTAAAAAATACATTAGACTCCATATAAATTTAAAGCTTCGGCTCGTCAAAGGCCACTGTTGAGAAAATGTATAGGCCACAAGTGTGAGAAGATATTCTCAAAGATATATCTGACCAAGGATCAGTGTCCAGCAAATATAAATGACTCCAACAAACCAAGACTAAAAAGACAGACAACCCAATTAAAAATAAACATAAGATTTTAACAGACACTTACAATGGTCAATACATGAAATGCTGCTTATCATCATTAGTCATTAGGGAAATGCAAATTAAATCTGCCATGATATACTACTACTACCATCTACCAGAAAGGCTAAAATTAAAAGCTAACAACACCAAATGTTGGCAAGGATGTAAAACAGCCAGAACTCTAATACATTGTTAGTGGAGGGTGTGAAGTTGTACAACCACTTGGAAAAAAAAAATTGGCAGTTACTTGCAAAAATAATAGAAACACCTACCCTAGGACCTTGCAATTCTACTCCTAGATATTTATACAAGACATAAGAAAGCATATGTCCAAAAACACTTGTATAAGAATGTTTTTGACAGCCTATTCATAAAACAAAAAAATTGGAAACAACTCAAATGTTCATTAACAGGTGAATGTATAAACAAACTGTGATATAGTCATACAATTATTCTTACTCAATTAACAAAAAAGAAAAAAACTACTGATACACACATTACTCAGTATGTTATGCTGAGTTAAAAAGCAGCCTTACTCAGACAAGTATATACCAGATAGTATTCCATTTATATGAAGTTCTGCAACAGGCAAAACTAATCTATAGTGAAAAAAATCCAAACAGTGTTTGCTTCTGGGAATAAGGTGAAGTGGAAATTGACTGAGAAGGGGCATGAGGGAATTTTCTGGGGTGATAGTAATGTTTGGTATCTCGACAGGGGTCTGTGTTACCAAGTGTATGCATTTGCCAAAATTCACCAAATGATATACTTAAGTTTTGTGCATTCCATTGTATGTAAATTTTACCTTAAAAAAGTAAATAAATACTAACCTCCAGTTAATGACATACAAGCTAAAGTATTTAGGGTGAATTTTGCTGACATCTATACATTGAAATGCATAAAAAATAAGACAGATTGGTGGATGGATAGAGAGATTAATAGATATATGGGTAATAAAACAAATACAGCAAAATGTTAATTGTAGAATCTAGTGGTGGGTATATGGGTGTTCACTGTAAATTCTTTCAATGTTTTTTACATTTAAAAATTTTCCTAACATGCTGGGAGAAAATGTAACTGTTAATACTCCATGGTAGACCATTTTTAAGTTTCCATTCGATTTTCCATATATGACAGGTTACTCTGACACAACCCTGTAAGTCAGACATGGCTGGCATCATTACCTCTGTTTTCTGGTCAAAAAACTCCCAAAAAGGACGTTGCCCAAAGTGTCAGAGAAACAGTAAACTAGTAGTTCCACATCAAACTTTGGGGGCAAAGGGCCAGACAATAAATATTTTAGGCTTTGCAGGCCATACAGTCACTGCCACAGCTATGGAACTCTGCTTTTTTTTTTTTTTACAGAAATGGACATGGCTATGTTCCAATAAAACTTTATTTGCAAAAATTGGCATGGCTGGATTAGACGCATGGGCTATAGTTTGCTAACCCCTGATAATTTGGGTTGTCTCATGAGAAGTTATTGACAAAAGGATTGACTTTAGAGTCAAATTAACCTGAGTTTTACCTATCACATGGGAGTCTTATGAAAAATGAATTAGATACCTCTTATAAAGTAACTATAATAGCACAGTGCTTGTTTTATACCAAATATCTGGTATATGTTAGTTTTCTTCATTACCTTGCCTTTTCCTCATTCACTATCTTTGCCACAAAATCTCATGGCCTACGTGAATGATAACAAGAAAACAAGCTGTTTAATGTTGTTCAACCAAACTAATCAACCATAATAGACCTTTTGTTCAGTAAATCTATAATAGTTGTACTATAAATGGAAACGTAGCATTTTCCCTGCATTTTCCAGGCTAACTTTCAGATAGAAATTCAAGGAGAACCCTCTAGGTTTTCTACTCTGTTACATCACATGGAGGTCCCCGTTACTTTTTCTCATTCCATACTACAGCAAACACATTGGTTAACTCTTGCTTGTGAGTTTCTCTCAGGCTATTTCCCTAACCCATATGATTTCATTTACTTCTTGGTACCAAACTGTGTATTAAAAATCCCACTGAAAATTGATCTTTTCCTTAAGTGTGGGTACCTCTAAATTTTTATTTTTGGCTTCTCTCCAAACATCTTGAAGCAACTGAGGCAGCAAAATTTATTCCCCTCTACAGAACTGTGAGGATACAAATTATCCAATCATGTCTTAATCGATTAATATATCAATGGGCAAAGTTGCAAGGGTACATCCAACCAAGCATTAAGTTACAGGGGAAGATATATCTTCCACCTTCTTTAATGGCTTACAAAAATATTAATACAATAATAATAATAGATCCATTTAATGAATATTTATTAAGTGCAAGGCACTGTGCTAAGTCATTCATTTATTCACACATTCTTCAATACGTATGAAATACCTGCTATGTACCAGGATTTACATGAGTTATCTTATGAATTTCTAATTCCTGTTTTATAAATTGTGAGAGGCTCAAGAGTGATTAAATGACATTGGCAAGGTCACGTGGCTGAGAAGGGGCACAGATGAATCTAGCAAATTATTCTGAAGGCTTTTAATAAATATTGTGAATGTATATTTTATGTCACTTATTTAATGCATTCCTGTATTGCTTTGCCCTTCTCTAATATGTTTATCCTGTCTCTGCCACTTGATCATCATCTTTGTGAGGAACAGACCAGAGATAACGGTCACTCCTCTGACCGCCCAGACCATGTCTCCCGCTCTGCATGCAGTGGAAGATCAATAACTTTTGCTGACTCTTGCCCCTGTCCCCGCTGCCATCTGTTCAGGCAACGTATTTTCTAGCACACACACCCTACCTCCCCCAACGTGAGGTTTTCCCATTTTCTTCCTGGCTTCTCTGGAATAAATCTGTGGAAGGCAATAGAATCAGGGACTCCCTCTCCTCGGAAACACTCCTTCCACTTTGAACTTCGCCATTATACTTTATCAGCTCTGCTGCTCATGAGTTTTCTGTCACTGTAACAAGAAAGAAAATAACTCCAGAGGAATGACCGAAGATCTAAAGGTATCAGAAAGCACTAATCTATTAACCCCTTTGGGGAATAATGCATGATCTGAAGAGGCACGTCTTCCCAGTGCACATACAGAAAACATGCCCATCACTGGGCCTGACATTGAAGCTCTTTCCTCCTGCACTCAGGCTTTGGCTTTTTTTTTTCTTTTTTCCCCTCTTGGCCAAGCTTTTACACTAACTCAGCTCCTTCTGAGTAAAGACATGCTTCTGAGATCAGCTAATAACACTGGTGCATTAACTAATTAACAATAGTAAGGAGTTCAGAAAACAAATAGGCATGGAGCAATGCTATCATTATGCGGCTTCTGCCTGGTACTGTTGTTCTGAAGCAGGCAGCGATGTCGATATATCTGGGGAAGCAAAGTAAAAATCCCTACTACAAGTTGCCTGCTGAGTTCAAATTTCTTTTTTTTTCTGCACGTATAGACATAGCTACCGCTGCAGAGAGTTACAGTTAGTTGATTTCTCCCATTTTGGGAGTTTGATTTAAAACAAAAAGGTTCCCTTCACAACTGTAGCTGTATCTGTGTGGTGTCACTTTGCATTGCTTGAAAGTTTGGTTCGTGAAATTTGCCACCCAACCCAAATGGCAACTTTTCCAGTTCTGGAGAGATCAAGGGAAATGAGGGCATTGGTTTAATCTTTCTCATCAGTTGGTATTGATGGCTTCATTCTGCAATGAAGTTACTACAATACATAAGGCAGAGAATACCAGTCTACTTGCATGCTATTTTTTTTTTTAAAGAATGAGTCCTCTTCTGATTAAGTAAAAGATAAATATATAAAGAAGTTGGCTGATTAGCTTTCTAATGGTTATGTTTTTTAAAGAAACTGAAGCTTAGAAAGTAGCCTTTGCAAAAGAGATTTTTGGTAAAGGAGCTTGTCTCCTTCTCTGTTTCCTTCGCAGATGCAGCCTGCTTTCCCATCGAACATCAGAGCACTCAACTCTCTATAATGGGCAGCCTCCCCTTCCCACTCTATGCTCTGCCTAGGCCACTTCATCCACACCCACAGCGTCAGAGATCACCCACATTAGACGACTCACAGCCCAGACGCCTCCTCTCAACTCCTGACCTCAAAATTCAACTTGCCTATTGGATGTCTTCGCTTGGATGTATCAATTTCAACAACGCCCCAAAATAAAATATCTGATGTGCCTCCCATGAGTCTACCACTGTTCTCAGCTCAGAAAACATTATCTTCTGCCACCTCTCTTCTATCTCAGGCTGTGTGGCCTGACCCCTCGTTCCCCAGCTTCATCCCATCCAGGCTTACTTCCCTGCACACAGCCCAGCCACCTGGTCTCCTTCCAGTCCCCCTCTTGCCCTCCAACTGCCACTCTTCATTGCATGAAGAGTGCATGTGCATGCACCTCCTTGGCCTTCAAGATTCAGCTCGAGCATTATATCCTTGCTATCCTGACCGAGCAAACCCCTCACGTTGTAGGTTTCACAGTATCACACACCTTTCTTCAAAGCATTAGTCATAGTTGCAACTTCCCATTCTTTGCATGTGATTATTTAATTTGTGCCTGGCTTCCCTAAACCAGGCTTTAAGCATTCTGGGGGAAGGGGCAACGTCTGTTCTTGTTCACAAATGTATTCCATAGAGCTTAGAATACTTGACACTTAATAGGTGGTTCTCATTAAATATTTGTTGGAAGGATTGAAGGGAGAGAGGAAGGAAGAGGAAACACAAAAGAAGTATGAATACAAATGAATGAATATTTGGGGGTTCTTAATTTTAGCAGATGGGTTATGCTCACTTACAGAATTTGGAGGAGCAAGGCTAAAGCAGTTATCACCCTCTATGAATTTTCTTATACAGAATATTTTATTACTTTTCTCACTTGGAAAAGAGAAACAAAAAATCATGCTGTGTTTAGGGTTCAGAGGCAAATACATTTCAATCTGAAATGTACAATTGGTTAGCAATAACTGTACTTTCTGGTCAGGGCAACCTAAATCGAGGAATGTTAAACTTTGTAAAAGCCAGATAAAGTTGTTGTGTTACTAAGGACAAGTAGATTCTGGTTTTTTGCTAGTTCTTTTGTGTGTATGAGACAGTAATGACCACCATCAGAAGAAGCACCACTTGTAACAGCAGTCCCAGGGAGAAGGGACCAGGTGGAAGGCAGTCTGCTTCTAAGTCTCGAGGGGTAGGGGTGGGGAACAGAGGCAAGCCCCAGACCCCGAGTGGAGGCAGGTACCTGCATGCCTATCCTACCAACCTTGGGGAAGTATGGACATGAATGAATGAATCAGCACTACAGTGGACTAAGAGCCCAGACTCCAGAACCAGACTGCCTGGGCCTGAATCCCAGCATGGTTGCTTACTAGGAAAATAACTTTAGACAAGTGACCTAACCTGTCTGTGCCACCGTTTCCATACTTCTAAAGTGTGAAAAAGAAGATATATGAGAAACTACTTACAGTGTTTTTATGGAAATGAAATGAGTGAATATTTATAAAGTGTTTAATACGGCAAGTGATTGTGAACTATTACCTCCTCCCCAACTAAGTAGACCCCTCCTGGCCAAGGGGACTCCAGAAATATCCTAAAGCTGAGTTGCTGGCCATGAGAAGGGAGGTCAGACATGTCTCATCATGTCCCACTCCCTTCCTGGAGATATCCTTTGTAGCTCATTAACAGGCCTAAGGCTATGTAAGACAAAACTTAAACTACACCTGTGGTATATGTCCAGTAGCTTGTCTCTGATTAACAGACTTCCTTATCTTAAAATATTCCGAGCCTTTAGACAAAGCTTCATTTCTTAAATCAATTACAAATCAAAGAAGCTTTAAACCCACCTATAAGCTGCGATTCCATGTTTCAAGATGTCCTGCCTTCTCAGGCCACACCAATGTATGCCTACCATGTAGGAATTTATGTATGAGTTTACATGTAATTCCTGTTTCCCTAAAATGTATAAAACCAAACTGTAATCCAACTATGGTGACACCACTTGCTCAAGGCTTTTTGGGTGTGGCTCTCCGGGCCATGGTTGCACATATTTGACTCAGAATAAACTTTTTAAAATTATTTTACAGAGTTTGGGTTCTTTTCCGTTGATATGATTTAAAAAAAAAAAAGGGGAGTAAGAAAGCCAGGACAATTAATCTAAGTTGTATACTGCCTAGTTCTAGTGGGTCCTACAATTTTTCTTAAAGAGAAACTACTTTTGAATCTCTAAAAGGCTTATGAGCACCAAAGAGGAAATAAGAAAGAAGAGAGCCCTAAAAGCGACTGGTGAGAAGGGATGTGAGGAGAGAGATTCCTTACTGGCTGCTGGTTAGGAAGCATTTGGGAAGATGCTCCCAACCACCAGGTGTATGTGTGATGGTTAATTTTCTGTGTTAACTTGACTGGTCACAGGGTACCCACATTAAACTTGTTCTGGGTGTGTCTATGGGGGTGTTACTGGCTGAGATTAGCATTTGAATTTATGGACTCAGTAGAGCAGACTGCCCTCTCCAATGGGGTGTGTGTGAGGGAGGTCATCCAATCCCTTGAGGGCTGGAATAGAACAAAAGAAGTTCACCTCTTCTAGCCTGATTGCCTGAACTGGTACTTGGATCTTTCCCAACTTGGTTCTCAGGCCTTCAGACCCAGACTAGAATCTACATCATGGACTACTCTGGTTCTCAGGCCTCTGGACTCAGACTCAGTTACACCACTGGCTTTCCTGAGTTGGTGAGCAAATTTCTAATAATAAATTGCTTCCTGTATAGATATCCTATTGGCTCTATTTCTCTAGGGAACCCTAATTAATACACTATGAGAGTGTTAAAAAAATCTCACTGTCAATTACTTCCTAGCTATCAGGAAGGTTGAGCAGTAACTCTCTCCCTGAGAGCTGAGACTGTCTATCATTTTCACTGTGGTATCCCCATTGCTAATTGCACCCAGCACAAAGAAAATGTGCAACAAATATTTTACTGATTAATTTTCTCTCTAATGACAATCAAGACTTTCTATTTAGAATTATGATTATTTTATTGTGTATGTCTTATCTCCCTCGGAAGCCACTTGTGGACAGATTCTACCCCTCGTTTATCTTTTTATTCTCACCTAGCATGGTATCTTGTACATATTAAACACTCAATAAATAACTGAAAGAGTTAATGAATCGATAAAAGAATGGATCGTCCTACTAAGTCTACTCAATCCTTCTCCCCAGTTTGTGAAATAGTAAAATCTGACTTTGCAAAACTGAACTGTGAAATACAAAATAATTACCACCTTTCTATGAGACTAATCTTGAGCCCTTTTATGAAAAGGGATTGTAGCAATTCCAGCCACTTCTTCCTCACTAAAGTTTTATGACCTTGAATGAGAACTTTATTTTGCTCAATTTACTGAAGGCGATATTGAGTTCATAAAAGAAGTCTATTTGCTCTTCTGATGTGATGGCACATAGTACACAAGTGAAGAATTCATGAAATGAATGAGAATGTGTATGAAAGTGGTGGCTACCATGTTGCCTTATGTTAGTTCCTGCAAAACTTCCAAGCGGTGCTTCAGCTAAGCACTGCAGAGTAAGCATTTGAAAGATGACAGACAAAATCTTTATTACACTGACAATCTTCTCCTCTAGTTCCCAGGACACTCACTAAGTAATTTCTCTTCGCTTTGGAGACCATATGAAAATCTCTAAGACCTATTACTTGAATTCCAAAACAACATCATTCACCATGAAATATCACATTTACCTTTGGGAACTCTAGGAGATTCTGCAAAATAAAATAAGTATGTAATTCTACAGAAGTATAGGGAAAAAAATCTATTATACCTCAGGAAAAAAAAAAGGAGTTGGATATGTTCTATTCAGAAAGATGCAGGATATTTAACAAATAAACTAAAACATACTCTCAAATACTCTGTAATTCATAATGAAAGCTGAGCACAAAAGGAAATACTGACATTACAATACAGGTACATTATTGTTTTGTCCCCAATTGTTAAAACATTTGCAACTTGTAAAAAGTAGTCTCTACTATTCGCATAGCACAGAAACAGTAGCATTTTAACTTAGCAACATTTATGTTTATCATGTAAAACATGCCTATAAGAGACCTGGTCTGCGGAACAGATTCAGTCCTGTTCTCAGCAAGTCCACCGACTGACCTCCTGTTGGTAGGTCAGGAACTGTATGCAGCCTGTCCCTAGCCAGCCATTCAAGGCACTCTCCACATCCACGTGGAGCAGACTCCAGGACATGACGGGAATACACAAAACTTCTCAGAAGCTTGCAGGGTTATTTATAACAATGAAGATCGATCTTCCGTGCAACTCAACAAACACATGCCCACAAATAACCACAGAAAAGGACAAGCTCGTATAATTAATTACAAAAAAGAAAAGGTGATACAAACAAGGGGCTCCTGAGTTCTGAGGGAGATCTCCTTTGGTGCCCAGGGGAGGAAGCCACCGTGAAGGAGCAGGCTTTAGGGGTGGGTGAACGAATGTGCCTTCTCTCCGACACGCCACGCACTACCAAAGAGAGATAGATGGTGTGACGCTGGCAAAAATCTTCTTCATCAAAATTTTATATGTAGCAGGATGTTAAAGCGAGACTGCTTCAGTCTCTCTTTTGGCTGAGGGCATAAAAAGTTGGTGGTAACTCCCACCGCCCACCTTTCAGAGTGAGATATTAGATACCTAGGCAGCATTTGCCAAAGGAGTATCTGAGAGCCAGGTTTATTACCTTAGCTTACTAAGATAATAAAACAGCGGTTAGAAAGGCTGAGGGGAGGCATGGAAAATTAGAGAGGAGTTAGAGATGTTGTCTGTGTGCTCTGACTAATCCCCACCCACAATGACTGCGAGAACAGAGTGTCGAGGAATTTCCTTTGAGATACTCTGGAGTTCCAGGGGTTGAGCGGACCAGCCCCTGACACGCGCCTGAGGAATCTCCGGGCAAGAGGCTGTGGCTACTGACAAGAGGCAGCAGGGAGGGAAAAGAACAAGCCAGATTGTGCTTGTCAGCTGCCTACAATTCCCTGGCCCACCTGCAGCAAGGCCAGGGTGCACAGGTGTTTCTTGTGATCAGCTGTGGGCCATGGGGTGGAGAGAGACAGTCTGGAGCTACTGAAAATCCTGCCTAAGAGGACTTCTGGAAGGAGCAGCGTGCCTCTGGGATTCCCAGAGGCTGAGAGAGGAAAAATGAGGGGCCAGCCTGTGTGTTCAGAGGAGCCTCTTAAAAACTACAGTCAGAGGCAGCTTTGATCATCTGCGAAATGCAAAGAGAAGACCTTTAAACTCCTTGTAAACAGCCGGAGGGAACCACGGCCAGATCACATCAGTGCAAGTCCCTGCCTCTTCTCCCTCCACCTGCTCTAACCCTAGAGTGGCCAGAAGCTCGAGTTCGCCAGCTGGGGGAGGGAAGATGGATGTACAGCAAGAAAGTGGAGACAAAACCTCTGTGCCCCATCCCCTGCTACAGGCTTTCAACCAACTGGGGCTAGAGAAGAGGCTTCGCTGTCCAGTGAATTGTCTAGTTATTATTATTATTGCACTCAAATGAACCTGTCAATTTCCTAAATGAGAGTATTCCTGTGATGGAAAGTGGCCAAAGTCTGCTTGTTATGTGAGAGTCCTGGGGCTTGCCCTAATATTTCACCCACGGAGCAAAGAAAATATTAATAGCACTTCAGAAAGGATTGCAATAGACTGTAGGGACATTGAATAAAGTTCCTATTCACTGACATACTGATATACTTACATATAGCTTGGGGCAAAGTAATCATAATTTACATTTCGGTTTCTGCTGTCATCTGAATGTTTGTGTACCCCCAAAATTCATGTGTTGAAATCTTAACCGCCAAGGTGATGGTATTAGAAGATGGGCACTTTGGGAGGTGATTAGGTCCTAAGGGTGGAGCCCTCATGAATGGGATCAGTGCCCTTATAAAAAAGACTCCAGAAAGACCTTTACCCCCTTCTACTATGTGAGGACACAATGAAAAGACACCATCCATGAACCAGAAAGTGGGCCATTATCAGATACTAAACTCGCCAGAACCTTGATCTTGAACTTCCCAGCCTCTAGAACTATGAGAAATAAATTTGTTATTTATAATTCACCCAGTTTTGTGATGCTTTGTTATAGCAGCTTGTATGGACCAAGTTTCTATTATGATAGAAAATGGATAAAAATGAACAACTACATGCAACCACATGGATGAACCATTAAATTGTACATGTTAAATGGGTACATTGTGTGGTATGTGGATAATATCTCAAACCTGATTTTAAAAAGCCAGACATAAAAGAGGACTTCCAATACGACTTCATTTATACCAAGTTCTACAGTGATAAAACTCAGTGTCAGTGGTGCTTGCTGAGTTGAGAGAAGAGACACTACATTAGGAAAATTTTAGAACAATGGAAAAGTTCTATTTACATGTATTAAAATTTTTAAAATTAAACAAAAATTAATTATCTTAGTCACACTGGCCATATTTCAAATGCTCAACAGCAATATGTAGCCAGTGGCTACCATACTGGACAACACAGAACATTTTTATTGTCACTATTTTACTGGTCAGCAATTTTCTATACATCTTCATTTTACTGGGTCTAATTTCTTACAATTCATTAAACCACATACCAAAAAGTGAATATTTTAAGACACATAAATTATACTATAATGAAGTTGGCTACAAAATTGTTATTGAGAGAAAAGGCTGCTAGAGTGTTCTAGAAGAATGACTCCAAAGGTAAATGACTCTGATGGTAAAGAAAGGACATCGGAGAGAAGTGGGGAGATCTCTAGATTAGGCAGGGAGGTTGGATATAGAGCATCTTGCTGCACACAGACGACAGAAGAGAATCGCATTAATTGAACAGAAGTGAATTGGCAAGAAAATGTGTGAGACCTAGAAGAGATCCCTAGGGAACATGCCCATACAGGGGGAAAGTGAGTCCTGGAGGAGAGACATTAGACATAAAGGTTCTGGAAGATGTCTGGAGGAAAAGTGACTCATTAAGCCAAGATTCAGATGACTTGAGAAACAACAATTTTACTGGGGCCAGCAGAGAAAACTGAGTGCCCCCAGGGTTAGGCAAAAAGTCATAAACACAACCAGCGCCCGAAATGAAAACACATATAGAAGCTGATCTGTTTGTCCAGCCAGTTTAATAGTACAGGCCTGGTTTCCTGGGCACAAAGGAATTCTTTCTGGGGTTGGTGTTTCATAGAATAGTTTTGATCTCAAAAACAGATGTCTGAGCATGCATTGTTTGGAAGAGGCTGCAACCAAACAAATGGATCCAGAGAAATATAGAAGTGAAAGGCAGGTGTGACACCTATGAAGTGGCCAGTGTCCCGCAAAAAGAGAGAAGGAAACATACAAGACCTTCTGTGGTTTTCCTGGAAAGCTTGTTGATACTATTAGAGGAACTGACACAGGTGGATGGCGTCACAACAAGCACCAAGAGAAATAAATCAGACCCTACTCCCTACAGAGAACTTTGGGGAAGGAACATTAAGGAAACGAGTACCAGTATCTTCTTCTTGAATACCCTTAGACCCTTGGATCCCCTGCCTGGTAAACAGGCATTCATGTAGATACACTATCGAAGTCACCCAAAAGAAGACTAACATATTTATTAATAATAATGTAAAAAGTCTTTTAAAACTTGTATGTGCTTTTGCTACACGCACATTTCTATTGTCTTGAAGTGAAAACACTTACCTAGCTACCACCTGCTGTTTGTGGGGCCTACATCTAACTAACAAGCAGGACAGGTGCTTTTACCTCTGGAGTATTTTTGGTCTGTTCCTTCTCCATCAGTTGTCACAGCCCTCGCTCTGACTCGTCATTTCTGAGACGGATTATTGCAGCAGCCTCCTAGCTGACCTCCTTCCCTCTGGTCCCACCTCCCGACGTGCACCGTCCGTCCAGGCCAGAGCCAGATGGTGCATCGAAGGACAATTCTGACCATGCTTTTCGAAGCTTTCCCCACTCTGACACTCAGTAGCACCTCAATATAACACATAGCATGCTGGTTCGTGCCTTGTTTCCACTGCTTCTGCATAAAACGCCCTTCCTGTGTCTCACCAGGGGGTTGATGTTCCCATATCTGTTACACCTGCACCAAGGTGTCATTTCCAGCAAAATCTTCCCTGAACTACTAGGTCACCTGAGACCCCTTTCTCTTCCCTCTCGTAGCTGACCTTATCACATTATTAACATCATCGGTTCTGGTCTCCTCTGTAGTTCTTCGAGAAAGGTGGGTTTTATTCATGTTGTAATGTCTAGCACATAAACTGTTGATCTAAACATAATAAGAAAATCTAAAAATATAACAATGTCAAAATTATACAGTTGGCCCTTGGTATCCACAAGGGATCGGTTCCAGGACCCCCGGTGGATATCCAACTCCCTGGATGTGCAAGTCCCTCATATAACCTATGCACATCCTCCCATATACTTTAAGTCAGCCCTAGATTACTTATAATACCTAAAACAATGTAAATATTTTAATACCTAACAGCTATGTAAATAGTTGTTATACTATGTTGTTTAGGGAATGATAAGAAAAAAGTTTTTACGTGTTCATTTCAGATGCAACCATCATTTTTCCCCCTGAATATTAAACAGATTCCTGGTTAAATCTGAATATCAGATAAATAACAAACAATTTAAAAAAGTATATGTCCCAAATATTGCATGAGACATACTAGAAAAAATTATTTCTTATCTGAAATTCAAATTTAACTGGGCATTGTGTATTTTACCTAGCAATCCTAAATAGAAATTCTCAGAGCCAGGCATGGTGGCACATGCCTATAGTCCCAGCTACTCAGGAGGCTGAGGTGGGAGGATCGCTTGAGGACAGGAGTTCAGAGCTTCAGTGCACCATGATGGCACCTGTGAATAGCCACTGCACTCCACATGGTTCCAACCTGGGCAATGTAGTGAGACCCCACACAAAGAAAGACAAGAAAGAAAAAAGAAACAAACAAACAAACAAAAAGAAAGGAAAAAAAAAAAGAAATTTTCAGAGAACTTAAAAGACTTAATAAAAAGGCAACACACGTAACCTAAACATTTGTACCCCCATAATACGCTGAAATAAAAAAAAAAGTTAGACTTGTATTTACAATATCTACAATCTATATCAAAAGAAAATAATTCTAAGTGTTTTAGGTTTAAAAATAAAGTACAAGTTTTAGATTGAAATAAAAATTCTAAATTTTATGATCTCAAAAGGGTTAATATGAAACTCTAATATAAACATCTGTGTTCTGAAATAAAGTTTAAAGTTTTGGAAACATTTATAAATGTCTCATGAGCTCTAAAAAAGCCTCATCCATTGAAAAGAGATGAATTTAATGGAAAAAGTACTGGGCCAGGAGTTTGGAAACCTCATTTCAGCCCCACCTTAGCTTGAAATGTGAACTTGGACATAGCACATAACTCGTTTTTCTCATCTATACTATGAGGAGTGACTTTTAAAGAATCTCAAAGGCCCTTCTCCAACTCTAACAGTCTATAACTGTATGAAGCAAAAGACACGGGCCCCAGTACGCTGAAATGAGCATGCGTTCTGTGTCAGTGGACCTGGCCCTACTCCCGCATCTGCTAGAAAACTTGCATACATAAAGTACACTTGGCCTCCAGGGCTGGCAGAAAATCTCCATGCACCCCATTTCTTAAGACCCTGAGCTCTACATTCCTTTCAGTGTTCATCTCACTCTGCTAAAATAAGGCAGGACTAAAGACAAGGGAATGTCAGAAGCAAAGAAAATCTGCATCCACGTGTTGGGGCCCCTCTTGGCCTGCACCATGCAGGAGGAAACCGTTCCTTCTTCCTACCTAAGCCTGCCTTCTGATTTCTGAGTTTTGGTCCAGAGACCTATGTATTTTTCTTTTT
The DNA here is from genome assembly GCA_008086735.1 of Cheirogaleus medius. Classification (NCBI taxonomy): domain Eukaryota; kingdom Metazoa; phylum Chordata; class Mammalia; order Primates; family Cheirogaleidae; genus Cheirogaleus; species Cheirogaleus medius. Next base: position 34,687,003 of record VBSM01003143.1, read on the forward strand.
TAAGAAGACAGACACCTGGAATGAACTCCTACCTTCAGGTAAATCCACATTACCCCAGGGTGATTTTTATTTCAATAACAATATCAAAACACAACACAGTAACTCCAGTGTTGATTTGTGAAAGTCATTTTGTTAATGTCTAACCTCTCTGGGCCTTGCTTTTCTGTTCTCTGCACATCTTAGAGTATATCTTTTAAAAGCTATTACCTTTGCTCTCCCATTAGGGTTCAATCTCAATTGTAGTAAATGGGTCAATAACCTCTCACTAAATAACGAAAACCTAACCTCTAACATAAATGATCTCCAGTTAACACATCCACCTCAACACCGTTAAACAAAACGTCCTACTGCCTGCTCTGGACGGTGGGCAGAAGCAAATGGAGCTTCTCACACCAGAGTAAGCTCTGTTCATATCCAGTAGGGAAGACCTAAAGAATAGTCTGGGACAGTCGCCCAGGTAGGTTGATTACCTCTTTCTGAGTACCACAGAGGCATATTTTATCACCCAATTTATTAAATGTCCATGTGAGACTATTTCAAAACAGAACAAAATGCTCTACAAATTACTCATACTGTTTACCAACTTTTTACTGTGCAAACACCATGTTTAAGACACTGACCCATGCTAAGAACCTAGAACATGGAAAGCATCTGCCCTCAGGAACTTAGTCTAGCTGAAGAAAGAAAGGGCTTTATGAATAAGCATCAGAAGAGAGAAAATGACCCCAGCCTTATTGCTACAGCCTTTCCTCTTCAAAGAGTGTGGCTGCTACAGCTATTGACATAGTTACTCATCAGCTTGTTGTATGAAAACGACGAGATCCCACCCAGAACATAGAAAGTAAGTGTTCCATACAGTAGGTAAATATGAAGAAAATGTTTCCAGGACAGTATTGTGCCTTGTATTAGTCTAGGTCAAAGTGAACAATTATCTAGATCTGACATCCTTTTGCCCTCTAAATGAGCAGCATTTACACATGAGACACATTATGAGGTATAAACAAAACCTTAGCAAGCCTTAGTGATGCATCCGGCCATCTCCAGGCTTGGCAGGGAGAAGACATGTAATCTACCCAAAAAGGTTATAGTTTAGTGGTTCTTCCAAAAGTTAAACACAGAATTAATATACGACCCAGACTGCACTCCTAGATATATACTCAAAACAAGTGAAAACAGGGATTCAAACAGATATTTGTATGTGAAATATTCACAGCAGCATTATACCCAATAGTCAAAAGGTGGAAGTAACCCAAGTGTCCATCAACAGATGAATGGATAAACAAAACATGGTATACACATAGAGTGGAATACTATTCTGCGGTAAAAAGGGACAAAATTCTGATACGTGGTACAACATGAATGAACTTTCCAACATTATGTTAAGTGAAATAAGCCAGACACAAAAAGACCAACATTGTATAATTACCCTTATTTGGAATATCTAGAATAGGCAATTTCAGAGAGACAGAAAGATAAAGGTTATGAGGGTCTGGCAGGAGAGAGGAATGGGGAGTAATTGCTTAATGGGTACAGAGTTTTTGTTTGGGGCAAGGAAAGGGTTTTGGAGATAGATAGTGGGGATGGTTATATAACATCTGAATATAATTAATGCCAGTGAACTGGCAAATTTTATGTTATATAGATTTTACTACAATAAAAAAAAGTAGGGAGAAAAAAGAAAAGTCTTCTTAAATAAATATGGGAGAGGGAGGGGAAGGTTGCAACCTGTTAGTACTCCATGAAAACTATAGTGACGCCGATGAGAGTGCAGAGGGGGCAACTGTACCTCTTACCAGCCTGTGAGACTGAAGCAGTCAGGTCTTGATTTCTCAACGGGAAATCAAATGGGGACACTCAGGGGAGGGAGTGTACTTCTGCTCCTGGCAGGTGCCAGAGATAGAGAGTGGCATGGTCTTTCTCCCCAGTGGTTCCCCTCCCATTCTCACCCTAAAGAACTAGCTAAGTGACACCCTCTATCTTATGTTGAGCAGACAGGTGCTCAAGGGACGTGTTGACCAGGCACAAGTAACCCCATTAGATCTTTTAAAATATATTGTTAAAATCCAGGCCGGGCTTGGTGGCTCACACCTACAGTCCTAGCACTCTGAGAGGCTGAGGTGGGAGGATTACTTGAGGCCAGGAGTTTGAGACCAGCCTGAGCAAGAGTGAGATCCTTGTCTCTACAAAAAAATCAGAAAAGTTAGCTGAGCATGGTGGTGCACACCTGTAGTTCCAGCTACTTGGGAGGCTAAGGCAGAAGGATCACTTGGGCCCAGGAGTTGGAGACTGCGATGAGCTATGACAACACTGCATTCTAACCTAGACAACAGTGCGAGACTCTGTCTCAAAAAATATATATATATACATATATATATATACACACATAGTTAAAATCCAACCACACTCTTATATTGTAAACATAGCACTAGTACCTTCATTTTAAATTGGTCATTACCATATAATCAAGTTGTATCAGTCAGGTCTATATTTAAAACCCACAGGCTTTGATTAATTTGGGGGACACTCTGGTGACCAAAAGGAGAAGGGTTCTTGAAATGCAGTTTTTGTTTAGAGGGCTCAGACTCCAAAGTGGACTGTTAAAACTAAGTAATTTTAACAATATTTTATATTGTTAGGGCTTAGACATAAGTTCAAATCAGATATTATATAGCAGAAGTTTGACAATGGGTTGTGTTTTGGTGATGGAGAAGTCTATTTGCAGACTCTGATCTATGTATGCTTGGAGTAGTTTTTAAATGTTAACTTTGTTTTGCCTTTAAAATTTAAATAATTTCCACCAAAGTCTCCCCAAAAATCTCTACCATTAACTACCGTTGGCTATGATTTAGAGTCATAGAGCCCTGGCTACTAAAAAGCCATAAGGAACAAACATTCATTCAGGCATTCTTCCCTTCACTTATTCATTCATACAACTGCCAACAAATACCTGCTGAGCATCTTCTACATGCAAAATTATTCCACTTTCACGTGTGATTAGTCATGGAAATTTTAATTGACAAAGACTGCTCTAAACTTTGAGTGATTTTCCAAGAGATCCAGACTCTGTGTTGCTATCCAAGTTCATTGAAATAATAACTATCTGTCCAAAATATTAAAATCTACGCTTCTAGGGACCAGGGATAAAACGTCTTTTTATAAGATTCTTATCTTTTGGATTTCAGTTCTATTGGATTCAGCAACACATTGTTTTATTCATTTCTAGGTCACAAAGCTTGAGCAATATGTTTTCCTTTTGTCTTTCATTAATTCGTTGCATTAAGATAGCCTGTTTCATTTTTTCCCCTTCTAAGCTGTAATGACTTGTGTGCAGCTGTTGCAATAAGGGAAGTTTTAAAGATGCAGATAAGCAGTAGGTAGACGGTACAAGCTAATAAAGGGAGCTTTGCCAAATATTAAAAAAAAATGCTCCTAGTCAAATCATCATACTAACAAAATAAAAAGCTCACGCAGGAGGGATTTTCAGTGGCTGTAAAACCTGAAAACATTGCTTCGCCTTTCATACATATGAAAAAAATAGAATATACATTATCTTAATCAGAATATATGCTCTCCGCAGCATTCCACAATGAGGCACCACTGACACTTGGGGAAGGACGATTCTTCATTGTGCAGGACAGTTCATGTACTGAAGGGTGAAGGATCATTGTCATCCCTACCTCTACCCATGGATAACAATGGTGTCCCTCCAGTCACTGTGACACCTCCAAATAATTCCAAAAGACACCTAAGAAAGTAGTATTAGTCCATATGAAAACCAATCTAGTGAAATTCTTCCATGTATATGTCCTAAGTATATTTTTAGGTCAAAAAGAAAGCCAAAGAAGATAATTGCTTCCAAAACACTTGTTTGTGGTCTATTTCCACCTCAAGTATCGGCACGTGACCTTCCTTTATTACTGAAAAAAAACTGACTTAAGAAAAAGAAGATAATATCCAAAGTTCCCTCTGAGTTAAAAAAGCTCAATACAGGGTAGAGTAAGGCAGTATGGAATTCCTATTCTGCATTAGTTATTCTCAATCTTTTTGTTTTCACAACACTCTAGTATTTTATTACCAGAACTTTTAGTAATCAAACTATAGCAACATACTAGCTCAGAGCATTTATAATAGCGCCTGCGGTTGCCACTCCTCACAGGGATACCCTTCAGGCCAGAGTCTCTGTTTGAGGACAACTACCTTGACTGTATGTCTTATGTATCAATAAAACAAAGTTCTTGTATATTCCAATAAAAACACTCTATCTTCACCAATGGCTTCACGTTGCTGAACGTTTTATCTCTTAACTAAGAACAAGTTGGTCCCCATTCTTCCCTGTATTCACGACCCATTAAGTCAGTCAGGATGCCACCAGACAGGCATGCTGATAATGGCATGAAGACTCCAAATATACATTTTATACACTGACCCAAATTTGGCAGTATCCCTGTGAAAGGTTTACAGTATCCTAGAGTACTATGGCACACTGGTCGCAAACAACTCTCCTACCATCCTTTCATAAAAATTACCTCTAATGTTTTATTTTAGAGAAAAATAAAGTTAATTTCAAGGTTCACATAAGCATATCAATATTGGCAAGTACACATTTCCTTGGGCATTCTCAATTTTGTCTAGGAATTTTATATTGAGAATCTGTACTAGACTGTCAGCCTGAGGAAGAGGAGGAGGAGGAGGAGGAGGAAGAGGAGAAGAGGGAGGAGGAGAAAAAGAAGAAAAAAGGAGTGTCAGACTAAGAACAAACCTTAGAGATTATCTAGAGAAGCAAAAATATTTGAAAAAACTTGAAGTGGTAAGCAAATGTTTACTAACGTTTAACTAACTTTCTTTCTCTTCAGTTGATTTATATTTTTACCTTTCTAGCCTAGCACATTTTTCAGTCTTCTTCCTTGGTCTCCCCTTGCTTCCTGCTTCAACTTTGGCCAATAAAATTCCTGTTGTATGGTTGATGGCTTTTTATCATAAACCTAATTCTCCTCTTTCCCAGATCTAGGCTTTAGCAGAAATCTATATTCCACCCCAACTTGCTTCCATTGCTGTTGTGTCCCTGTAGTTGGCTGCTATCTCAAGTTGTGATATTACCATCTCCCACTCTCCATAATTTAGGGACCTATACAAAGCCTCCTGTGTTCTCTTTCTTGTCTCATAACTGCATATCTTATTATGACAACTAACCAAAAGCCAGGACATTGTCTTCTGATTTCTTTAATCCCCATAACTGAGATTTAGCTCATGGGCAGGACACACAATGGATCATTCAGCAAACCCTTGTTCAAAGTTTTGTTGAATCATCCAGATGATCAAATCTGTCCCTGTAGTTCCACAGGGATGTTGAAGATAAATGTGCTAATATGTAAGAAGTGCTTTTAGCTCTTATAAGAAAGAAACTCTATCAATCCAAGAGATTATCATTTTAGCTGAAAGGCCATCAAGCATCTTCCCACAATTACTTATTTATAGCTTTAGAAGCTTTTAGCAAAGCAAAAATCAGCATCTTCAATTAGGTCACCCAAGTTCCAAAATTATGAAATATAGAAGCCAATATGTAAAGAACAGCTGATGGGAATAGCTCCTATGAAAAACTGTAGGCAGTGTATAACCATATTAAAGAAGAGGTTAAAATTTAAGCAAAATCATAACGACTGATTCCCAGTGAGGCTCCATTGCAGTGAACTTGGAGCCTCAGTTTTCTCTTCGGTAAAAATGAGAGCATCAAATCTGATGCTGGCAAAATTACAAGCGATAAAGAATGCATTACCACATGGAAAACTAACTGAACATTCGACGAAGTTCATGAAGAAAATAATTCATAGACTCAGGGTGATATTTATACCCAACATTTCAATTCAGGTAACCAAGTCAACAAAATGCTACATGTAAATCAAATAAGCAATCAGAGAATACCCAAAAAGATAGCAGTAAACATTTCTTTCTGGTATAAATTACTGAAAGAGATAGAGAGATAGACACACACACACACATCCCAGGTGACCTGCACACGGATGGGCATCTGAGTGCATACTGAGGAAGCACCCTGAAAAATGATGAGTTGTGCTTATAGAATCTAACCATATTTCAAAGGAAGGTTGAGAACAGAATCTAGGAATGCTCTACACTCTCAGCATTTGACCGAACTCTTCTTCTCATGCTTGGTCGTGTTTCAGACAGCCTCATTGTTTGAACTTCGTTTTTCAATATGCTTGTTTAATTTGGTGATGGCCCGAACAGCTTTTTGAAGGACTTTATAAACAGCTATGAAGAGTTCACTGGCTAAACTCACTGCACGAAAATGCAATTTAATTAACCTTTCAGAATTGGGTATTAGAAGAAATGAAGTACTAAAAGGTAGAGAGAGAGAGAGAGAGAGAGACAGACAGACAGAGACACAGACATATCTTAACTCGGATCTGTATGTGTGTGGGTATCTGGTGGGAAAGTCCAGGGTAGTTCACGCCCAAAATAAAGGAAAGTGAGCTCTCCTGACGTTCATGTTACTGAACCACAGAGATGAGAGCAAACCAAAAGGTGGTTCTTTTAGAAGCACTTTTGCATGAACTGGTCTCATGAAAGAATGTAGAGTTTTGGGGCCCTAAGAAAACTCAAGAGTTCAAACTTGATAAATCAAAGACACGGCATATATCGGAATCTAGTTAGTGCCAAGTATATTTCAAAAGGAACGTATTCAATATTTATACTATTTTGATTATAGTCACCATGGACATTTTGTGATTTTTAAATAATAGTAGAGAAGAGCATGAAATTTTAATGTTTTTAAAAGTATCAGTGGGTTAATAAAAGAAAAAGTGTGGAAAAATACTGATGGCATCCAACCTTCATGCCCAGAGAGTCAAAGTGATTTTCCCAAAGTTACCAGGTTAGTTGGTGGCTTAGATGGAGTGCTAGACTAGCAGCCAGATTTTCTGACAGTGCACTGAATAGGTGAGCACTCCCCACCTAAGGCATTTTCTGACAGGCAAAAACCCAAGTGACTCCCAGAGACATCGAACGAAAGGTATGTGCTTTTGAAGTTATGGTCCTAAATCTCTATAATTCTTCAGACCCAACTAATTGACAATCATTGAGTCACTTATAAATAACATAACTTTAGGTACTTTTTTTTTTATCTTCTCCCAACCATCCTATATTCCCACCTGTTTGCTTTTCTATGAGGCTAAGAGAAAGTAAGACAGGGAGGAGGTAAGAGAGACTTATATAAGGAGATATTGACTAGGAGGGAAACAAGGAGAAAAAAGGGGGAAAAAAGCTAACCACTCCAAATAAAATAGGGTGCTCTTACCCCAAATAGAATGGATATAGTTTTCTCTTTAAAAGTCTCTACAGATTAGTAAAGATTAATAGTTTATTTTTGTAGGAAAAATAAGAAGTGAGTATAATGAAGTAACATGATTTTAAGCTCTGAGGTCAAAGCATTGATGAAATAGAGATGAACACTCAAGACTTTGGTTCAGTGAAGAGTATTGTGTTGGTCCAGAAGGATAGTTCCTGGTTTGGGCTTTGGCTTTACCTCTAACTGGCAGAAAGTCACCTAGCTTCTCCACAGCTGCAGGCGCTCCCTCTACAAAGATGGATAAAATTTCCTGCCTTACTTTTGACGGAGCTCAGGAAATTTCACCCCAATATATGACTCCTTGGAATAAAGAATATTTTGAATTAAAGGCCCTTGAAGATCAAAAAGCATTGGAAGGGGGCTTTCCCTCTATCTGCATAAACTGGACTGACAGACCTAAAGAAAATGAACTTCCCTTCCTCTCCCTGTTATCTCAATATATTGTAGAATGCAACCAGACCTGTTCAAATCATTTAAAACATAATGCCTGTCTCTCAGGTTAATTTACAAGTCAATCTGTTTCCCCCATCCATTCATCCTCCCTAGCAACCATTTATTGCCCCTAAACAAAATTACCTATACTGCTCATCTTGCCCTCTAAAAGGCCTGTATAAAAATATGTGAATTCTATTGAGATATTGAGTAATGACTCTGTTATTCTCCCCATGCACATGGTAAATAAACCTCTCTCTCTCATTTATCTGCCTTAATTGTGAGTTGATCTTTCAGGGAACTTTTCGGGGGGGAAAGTGCAAGTTTCCCCTCACCCTTATACTTTCATCACAGGAGTATTGGAGGATGAAATAAGGTAACAGATGCAAACTTTCTTTAGAAAAACAAGAGCTCTATATACAAATGTTATTAATAGTGTACATTATTTAATGTCATCACTTTTTATGTTAAAATATGGGATTTTTACATAACTTTAAGAAAAAAACATTACTTTGATCTTCATATCCTTTTTCTCAAAGGAAAATAAAGAAAGTTTGGAATCTATTAGTCCTACTTGACTATGACGATGGGTGAAAGCACCTGTGTGTCCCGTGTGGATACAGATCTGCTGATGTACAAGCAATAAACAATGCTATGAGGTATTTTTGGAAATTTTACTGAGTTTATCTGGCTCATGAAAATATAATGTTCAACAGAGGAACCAGTATTTAAAGTTTTATTGACCAATACATTTTGTTTGGACCTGGAATGGTCAATGGCTCAGGGGCTTGCAGTTCTGGACAGAAGGTTTAGCCCTAAGGCCAATTGCCAAGAAAATCAAAGAGTGAGAACTGGAGTGTTTGGATCTAGGAGTGTGAAGGAATATCAGGCCAGAATTCACTGGTCTGTAGTCTGTAACATCTAGATTCAGACAGTTCAAAGACCAAACGTTGCCATTCCCCTAACGATGCCTGGGGTGAGGTGGGACAGATGGTCCATAGGAATGTCAGAGAGATGGCACCCCATGTGCTCACCAACTCCAGACTGACAGGGCTTCCCTCTTCTCCACATCTGCTCTGGCAAAAACAAGGAGGTTATATTTAGTGTGATCACATAATTTAGTGTTCAACTCAGGACACTATTAAGATTGAAATGGGGTGCTATCAATAATTGCACCAGGGCGACAGATCTCAACGGTCAAGCAAGTGAAACTTCATCATCTGTATTTACAGCCACCAGAGTCGCTCCCCATGGCTCGCATCACTGCCTGAGCCCCACCTCTGCCTCCACCCCGCCCACCTCCGTCTGTGGAAAATTGTCTTTCAAGAAACCAGACCCTGTTGTCAAAAAGTTGGGGACCCACTGGCATAAAATACACACAATCAACTTGGGGATAATGAGAGAAAAATCATGACCTCTTATTTCTCCATTTCCCAAAAGAATCAGTTTTACTGAGTTTCAAAAAACATCTTTCATAAAACAAATAAGTTTGAAATCAAAAGGACTTGAATTTGAATTCTAACTCTACTATCCACTAGCTGAGTGACTCCAGGCTAAAAGTACTTAACCTCTCTGAGACTTACTTTCTTCATCTATAAACAGAGGGGAAGAAATGTGTGCCTTATAAATTTGTTTTGAGGATTATGTTAATGCATGCAAAGCATTTACCATAGGGCCTAGTATATGACAAATGTTAGGTTGTATTAGAGATTATTACCATCATTAAAATATAAATTACTAGAACAATATCCGGCACAAAAAGGTTCCAGGGCCAACCATATACATCTCAACGATTCTTCAGGGTATCTTTTCAGTCTGACTCATTGCTTTCCTGTTAACCTGTCTTACAAGGTACCTGGATCACACAATATTTATAAAATATTCTAGAATATTCTAAATATTCTAGAAATGAACTCAGAATAACGAACGTTCAAAGAACCCTAAAATTCTTCTGTCTGAAGAAGTGATCAATGAACATAGTTCTGATGGCTATTTGCCATCCCTGTTTATAAATAAGCGTTCAGCTTGCAAAGTGGATATTGACCCTATCACATCAAGTAGCCCTAATGTCCATGTAGGTCAGACAAACTGTTCCTCCATGCAGGGGTTTGGGGCTGCCATCTTCACAAATGGTGAGAGAGCATAACAACTACTATTAATATTAACACAAGAATGGTGACTTTTCCTCAAACCAGCTTTTCTCTTGCTTTATATGAAGGCCTGAAGAGTTAGGTCCCCTAACTGCCCAGAAGAGGACCGGTCTACAAGGTGTGTTGGGTTTTCTTGGGAATAAACTTTCAGAGACTTGACCCAAAGGTGTTCTCTGAAGATGTGAGGCCAACAGTACCCAATGACAGTAACTCTTACTTCCTTGTCCCTTCCTTTGATTCTGCATGGCACTGATTGAACCACATCTGTTAACACATATAAAACTAACCATCTTTATTACACTTTTTATCCAAAGACACCTCATTTTGTTCCTCATTAACTCCAGGAATTGACTAGATGTAGAGGAGGATGGAAATATGGCAGCTCTCTTCCCAAATAACGATGACAAAATAATAAAAATGGACAACTTTAAAAGCACTCTAAATTGCACTAGAAAAAGTTGAACAAGTGCGAGGCAAAATATTACAGCTCTTGTCCATTAAGGCTGAGGCCTAGGAGGAGGCCCGGCATGGGTTCAGGAATAAAATGTTTCTCAGCATTAAGATCTTACAGTAATGAAGAGAGCACAGTAAGTTCTCACCAAGTGAAATTATCCCAGTGTGGCTCCGCTGCCTTTCTGAGAAAGTCATTTACAGAATGAACTGTCACAACCTTCCTTTTTCCAGCCTCAGCTGCTGGTGGCCTCGGAGATGGCGCTCCTTGGAGACCGAGACAGTGCGGTAAAAACAATGACAGAAATTGCCCCCAATACTTTTCAAAAATTGTCCGACTTTAGGTACTAATCATGACCTGAATGGCCAGAAATGGTAGATAAAAAGAGACACTAAAAAATAAATGAACAGATGAAGAACAACAACACTGTAAAGAGAATGCAAACAGCAGGAGCAAATCTTAAGTAGCCTAAAAGTGGATGGTTTGGAAGGACAGTTCCTGGTTTGGGGGATGGAGGTGGGGGTGGGGGGTGACAAAAGGAGGTGGAGGGCAGAGAAGGGACCAGGAACCTGGAAGGAGGCTTGAAATTATTTAATTATGCTTTTAAAATATTTTAGAAAAACATACATACTACATCATCGATATAATCATCCAGAGTACATCCAGGTTCTCAATCTATTTCTAAATTCTGAGTACACACATCAAATGCAGCTCAAATGAGCATTGCTCTCCTTAAAGAATCCTACCAGCAGGACTTGCATGGGCAGAATAATTCTGAAATCTCTTACTATGCATTGTCTCCAGCTGCTAAAACTTTCTATACTTGGCAGGTATCAAACTGATTTTGTAGAAATTCACAGCAAGTATCAGCTATGTTTATTACTCATCAGCCTCAGAAAAAAGTCAATCATATCATAAATGTGGGACAAATAGAATGTACAAATAATTTAAAAATATATATCATAAGGAAAGTCTTGATTAAACATTTAAAACCCCTATGGAATATCAAAAACATGTTTGTCTTCTCTCATATTTCGTGATTAAAATAGTTTTATTTTTACTTGTAAATATTCATCCTGATTTCAACACTGCATATAGGTACTTATAAACTTATAACTTTGGTTTTCAAAAATTTATTTTCATATATATGACTCTGTATCACAGCCCATATATGTAATATTAGGAAGCAATATAGTCAACCTTCTGTACTGTAGGTAACTGCAATGTATGTAAACCAAATCATGTTGAATAATGTACATGAAGTCATTGTTTAAAGAATATTCGTGGGTTTAACAAAATAAAAAACTAAAGCCCCCTAAAACTTTTAATGTGAGTCATCTTCCATCTGTGTTTTCTTTGAAAAATAAAATCCAGTTAATCATCCATTTCTAGCTGAGAAAACAGTCTTTTATCAGTAGGGAGCCTTAAATTCATTGGCAGGCCCTATCTGTCTACTCTAAGTTCACCATGAATAGAATTTCTAACAGTATATGGCTTTCCTGCACTGCCACCCTGTGGATATTCAGAAACCACCACCAGACTTGGAAAAGCATAAATTTAGGAACTATGCTCCCCACTCTTACCCCAGAGGACTAGATTTTTCCATTATTTCATATAGTACAGGAATTTTTACAGGAGCTCAAATCAAATGGTTTCAGACTTTATATATCTGCAATGACTTTACAATTTTTCACTGAGTATTCTCCGAATGACTGAAAACTCATGGATGTTCCATTTCTGATTTATGTAAAAATTTCTATTTTATGTGAACTTGGGTTTAAGTATGTTCACTTATTTTTCCCAAATAGGATTCTATATAAGGATCTGTGAAAATGTCCAACAGAAATAACTGAGGGAGTGTATTAGGTAATGAGCTATAATTAATTACACTGTGCTGAAAAGAGGGTCGTGACACCTCAGTACTACACCTATTCCTATGGACCAACCTCATTCCTGAAAACTATATTATTTTCACAGCGATAACTGGAATAGGGAGTCATAATGCATTGCTCAAGAGTTTGTTTTTAATATACTGCTTCCTTGTATTACAAGACATTATAGGATTATAGGTTGAATTTGTTTTATTAGTCATTGGAATGCTAATTTTTGAAAGATTATAAACTCTCCTGCTGGGAAAAGTTATTTCCTGCTGGTTTGATGTAAACAATATTGTATAGTGGAAATAATGCTCCTCCATCTATCAAAAGAAATACATAAATTAATGCCCTGAAAAACAAGTATAGTTTTGTCTCCATATTATTTTTTTCTTACTTCCAGCACATTTTCTTTCCTTAGAAAATCTTTCTTCTAAATGAGCCCTCATCACCATAGAGGCCCTTCTCAAAAATCTTCCTTGGGTAAAAATTCTATTTTTTTCCTCACTAGGAGCTATTTAAAAAAAATTTAATTCACATATCATAATATCCACTTATAGTTCAGTGGTTTTTAGCATATTTATAAAGCTATAAGTTTATAAAGCTTCTAAGTCCAGAACATTTTCATCCCTCAAAAAAACAAAAACAAAAACATGTTGGACCCATTAGCAGACATTCCCCATTCCCTACTTCCTCTAGTACTTGGCCACTAACCTACTTTCTGTCTGTCTGGCTTTGCCTATTCTAGATATTTCATATAAATGTAATCAAGCACTATTTGTCCTTTTGTGTCTGGCTTCTTTCGCTCAGCACGATGTTTTCAAGGTTCACCCGTGTTGTATCAGTACACTATTCCTTTTAATAGCCAAATAATCTTCCATTGTGTGGATTTACTATACTTCCTTTATCCATTCATCAGGTTATGGGAGTTTGGATTGTTTCCACTTTTTGGCTATTATGATAATGCTCTTACGAACATGTGTGTACAAGCTTTTGTGTGGAGATAGGTTTGCAATTCCCTTGGGAATATCCCTAGGAGTGGAATTGCTGTGCCATATGGTAACTCTACATTTAATTTTTTGAGGAACCAACAAACTTTTTTCCAAAGCAGCAGCACCATTTTACATTTCTACCAGCAATGTGTGAGGGTTTCACTTTCCACATTCTGTCAGCACTTGCTATTGTCTGTCTCTCTGATTATAGCCACTCTAGTGGGTGTGAAGTGATACCTCATTGTGGTTTTGATTTACACTTCCCTGACAGCTAAAGACATTGAGTATTTTTCATGTCCTTCTTGACCATTTGTCTATCCTCTCTGGAGACCTGTTTATTCAAATGCTTTCCCTTTTTTTTAAATTTGGTTATTTATCTTTTTATAATTGAGTTGTAAAGATTTTTTTTTCATATATTCTCGATAGAAATCCCTCCACAGATCGATGATTTGCAAACGTGTCGCCCATTTTATGGGTTGTTTTTTCACTTTGATAATGTCTCTTGAAGCATGAAAGTTTACAATTTTGATAAGTGTAACCTATCTATTTTATCTTTGATTGCATGTGTTTTTGGGATTACCTCAACACAATCTATCTTAATACATAAATACTATGGTAGATTTAAACAGAAACAGAACAAGAGACATAATCATGAAGTCACAGAAAATCAGTTACTACACAGTGTCTAATCTTCATCCAGTTCGAGGTAGACTGGGGTCAGAGCATACAACCTTTAACAGCACCCCGGGCCCCCCCAGAGTCTTTGCATGTGCCATCCCCTCCCCCACCTGGAACACTGCTCCTCCTAGCAAAGCCTGTGTTTCACGGAGCTACCACTGACTCCAGAGCATATACAGACCAGTTATTTAAGCATTAAAAATTCACAATTACTATCTAAAGGTGGCCAAAAGTGAATATGGTCTTCAGATACATCAGTACAGGCAGACAGTTTTATTTTTTTGATTTTTTTTTTTTTGAGACAGAGTCTCACTCTGTTGCCCAGGCTAGAGAGAGTGCCGTGGCGTCAGCCTAGCTCACAGCAACCTCAAACTCCTGGGCTCAAGCAATCCTTCTGCCTCAGCCTCCCGAGTAGCTGGGACTACAGGCATGCGCCACCATGCCCGGCTAATTTTTTCTATATATTTTTAGTTGGCCAATTAATTTCTTTCTATTTTTAGTAGAGATGAGGTCTCACTCTTGATCAGGCTGGTTTTGAACTCCTGACCTTGAGCGATCCGTCCGCCTCGGCCTCCCAGAGTGCTAGGATTACAGGCGTGAGCCACTTCGCCCGGCCAGGCAGACAGTTTTAATTAGAGGAAGTTACAGTCCTAGAGGACTCTGCACTGGTCAAACAACAGAGGGTGTGGGATTTCCTGATGCCACATTTTGAGAAAGATAAAAAAAATTGAAATGCAACTAGACAAAAGTGGACAGGATAGTGAGGGGTCCGGAGAACACAGACAAAGACACCTCAAAGAAGAGACGACGCAAGGAAGACCTGACGCAAGGAAGACCTGAGACGTGCCCTTACTCAGCAGAAGGGCTGCCACTTGAGGGAACCCTGCAGTGCTTCAGGCTGGGGCCCAAGGACAGAAGTTACAGGGATAAGGACTCAGGGTTTGATAAAAAGCAAAGTTCTGAGCACAGCGCCTCACACTGAGGAGGGGCTCCATAGCTACTGCCAAATAAAAGAATCAATGAACAGATTCAAGCTCCCACACAATGCCAATGGCTACCCAAAGACTTAATAGGGTCCTTGTCCCTGGGATACTCAAGCAGAAGGATATGGTAGAAAGGACTTCTACACTGTGCATGAGAGAGAGAGGAACAGGGGTACAAATTCATTACTCTCTTGACCTAGAATGAGCACTGGCAGCAAGATTACACCATAGATCTTTTCATCCTAATTATCCTGTCACAACCTTAAAGGGATTAAGTACCTTACAAAGGACTACACAGAAGGTGAGCTTTGATTTGAAGTTTGCCTCTACAATGCCTATCTTTCCATTAAACCACACTGTCATGAGTTAGCTCTGATGTTCTTATAAACTCTAAGACTCCATGTATCTATCAAATTTCTGGCAATTATTATATGACAGCAAGGAGCTACTTACTACTTTTTCATAATGGAGGACCTGAATTGTCCTCCACTGAGAGGAGACAAACCTATCTTGGCTAGAATTTCATACCGACCCTCTTATGTAACTACTGCACCTAATTTTCTACAGTCTAACTCCTATATTGACTAGTTGTTTTATGAACATACCTAGCTTAAAAATGACTCTCGGCACACTAGTTCATTCACCCTCAAAGTTACATTCTGAAGAGTGAGACTTGGGTGGCCAGAACTCTACTTTCTGAAACAACGAAGCTCCAACCCTACCTATCATTAGGCCTACAATGAAAGGACAAGATATGAAGCTCCTGTTGAAACGTACTCCCTACCCTCCTCCTCCTCTACTGCATCCCTTTGAACACCCACCCTCGTTCCCGCATCCCAACATCTGGTACTCTAGTTCTTCAGTTAAAGCAATAAAAAGCCTAGTTTAAAATGCAAAGTGTGGGGAGCAGTATGGCAAATGCGAATGCATAAGGACCTCGCAATGATTGGCTGATTGGGTGTTAAATGGGGAAAACAAAAAGTTTCTATTAAGAGAGGACCCAATAAGTGACCAGTACAAAACCTCAATGGAGTTGAGGAGTCTTGAGCAGTCAGCAATAATCGCCTAAGGAAGGAACCGGTAAAGCATAATGACTGTGTGCTCTCTAATGCACCATAAGGGAAAATACATCAGAGCTGTGAGATCTTCCCCTGATAACATTTTGCTTCTGATTCCCCCAGGAGCAAATGAGTTGATCCTTTGCTGCTGGGAGGGAGGGACTGAGCAAGACTGAGAGAGACACGAGTTTTCCATCGTCGGAAATCTCTTTGGCCATTCCACAGAAAAAGCCTACATCCCCCAAGATTCCCAGAACAAAGTGAGCAGAGTCTGTCAGTCCCTCAGGAAGTCTCAGGATCTCCAGGATGTGGGAACCCCCTGTGATTCCAGTGTTTGAAACAGTATTTTTTCTTATTACACAATCTTCAAACACAAATGAACTGATCGAGCTAAAGAAACAAAAGAGATCTATTCCAAAGATGCAGAAAAAATTGCTGCTGCTGAAATGACTGAGAGATGGTGTATTACCTAGGAGCCTTTCAAAGTGAATTTCGATAAGCCTGGACTTTGAGACCTTCCCCACTGAGCAGGATGTGACTCCACTGTAAATATAACTCCATGCGGTGGCTTAGGGTAGCTGCTTCTGTGAACTGTTAGGGAAGGGAATGTCTTATTTATCAAAAATACTCCATTAAATAGAATCCTATGGTAAATACTGGCATAAAAATATTGTTACTTAAATAACACATAATAGACCTGGTTTGAGAACTTATATTTGGGGTGTGGAACACTGGAACCAGGTACTGTGGGAAGTTGTTGAATAAACCCCTCCAAGCCTCAGGGAGGACATCCAATCTGGGGATGAGAACAAACAGTAGACAGGTGGTACTCCAAGATGAAGAACTGGTTCCAGATCTGATTCTGACTGTAACTTGCTGTGTGCCTTTGGGCAACACAATTCACCTCTCTGGGCTTCAGTTCTCTTCTCCAGGAAATAAGAACATTAGTTCCAATGACAACTGTTTCTTGCAGCTCTGAAATTTCATGATTGCCTTTTAATTTTTTCCTAAATTCCCACCTTTAGCTGGACATCCCTCCTTCTGGCAGCTGAATAACATGTATGAAAAACTAAACAAATTGTAGCAAATTTCACGTCACAGGGGAAAAAATCAGTTAATTAACGCATCCTGCATTTTTCAAGCTGTATAAAGCACATTTCAATGTGTCCCTCCCTGCCGAGTGCCTCCAGAAACCTCCCGTGTTACACAGAACACTCCAGCTGTCAGCAAGTATTCACAAGCCTGGCTGCTCCAACAATTTATACAAAAAATCAGGGCGAGAGTAGAGGGAGGACAGAGGGAGAGAAGAACAGCTTAAATAGTGTTCACCTCCTTGTCCTTGACTCTACGTGGAGTTACTGGAAGTATGGGTCTCAGGCCAGCTGTACCGAATTCCCTGGGATGGGCTTGATCTAGGGAACAATACAGGTTACGGAGATGCCTACCCAAGGACTCACTGGCTCAGGATCTTTAGGAGTGAGGACCAGAAATGTGCATTCATTTTTTTTTTTTTTTTTTTTTGAGACAGAGTCTCAGTCTGTTGCCCTGATTAGAGTGCAGTGGCATCAGCCTAGCTCACAGCAACCTCAAACTCCTGGGCTCAAGCAGTCCTCCTGCCTCAGCCTCCCGAGTACAGGCTCTTGCCACCATGCCTGGCTAATTTTTTTTCTATTTTTAGTAAAGTTCTCACTCTTGTCCAGGCTGGTCTCGAACTCCTGACCTCAAGCAATGCTCCTGCCTTGGCCTCCCAGAGTGCTAGGATTACAGGCATGAATCGCCATACCCAGCCAGAAATGTGCAGTTTTGACATGCTCCTTGAATGATTTATTTGCAGAATTTGAGAGCTCCCAATGGTGAGAGACTTACATAGCAAAAAGTACATAAATTTCATCCAACAGCCCAAATTAATGTGGGAAGTAAAGTGTGTGAGTTGGCACATTGCCTCAACAATTGGAACTAATATTGGAGACGGCGTAAATGGAAAACTAAAAAGGGGTAGTTCTCCATAAAGCAGTTATAAAACAGTATTGAGTTTGAACAGCTTGTGGGACATTTGAATGGCACTCAGGAGACAGATCTGAGCTGGAAATACTTGATTTAAGGCAAATATAGGCACCCTCCTCCGATTGGCAGGAGAGTGGACAAGAGAGGGAAGGGAAGATTGGAAAAGTTTAGAAAGACAGTCACCAAAATATTAACAGTGGTCACATCTGGTGATAAGATGGATTGTGGGTGATCGCTTTCTTTATAAGCAAAGCATCGATTTGCTTTTCAGTGAGGATTACTATTTTTATCATCATTAATCAAAATATCTTTCTATTCTTCCTATTACAGAGATGAGGAAAACTACCCCAAATAGCCTGAGGACAAATAATTGCTAGAGGATTGAAAAGCTAGGGTTGCAATCCTAATATACTATTAATAAAGTCTAAGTGAGAGCTTTACTTTTATTAATATATAATGAACTAGCATAAAATGAAACCTCTGATTCACATTATCAAAAGCTATAATTTTTCCTCTGGATCTTTTGTTGATTAGTAAAGTTTCTGCAGCTTGATCACTACTTCTCATATTTTGCATTTTTTTCCTCAGATATGCCGTATGTAGGTCCTACACATACGCACACTAATAGCAATTACACGAGCAGAATTCCTATAGAAATCTGCTTAGTGCTTAAACAACTTTCTCAAGCTTAGAACATGTTTATATCCAATATAAGTAAATAAATAAAATATAATATATAAAATTATATTTATAGTAAGTACAGTAAGATCTCTATTAATTCCTAGCCATTTGTTCTGTTGCTATTCCCAACACTGCCCCCTAGTGTCCATAAAAGTGCATAAGCAAATTTCAGTGAAGCACCAGAGACCTGGATTTTTGTATATGGTAAACTTAAAATTCCAAGTTTTTATCATAACTTACTTATTTTTACTTTCTCTACCATATAAGCTAACCAAGAAGATTTGGGATATATACTCTTTCTGGGTGGTTTGTGGCCATGGGTTATTCTTCATCCAGCAGAATTTTTAAATACAATTTGCTTAAAATTTTACAATGATGAGCAAACAAATACAGTTGTTCCTTGGTATCTACAGGAAATGGGCTCCAGGATCCCTGTTGGATAACAAAATCTGCAGATGCTCAAGTCCCTTACATAAAATGATGTAGTGAGCCAAGAGTGGTGGCTGTTACCTGTAGTCCCAGCTACTTGGGAGGCAGGAGCGGGAGGACTGCTGGTGGCCAGGAGTTTAAGAAAAGCAACATAGCAAGACCCCATCTCTAAAAATTTTTTAAAAATTAGCCAGGCTTCTATAGTGCCAGCTGCCTGGGAGGCTAAGGTGGGAGAATCTCTTGAGACCAGGAGATTGGGACCAGCCTGAGCAATATAGTGAGACTCTGTCACAACCACCACCACCAAAAAAAAGGTGTAGTATTTGCATATAACCTATAAACATCCTCCTGTATACTTTATATCATCTCTAGATTACTTATAACACCTACCACAATGTAAATGCTATGTAAATAGTTGTTATACTGTGTTTTTTATCTATATTATTTTTTGTTGTATTATAATTTTCTCTTGTTTTTTCAAATACTTTCAATCCACAGTTGGTTGAATAGAAGATGTGGAACTCTAGGATACAAAGGGCTGGCTATATTTAATAAGTTTTAACTCAGTATTGTTAGGTATTACTTTAAAAATAAAAAAACTAGGCCAGGTGTGGTGGCTCATGCCTGTGATCCTAGCACTTTGGGAGACCAAGGCAGGAGGATAACTTGAGGCCAGATCAGCCTGAGCAAGAGCGAGAGCCCCTCTCTACTAAAAACAGAAAAACTTAGCTGGGCATAGTGGCACACGCCTATAGTCCCAACTACTCAGGAGACTGAGGCAGGAAGATCAATTGAGTCCAGGAGTTTGAGGTTGCTGTGAGCTATGATGATGCCACAGCACTCTAGCCTGGGTGAAAAAGTGGGATTCTGTCTCCAAAAAATAAATAAATAAAATAAAAAAAGAAAAAACTAAAAACTCTTTCATGATTCACTGGGATAAAGTCTTCTCTATTCATCTGACATTTCTTATTATTTAATATATCATGCTAATTATATAGATTACAGCATTTAATTCCCACAAAAACCTTATACAGCAGGTACCACTATTATCCTCATTTTACAGATGAGAAATTAAAGCGTAGGGAAGTTAAATAATTTTCTCAAGGTCACATAGTAATAAAGGTAGAATTAAAACGCAGGCAGCTAGAGCCCTTGCTTTTTATAGCAACACTATTAGTACCATCTTCACCAGGCTTAGGACACAGGATACAGGTAGTTTTTGTACAATAAAAAGAACAGGCAAGATAAGCTATATATTCTTAGGGTACAGACTGACAGAAAAGGAAAGCATGTGTCCGTAGCATGGTATGATGGGAATGAAACATGTGGAATTAAACTCACTTAAATTGGAATTCAAATTCAAGAATTTACTTGCTCTTTGTCTTGTAACAAATTATTATAATGCTCCCAAACCTCAGATTCTACATCTTAAACTGGGAATATAATATTAACCCCCAAGGATCAAACGTGAGCATAAATATATGCAAAGTATACAGGTAGGTAGGTACACACATACCTGTTTTCTGCTGAGAGCTGGATGATGGTAATATACATTCTATCATCACTTGAAGGTTCACTGAAGGCTTCCTGGAGGAGGAGGTATTTGAACTGGGCCTTCAAGGATGTCAGTCCACCCATTCTTTGAGTAGATTGTTCACTTGAAAGGTATTTATCGTGTCCGTTTTTACCAGATATTGTGGCTAAACCAGTCCCTGGGTACCACAGGTGAGAACAGGGGAAGGTTAGTCTAAGCAGGGGTGGCTAGTGGGGGGAAAGCATAAAGGTGTGAAAACATAAAGGACATCTGTTGGAATAAAACAAGCGTGTGTGTTGGAGTAGGGTTAGGAGTGGGGCGGAGGCTGAAGATGGATCATTGCTGTCTCATGACCTAGCGGTCCTCAAACTTTTTAAACAGGGGGCCAGTTCACTGTCCCTCAGATCATTGGAGTGCCGGACTATAGTTTAAAAAAGCTATGAACAAATTCCTATGCACACTGCACATATCTTATTTTGAAGTAAAAAAACAAATGGGCAAAAACACCCGCATGTGGCCCGCGGGCCATAGTTTGAGGACGCCTGACCTAGATGAAATGCTTAGCTTTGTTGTCTGGCCTGCATCTGAGATAACAGTGAAAGTGAACACAGATTTTGCACAACACTTGCACACAGACACAACCCCACCCCCCACAAATTTACACAAATTTCCAAAATGACCCGATCGTATTTTTCCATATTTACTCCTAACCTCAACTCCTTGATTTCAGAGTCCCCACCATGACCTTTTGCCTGATTTACTTTAAGTTAAAAGTAATGTGTCTTCTGGGGCATACTGTCCTAGAAGAATAAACTAAAAATAAATGCCTTTGCCATTCCAAGAAGAGTACCACAGTGTGGTACCAACAGATATTTGATGGTAATCAGAAAATGGATGTGCTTCTTGTGAGCATATCACAAAAGCTCTGCTCAATTCAAGCTTCTTCCTACTCTTCAAAGCTCTGGTTTAATAGTGAGGCCACTTCCCTCATTCTCTGACCTACCTCTGGTGGGTGTCAGGCAAGATGGCAGCTGCTGATGATTCTGGGGCCCACGTCCATCTCAGATCTGCTAATACCAACGTGAACTTAACCTGACATTTTACTGAGTTACCTTAAGCCCTTGGACTCACCTTCAGTTAAACAGGGGGCCACCCCAATGATGTATGTGCATTGATTTTTTTTTTTACCATGAAAAGGTCAGACTTTTCCATTAAAAAAACGTGAAAAGACACATATATATCTCAAATGCTAATATTGGTATTTCTGAGTGGTGGAATGATAAGTGCTTTTCTTCTTTTGCTTTTTTGTTTTTTCTACTTCTACCTTATATCCATTTACTGTGCATCACTAGCACTGAAATTCTAGCAAGAGATTACAGTATCAGAATCAAAATATTTAAACCTAAATAGCCAAAATGAATATTACCGACGTTAAGAAATGTGAAAACAACTCCAAATCAATCTCCAAGCTTGTATATTTGAACCCATTCACATGACATAATATTCCTAAAAAAAAAAAAGTTGATATTATGACAAACTGAAAACTATTAATAACGAAAGGATAAAGAGACTGCGCAAGAAGTGGCTATTAATTAACACTTGAAAAAGCATAGTGTTCTCCACTCACCCACTTTTTCACATTTTAATCTTTATTGACTCTAGCCATAAATCATTTCAGCTAAAATACAGGGCTTTCCATCTCCACGGTACTTGGAATTTTAACCAAATTTCATTTTGTTGCTAATTTATAAATTGTCACTAGAGGGAGTGGTGGTTCTTTTTTTCTTTTTAAGCAAGATTTTTTTTTTTTTTCAGTTGCTATGAAAAACATTCTTTTTTTTTCCTTTAGTATGCTTAATTTAACATATAATCTTGAAATGTGAATATGTCATAAGAGTCGTGGATGTCTGCAAGGTGTCTGAAGGACTTTCTAGTTTTCTGTGTTGTTTTTGGTTACAATTTTGTAGCCGCTCCAATTGAATCCAACACAATTTTGATGCTGATAAATTAAATCTCTAATGACATATATTATCTTTGCATTTTAACTGTTTTAAAAACGAACTCCTGTTAGCAGCACAATTTACTTTCCAAGCTGTGAAAGTAATATAAAAGAAAGTCATCAGTGTTGGAGAGCTAGTTTTATGCTCTAATAAATGATTTTGTAGCAATTCTGCAGACACAATTAATGCAATGTTCTAGATTACAAGAAAAAAATCATTTAAAGCTATGTTTAAGAAAAAGATAAAACATACTGCTTGGCATATACTAGGATCACAATAAATACTTACTGAGTTAACAACAGTGATTTAAAAAAAAAAAATCAGGGGCCAGCGTTAGTCCATCTTCAGTTTGTCCCCTATACCTTGTCTCTTATTATAAAATGAGAACTGAAATTCAGATGTTAACATTATTCATATTTGTACAAATCTATCAAAGGCAGGGTTCACACATTATCAGCCACCAAAATTCCCTAAACAACTGCAATAATGGCTTCAAGCAGGAATTTCTGAGTAACTCTATCAGAATCAGCACCTAAACAGTGCACCATATAATTCTCAAGCTTTTTGGCCCGGTCAACTTATCAGGGTATTTTTTTTTTCAGGGGAATTTTTGAAGGGGTTGATGCAGTGTTATATCTTGTTTCCAAGGCCTGTCACCAACACATCAATCAATGCCAAAAACACAGACACTGAACACAGACAAAGGCTCACTTGTACCATATTGGGACGTGAAGGGCAGCATACAAACACAGAAAGCCACTGTGCTTTCTACCTGCCTGATGCAACCCCTGACATTTACCATCAACATTTTTCTCCATTAGTGCCGCTCTTAAAATTACAACCTGTCTGTTGAGAGGAACGAGGGGAAGGGGAAGCAGAAGGCAATTCGTGACCTGCTATAAATATCTGCCTGGAAAGCACAGCATACCTTGGTGCTTTGATGCCTTGGTACTTTTGACAATGGCTGGCCATTTAGAATTTTAAGCCACAGAGGATTTTGTGCTGCTTAACCACGGAGAGGTACATTTTTAAAGAGCAATTTTTCTTGCCTGCAGTGAAGGAAAACACTCCCAGGAAGCAAATATCTCCTGCATCTGAGTGGAATGCACTCACCCAGGGCCAACTGAGCTTCAGAAAATTGCATCTCCGAGAATGCTCCATTATGCCTGGGGACCTCATTTATCTCCCAGTCCTGAGCAGCCTGACTGGGGTCCATTAACACCAATTCTGGGTCGCACCTGATGTTCTTAGTGAGTTCCTCCATCCTGTTCACCTTCTAATTCCTACAATTGCCGTGAATTAATATACGTTCCCAGTTTACACATGAATGAAAGGTTTAGAGACTTTCTAGTGACTTCTTTGCATCCAGAAAGACATTCAGCTTTATTAAAACAAAATATTTTACTCTCCTTTATCTGTCTCCTTCTTTGTTCTTTTGAGCTTTTCCATACAGCCAAGGGCAGATAACATGTTCAGGCTATGAAGCTTGATAGTGCTTTTTCCAAATAGCAATGTCAAGGTTGTTTTCAAAGCAGCTCCGACTGACTTTGCAAAAAGTTAATTTGGAGGATTATCTATGGGAAAGAGGCTAGGCTACCACAAAGCATTTTTATATTCTTAAGGCAAATTAAGTCTTACCCCAGACTACCATAACCAATGAAAATGCCTTTGACAAAAATCACAGAATGGCCCCCAAGAAGTACCTGGAAGTAAAGCACTCCGTGAGAGTCACTTAGCTATTTAGGCATCCCATCTGACCCTCACATTACTCGGGATCCTGTGTATGAGAGGTGTGGCGGAAGCAGGAAGTGTCTGCTTAAAATAAAAACCTTCACGGGTTAGCAAAGGTAACAGGAAACAAATCCCACAAGTGACATGAAATACCAGTGGAGAGAGAGGCTGGGCACTCTCTGGGTGCTGACTGGCCCTGCCAAATGCCACACGGCCACATCACAGGCATCTGTGCATATTTCCTTCTACTTGAAGGAAAAGGGAGACTTGTGTGTTCAAAGACTAGAAGGCTTCCCCCAGATGGGGGCGGGGCGGGGGGAGAAAATGAGGAATTTCACTTTAAAGCATTCTAAAAATGTCACAGCCCAGTGATACAAGGGGTATCAGGGCACACAGAGAGTCAAGTATCAGCATATCAGCATTGACAGTGTTGAGAAGGATGGCCATGGTTCAAGAAAGGTAAAAAATAGAAGCATTTCTATGGCTGCTAGATAGGATAATTCTTCTCTCCAAAACATACTTTTTGAAGGACATTAAAGTTCATTTTTTCCCCCTGGTTATCAAAGAGGAGGGAGTCTATGCTACTCTAGTAGTAAAAGCATCTCAGTCTTTGTCATCAATATTAACCGAAACAAATGATGTCTGCATAAGAAAAAAAACGAAGCAGGGAATTCCACAGTCATTGTGAGATAAAGTGTTCCCTGGGTAAAACGCATCACGCGCAGATTTTCCTACTGCATGCCAAAAAATGACAGTCACTTATTCCTGACCTTGATATAAAATGAGGCTCTTGCCATCTACCTTATTTCTGTGAATACAATGAGGGACTCAGAAGTTGTTTAGTAAAATATGATGGCCTGATACCGTGGAAGAGAGGGCTGAACTAGCGGTTGGCAGACCTAGATACGTGACCCTGCTTGAGTGACTTAACCTCGCTGGGTCACTTGCTTAAAAATTAGGGGGTCATGCTAGGTGATTTTAAGAATCTTTTGCTTCTCTAAAACCCTATGTTTTTGTTCCTTTTTAGAGGAATGACATAAATATGTAGTGACCCTTGAAATTAGCACTGTGCTCTATAAATGAAGAGGGGGCAGAAGGGCTCCCCCTGCCAGAGGGACTCCCCTGACACCCTTTGCAAAGCCCACTCGTTCTCAACAGTAGTTTAGACAGAAATCAGTTCCATATCCCTGGGAATACAGAGCAGAAATGGCAGGAAAGACCTCCTGCACAGCATTCTGCAAGTGCAATCAGAGACAGCCATAAAGACCACAGCTTGGACACTAATGTCTACATTCTATGGCTGCAAATTTGGGGAGATCTATGATATTTCTGGGGGTGGGCAGAGAGACTTAGAGCACTTGAGAAAAACCGAAATAATTACATGAAACTACAGTGCTATGGAGAAACATAAAATGTCATCATAACATTTTCAGAATTTATTTCTTCATTAGAAAGTCAGGAAAATTAGAGCTCCCGCATCCTGTCTTTCCTTCTGACTCAGACTAAAGCATGTGAGAACTCCCCTGGCACGGAAACAGAAAAGGAGGGAGCCTGGTGGATTCACTTACTGATGTTTATTGCTGTTCCATTTTCTCTTTTCCCAAATAGTTGGCCTATTTACACAAATCGTACATCTCCTTCCTTCTCTGTCTTGCCCCCTGTGATAACCTGGCGGGATAGAATGGCTGAGTCTTAGCTACCCTCTTCGAACACTTTCTCTACTCGTCACTTTGGATGTGACTGCCCGTCCCCGTGACCTCAACCTAGGGACTGGGGAGAACTGCAGGATTCCAGCATGGCTTATTCTGTGTTTACTGGAAGCAGCTTCCTGCCCTAAAGGAAGAGCTGAATTGATTACTAATTCCTTTGAAATATCTTCCTTTGAGCTGTGGCTCCCCTCCAACTGAGCAGACACAAGATTTATTACAACTGATATTCACAGATTATTCGGAGATAAAATTTTAGCCAATGGCTTCAACCTTGTCCCATGACTCCCTGGATGCCTGACCTTCTCACAAGATGCCAGTTTGACTGCAGCACTGACTTTTATCCCTTTATCTATAACAGGTCTCAACGGGTCAGTAAAATGACCAAAAGGCAAATTTCAGAAGTAGTTAGGAACAAATTGTCTCTGAATGATCATGCCTTGGCCCTACACTAAGATAAGTGTAGCTCTCTCTGGATACATAAATGCTAGTGTAGGAACAGGGCGGCCAGAGTAGAGTTCCCAAGTCTGAGAAAATAGTAGTCTGTGATTCTATAGAAATATAATGCCAGCCACATATGTAACTCATATTTATGTTTCTAACTGACACATTATAAAAAGAGTAAAAAAATAAAATTTTTTATTAAGAAATTTTATTTAGTCTGATATATCCAAACAATTATTATTTCAACATTTCAATATTTAAGCATTCATTTTTTAAAAAAACCAAGTATTTGAAATCTGGTATGTGTTTTGCATTTCTTAATTCAGACTAGCCACATCTCAATTCAGGCTGGCTATATTTCATGTGTTCCAGTGCCACATGCAGCTAATGGCTATTCTATCAGATGGCAGAGATCTGTGATAGGAAAGTTCCCTTTATTCAAGAAAAAATTTAAAATCATGCTTAAGAGTTTAGGCTACAACAGAGTCAGACTTCCAGGGTTTATCTGTTAGCTGTGTGACTTTAGGCAAGCTACTCACCTTTCTATAAAATGGGCCCAATGGCAGAGTTGCTGACACAGAGAGAAGGCTCAGAAATGTGGGGGTCATTATTCTCCCCTCTGATGCTTTATCCTATTCCATTTATTGAGCACCTTCTATGGGTTAGGTGCTGTGAGACATAGGTAACTCTGTATCTTCTACAGAATATAGAACATTCCTTTGGCCTCAAGGAACTAAAAATATAGCAAAAGTGATGGTTATTTACAAAATTAAGTATAATAGACGTTTGAAATGTTAAAACAGACGTAAACACGAATGAAAAATTCACTGGTGTGCTTGAAAGAAGAAAGGAAAAGAAAAAGGAAGAAAGAAAGAAAAAGAGAGAGAGAGAAGTGGGGGAGGAGAGAGAAACAAAGAATGTACAAGGTCTGATTTGTGGAGTTTGCCAAATTTCATGATGTAAATATCACCACCACGGCTGATTTCAAGCTGCCAAAGGTATTACTGAATATTTAACAATCAGCAATCAGCTCTCCCAAGCTAGCTCCAGCAAACCCCTGGAAAAATTCCAACTTACAGGAAGAAGCACAGTTAGCCAAAGAAATGGGCTATCAGCCTAGGCTTGAAAGATTAGTAGGGGAGGAAAGAGAATTTAGAGTAAGGTGGAAGAATGAGTGGAAAAAATTAGGAGGGATGAAAATGGATGATGAGTCAAAACAGTAAGTGATCTCTTTGGGATGCAGTATAAGATACCTTAGGGGATACAATAGGAAGTGAATCTGGAAAGACAGCTTAGGATCAGATCATTACACAAATGGGATGCAGTGACAGGAGAGGGACTTTCTCTATAAAATGGGGAATTTATAAAGGCCTCTGAGTTGGAGAGTAACAAGGAAAAAATGTAGCACTTCATATTTCACAAAACACTTACATGTGCATTATCTCACTGTTTCCTAACAAAGACCTGTGTAGTAGACAGAGTACGTATCTCCACTCTTATAGTGGGTTCAATACCGGCCCCTCCAAAAGATGTGTCAACTCAAAACTTCAGAAAGTGACTTTATTTGGAATAAGGGTCTTTGACGACGTAATTTAGGTAAGGATCTTGAAAAAGATTATTCTGGATTAGGGTGGGCCCTGAATCTAATGACAAGTGTCCTTCCAAGAGAGAGAAAAGGAGATACACGGAGACACGCAGAGAAAAAGCCACGTGAAGAAGTCGGGGGCAGAGGTTGGAGTGCTGCAGCTACCTGCCAAGGAACCAAGGATGGCCAACCACCACCACAGCTGGGAGAGGCATGGCACAAATTCTCCCTCAGAGCCCACAAGGAACCAACCTTGCAGACACGTTTGTTTTAGACTTCTAGCCTCCAGAACCGTGAGAGAGTATGTTTCTGATGTTTAAGCCACCCAGACTGAGATAATTTGTTATGGCGGCCGTAGGAAACTCATACGACCCCTAAAAAGAGAGAACATTCAATTGAGGCTTCAGAAAGGTGAAGTTACTTGTTAAAAACCATTGGTCTAGAATTGGTGAGGCTGGAACTGCAACTCAAGTCCTCCTGGAAGAAGGTCTAATGCTCAATCTATTATTTTACATGGCCGTGCCCTTCAAAGAGCACATGGGGATCCAGGAAAAGCCTACATTAGGCTGCCTCATGGTCGGGAGAAGCAAAATGTAAGCTTCACCTCCCACCTGGAATACAGGATTATGCTTTTTTTTGGACTTTTCCTTAACATCCCTAGTTGCCTATAACCATAAACGTGCATAAACACCCAGACCAGGGCAACCTGCTGGTGCCCAGGCAAGACTAATTGGCATTATGGTAGCGTCAGGCCTTTGGGCAGCTCCAAGCATGATTGTCTCTGGGCTGTTTGTTCTCACGGCTCACACTCTGCTGACGTATGCGGAGACACCCTTTAGCCTTGCCCAAGAGAGAAAAGTCACTTAGGAACTGAGTGATTTCTGTCATCACTGAAGGATTTGACAAGTGTATCCCACGGGTTTGTGCCATCTTCCAGGACAATGAACATGCACTGGAGGACCTGTGGCAAGGTTACTTCTAAAAACAGAGTGGATTCTCACCAGCACACGGGTGTCAGGCACATTCGCTACGTCTTGCTCCATAGAGTCTGCTGAAGTACTTTGCCTTCTGGGGGCAATAAAATTGAACACCATGTTCCTGCAAATTCACTGAAAATGTTGTCTTTAAATTTTTAGAAATTCTGATAATCCTGGGGGATAGAGAGGTGACATCCAGTCCCTGGTGGTACACATAGTACACAACAGCAGAGTGGAGCGATCAGCTCTGGACCTCTCTTAGCCACCCTTTTTCCAGGTGTGAACTTCAAGGAACTGTTTCTTGGCTCTTCAAGCTGCCGGGGCCGTGCCCTTATTGATTTCAGCGTAACCACCAGAGCTGCATATACCCTCGGCACCAGGGGTTCTTCCATTGTGGTTTCCTCGTAGCAATCGGTGTTGTTCCTTTGGGATGATGTTCTGCCAGGATACGAGCATGGTTGCTCATCGTTAAGGGCAACAGTGATTGTGTTCTTCCAAAGAGATTTCTGATGAGCATTGGGAATAACTTCAGGTAGCCCAGCATCTCTTCTCATCTTGGATCAGACCCTCCTAGAGATGCTCGCATTCTGACAGAGGTACCACCCAAAGCTGGCAGAGGGGAGCTGCAGGAATGACAAAGCTACCCTGAAAGAATGAAGCTATGGCTACAGGCCCAGCCAATGTTCTCTGATGGATCTTTCAAGAGAAAACATCACTGAGAAGTCACCCACTATTCTCTTTCAGTATGCTCGATAGCCTATCCACAGTGCACCGAAGAGAGATCTTAGGGAACCATTCTTTTTTTTGCCTTCAATGCCTTAAAAGACTTCAAAAGAGGGGGAGCCCTCCTAATGAGTCTGCTAACAATCACCAGAGAGTGAAGAATGCCAAATGCAGCTCACAAGGAAAATCACCTCATCGTAGGATCTTCTGAAACCTTATAAAGGTACCCAGAAATTCAAGCCCGGTCCAATATGAAGTCTCCAAAGGTTATACCTTTGATTTAAATTGTATGCAGGTTACCTGTAGATCTGGGTGTCTCTCACTTCTCATTTAATTTCTCCTTTCACTAGTTTTGTTGGGAAGGGTTGTTTGTTCTGGGGCTGCTGGAAAGTTCACATAAATGGAGTTTAAGGCATTGAGGTGTCCAGAGCTTTTGGAGAAGGACGCCAAATCACCCGGCGTGTTTGCTGCAGGACCTAGGGCACTGCTGACCGTGGCAGTGGGACGTCTCTTTCACACAGCAGCAGGGGCTGAAACAAACTCTGCAAGTCCAATTTGCTATTGCAAAGAAAACTAAACTTGTGAAAATTTTCTCTAGGGGAAGTTGCATAGTGGCGTGGAAAGAGCACAATCTTCAGAAACAGAAAGACTTGAATTTGAATCTTGGCTCCAACATTTACTAGCTATGGAAACCTGGGTCAGCTGCTTAACCCCGGAGCTCACTTACTCCTGCGTGTCAATAGCAACACGCAATCTACAAAGCGGTCGTGAGGGTCAAAATGTGCAATCCTGGCAAAATGCCGGCACATGCTGAATGTTCTTCTCCCCCTCTTTCACCGCTGCGCAGACACTTTCTAGAAAAGAAAATCCTATGACCTACTTCCAAAATCCATTCTAACTCCTTCAAGTTAAGAATTCTGTGGTTGAATTTAAATACATTTTCCAGCCATTTAAATAGTCTTAGTGGTGTTCTATTCTCAAAGAAAATTAAAATATGTCTCAAATTTATCTCTGTGTGTGTTGCTGCCAAATTCTCCATGTCTTAGGACTTCAAAGCTAAACAGTAATGACCTTGGGATTCAAGTAGGATCTAGAAGATACACAAGAACAAGTGGCTAAATAAATGTCTGAGAAATTAATCTCGTGCTCACATTTTTCCTTGTTTTCTCCTGTACTCTGACTGAAGATGGATCTTATTTGACACTAGACCAAGCCAACAGGAAAACAGCCAAAATATATATATATAAATAAAAATTTCCCTGATTGTGACAGCTTCTAAAGTAGTTACAACATCATCTTTTTCAAATTTTAGCCTAAATATTAGCAGTCATCCTAGATATTCCCATTATTACTCACTTATGAAAATCTGGTTACTGTTGGTAACCAGACACTGGAAACAAATGAAATATACAGCCAGACTGAATATGCCTGGTTAGTAGGTTTCTCATCATTTTAAGTCCAACAATGAGTCAAACAGCTGGCATATTTTTTTCTTCTATGCAAATCAGGTCTTTTAAAAACCATCTACCACTTTCTCTCCTTCTTTTTTGAAAGTGTGGATTTAAATTCACCAAGAACTGGTTGCTTCCTTTGTATTTTTGTTCATCTACGAAATCATAATAGCAGTTGGGTTACAGCTACCGAGCTGTCATGTTGACTTGGAGTGGAAACCTCTCAAGGACTGCAGCTTTTGATAACATCATTCTCGGGCTTCTCTGACATTAAAATACACTGGAAAATGAGAGGGGGAGAAAAAGCACAATCCATGGGAAGTCAGAGGAAGCAAAGTACAATCTAGAATGACACTTTTCTCCTTTTCTTTTCCCATCCACAGACTGCCCTCAGGCTCTTCCCTTCAGTTTCTATTAATGCCAGCCTAGCCTCTTAGAATCTCTCCTGGGTCTCGTGGCGGCTTTAGAGCCCTGTGAAATTGTAACCCCATGGTTGATAAGGACAGGAAGAGCACTTCCTTTACAATAGGGAAGAAGGCCAGGGCGATTGGTTTACAGGATGCCCCCTGCCAAAGAGAAACCCCATTCAAAGCACCAGGACGAAAATAGGTCACCCTTTGGCTCTGCCTGAAGTAGGACATCCTGGGATGATGTTTTTATTAGATACACAAAAGGGTTCCTCTGTTCAATTTGACTCTACCTGAAAATCAAAGATAAAATAATCTCTCTCCCCATTTGAAGTTGTTAGAGTCCACACATAAGCTTTCTGGTGAAGCTCTAATTGAATGAGTTATTACCTAAAAAATTTGGCCATAGAAGAATCTGATGTTAAGATACTAAAACCTTATACAGCACTGCAACTAAGTTCTCAAATAATTTTTTTCATCACTCAAAACAAATTGAACAGTGGGAAAATTAAGACCACATTCTTAAATACGAAAAAGTTGTACATTATTGGAATAACTACATTTCTGTAACATAATATGTTGCAATAAGTAGCATTCTTTGGTGTGATGTGGCCCAAACATTTGGGTTTTTTGTAGTTGTTGCTGGTAAAATGCTTTATCAATTTCAAACAAGATCTTAATAAGAAACCCCAATACATAAAACAGAATAAAAGGTTTTTAATTGTTTAAAATATTATATAAAATCTATTTTACTACCAAATTTACTCACCATAAGGTTAATTAATGAAAATAATAAGCTTGCTTTGATCTACTCCAAAATTTCAAACTGAGCATTATAGATAACATCTGCATCAGCACTCAAATTATGTCTATATTTTCTTTTTAGTTGCAGGGCACTGAAAAATTTCCAGTTAATACAAATAGTTTCAAAGAATAACAGTTCTTAATTTTTCACCCTGCTGTGTCAAGATATTCTTCAATTAAACATAGATGATGAAAAAAATCTTTGTTCAAAGTATATATAAAACAATTCAAGGAGGTATCAAAATTAATGCATTGGGGTCTACAATGTGCTAACATTTTGTATTTCATTATAGTCTTTAATAGCTTATAACTGATCACTTTAAACTACTGTAATATCTGCATTGTTGAAATATAGTTTAATATTTGTTTCTTTCTCTATAAGTCATTTGTCCACATCACACTCAAAAACTACATTGACTGTAATAAAACAATTGACTATAATTTTAATTATGTGCCTCTCTCCTCACATATCCTTCTAATTCTCTACATTTGAGGCACTG
Source organism: Cheirogaleus medius (assembly GCA_008086735.1). NCBI lineage: Eukaryota > Metazoa > Chordata > Mammalia > Primates > Cheirogaleidae > Cheirogaleus > Cheirogaleus medius. Next base: position 34,719,960 of record VBSM01003143.1, read on the forward strand.
TGATCCATCTACAGGCTGACCCTGTAGCAGATCCTGGCACCATTCTTGGCCCTTGTCAGGCAATGTCAACTCAGTCTTGGCTACCGGTCCCAGAATAAATCCTTCTTAGGTTTTAATGGTGTCAGTCCTTCTTCCACTCTAACTTCCTCTTGGGGACGCGATGATGACATGGGAGAGAGTATCTGCAATGAGATTATGAAACAGTTCTCTCCTCAATCTACCCAACCAAGTCCTTTCTGACCAAAGGTACATCTGTTTTATAAGCAGCTTAGGCAGAAAAGGCTAGGTCTCCATAGCTGATTTGACTCAGCATGTCATTTTTCTTTAAAAAATGTCACACATGTGACATAATTTGGAGATCCATATTAAAAAGGCTGAATCAACTGCCATCCCAATTAGTGGAGGACCTGCCATGGCTTCCTTCTGAGAGCATGCGCTTCTTATCCTGCATCTAACCAGGGAAGTTAAATACTGTGAGAACAGGCAAAAAGGCCAGTGAGGAGCCACCCTTTGGACAAACACAAAAATAGCTCACCTTCCCCAGGACATTCTGATTCCCTAGCTTCCTTGGAGTGAATCACTCTATTTCCAATCACTAGCCAAAGAGATCTCATGAAGCATTAGTTTCTATAATTTGTATTAGAAAAACAATGAGGCCGTCTTCTCCAAGTAAGAAAATTAGATCATAACACAGATCAATATTTTTTCAAACTACCTTTCTCCTAGCCTGATCCCGAGAGGGAGGAAATACACTCTTTCCACACTGACCCATCTTTTCACTGCCTCTGAACATTATTCACCTAACTAAACTAATGAGCAAGATTACAGCTGACCACTGTAATTCTCATTGCATGTCTGTCTCCTTACCACATATCCTTCTAATTCCCTACAGTTGAGGCACTGTGATCACCAACAGGATGGCCCCCTAGTGGGCTCTGGCACTATTGTCAATCCTTATCAGCCAACATCAACTCAGCCTTAGCTACTAGTCTTCCTTTGATTCTGTACCCAAGTTCTTCCAAGAGTCAAGTCCCAGCCTATGAGAATCCACTCAGGGATTGGCATCTGACCCCCAAATCCCAATCTCCAAGATGAGATCTTTGCTTCCAACCACCAGGTCTGACCAGCCTTAGCCTATTATCTGATAGCCCTCTGCTAGTGCACAGGATTCCTCTCCTGCATCTCTTTCCCTGGAACGTGGACCACGTGCTTATTTGTTTGCTTGGGTCTTCAACTATCAACTACAGTTGGAACTTTTCTATTTATTTAGCTGAAAGGCCAGACATTGGTGGGTCTCCATTCATAGAATAAATCCCTTGAGGAAGAGCCATATCTCTTAAGAAGTTGGACCTGTAAGACAGCCTTAAATAAGAGACAAAGAGGGCCTCTCTACCTTGGCCTTAACCATGGCCTGTCAGAAATACTCAGAAGGGGCTTCTGAGTAGACAGAAATAATACAGCACCCTCTGCACAGAAAGAATTTAAACATGTGTGAAGTTAGAGCTAAATGTGGATACCAAAAAGGGGCAGAAATGGTGGGTATAGTAATTACAAAGGGCCTAAAAATTCCTATGTGTAACAAACATTGTCTCTATACTAAGTTAATAAATGTCCTCATAACGGGGAACATTGTGGACCAACTGAGCTAATGTATGGATATTAAAGGAAATGGGCAGGAAAGAAAGGCAGAAAGTAAGGTTAGGTAGATCAGAAAGATGGAATTTATAGACTGGATTGCTAGTATATTCTAAAATTGTTGTTTATATCACTTTTGCTCTCCCTTTGTATTTAGGAAAGTCCAGTGATCTCTGCTATATGGATGGGACCAAAAAAAGAGATTACCCTCTGCCACCTCATAAGTCACATGATAAACAGATCATCATTATCTCCTTGGAGCAGGATGTTGAGTGAGGAACAGGAAAAGCAAAACTGTGAGAAGAAAAATTAAGGCCTCGTGGTTTTCTTCTAGAGGATCTCCTAGAAGGCTCTAGGCTCTGTTTTACTTCTAAAAGAAACAGGCTTCCCTTCATGTCTGCCTAATCTTTGGGTCCTCACCATTCCTAGTCTCATGTCTCCTGCCAGAACCCATTTGAGTCTGGGAGCAAATGTGTGTGACGCGGTGGGTGGCAGTCCAGTAAAGCAGAGAAGATGTGACCTGAATCAGAAACAGGCTCAATCATGGGTCTGTTGTGCCACTTCACAAATGGTCTTGGATAAGTTACTTAACCTCTTTCTCACATGTAAGAATACACAGAGTTTTTTATAGGGTTATTGTAAGGATTAAAAGAGGTAAGGATGGAAAGTACCTTCAACAATGTCTAGCATGAAGCATGAACAAAAAATGTTGGCTGTTGTTATTATTTCCCATACATAAAAATTTTCCAGGCAAGTTGTGATGTTCTGTGCACAAAATTTCAGAATCGGCACCCTATAAGTAAGGGTGGAAATCGCTGGGAAATGGAAGTGTACTCTCCCCTGTCATGTCCTTCCATCTGAAACTAGCTTCTTCCAATTATCTCATATTGCCATAAAAATAACTCAAGAAAATGAGATTTTCTAGCAGCCCAGGTACTCCATAATTCCATAATAATGTGCCATAATTCTCCTGGAAGGAAGATACAATTCAATATTTCTTAGGGAGGGTCCTATTATGTGCCTGGTATACCTTGAATCACTGTGATACATAATGACAAGATTCTCTTCGTGCCCCAAAAGAGTTCACAATCTGGAGAGTAAGAAACAGACAAGTGCCAGCTGATTATGACATCATCTACAATGGTTGTATTTTATAACAGCCATACTGAGAAAACTCAACAAGAATATATGGGAGAGGAAGGCTGGTTCTGACCTTTGGAAGCAGAGGAGATGAAAGCAGAAGGTTACTTTTCCTTATGAACTTGCAATATTGCTTTGGGTGAGTAAATGAGAGAAAGAGAAAGAGAAAACAATAAGCTTAAGTAAAAATATCTACCATATAGCAATGGGAGTTTAAAGGAATGGCAGGAGAAAGCTAACTCTAGCCAGAGTTACATGAGGCTCCCAATCATTTCACTGAAGTTTTGCCCGTGTGAAGATGAGAGAATTGGGCTCAGACTTTAGGGTCTATAAATAATGTAGTAAAAGTAAGAAGCCTTATTTATATTATTCAGACCTAAAGAAACAAGAAGTTTATGGATAGGCATCACCTTTATCAAACAGAATTTGAATGGCCAAATGTGACATATTTATTCTGCTTAAAATACGAGTGGGAGTTTTTTTATATGAAATAAAAAGCCAAGTAAAAAGTACCAAACACAGTACATCAGAATGAGTGACAGTGCATATATTACTGAGAGCCTAAACTGAAAAGTACTCCACTGTGCCTTGAGAGAATCAGTTTACAAGGAACAAATATATTCTCTTTTCAAAGGATAGACATGTTATACAAACAATGATATAGGATTCTGTCCCTGTGACATTTATAAGGCTTTTAAGTCTCTTGATCTGAGAGTCAAAAGGTTTGCCAATATTTTTAGCATTTCCTTTATCTAAAGGCCATCCACGTTGGTAATAAATAGCATACCTGCCTGTCTCTTGCACCACATTCCTCACTTCAAAACCCTGTAAGATATGGCAGGTCGGGGAAGCCACCTAACTAGGAACTTAAACCCCATAATCACATACCTGAATGAGTGAGGCATCATGGACTTTTCTAGATTTTGCAGCCTTAGCTAGTTTAGCACCTGCCTGAGACCCTCCTCTACTTTATTAAAATGATCTGCTGTCAATGCTAGGGCATCCTTCTAGGTCTTTTCTCTTTCTGACTGATTGCTTCCTTTGTCAGCTCTAATCAATGATGCATGATGGCGTTTAAAACTGCTTCCATAAAACATTCCCAGCTTTTCTCGCCTAGCAAGTGAAATGCAGCCACTTTATGGAATATGACCTTAATTAACCAAAGTGATCTCAGATCAGTAGCCCTGAGTTTCTTCAATAGACTCCTAACTGTCTAGGTAACTAATTCCAAGTAATTTACTGCTTTTAGAGACCTACATATACTCTCCTAGACATGTCTCCAATTGGTCTTTGTGAAACTTCCTTATGTCTATGGAACATATGACAGCTCCCGTGGCCACAGCTTCAAAAGCAGAGTCGAGAGTATGAGACACAAGCCTGAGAGAAGTGGAACCAACAGCTCAGCTCAAAAGAGCAGATGGCAGGATGGTTTTATCACCCTTGTCCTCTGACATCTGAAACAAGGTCTAAAGATAAAACCCAGCCCAGAACCTGCCACCAATTCCTTTGAGCACATCCAGCATGAAATTCCCTATTCCTGAGCTTAGCTGTACTCTTCCTTGGCAACAACTGTGATTTATCAGAAACACCTAAGCTGCTAATATGTAGGTAATCACTTGTCGTCAGGAGAGAACCCTTTGGGAAATAACTACATGTCTCCCGGAGGCATACACAGTGATTCAGCAAAATAAAGAAGCCAAAAGGGCAATATTTAAGACAGCAAGAATCATTAGACACTTGCGGAGAAAATACAACTTGGCATCGTACTTACATAAGAAATTTAAGACACAAAAAGATAATTGCCACAAAGTACTGTGTTAGAACAAAGAAACAAACACATCCAATCTAGAAAAGGTATTGCCTCTGTGAATTTCTTCAGCACAACCACCACCACCAAAAAACATAACATACAGTTTATTTTGCCAACTGTCCTAGTTGGATATGATTAATGCAAACACTTAATATTCATAGAATTAAAAATGGTGCCCACAAGGGGCAAAAGCTTATTGTTCAAAATCCAATAGATAACATGTATTTTCTTAAAAAAATGTATTATTTCAAAATATTAAGAGGTTACAAATGTTTTAGGTTGCATGGGTGGCTTTTGTAATGCTTGAATCTCAGCTATAGGTGTGCCCATCACCCAAATAGTGTTCATTGTACCCATTAGGTAGGCTTTTGACCCTCCCCTTTTCCCTCCTCCCCATCCCCCTGGTTGATTTCCACTGAGTTTTACTTCCCTCTGTGCACATGTATACTCACTGGTTACTTCCAATTTAACAGCGAGTACATGTGGTGTTTGTTTCTCCATTCTTGAGATACTTCACTTAGGATAATGGTCTCTAGTTCCATCCACATTGTTGCAAAAGGCATTAATTTATCTTTTTTATGGCTGAGTACTACTCCATGGTATACATATACCATATTTTATTAATCCACTCATGAGTTGGTGGGCACTTGGGTTGATTCCACATCTTTGCAATTGTGAATTGTGCTGCAATAAACATTTGAGTGCGGGTGTCCTTTTGATGAAAAGACTTTTCCTTTGAATAGGTAGCCAATAGTGGGATTGCTGGATCAAATGGTAGGTCTACTTTTACTTCTTTGAGAAAATATTCGCAAGCTACACATCTGATAGAGAGCTAATATCCAGACTTACGAAGAACTCAAGCAAATCAGCAAGAAAAAAAATGTACAACTCTATTAAAAGTGGGCCAAAGACATGAACAGAAGCTTCTCAAAAGAAGAAAGATGAATGGCCAATAAACATAAGAAAAATGCTTAATGTTAGGGAAATGCAAATTAAAACCACAATGAGATAGCACCTTACCCAAGTTAAAATTGCTTTTATTAAAAAGTCCAAAAACAACAGAAGCTGGTGTGGATGCAGAGAGAAAGGAATGCTTATACACTGTTGGTGGGACTGCAAATTAGTACAACCCTTATAGAAAACAGTATGGAGATAACATGCATTTTCAACAGATACATCATTTCATTTTTCTTATGTCTCTTGAATATTTCTTAAAGAACTAACATGTTGTTTCCTCTGGCATTTAGATTGGCTGGTGTTTCCAGGACTTTCTGAAAGGCCCAGTTCTTATTTTACCTCATTGTGTTATCTATTTTGTGTCATTTTATACCTGAATTTATGTTGAATTTATATTGTCACTAATATGTTGAAGTGTCTAAGAACTTGAGGGGAAAGTGTCTTAGATCTTCTGATTTCATAAGTATTACTCCCAAAAAATTGTACCTCAAAGTCCTTATTGTCCATAATTCTAAGAATTCATTTTATTCTCACATTTTTCATGTAAAAACACCAACATAATACAAGCAGAACTATAAGTTTATAAGTATACTTGGACATCAAAATTATGGCTAAATTTTATAAAATAAAAATCTATGGCATAATACCATATATAAAGGGGATATGACTTTATAATTCACAATCCCAGAGAGGATTTTGAGTGAGAAGAAATTTTAGAGTTATTCTGATAAAATACTCTCATTTTACAGAGAAACACACTGAAGCTCAGAAAAATTGTGACTTTTCATAGGCAACGACTGGTGAGAAGCAGGGGCTTGATTTAAGTGCAGGTCACAGACCTCCCAATGCAAGCTCATTTTCAAGTGTGCAAGAGCCTACACTGAATGGTCCCATTGGCTTCTATTTATGGCCTCTTCTAGTGAGTTTCATCCCATCATAGGCTGCTAATGTTTTGTTAAAATAAAGGTCCTGATTTCCGATCCTTTTTCTTGTGAGGAGAGCATCCTTTCCCTGATATCAGGTCTAAAGGGAGAAACTCTTTTTTCAAACTTAAACAACAATCAATTAATGCTATACTTCCCACACTACTTAATTATACTGCCATTATAATTAAATTAAAATAACACATTTTAATAAGTAATGCTTTATAGTTATTAAAATAGTCACCATAAAAATAGCTGAATCAAAATGGTATTTTCAGTGCACAGATTGATTGCTAATGAAGAAGAATGTCCAAACATCTGTTAGGGAGCATAGACAGACAGATAAATACATAGGTAGATAGACATATCACCAAAGCAGGGTGAATAAAGACTGTCAGTCTGGAAGGGTCCAATAATACATTTGTTTAGAGTGAATTCTAGGTACATAAGGCATACTGGCTTCCCAGTCTAGGTGTATGCCCTGACTCCAACATCCCATTAAAAATCATAACAAACCTGTCCTCAGGAAAATGCAATCAGTGACTCGAGGACAGTCACAGGACGAATATAACTATTATTCGAATGGCTTAATATCAGGAAAAGTATTTGAAATGACTCCCCTGCAAACTCAGATTGGTCAAGGTCAAGAATCATGCAATCAAATATAAATTCACACATTTCATCCCTGACAGAGTTAAGAGATTGATGTGAAAATAGCCTCTTCTCACCCTATTTCCTCCTCTGTGATCAACAAGGCAGCACCAGCTACCTCCCTACCACAAGAAAGGGAAAACAAGGATGTTCTTTAGAATACTGCTCAGATGGTGAAAGGAGTAGCCAGAAGTCAAGCACCCAAGGGAACCAACAAAGAACAGTGACATGCAGGTTTAGGGCTGTGCAATTTGTGCTCTGAGAAAGGAAGTAGAAGAAAGAAGTGATTTACTGCACTATTTAACAAAAAGGAGGAAAATGGGAAGATTTAGTCAAAAGCTGGCAGAAATCAGTGCTTTTCCATAAGTAGGAGGCCAGGGTTCTATATTCTAGATTGCTCGGTTGACAAACTTAAAACAAATATGAAGGCTGTTCATGGCAGCTCATGCCTGTAATCCCAGCACTTCAGGAGGCTGAGGCAGGAGGATTGCTTGAGACCAGGCGTTTGAGACCAGCCTGAACAAGAGAGAGACTCCCATCTCTATAAAAAAAACCAGAAAAATTAGCCGGGCATGGTGGCGCATGCCTGTAGTCCCAGCTATTTGGGAAGGTGAGGCAGGAGGATCGCTTGAGCCCAGGAGTTTGAGGTTGCTGTGAGCTGTGATGACACCATTGCACTCTACCCAGACAACAGAGCGAGACTCTATCTCAAACCAACAACAAATATGAAAAAGCGTTTTTATATGTGCACAACCTCAAACTGTCAAAAAGAAAAGACTCATTTTTAAAAGTCCCCTATTTTTCACAGAAATGTCTCTGTGATATTCTGATTTTCTATAGGTAATCTAGTCTAATATTTTTTGGTAACATTCCCCAAATAGTAACTCAGAAGAATTTTCTTTGATAACCCCGAAGGTAAAAAGCATGCTAAAATCCGTTTTTTTGAAAATGTTTGCTGTCATGTATGTATTTATATTAATAGTCCAAGTATCTACAGTTTCTTAAAGAGTTCTCAGACAAGACCCTGAATCGTTTCACCATTTTAATCTTGTTCTTCCTGTACACCTTCCCTTTTTCCATAAGAGACTCTAAATGTGACCTGATCAATCAAGAAAGATTTAGCTTTTTTAAAAAAGAAACTGTCATGCCTGTTTAGGTCCTCATTGGGTTTATAATATATCTACAAAATAAACAAAATCAGGGGTTTTCTACCTTGGATGCACAGTAAATTCACTTGGGAAGATTTTTTAAACATATGAATATCTAGGCCTCACCCCCTGAGATTCTGACTTAATTGGCTGGAGTGATATTGACATTTTTTACAAGCTCCCTAGGTACCCAGCCAGGTGATTCTAATGTGAAACCTAAGCTGGGAGTTTCTGTCCTGTCTCTGTTCTGTCGTATCTTCCTTCCCTAGGTTCTACAGCTAAGAAAGTCTCTCTTCTGGACTTGTTCCATAGGTTTTCTCAAACCTTACATTTATCCCTACTAAGATTCATCTCTTTGACCCACTCTTCCAGATCTTGTTATGGTATTTTTGTCAGTCAATGTATTTCCTGTTTGCCTATATTTGAGGGGACGAGCATTATGGAAGCATGTGTTTGTTTTATCCTGGCCACCAACAAAAATGGTGCTAGGTCAACATCCAAGACAGAACCCTTTGGCAAATTTTTATAAAGCTCTCTGTCATCCTTTGGGTAGAATCACTCAACTATTTACCATTCCTTCTCTTACTAGCATTTCTCCATCTTTTCCATAAGAATATCAAGGGCAATCTTATCAAACATACACTGAAATTCCCTGAGCTACCAGACTAGCAACCCTGTTGCTAAGGGCAATCTGACATAAATGCTCCATTTCATTCTCAGCTGTACCAGTTTTATAATCTTGCTTTTAAAAAAAAACCCAAATACCCAAGAATTTTCCAGGAGATTTCTTTGAGACAGATAACAGATTTCCTTTACAAACACTTTCCATTTCCATTTTGGCGGGATCCTAAATTCACTGAACAAACATAATAAAATTGGCTCAATTCTTTCTCCTCTAGAAAGATTTTATATTTGTTTGGAGGCGAGGAGATCAGTGTGTATTGTGCTCCAAGGGGAATGATGGCTTCATTCCATCAAGACGACATTTTAATTCTCTGCTGAGGAACTAAAGATGCCTTTGTGTTTGCCAAGAAATACATTCCACTAAAACTTTAAAATGGTCCAGAAACAGAGGAAATTAGCATTGTTTAACATGAAGAATTTATCCCTACACTCTATTAAACTTTGTACCTCCCTTGGGGAGACTACATGTATACACTATGAAAGAAACAGGTCAAAGTCTACAGGGAGACGATAATGGTACTGTTGTCATCATTAATTAGAACAACGTATATCACAGCGCTAATCAAGAGGTGAGCAAAATGTTAATTATTTATTCAGGAAAAAAACTTCTATGTATAAGATTACTGGGGATTTTTTTCATTTTTAACTGTAAATATTTTTGTTTTAAAATGTGATGCTTCAAATTAACACTTTTCTTAATAAACGATTTTTCTGGAAACAGATAATAGCAGACAAAGTTCCAAGATATCTGACATAATTGGTCAAAGATTTATAAAGCCTTGCTTAGGGACAGGGAGATATGCAGTCTTTGCAAAAGCATTGTCTAACATCATCTAACTAAAAGTGATCCACATACATAGAATACCCTGGCACAGTACACTGAGAAACTACTGATGGCTAAAGTGTCTTTGATTGTTTCTCTCCTGTAGCATATGAAGATGGAATACTTTTGCTCTATTTCTTGCCTTTAAAAACTTAATATATCATGCTTAGCTCTAACTTGGTATCCCCCAATGTCATAGTGTCAAATGGCCTCATGTCAAATATTCAACAAAACCATAACACAAATATCACTTTTAATTTGGTTGCAATGTGTAGAGCTAATTTTATGCTCATATTAAAAATGCAAAATCTACACCTTAAAACATAAAAAAAAATGCTTACAAAAATCTTTCCTTTGTCTGCTGCAGCTCCTTGTCTATCTAGAAATAAGTGAGCCACACCCTACATCTGTTAGACTTTCCAAAGCAAATGTTTCAGCATTCTATTTTATTTTCTTACCATGTTTCTATGGTAAACTAGATTCTCATGAGAAGTTCTTCATTTACTACTGAGACCTGTGTAGGAGTTTTACTAGTAAGTTATAAAATTTCAGGAAGCATTTGAAGAAATATTTCCCTTGAGTTTATCAGGGAAGAAACTCAGACTTTTCAGACCCTATGTAAACCAGGAAAATTCCCATACACCTTGTAGAACAATATTTATGTTTCCAAGTGCATAGAATAACATCAATCCACATCCATCCATTCAATGGCTAGCAACAATGAATATATTCCTGATCAGTCATCATTTACTGTGTCCACAGGGCAGGAAACTATTCAGAAGAAAGGAAAGACATGTCTTTTGAACAGTTTCAGGAGGTAATTAAAACAAACTCAAATGTGCGATGGAGTGTCATTAGAGGGGGATTGGAAAGCTAGGTCACTTCTGCTACCAAGGCCAATCATTCCAGGATTCTTCCCTTTATTAGAAGTCAGAGATATCTTTTCTCGAATGATTTCTGGAATTCTGGAATTCAATAGCAAAACCTGACAAAATGCTCTACAGCAATGTAAGAACTCCTAATGGGAACACAGGCTCTTTTTAACAACCAGCTCTCATGGGAACTAACAGAGAACTCACTCCCCCTCCCACCAGGGAGGGCATTAATTTATTCATGAGAGATCTACCCCCATGACCCAAACACCTTCCACTAGGCCCCACCTCCAACAGTGGGATCAAATTTCAATATGAAGTTTGGAGGGACAAACATCCAAACTATAGCATTCCACCCTGCCCCCCCCCAATCTCTTGTCTTTCTCACACTGAAAAATATAATCAACCCTTTTCAATAGTCCTCAAAAGTTGTAACTTGTTCCTGCATCAACTCACGGGTCCAAAGTCTCATCTGAGACTCAAGGTAAGTTCCTTTCAGCTATGAGCCTGTAAGATCTACGACAAATTATTCACTTCTAAGATAAAATGGTTATACAGGCACTGGGTAAATATTTCTCCAAAAGGGAGAAACTGTCCACACAAAAGGAGTAACAGGCCCCACACAAGTCTGAAACCCAGCAGGGCAGACATTAACTTGTAAAGTTCCAAAATAATCTCCTTTGACTCCATGTCCTGCATCCTGAGCATGTGGGTACAAGAGGAGGGATTCCAAGGTCCCAGGCAGCCTCACCTCTATGGCTTTGCAGGGCACAGCCCACATGGTTGCTCTCAAGAGTTGGAGTCTGGTGCCTGCAGCTTTTCCAGGCTGAAGTTGCATGCTGCCCATGGCTCTATAATTCTGTGGTTACCCCTGGCAGCCCTGTTCCCACAGCTCCATTAGACACTGCCCTAGTAAGGACTCTGCTGTGGTTCTGCCCCTGCAGTAGCTTCTGTGTTGGAACCCAGGCTTTCTGATATATCCTCTGAAATCTGTGTGTAAGCCACCAAGCCTGCACCACTCTTGCATCCTGGGCACCTGCAGACCGAACACCATGTGGAATCTGCCAACACTTACTGCTTACACTCTCCAGAGAAGTGGCTCAAGCATTACCTGGTTGGAGTGGCCAGGACATGGGGAGCAGCACCCCAGACCTGTCCCCCCAAACCATTCTGTCCTCCTAGGTGTTTGGACCTGTGATGGTAGGGGCAGGCTTAAAGATTTCTGAAATGCCTTCAGGGCCCTTTCCCTATTATCTTGACTATTAACACCTGGCTCCCTCTTAGCTGTGCAAATCTCTTTAGCAAGGGGTTGCTCTGCAGCAGCACCCCGGCTTTTCTCTCCTGAGAATGCTCTTTCCTTCTCTACCACATGGCCTGGCTGCAAGTTTTCCAAATTTTTATGCTCAGTTTTTCTTTTTTAAATCATAAATTCCACCTTTAGGTCATTTCTTTGCTGCAATGTCTGATCATAAGCTGTTAAAAGTAGCCATGCCACTTTTTGAACACTTTGCTGCTTAGGAATTACTTCCACCGGATAACCTTGGTCATCACTATTAAGTTCAGCCTTCCACAAAACCCTACACATGAACACATGCAGCCAAATTCTTTGCTACTGTGTAATGAGGTGACCTTTCCCTACTTCCAAATCAGTGCCTCATTTCTATCTGAAACCTCCTCAGCATGGCCTTTACTATCTACATTTCTGTTAGCACTTTGGTCATAACTACTTAACCAATCTCTATGAAGTTACAAACTTTCATCTTTTTCTGAGCCTTCTAAGCTCTGTCAACCTTGGCCCATTACCCAGGTCCAAAGCCAATTCCACATTTTTAGGTATCTTTATATCAACCCCCCACTCCTGGTACCAATTTATTGTCTTAATTTAGTGTTGCTATAAAAAAATCTGAGGCTGCATAATTTTTAAGGTATAAAAGGCTTATTTGGCTCATGATTCTGCTAGTTGGAAGGTTCATGATTAGGCATCTGGTGAGGGCCTCAGGCTGCTTCCATTCATGGCAGAAGGTGAAAGAAAGAGAGCTGGAATATATAGCTCTCATGGGAGCTAACAGAGTGAGAACATTAATCTATTCATGAGGGATCTGCCCCCATGACCCAGACACCTCCCACTAGGCCCCTCCTTTAACATGGGGATAAAATTTCAAATTTCAACATGAAGTCTGGGTCAAATATCCAAACCATAACACAGTATTATTCATAATAGCCAAAAAGTCTAAACAACTGACAAGTCCATCAGCTGACGAATGGATAAGCAAAATGCATATAGCTACAATTGAATATTTTTCAGCCATTAAAAAAAATGAAGTACTGATACATGCTATGACATGGATGTACCTTGAAAATATTATTCTAAGTGAAAGAAGCCAGAAACAAAAGGCCACATAATGTATGATTCGATTTATGTGAAATGTCCAGAATAAGCAAATTTATAGAATCAGAAAGTAGATCAGTGGTCACCTAGGGCTGGGGCAGGGTGAGGTTTGGAGGGTAATGGACAGTGACTGATAATAGGAATAGGATTCCTTTAGGGGATGAAAAAGCTCTGGAATTAGTGTTGATGGTGATACAACTTTGTGAACTAAAAAACCACTGAATTACGTTTTAAATGAGTAAAATGGTATGCAAATTATATCTCAACAAAGCTATGAAAAAGAAAAAGATATGGAGAGTGAAGCTCAAGGACTATATGCAATTTATCCAAGATCAAAAATTTATTGACTGACTCGAAATGAAATTACTTGGTAATTTAATACATTATCAGCTTACTATCCTTACCAAACATAAATTGAACAAACTTTCATACAAGAAAAAAACCAACTCAAATATTATTAATACCCATTAATACCATGCACTTACTGCTTAGAGTTTAACTCAGCAATTCAATAATGTATATTCAATCTTTCATTCCTTACATTGCCATTTTAGAAGTTTCGTTTCATTTTGATAATAAAATTATTCCACCTGATACTGAATGTATCTTTGGCAGGATGTGGGAAGCATCATCAGATTTTCAGAGAAGTAAGGTTCCATTCTTTATAGAAGATTTTGAGAACAATTTCTAAACAAGGTTGTTTTTATTACATTTAAATATCAAAACTCTTAATAACTGTATATTTAGTCACAGCCTGGTATTATTAATTATTTATGAGAACATTTTTCACCTAAATATTTATAAGAAACATTATAATATACTCAATTTTTATAATTCAAGAGCAAAAATAGTTCAATTACTTTGTATTATTCTTTTTAAACCAAAAATATTTCCCAGTAAATCATGTAAAATGTCACTTATACTGTTTCCTCATGACAGAGGACAGTTAATGAAAGAGAAAGGAACCTAGTCTAAATAAACAAACCAAATTTATTCCTTGGAATTTTTATAGGCTGTTTATGAATATATAAGTTGGGAAAATCTAATAAATACAGAGTCACAAATCAATGAAAGGTAAACTAACCGACCTCACATAAACACAATGGGAAATTAGTAACTAAGATGCAGTTAAAACAATTATATTTAAAGATAAAATGGAAAAATTATATAAAATTTTATAAAAATAAATAACTCAATACCATACAGGCTTAAAATGGATATTGTCCATAAACATGTGGGGAAACTCTCCTTTGTGAATTAATTTTAGTGTATCATATTTCTGAAAGAAAAAGGAAGAGCAACAATTTGGCTGTACTTATATTAAAATATGGGTGCCTGATATTCTACAAATCTACATTTTCAACTAAAATAGCAAAATCACATTGTTGGACCCTCTCTCTTCCTATTACAATCCCAAGTTTCCCTAATCAATTTCTTGTTTACCATGGTTATCGATTCATCCACAAAGATATTCTAACTTGGCTTCAAATCCCAGCTCTGCCATTTACTAGATGGATAAACTCTGGCAGATTTATTTTCCTTTAAAATGCAGCTAATGATAAAGCCAATCAATCAAGGGTGAGAATAAATGAGATAGCACAACTAAAGCACTTCAATATAATACCTTATATAACTCAGCATACACTGGTTACTGTTATTTGTTACCATATACCATACCTTGGTTAAATAAAAGGCCAAAATGAAATACTAAGGCAGCCTTGTCTTTGTTAATATTCTTTTTAATATTTCTTTGCAATTATCAGCCTATATATCACTTTTATCTCACACTGAACATGAGTTGAATGTAGTATTTCTTTTCCAATTGTGCGCTTCTACTAATATTAGAAACTGGCTATCAACACATTTTCAATGAGTCATATCCTTTCATATATCAGATTAGAAAATGAATATGTGTCAATGTTACCCATTCTCTCACGAGTCAATTGTGTCTCATGCACAGAAGTGTGATCTCGGAGATTTCAAGCTTCACAAGCTAATTGAATGGTCAAAGATAAATTCTACAATAATCTATTTGTGTGCAGTTTCCTTCCCCAAGCTCTTACCTTTAAAGTTAGTAGTATATAAAAGCCAAAAGGGACCAGAATGAGAGTTGAATACCATTTTTCTTATATCAATAGGGAAGTATTTATAATAATGTCCCACATCGGTCTGTAATGTTTTTTGGCTTTCTCCGGGTTTATCAACTAGTCAAATCAGAAAAATCACAGAAATAGTGGGATATTAAGCATTTGAGCATTGAGACACTTATGATATCACAGGGTAAATGAGCATTTTATAGTTCTGTGTTGTCATTTAATTGGATAGGGATTTGTCGGTTTGGGTAACTGTGTAGGCCTTAGTTGTTCCATTACATACCTGCACATTAGGGGAGCCGTGCTTGGTAAATTAAGTTAGATAATCATGACAATAAATAAATCACAAAGATTTCTTGCAAGTGAATACTTTCTGCCACCATGCAATACTTCACATTTTTCAACAATAGCAACATGGTATTGTGGTTAAGCAATTTCATAACTATTTTTTGAAAAAAAAAAATCTAGCAATTTACTATCTCCTAAGACAGGCTAGAGAATCAGTTGCCTTAATAATAAGAAGAAACAAACATTTTAGGACGTTCAGAATTTAGGTTGTTGGAGAGCATTAACCACATGGCTGGCAGTGGCAAACACCATAGACACTGATCTTGACCTTGGTAAAAACACTCAAATCCCCTCTCACCCCACAAGCCTAACCTGAGATGAAAGCAACAAAGAGCCACAGAGACCAATGCTTGGGAGTGGGAGAAAATGTAATCCTACAAAGAAGCCAAAGAATAATGTAGAAATCCAACCGAAAAAGAATAAGGCTTATAGAGAGAACAAAACTTAAATACAAAGAAAGTATAGTTGGTAAAATTAAAAACAGCCACCCTTTCCCACACCCCTCCACACAAAACTTTCTTCTCTTATCTTCCCCTGAGTTTTCATTCCTCTGACTTTCCAGGATATATTGGTTCTCATTTCCTCTGGCCCTTATTCTTTCTTAACAATGTTGATTTTAAAAATCATATTGAAATAAAATTAATATTACCACTGCTCTGGGCTTTTTACATGTGTTCTCTCATGTAGTGTCTACAAAAAAGACCCCAAGTCACACTATATAGATAACCTTTGCTGACAAAAAATAGTAAAAAAATGCAATTTGTTCGGAGTTTTAAAAAATGTATAAAAATATAAAAAGCAAAATGTAAGTCATTGGTCCCTACCCTCAAAGGAAACATACCTAATAGTTCTGTGTGTAGTTCCATAAAACAAACAACAAAAAACTTATATACACATACTATAACCTTTTTGTTACTATTATTACTTTTAAAAAGAAGTATGCTATATAAACTGCTTGGCATCATTTTTTCTACTCATTAGTATATGGTATACTAGTATATCCTAGAGATCTTCCCATGGAGATTTATTTACACTTTTTAATGGCTGCCTGGTATTCAATTACATGGATATACCAACGGTCACTTGTTGAATACTTCATAAGAGTATAAAAGCTGCAATGACTACCCTTGTACATTACCTTAAGGGCTTCTTTTTATGAGGATAATCACTGGATAAATTCCTAGTAGTTAAATTGCTTGATCAAAGACCATATAGATTGTAACTATTGAAAAATACTGCCAAATTGCCTTCCAAGAATGTTAGGACATTTTAAAACTCTCATCAACAGTATAAGAAACTATCAATTTTACCATATCTTATATATAAATCAAAATATAGTTTTTACTCATGGCTTGACATGATATTATACCAAAATACTGAACTGTACTAGAAGACATATATGGACGCCAAATGAGCAAGTCAGCTGAGATGGTAATGTGACTTAAATATATGTCACTGCTGCTTTCATTAAATGGTGTCACAACCGGATACTGGAGTTTTCCTGAACTGCAGATATAGGCTCCTAAGAGGAGTTACAAAAAGCAGCCAAAAGTAGATTAATAGTAATATCAATATTTGATAAGGAGTATTTATCAGTGAAAGCTTTTGCATACTCAGAATTTATTTCAAAGACACTTAATAGAAAAGTTTCAGAGAAGACGACTTAAGATTTATCAGATAGAGTGGCTTCTAATTTAGCATTTCAAGTCATTCTTATGTCAAATAACAGAAAGAAAGGTCTTCAGAGGTTCAAGACAGAGATTAATTGAACTATCTTCAAGCAGACAGACATATATGGTTAAGCACCACTGCCATCTTCTTTACAATTACCTGGTAGTATTGAAATCTCAGGATAGCACTTTGGTATTTATAGCCCTTATGCTATTATGTGAGACTAACTCAAGATAAGGAAAAATGCCCATTGGTAATAACTATCACACTGATTTTTCCAGTAACCAACCAACCTTCAACTCAGACCTAAACAATCATAAAACATTGTGGTGCTAAATAATTCACTGTAATCATTAGAAGAATTCTAGTGTGTTCAGATAAAGGTTTCATGCTTAGAAAAGTTCGGAAAATGCTTGATTTAATGAAGCTCAACAGAGTTGGGTTTTTGTTTAGTGTTTTTCTTCTTCTTCTTCTTCTTTTTTTGCTGCACTTCTCAGAGCTCCATCTCTGATATATAGTTGCAGCATTTTACAAAGTTATCAAAACGATGAATGGTTCTTCCCCTAAAATATTCGTGTTTTAAAGAACAGCAGTGTCACTTTAAACAGAGATTAGGTCATGTGACTACCCATGCACTAAGGATGGGTCTATGTCTTATTCTTTCTCTACTGTTCACATATTCTTTAATATATGGTAGAAACACACTAAATATTTGGTGAATGAATAACTCATCATTATAAAGTAAGAAAAACCAAGATTTTAAATTTACCCAACATTTGGAAAAATCATATCATTCACTGCTGATGAGGGCATTCATTCTCTTCCACACTGAACTCATAAAGTTTTGGGAAAACAACTTGAAAATCCTGATAACAAGAGCAACAACCTACAGTTCTCCCTCGTCCTCCCCACACACAGCTGTAAGGTAGGTATTATTTAGTGTGTAAGAAGTAATAGAACACACAATTGAGAATATTTTTAGCACAACTGAAGAATATTTAATGACATCAGAGAATGTGCACAAAATAATATCAAATAAAAAGAACAGGATACAAAACTGAATATAAAACGTGTTTCCAATTTTGTAATACCCATAGACATGTCTATAGACACCCACAGATATTCCCACTCATGTATTTCAATGGAAAAAATCTTGGAAGGAAATGCCTAGAAATATGTTAATAGTGATTTTTATCTGAGTGATGGAATTACTACAAATTTTTTCTTTATATTTCTGTTTTCTAAATTTTTACAAATAACTACATTAAGAGCTTACATTTATTCATTTTATAAAGAAAACCCAGGATATATAGATCTACTTTCTAATGCTTCAAAAATTTCCAGATGCCTAGGTATTTTTTGTCTACATATTAATTCTATATTCAAATGCAAAAATATAACTTTGGGGATTTACATTTACTAACATGATCCAGAAGACACAACTGAGGCAATAATGCTTTTGTCTCAAATGTAACCCTACTGTGAAGATAACAAAATGGTGAGCATGACGGTGGCCTTAAGACAAGCATGACTTCCCCCATCACGTGCATGTAGGAGCACTGGGTGATGAACTTCCCTGAATGAATGACTTTAGTGGCTTCTCAACCTCAAGTACATAGGCTATGAGCGAGGAGACTGGAGTATAATAAAGACCCAAGGATAAATGTGCACCTCTTCCTAGAGTGCCCAGAGTTCCTAGAGTGCCCTAGGGAGGGTGAGTGGCAATGGCTTGACAAATTGTCCTTCTATGAAAACAAACACTGACATGTGATAGAGCAGAATGCCAAGTTTACATGAACTTTTTAAATAAAATTAAAACTTCCAAAATTTCCAAAGAAATTTCAAACTTGCTAGAGTTTAGGGCAGATACAAATACACCATCCTTTAGCAGTTTTTGAAAAAGTCTGGGTGATGCAAGAAAGGAAGAGGAATACAGACCTAGAGAGGATGGATGTGCCTGAACTCTATGGAGACTGTGAGACAGTGCCCCCGGCCCCACGCGCACAAGCAGAATCAGAGATCTTTATAGCATTCTGATGCCAGAGGGGCAGGGCCAAGATTTCCTCAGATTGCTTCAGTCACTCAGAGAAGAAGGCTGCCAAGAACAGGGCGAGGGCGAGAGATGGCTCTGCTTCCCTCTGAAAGTGAGAGTCAGCAACAGGAACAGCGGGTGGAATCAAATGAAAAACACATTTCCCAGCTTCACATTAAAAACTTCAGGGATGTGCAAATAAAACACCAAGATTAGATGATTTCAAGATCTGTCAGTTCATCCTTTGGCCTCCAACAATTATGGGCATTCAAAGAACTTAAACTTGAGTTTTTCTTTTGGTTAAGAAAGAATAAGACTCTGATTTAGGGGGTTTTCTAGTATAAATTTAAAGTCTAATTATTATATATGTAAGTGTATTGTTTTAAAATATTCCATGCTCATTTTGAAAGAAACACACATTTTTGTGTGCATATGTATTCAGGAAAAAAGTATAGATGAATATATACTACCATGTGATTGTTAAGTAGTGGGAATATGGTAGATTTTTATTTTCTTCTTTATAGTTTTTCTGCATTTAATTTTTTCTGCCAAGTTTTTATAATCAAATATCTAAAATACCTAAAAGAGAAATTACCCACAATCTAAATGTTATTTTTTTTAAATAACCAAAAACCTTCAGTCTTACCTACTGAGATATGCATCATTCTGGAGCTGCCATTCAAATCCAATCAGAAATTTAAATAAAAACTCATAAAACTTATTGGCAGCATTAAAAGTACCAAGTTTATCTGAAGTATTTGAAGGTACTGAAGCACATATACCACTATGTAGTAATGCTGGAGTTCGAAACCAGCCTGACCAAGAGCGAGACCCCGTCTCTACTAAAAATAGAAAGAAATTAATTGGCCAACTAAAAATATATGGAAAAAAAATTAGCCGGGCATGGTGGCACATGCCTGTAGTCCCAGCTACTCGGGAGGCTGAGGCAGAAGGATTGCTCGAGCCCAGGAGTTTGAGGTTGCTGTGAGCTAGGCTGACGCCACGGCACTCACTCTAGCCTGGGCAACAAAGTAAGACTCTGTCTCAAAAAAAAAAAAAAAAGAAAATGAAACCTTGATAATATGAATTTCAACTGTTTTTTAATAAAAGCAAATGGCCCACACTGATAGCCTTCTACCAGCCATAATTCCTATCGGAACAATACACACGGAATAAACAATGACAGGATGAGCATTACTATCTCCTCATTCTATATAAACCCAAGTTGAAAATAATAATCACACTGTAACTAGGGTTACCAATTATAGGTAAGAGTTGCATTTCCTGTTTACTCGTGTTAGCTGTGTCCAAAAATCTTGACTTCTCTTTGTCACATCAGTTTTATATACATGTTTTAGTCCTATTTCAGAACTAGCAATAGAACTCAGATTTTACCTATTTAGGAGAGAAAGTATATTTGTATCTGTATTATATATGTTTCCTACCCCAAATGCACCTGAACAAAAACTTTTTGAAAAAAGAAGCCAAATAGTTTAATTTTGAAGTAGTATATCCAATCAGCAAACAAAACCCAGTTATAGAGTTTAGAAGAATTTTTTTTCTCATCAAAGAAGAGAAAATATTAGTAAGCGATGATTACTCTCAAAGACACACTGATGCATCTTCACTAACCAGAGAGCCCATCTCCAAGACACTGGCCACATCCCACCAGCGTGTCTGTGTCCATCTGGCAACCACATTCCCCCTGCGCTCATGGCATGGAGTTGCTTTTAAAAAAATCTCATTCCATAGCAGTCAAGATGCACTGAAGACACATACCAGGCCAATTAGATATTCCAGCTCAACCTAAAACAGCAGCTTTAAAATTAAGGGTTTATAACCCCCAAAATACCATCCCTGACCAATATGCACAGAGGAAAATATTAATTAAATCAAAACAACAGATCTTAGCAGAAAACTCCATCTTTGTGTTTTGTTGTTGTGGTTGTTTTAATGATATTTTGTCTTCGGCTATGAGGTCAGAAGCTAAGAGAAATGAAGTGATACCTAGATGTTTGATGTGAATTTGGTAACTACAATCTCAGATCAAAATAATAAATATTTTTAAAAGGACTTTAATTAAAAGAGGAAGAGAGAACAATGGAGTTGTAAATTTGTTCTCCAGAATAATGTTCATAATGAACGGGGAAGGAGATAGTAGACCCATTAATGCTCAAAATATGATGGCCCACATGTGACATGATATAAATTGTATATTTAGGAGATAAACAATATAATTTCTCTAGTCCTTGCTGATTATGACATCCATTTTTAAGTGATTTTAACTTGTTCACTTGGGTTATCTAAGAGAATGATCAGGAAATAATAAAAAGTAAGCAGAAACTGTTTTGTCCCTGCTAACAAAGAGCTTCATATAAAACTATAAACTCCTAAGGGTAGTTACTCCGCTATTTTAAACTACATTATGCAATTCCAAAAATTATATGCAGGCACCCACCGTATGGTTTTGATGAAGTTTAAGGGGACAACTTCCAAAGTGTAGCTTTGTTCTAGTGGTGAGAATACTGGATTTACAGTCAAAACTCTGAACATGAATTGGATTTACAGCCGAAACTCTGAATGTGAATTAGATTTACAGCAGAAACTCTGGCTCTGTTATTTTATAGGTTGTATCAACTTGAGCTTCAGTGAACCTTCTGGAGATTTAGTTTTTCTTCTGAAAATGTCCTTGCTTAAAAATTAGATTATAGATGCAAAATGAAGAATAACAATCATGCGCTTTCCAACTATAGTTGGAAACAATACGATCATGAATGGAGAATTTTTTTCTCCTAAATTAATATATAAAAGATTGTTTATAAGCATATTCCAGCTTCAAGACTGTTTAAGGTAGCACACTAAATGAAACTAAGCCTGTGAACAAATCTTCTGGAACACCCACTAAAAAGGCTCACTTTTATTCTTTAAATGAACCCCGTTTACAAAGCATATGCAATTCCACAATTCTGCATGCCACAGAAAATTACTACTTAAAATATGTACTTACTGTAATTTCAAAAAGGGTAATGGTGCATAACAGAGGGCCTTTGATGCTAACACCTTTGAGAATAAAAAAACTTATCTTCCTGGAGACTTCATAATTATGGGATTTAATTTGCAGGAAATAAATATGGCAACAAGTGAGAAACATAAGGTGAATGGCTGATTTCTGTCTGGAAAAGAAGATCATAATGCCCAACTAGACCCGGGACAAGATCGTGCAAGTTCAAATAATACCTGAATTATACAGAATATACAGCAAAATGCAACAAGAAAAGTCAATGAAAAAAAATCACAGAAACCATTTTTTTCTGTACTACTGGGTCTCGAATTATGTTCTAACTTCTAAAGAAAAAAAGATTTGGGAACACAAAGTTCAAGTGAATGCAAAACAACAATTTAAGTATATATACCTACACACACACACACACATACACACACACACAAATTGCATGAAGAACACTGAAAAATATGAAGTATTACAAGGCCATTACAATGAACAAGAGCAGTAAGATATTGAAGGCTAACTCGAATTTGGTCATGTCAATCTCAGTAAATATATAAATAAAAATGCACAAATGTACAAAAGGTCTTAGAAAGCCCAGGAAGCTCCCACATAAAAATTATTAAAATGACTCAAAAAACAAGTAATCAAAAAAAAAAAAGATGATGCAATCATTCTAAAAACCATTTAGCAAAATCTAATTGTATATCTCTCTGTTCTTTCCACAGTAGAGAAATAATAAGACTAAGAAAGAGGCTAAAAACAAACAGGTCGAAGCATTTTCATGTAATCTATAATTATCCTACAGGAAGGACATCCCTGGGATAATAAGAAGGCAGGTGACTTTGTAAAGTTTAAAATACATAATTGACAATTATGTAAGAAAGCAACTATCATTATCCACTAAGTGAGATTTTCTTTTAATGAGAAATGAAATACAAGTCTTTACTTGGGGAAAGGGAAGGGAGGAGAATAAATTCATTATTAATACTCAAAGAGATGAGTTTCCTTCCTGTGACATAACATTTAGGATAGGAAATTTTCCAAAGAATCCATTTGTGAACAGTCAACACTCAACATTTTTAACAAACAAACCTGGGTAGGTTATTAGTCTGTTCTGATGGGGGCCTTTTCATGGTCCTAATTAAAGTTCAAATTCAAAACTAGAAAATTGCCATTTCTCATATTTTTTGATTTTGTTCATAACAGTCACACATTTTTCAACAATGCTAAAAAAATCTGTAGCTATTTCAGTAGATTATATGACAGAGGATTTTATACAATGGTAAAAACAAAAACTCAGTGGCATGAAGAGTGACTCATGAACTTCATGAAATTAGCATTATAGCTCTATGTTTCAAATTTGAAAGCAAATATTTAAAGACAATTGAGATGAAATAAATGGCAATTCTTTCAAGTGTATAGAGATTGTTTTAAGGATAAGAGCAAATTATTTCTGAGAACAAGAAAAAACTGTACAAGAAAGATACAAATTTTCAATATTTTAATTACCTTGATGATTCTGTTAGTCTGGTAAGAATAAAGAAAGAGAAAGGAGAAAATGATGTTTCTGAGCTAATCAATTTCATTGACAGAACCACTCTTGTTAAAAAAAAAAAAGCAAAACTTGATAAATATATTTCATTAATACAAATCAAGGAAAACCAAATAGAACATGTAGGTGGTTAAGAGCAAAAGCTTTAGGGCAGGGGTCCTCAAACTTTTTAAACAGGGGGCCAGTTCACTGTCCCTCAGACCGTTGGAGGGCCGGAGTATGGTTTTAAAAAAAAACTATGAACAAATTCCTATGCATACTGCACATATCTTATTTTGAAGTAAAAAAACAAAACAGGCAAAAACACCTGGCGGGCCGGATAAATGTCCTCGGTGGGCCGCATGTGGCCCACGGGCTGTAGTTTGAGGACCCCTGCTTTAGGGTCATAATATCTACATTACAGGGTCATTATGAAGTCTGAATAGGGTAGCTAATGAAAAGATTTGGGCAGATATGACGGATTTAGTTTGGTCATTTCCAGTTTGAAATGCCCATGATAGCTCAAGACCTACGAGATATATAAGTAGGAATCATCAGCATTCTAAAGATATTAAAAGCCATAGGAACAGATGGATTCATATATAGAGAATGTTTTGATGGGAAAGAGGAGAATGAAGCTAGAAAGAATTGATACCTAATGGACAAGATTACAAAGTAACTCAATTTGTTGTCCAGAGATCTGGGACACTCAACTTCAATTGATAGAGGTGAAAGAAAGGGGCTGTGAAAGCTAAAACAAAACTTATTGTTACTCAATTTCAACAAAATTCAAATCAATATATTTGAGCATCTACCATTCATTCAATCATTCAACAAATACATTAATATAATAAGCACTTTGCTAGAAACTGGAAATACAACGATTAAACAAGACAGAGTTAATATACGAAGATAATGAATATGGAAATAAGGCAGGGGGGAATATTATCACCAAGGGCTCCCTGGTCAGCTAACTTGGATATTCACTACTTTTGGCAGTTTTGTCCATAATTACAGATGAAAATTACAACTTTAGATACTTGCCAAGAAGGTCATTCAAATGATCCTCCAATTCCCCAAAACTCTGTGCAAACTCTGATAGTAATGGCTTTTTTACATAAATACTCCTTTGGGTAGAAAACAGCTAAAAAAAGTTTTGGGTCTGTTCATGTAAACATGAATTACCATGTTCATTTACACATCAGCATCTTGTAAATTTGGTTTGTGAGGATCAGTTCCCCTGAACTAGACTGTGAGCACATGCACTGACAAATGACGCTGCCGCACTTCCAAAGCACAAGATCTTACAAGCTCATGACCTCATGGAGATACTGTATTTTGTGAAGCTCTGCCTGAGTAACCACCCAATCTCCCTTGTTATTCACTCATAACTATTAAATATTAATATGAAACATTTTTAAAAGGTCAGTCAAAGTGATCTTAATGAGCCTGAATGAGAGGGGATACTATTTTCCAAAGAGTAGCAAGGAATACTTTCCTCCTAAATGCTGATATTTCTACATGCTGATGTCCAATCCCAAGTTGTCATGATGAAGATTTTTGGAAATCCTACCGAAAGCCTGGCACGAGGCAATGTGAGCACATGTTTTCAAAGTGATTTCTTCACATCCGCCAGCATGACTAATATCCAGGCCTCTAGCCAAAGCCATGCCTTACGTTCGGCTGCCTGGCCTCCGAGTGAAATTCCATGGTTCCTACCTAATTGGCTACAAACACAGCCGCATATTTGAATTTCCTCTGGAACCTGAGAGCAAAAGCCTTCCCATTCCCATTTGCATCCTAGCACAGACACCAAAACATACTGTCTGCATCTCCAAAGAGCTACAAAGGCCAAAGTTCCCCCAGAACTTAGGTTTATAGTCCACACTCCCTAAAAGATACTCCTTAAAACAGTCATGTCCAGAAGCAACAGTGGACACTGCTATGAAATCCTGGTAGTGCCAAACAATAAAAGTCAGATTAAAGTCCTGGCACCGCTCTTCTTTTTGTTCCTCAATTCTCGTATTTCCTCCCACTCCCCATATTGCTCCCTTGATTATGAAAAGTAATGCCTTCTGTCATCTCCTGTTGTTCCTTAGTTCCTAACCAGAAGCCTTGTTCTGTGTTGCTCTCTGACTCATGCTGAAGCTCTACCTGCCCAGTGACAATCACAGGATGCAGGACCCAAAGCCTCTGCACCATCACCTGTTCCAGACCTCGCATTCACAGGGGACACTGGTGTCCAGAGAAATTAAGTCAACCGCCTGAGAGCAACACACTGGTTTCTGTCAGAACCCAGATCTCCTAATTTCCAAGCCAAAGGGATTGCCAGTTTTTCCTTCAGCTAATCCTCAATGATCTTAAAATAAAACCCTCACCAGATTTACAAGCGCTCTCAGAGACCTAACCAAAATCATCATAAGGACTCTCTTACGATATCTAAGATGTCTCATTTACCAGCTTAAAATAAAAAACAAAAATACTTAAGATTTTATTCAAGAGACTCTGATTCTAAGAAAATGAAAAAATAAAACACAATACAATAAAGTGTGTTACAGAGCCATGTTCACAAAGAAAAATTAAAGAACTAAGCACAGGATTACCCTAAATTTTCAGTATCAAAGAAGGATGCGTGACAGTCACATCTTTCTAGTGCTTAGCATGGATATGTCAGTGCTGAATTCTGTTACAGACATTATCTTGCTTAAACCTGTAACAATGTATAAAAAGTATTTTTATCTCCATTTTTACATAAATAAACTGAAACTTGGTGAAGTTAGGTATCTTGCTAGTCCCAAGAAATGGTTAGTAAATGGCAGAGCTGGGATTTGAAAAAATGTATGAGTCCCGGGCCCAGGCTTTCGGTCACCATAAATGGCCCTATCTCTGCAGGGGAAAGTTCACAGTAAGCAAAGAGACTTCTACCTGTAATATCTCTATTATAAAAAGTTAACTCCAAAATAATAAAAATGGCCAACATTTCCAAAATATTTTTATATGTAATACCCTGTATGTTCTTCACCAAACATACAGCCATGGCAACTAAAGTCTGTAAATGACATGTCCTTTTCTAACCCTTGCCCATGTTCTCCTTTCTTCATGCTCATGTTCCTTCAAAGATAATTTTCAGTATGGTTAAAAATAGAATGATACGGAACTTGATTCTGTGGGCTCTGTTAGCTCTTTTTGTATAGTTATTTTCTCTTTGATTTTATATCAGTATATTACAGTAATTTAAAAATAACACAGAATATATTCTGTTGGGCCTTTGCTTTTAATGACATAAAAATGTTTATCAAAAAGTCACTAATCTCAAAACATGAGTATGGTAGAAAGAGCTACAGAATAGATAATTAAAAGACCCAGGTAATGGTGCTGGATGAACCTCTTACTAGCTCAGGCACGTCACTCAGCACTTGAGTCAGTTTCATCATCTGCACCACCACTGGATTCTGTTACATGCTATCCAAGGTTCCTTTGGTTCTAACATCCTAGAAGCTGAAATCTGTTTCTCCTGATGTCTACACCTGTTCAGGAACCCAGCGCTCACCAGAGATTATGACACCTCCAATTTTAGGAAGGCTCCAGGTCTCAGCAAGTCTGACTGATGGAACAGCAAAGAGACTGTCTATTTCTGGCCTTTCTCGTCGGATGTGAGTGAAGCCACGCCACCAGGCATGGAATCTTGAAGTTATGTTCCAGTCATGGGGAAGAGATTACCCTCAGGGAAGACTTTAATAGTGGGGTCAGTGCTGTGACAGATTATTATAAGGGAGTTTCAGGTACATCAACAAGGGACACAAAACCTATAGGGGAGAGGGAAGAGGGCAGGTGGGGAAGATGCTGCTAAGTGACACCTGAGCAGAACTCGTCCATTGTCCCCGTGATCAACTCTCTCTGTGCGTTTGCCGTATTGGTTCATAATTTGCTTTGCGAGCCACTGGAGCAGAGCCTGTGGCCTTCTTATTCTTGGTGTATCTCCCGCTTTCAGGGTCCAGCACACTCAAATTGTACTTGCTGGGACAGTCATGACAACTTAGAATGGCTTGGAAAATGTGAGCATGATGGGCACACTGAGAACATTCTACCTAAAGCAGCTATAAATTTTGAACTAGTACATTTAAAAATTGGCTTTCTGGATCCTAAAAAGTGAGGGGATTGGGAAAGTTATAATTAAGAGAGAGAGTATAGGAAGATAAATAATAGGCCGGGCGCGGTGGCTCACGCCTATAATCTCCCAGCACTCTGGGAGGCCAAGGCGGGAGGATGGCCTGAGCTCAGGAGTTTGAGGTTGCAGTGAGCAAAAGAAAAAAATAATAATAACAACAATGATCATAAATGAGATGGCAAAATGAAGGAAAAAACAGAAAGAGGAAACCAATGTAACGGGAAGGGGGCTCTTGAAAAATGAAGATCTACTAAAAGACTTAAAAACTTGACTGAAAAAGATTGAACATCACGTCTTTCTCACCAGCTGATGCTCCAGCTGTACCAACTGGCAAGAGATTTACCCACATCCTAGAAGAAGTATTTCTGAATAGGAATTTCCTTGCAATAATTTAAATACATGCAATGAGGAAAATAATTAGCAATTCCTTAATTAATCTCATTTATACGCTAATAAAAAGAGCAGTGAACCAAAAGTTGCACATTAGTTTTTGGTTTTGGTTTATGTTTCTCCCTTTTTTTTTTCCTCTTTTGTACTCCACCTGAAGAAAAGCAGCAGGTAAATTTTCGGGTTTCTTTGTTTTTGTTTTTGAGACAGGGTCTCGCTTTGTTGCCGTGGGTAGAGTGCAGTGGTGTCATCATAGCTCACTGTGGCCTCAAACTCCTGGGCTCAAATGATCCTCCTGCCTCAGCCTCCCAAGTAGCTGGGACTACAGGTATGCGCCACCATGCCTGGCTAATTCTTTCTAATTTTAGTAGAGACAGGGTCTCATTTTTACCCAGGCTGGTCTCGAACTCCTGAGCTCAAGTGATCGTCCCGCCTTTGCCTCCCAGACTGCTAGGATTACAGGCCTGAGCCACAGCACCCAACTAGTCTTAAATAAAATATGAACTCTCAATTAAAATATATGGTTATTAGTAACAAAAGTATGGTCAAATTTTATAAGCATATTTGAGTTCTAAACTTTCTGATTTTATGAATCCAGGCCTTAGCAAGTCTGACTGATGAAACAGCAAAGCGAAGTCTATACTTTATCCGCAGTCAATACTTTATTCTTAAAACACTCTAAGCCATAGAATCTTAAGCATTTTTAACAATATAAAAGCAACTAAATTAATAACTATTCTTGATATATTCATGCAAATACAAAGAAAGATGCCCCTCAACTTTCTACAGCATATACAGTAATACAATTTTAAAAGATACTTTTCAAAACAGACTTTAATTCTTAAAAGCTAGATGGTAGATTTTAGCTTGTACTATTATTTATAATCTAATAAACAAAATAAAAATATTTCCTTCCTAAAATTCCATGCTATCCATGCTCAATGCTGAGTTATTAAGTTGAGGAGCCACATGTATTTCTTCCCAAATTTAATAACACAAATATATTATTTGTTCTAAAGTTAGAGCTATGAGCAATGGGGAAAAAAATAAAATTAAAAAAGGACCTAATTCTTTAGAGGAGGAAAAAAAATAAGCCAAGTAGTGAGAAATCTATATTGAAAATTTTTTGAACATATCTGTATTTTATTAATCCTGGAATACTTAGAATGTATTTAGCACATCACCTAGAATCACCGAATATTGAAAGAAGAGAAACAGGGAAAGGTATTAAGGAAATAAATTATTCAAAGAAGAAAATTATGATATTTAGAAGGCATCCTCAAAAGGAAATCATATATCTCAGATAACCATTTTGGCCCAACTCTCTATTTAGCAAAGACTAAAGCAAAGGAGCTTCCTAATATCTGAAAAAAAATAAACCAAACCAGACTGAAAAGACATGAACAACAGTTGAGCATGATAGATGGGATGCACCCTTAATAAATTACTAAACACTGATTCTCAAATTTTAGTGCACCTAAGAATCACGACAGGGTGGGCAAGAGGTATAAGTCTTGCTAAAATGCATATCTTGATGCCAACAGAGAAATTCTGACTTGGAAATCATACTTGGTGAACCCCAAGACTCTCTGGAAATTAGACTTAGGATCTGCATTTTAATAAATTCCCCAGGTAATACTGATGCTGTTGATTCATTGATTATACTTTTGAAAATGCTGGGCATCTCATCGAAATTTCTTCTTATATGTTGAGAACAATTCCACTGGGGCATAGAATTCAGGTTAAGTGCTTTCTCTACTATAGCAAAAGTAAGTAAGATACAGGGGAAAAAGAGGTGTGGGAAAGGGTAAAGAATTTGAAACTCTTTAATTATAAGAGATAGATATCATCTGGATTTTCTTTGCATATCAGCTAATTAAAATGTTTGCTACAAGTATAATAACTCAATTTAAGAAAACTCCTTAGGCCAAGTTTTGTTTCACTCCAAAGTATAAATGCTTGGACAAGTTTACACGTGCCCTGGAAGAGATATGAGAAGGTGGGCAGGAAAGGACAGTCAGATGAAGAGCTGCTGAAAGATGTTAAAAAAAAAATTATTCAACAGTTTTATTGAGATATAATTCACACACCATACAATTCACCCAATTAAAGTGTAAACTTTTAGTGTATTCACAGAGTTGTACAACCATCTACACAATTAATTTTAGAACATTTTATCACCCCATACCCATTAGTAATCACTATCTGTTCTCTACTTTTTCCTAGCCCTAAGGAACTACGAATCTACTTCCTGTCTATAGGTTTTTCTATTCTGGGTATTCCATATAAACGGAATCATACAATATGTTGGCCTTTCGTGCCTGGCTTCTTCCACTTAACATAATGTTTTCAAGGTTGATCCATGTGGTAGCAAGCATCAGTATTTCATTCCTTTTTGTTGCCAAAAATGTATTTTTTCAACCAAATGTTTAGAAAAGAAGAATCCTGATAAAAGCCTTGATTTATTCATGCATTAGACAAAAAATACCATATGTTGCTAGAGGCTGTTAAATTGTTTAAATCAAAGAGTTGATCTTATTTGATATGATTTAACATTACTAGACACAGTCTTGGAAATTTTTATCTCATTTCTATGAATAGATTCCAGCCAGAAATGGATCTATATACTATTTTTATACTAATAAAATACATTTAATAATTTACTCTAGGCAAAATTATAGCACTTTTACTGTAAGTGGTTGCTTTAGAAACAAATGACAATTTATACAATAGCCATAGTCTCAAGAAATTCATTATCCAAAGGTAATTTATAATCCAAAGGCAAACAACATATACATGAATAATAGTACTTTAAGCCAAAATATAAAGGTGCAGTTACCCTGTGCTGAAATATCCACTAGAATCAATAGCTTCTTTGAGGCACAGTGATTTTAATCATTGATATCCCAAAATATAAACTCTGAAAGGACAGGGACATTTTATTTGTTAATTTATATTAATATATCCTAAGCACCCAGGACTGAAGGCCAGTGTACTAAAAAATAATTAGTTTTTATGTTATTTTTTAATAGTTACTGTTACATGTTATATACTACATGATGTATTATTTATTATAATTTACTTTAAAATAATTTTACTTATACTAATCTTAGAAGAATTAAAAGCATAAAACTACAGAAAAATTAAATAAAAATCATCTGTGATCACATAACTCAGAGAAAAGCCACAGTTACTATTTAGCACATTTTCTTCTAGCTTTTTCTTTGCATAAACAGGTATATTAATTGGTATACAGTATGAGTTCAAGTATATATTTCACCATTGCTTTATTGCTTTTCAACAGAATTCACATATATAATAAAAGGCCTTTAGATATTAATTTAGTGGATATTTTTGCAATCATATTCATATGATCTTATTTATAACATATAACATGTACATGGATCTGAAGGAAAGGATGTATTTGCAAATGAAATACACTTTTTAAAAAGCATAATCTTATTTTCATTAATAACTTCCTGAGAACAAACCTTCTTTATGGGTAGAAAACAAAAGAAAGCCCTCCTACAATCTGAAGCTATGCTCACGTGTACTGAACAAGACAAAGACAATTTCTTCTCCTCATTTACTCATCTTGCTTTGGTAATCCCAGTGTCTCCTTTCTCCAAAATTCTCCTCCTGGTGCCCACCCCCCACTTCACCTCTGGTACCCAATGCTTGTTACGACTCTTTCTCACTAAAATCAGAGAGCATAAGTAGGATGAGTCTGGCTGGAGGCAGCCGCCCGGGCTACTTACTAGTCACAGTTCTATCACCTTAGATGAACCGTTTTATTATTCAAAGCATGAATGTCTCAGCTATAAAAATGAAAGCTCTATGCCAGCGGTTCTCAGAGTCTCGTCTAGATCAACATCAGCTAAAAACTTCTTGGCACATTCTCTGGGTCTTTCCCAGTCCTACTGAACCAGAAACTGGGAGGAAGCCCAGAAAATTTGTTTTAACATGCATCATGCTTCTGGTGCATGGAAAAGTTTGAGGATCGTTGCTCTACTCTTCCTCAAACCTCCTGCACCTCCTCCTTTACCCTGGCTATGAATTGTTCTCTTGGCTTCCCACTTCTGAGAAAAATAAGGCAAAAAGGACATGCGTCAACTCAGAACAACACAAGCAACCTGCCGGCATCATTTGCGGCTCCATACCCTGTCTTACCCATGACCTTCCTGAAGGCAGTCCTTCCTCCAACTTGTGCATTTGATCCCATCCTCCTACTCAAGCACAATGCTGCACTAATTCTCCCTTCTTTCTTACTCATCAGTATTATTTTCTTCTACTAGATCAATTTCATTATGCGATAAACTTGCATTATTTTTTCCATCTTAAAAAAAGGTTTCTCTTGACTCTCACCTCCCTTGTTAGCTATTGCCACCATTTCTTAAAATTGAGATATAATTAGCATACAGTGAAATGCATAGATTCTAAATGTTCAGGTTAGTAAGTTTTGATCACATCTAACCCCATGTAAATAACACCCCCTCCAAAAATATAGAGCATCTCCATCACTCAAGACAGTTCCTTTCTGCCCCCTTCCAATCGACTCTGAGTGGTGGCACTCAGGCCACCACTGATCTGATTTATGAAGGTGAGATTAATTTTGCCTGTTCTACAACTCCACATAAGGGGAATCTTACCACATTTGCTCAGTATAATGCATTTGATATTCATCCATGTTGTTGCATGGTATCTGTTATACATTTTTTATTTTTTATTGTTGAGTAGTATTCCATTATATAAACACAGTACGCTTTGTTTATCCATTCATCTACTGGTGGATATTTGAACTGGTTCCAGTTTTTTAATATAAGGACTAAGGATGCAATGAACATTCATATATTAGTCTTTCGGTAGACTGATTTGTGTTTGATAAAGAAACATACAGTTAGACATCAGCTTGTGTGGGTTATTGTCTTGGATAAATCATCTGTTCTTAAATTTCAGACTCAGCAAAATGCAGGAAGGACCTCTTTCATAAAGACACTAGATTGTTCAATCAAAAACCATGCCCCTATGAATGCAGAGCATAATAACAGTTTCAAAGCATCTGAGAGAAATGACTCATTTCTTTACCCATAAATACTCCATCAAACATTCTTTCCATTCCTTTCCATCCTAACCCTACCAACACTTTGTGCCTACTGTGTTTAGGACTACATTTGAATAAGAAACGCAATTTATGTAAGCAAAATGCTTGTACCCTTGTAATATTCTGAAATAAATTTTTTAAAAAAGAGAAGAGACCAGAGAGCACTGTCCCATCCTCACCTCATGTGAGGACACAGCAAGAAGGCAGCCATCTCAGGAACGGGACCTTTTCAAAACCCAACCATGCTATCCCCTAATCTTAGACTTTCCAGCCTCCATAACTTTGAGAAATAAATGTCTGTTGTTTAAGCAAAAAAAAAAAGAATTTTGGGAGGACACAGACATCAGACCATAGCACCCTGCAACTCTCAACAGCAATCCAGTACCTTCTCAGGACTATTTCTGGGAAAGCTTCTTATTATATTTTGAGAGCATGTGAACAAATCACGGGTTTTTGACCCCCACAGTCTACAAAATTAAATAATTCTACAAGGTGGTGCCCTTGCAGCCCACCATAACAGCTCTGGACAAATATATGACTTTATATTCCTGTGCATGTTAACCATCTCTAATTAATACACCTCTGAAGGTAATATGTTTCTGCTAAAAGGGAAAATTATGATTTGGAGTTGGAAATTAGATAACTTGTTAAAAAAAATAAAATTATCCAGGAATGTGTTAAACCCAGGGGAAAAAATCAAAGAATTACTCCAGACTTCAAGGAACTTTTGGCATACTTGGGGAACTTAACCATGACAGACAGGGTAGTGAAATGTTTTAAGTGCAAAAATAAAACTATGTCCAAGGTAAAATGCTGCCCAAGAGAATAATGATCAAATGAGACACAGTAAGGCGTAGTGCTCAATAGTACAGGCTGCCGAATGTCAAATCCCAGTCACACTGCTTACTGCCTCTGAGACCTTGGGCAAGTTTCTTCACCTCTCTTCAGTTTTGTCTACAAAATAGGGATATAATAGTGCCTACCTCATAGTGTGTTTGTGTGGCCTAATATGTGTAAAGCACTTAGAATAGTGCCTGGCAATACATATATAGTCATGTGCTGCATAATGACAGTTTGGTCAATGAGGAACCATAGATACAATGGTGGTCCCATAAGATTATAATGGAACTGAAAAATTTCTATTGCACAAATATTTACAATTGTGTTACTATTACCTTACACTATTCAGTACAGTAACATGCAGCCTAGCGACAGGCTATACCATGTAGCCTAGCTGTGTAGTAGGCTATATCATCTAGGTTTACATAAGTGCACTCTCTGATGTTTGCACAACAATGAAATCACCTAATAACACATTTTTCAGAACATATTCCCATCGTTAAGTGATGCATGACTGTATTAGCTACCATCATCATCACCATCATCATCCCATCCTCCTTAGTTCTCCTGACAGTATGAAGGGAGTAGAAGAGTTTTGAGGTCTTTGAAAGGAGATAATGATTGCGTTGAGATGTAAAAGATAAGTAAATGAAACAGCAGGAGGATAGGCACTGTCCGAAATAGCACTGCATGTTTGGGGGAAATAATAAGAAAAGCTAACTGAAATGTAAGTTTTGAAGATGAGGGTATTAGGAAAGGCAGGGTACACCATGAGGCAAAAGAAACGGGATTTGGAAGGTCCTGATATGTCATGGTAAGGAATATTGCTTGACAAAGGGGAGTTGCTGGCTATTTGTAAGCAGGAAGTATCATAATCATATATAATGCAGGGAAGTTCACTTGGTAGATATGAAGAAGAAATTGCAAGGGGGGATCAGAAATAACAAGAGCTGAAAACGAGGAGGTAGCAACATGGAAAGGAGGAAGAGAGGGACAAGCACAAGAGAAGAGAAGGTAGAAGAATCAACAGAAGCTGGCTCCTGACTGATTCAGTAGTCAAGGATGACCTTTAGGGTTTTAGTTAATGATTCACCGAGTTGGAAGTAGAGGAGTTGGAATTTTTAGGTAATGACAATAAGCCCAATTTTGGACTATACTGAATTTGAGATTGTGTTGGCAGTGTCAAATTGAGTTTTCCAGGGAGAAATTGGATGTGTAGATATGAAATTCTAAAAAAAAAAAATAATGGGTTGACTATATAGATGTAGGAATTGTCATCACACATAAAGGTGGTAGTTAAGCCATGGAAGTAGATAAAATCACACAGAGCATGCACAGTGAAAAATGAAAGATTCTCAAACATAATCCTTGTGAGCATTAGCATTTTGAAGTTGGCAGAGACAGAAGATAGTGGACACTGTGGTTTATTGCTCAACATCCACTCTATCTTACCACAAATAATCAGAACATGCCAATCATGATATTTTCATTTCCTCTGCTAGTAACTAGGATATAGACCCAATCAAGGCCAAAAAGAAGTATGGTAGGAAATTTCTAGGGAATTTTTCCTTGTTTATATGAAATGGAAAGAACCTGATATTTAATGAAATTGCTGAATTAATGTAGCAGCCAGATCCAAAGCTGTCCTACTTCTAAATTTTCAGTTATGTGAGATAACAACTGTCTTTAATGCATGGGTCACTTTAAGTCAAGGCTTCTATTAGTTGAAGTACAGTACATCCTTACTGATAAAAGATATCTACACTAGAGATGAAAGAAAATCATTAGACTGGAAATGGGAAGAGAGTGGTATATAGAAACCAAGAGAAAAAAGTTCAATATAGAAAGACAAGCGTAAGAGATATATTATCTGATCTACAAATGCAAATGTATGTGTGTGTTTGTGTATATATAAAAACATTCTTTATGCTGATATATATTTCTATATACCTCGACTTGGGTGTTCACACACCCTCTCTCTTGATCATTGTATTAAAAATTCATGACTAAGAATAAAAAAAATACTAAATACTTGCCTGTTCCCTCTCTACAGTCTAGCCTGAAGCTTGGTATGTGGTTTTCACTAAGTAAATATTTGCAGAATAAATGAAAACTAGTTCCAATCAGGTAAAGTGTTTTATTCTAGTCTTCTTCTACTTTTAAAAATGTGAGTAATCAGTTTTATTTTTTTTATTAGTTACTGTGGAAGATGCTCTATTACATTCAATAAGTATGCACTTTAAAATGCAGCAATCTTAACACCTTTGTGGGAACATGGTGTGCTGTGTTTAAGTATTACTAAATAAAGTTAATACCATGAATGATATAACATAGATCTGATGATATAGATATAAATATGCATGTACTTATACATACAGCCTAATGCAAACCATGACTTTGTTTCATCATTCTAAAGCATTACCACAGAATAAGATGAATTCTATGGTAATTAGCAAAGAATTTACAAGCCCAGACAACTCTAGCTTTATATGGAACCAGGAAATCTAACAATACTTTCTCCACAAAGGATTAGATTAATAGCAGAAGGCAAGAGAAAACATGTCATTCCAATTCCTCATTCTTTTGTAAAGAGAGAAGCCACTGTCTCCTACAAGAAATGTCCAGAAAGTAGCAAAAAGTGCAAATCAACAGCAAATGGTGATTATTTTGTAGTACAGACTGATGAGACAGAATTTTAAGAAGTTTCTTTCAAAGGCTTATAAACCAAGATTAACATCTCAAGGTCAATATCTTCTAAAACTATATTAAGGCCGGGCGCGGTGGCTCACGCCTGTAATCCTAGCACTCTGGGAGG
>VBSM01003143.1:34757084-34901828 GCA_008086735.1 Cheirogaleus medius
AAAAAAAAAAAAAACTATATTAAGATCCCTGAGGTTAAGGTTCATTTCACAGTTCTAGAAGCCTACCACACAAAATGTGGTCCATAAACCAGCAGCATTGGCATTACCTGGGAATGTGTTGAAAAGCAGATTTGGGGGCTCCACCTAGACCTGCTGAATCAGCATCTGCATGTTGACAAGATCCCTATAATGTGTGCTTGGTACACACATTATAGTTTGAGAAGCACTCTTCTAGAGTATCCTCCATTTGACCTGTGGCTTGAGTTCCCATTGAAATAATACAGAGCCCATGACTCATGGTGGCTAGTCTCAGAATTTTAGTGCAATGCTGCATCGTTCACTGTGCACACAGGGCTCCGGCAAAAAGCGACAGGCCAACAGTCTGAGTCAGGACCAAATAATGACATGACAACTGATTTTTATGAAATACTATGAAAAGCGCTGGAAACAAATTTTAATACTTAAATTAGAGAAAATTCCTATAATTTCACTGCACACTCCAGCATAAGAAGTAGAGGGAAGAGAAGAGAAAATAAATTTGCAATTGTATAATTATAGCATGAAGTGGGGCGAAGAGAGTTAAAAGGCATCAAGCCCCAAGCACAGAGGCAGTTGTTAGCTGTGAATTCTTTAGAAGACTCCCAAAGGCTTGTCTTTAATAATTAACTTGTCATTGCAAATCCCTACTCCAAAAGGCATTTAATAAGTATTCATATAGCTCATGTAATAAAATTAAGAACAGATTATTGGTGTTTGCCTGTTACATTTTTCGTTGTTTCTCATTTCCAATTTCAAGAATGGCAAAACTACTTGCTTCTAATTTATATAGCCAGTATCAACATAGTGATTGGCATATAAGGGAGCTCAATACCAAATGAATAAATGCAAACAAGAATAAGTTTTTGCCTCTCCTGATGGTAACTTATTGTTTGGGGAGGGATCAACAGTGACAAAATCAAGGTCAACATGAAACTCCACCTGCTTGACTCCCTAGTCATCCACTGATCCCAGGAGTTTTTCAGAGTAACTAAATATCAAGCTGTCTTTACCAATTAGAACAAGTATTGGGACACAAGAAAAATTTCCTTACACTTCTCCATGTATTAAACTAACATATTCATAACAGACTCCATAGTGCTCATGATGGTAGAATTGTGAATAAAGCCTTTTCCTACATTTTGAACAATTTGGTTGCTTCCAAACAACTAAAGATAAGCTCGAAACAAATCATTGTTAAAATAAGCCAGGAAAAATTAAGTGTATCTTTTTCCTATTTATCATTTTTGGTACTTCATAATTAGAAACCTACATAATATTCCATATCTGGAGAAATCTAATTTGCTCACCTTTCTCTAAGATGACTTCAAGAAGGAAATCTTCCATATAAACATTGGCTTGCTTTTTTTTTTTAATTATGGCTCAATTTATTCAACTTTAATTACTTTAAAGGCAATAGCACCTTCTGTCCAAGATAAGCGACACATTCAACTTCCATTCAGTATTCTTTACATAACTTTTTGAAACAAAAAAATTAGATCATTTCTAATTTACAAAGGAGAAAGTCACAAAGCATGGTAAGGTTAAACTGCTTGGCTGGGACGTAATTCAAAGGCAGATGGAAGAATAGTGCCTGGGTCTCCTATTTTCCACCCATTTGTACCACACCTTTGCATCTTTATAATTTACCAAAATTCAGACGGACTACCACTGGTATTCAATTCTCTCTGAGAAGAAGTTGTTGCAGAAAGAATTTTTCTTTTTGAACACAGGCTTTAAAACAAATGAACAAACAAAACATGGCCCAAGTGATTTGTAATAAATATGTGTGTCTAATATCAACCCTCTTAATGGTATAGTCAGAAAGAGTAATTGTGATTGTTCTGGTACCTGCTTAATTACATTTAAAAATGCTTAATCCCCCAAAGCAACAAAAGATAACACACAAACTGAAGTCCCAGGAAGCCATGTATTAACATTTTGCTATTCTGAGTTTGTGATGTAAGTGAGCATAAAGATATACAAAGCAAAATACTGGAAGGAAATTCACCATATGTATGATGGATTTATTAAGCTTTTGTTCTTATTTCATTTTGAAACATATCCTGTACATGGCTCTCAAGGTTCTTATAAAGAACAAAGAGAAGTATTCTTTGCTTGGTATTTTGTGTAATTATATTCACCTACTAAAAATATTCAGTTGATTTGCACCGTAGCTAACTATTTTAAATCAGATGCTCAGGTATCCTTCACAGCTTTAACAAGATACTTAGGTGATTTTAATGCACATCAAAGTTTGAAATGCACTGTCATAAATAATAATACAGAGATTTAGATACGCCACACAAAGCACAATATGCTCAGAAAGACAAAATATGGTTGATATAAATCACCCATAAAATTTCACCCCTGTGTCTCAGAGAATAGAACTTTCAGCATCTCTTAGTAAAAGAAAATATTTTTTAGAGGTTTTATCTCCACTTGTGTCTTCCCTTTGTGGGAGCATTCATTCTCTCTGCCAGACTCCTAACAATCCACGCATAATCACTGTCTCCAAATTGCCTCTCATCCTCTTTTCTCCACCAGGTAAAAATTTTTCCTAAGCCTTTGCTTTCCCATGTCTACCTCTCTAACCCCAGAACTTTTCCTCCTTTCTCTATCCTTGAATCACAGGACACAGTAAACCTTCCATGTGGGATTGGGATAATTGCTCTTCACACACTCTCAAGCTTTTATTCCTCAAAGAAAACTTCATTGGAAAATAAAACAACAACAAAACAGCTCCAATTTATAAAGCTCTGCCTTTTTGTGATATTCAGTTCATTAAACATATTGAATCTGGGTATTGATGTTTTTGTTGTTTCAAACATAATATTGATGTTTGAAAGAGAATACTCTGAAATGAAACTGGAAATTTGAAATTACCTTATTTTTCCCTATTAATTCAATAATGATAACTTTTTGATGCACATGTTCACTCCTTCAAACAACCTTCTATGCCCTTGCTTTTATTTTTTAAATTTTTAATTTTTTTACAGACAGGATCTCACTCTGTTGCTTAGGCTGGAGTGCAGTGGCACTCAATGCATAGCTCACTGCAGCCTTGAACTGGACTCAAGCAATCCTCCTGCCTTAGCCTCCCAAGTAACTGGGACTACAGGTGGGTCCTAGTATGCCTGGCTAATTTTTTTTCTTTTTTTTGTTTTTTTATTATTATTATTATTATTTTTATTTTAGTGATAGAGTCTTGCTATGCTGCCCAGGCTGATCTCAAACTCCCAGCCACAAGCAAACTTCCCCACCTCAGCCTGCCACAAAGTGCTGGGATTGCAGGTGTGAGCCACTGTGCCCAGCCTATTCCATTATCTTGAACTGACTTGACTGATTTTGCCAGGTATACTGTCATTCAAATAACTATCATTGTATGTCATCAAAATACCAAATTTCAAGGTGGCTACTAAAATACATTTGTAAAACAATGTATATATCCATGTTAAGGATAAACATTTCATAAGTACTTCACGCTAACCCAATCAAAATGATTGATTTCAATAAATATATATTTGCCATATCAAGTGATAAATTAAAAGTCCAGTCACATTATCTTCTTAATCACAGTATGGTAAAGTGACAGTTCTTTTAACCAACGTTCGTTCATTTATTTGTTGTTATAGTCAAAGCCCCTGTTATATTGTCCTCTAGGATGCTGCAGGTAAGAATAGAAATTTTTTTAAAGACTTGTTTAAATATTTACCTTTTATATCTTTCAGGAACATTTTAGGTTGGCCAAACATCATCTATTATAAAACAGACAACTATGGCACTTACCCAAAGCCAGGGAGCTTGACTAAATTAGCTGGGTTGCTGCTGCATCCATTATTGAGAAGAAAACCCTACAACTTTGGCTTTTTACTTGCCAACAACATAGCATTACAGATAAGGTTGATGTTATCTCTTAGTAACATCTTAGGTGTCCTATGATTGGAGCAGTGCCAGGAAGAATGATCATGTCTGCCCCCATCCCCTAAATCTGTGAAACTTTCACTCTGACAATTATTCATCTGGGTTTTATAAACTGAACTCTGGGAAGGGGTAACACATATCATGCACACCCAACCTCAAATTAGTCTTTTGGCTTTTATTGGAGACAGCTAGTTAAGCATGATAAAGAAAAAGGAGTTTGAGTTTGGGGAGGGAATTAGGAATATATCTGAAACAGATAATACAAGGATGCCAGATACGTTGTGCACACACACAAAAAAGGTATGCGTGAGAAGGTTCTACAGGATATTCGATTGCTTCAGGTGTTCCAGGCCCTACCCTAACAGTAGGTGCAGGGACTCAAATAACATTTGAAAATACAGTAAGATTTTGACACAAGGAAACCCCAGAACAGTGATTCTCAAAATGTTGTGAGAGGATCGGCTACCAACAGAGAAGCAACTGGAATGTATTAGATACAGGTTCCTGGGCCCTGCCCCATACCTACTCAATTTGAATCTCTATGGGTGAGATCTGGAAATCTGCTTTTTTTAACAAGTACCTCAGGTCATTCCTACAGTGGCAAAGTTGGAGAACCAGTGTACTAGAGGGTTTTAACACCTTTCCTTAAAGGCCCAAAATTGTCACCTTGAAATCTCTCTGTCACATACTTACATATCTCATTTCTCATTAAATATTTGATTGTGGTAATTATATCCTTTTATTAAACAAAGATTACTATTTGCAAAGCACTATCTACCTTGAGAGATGCAAACAAACCATATAATTATTCTGCCTTCCAGAACCTTAACGTCTCAATTTAATTATTCATGCCACCAAATGGGACATTAAAAGGTAGGAAAGAAGGACACCATCAAAAAAAAAAAAAAGCAGCAGCTACTGTATTCAAAAGTATTCTCTACCAACAGGTGAATTCTCTGCAAACCCAAATCAATGCATTCCTGAGAGCTTTTGACTTCAAGACAACCCAAGGTGGAATGGGGTGGAGAGGACGGCAGGCTGAGATCAGACAGGAGGGGGAGGGAGGGCACAGAGTGGAGACATTAGCACTGAAGACTCATACTGATCTGCATTTTGGGAGAATGCAAGCCACATTGCAGGGAGTGCACTTCCTTTCTCTCTCCGTATGACAAACCACAGTGCTGTCAAAGGAGAATATATTTCTTCAAGTAAGGGACAGGACTTAGAAAATCAGAACTAGTCCTTTAAAAGAGGATACATTTCAAAATTTTACAAAATGACTCTAGAATATCCCATATGTAAGCAAAAGAATAGAAAACACTTTAATTAGAACTTTTGACCAGCTAGAAAAGTCTTAGCTAAAGTGACAAAGCCTCAGGAGGAGTTGATGGTAGCCAAGGTACTGGGACTGCAGGGACAGTTCAGGTGCTCACAGCCACTGTTGAAACCCTCAGACCACAAGATGCAAACACTTATTCTTCCCCATGGTAACATATCACACTAGCAAACAGAACTCAATCATAAACCCTTTGTCTAAAAGCGGGTTCCAAAAAACAAAGAGTGTATATAGAAGATAACCTGTGACTCCAGAGCCAGACAGACTCCAGTCATAATCTGGATCTTCCATGTTCTAGCAATGTGACCTTGAGCCTCTGTTTCCACATCTGTGAAATGGGATAATAATGGCATGAACTACATGACTGTTATAAAGATTCAATGAAATATCTATGTAAAACATTTGGCAGAATAACTGGCATTAAAGAAAGCTCTCTGGGTAGCTATGGCAACTAGAACTTTTAATGATTCATCATATATATTCATTATAAAAAATAAAAATCAATTACTTATTCACAAGTACTCAGTCGTATATATGTGACCTTATATATATTTGAAAATAACCACTTTTACTGATGTACATAAGCAATCAGCAAACAGGTTGATTGTACTTCCGTTGACAGGCTGCTCTTTAAACTTTTTAAATTTAATTTTTATCATTAGAGGACTTTGGCATCCAAAGAGCAATTTTGTAAATTAAAAAACTGTCATTAGCCAAAGAAACCTAAACATTTAGGGAGTACAACTTATAAATTTATTTCTGTGCCAGAATTTGCTATGAAGTTCTTAATGAAGGGAACAACCATTAGTTACCATCAATAAGAAAACACCAGAGATGACATTTATTGATCATTTCCTAAGTACCAGAAATGTGTGAGCACTTTATGTGGATTGTCTCATTAAATCCTCATAACAACTCTATAAGGCCAAAGTCTATTATTATCACCATTTTACAGATCAGGAAACTGAGGCTTCTTAGAAAATTAAGTAAATTTTCTAAGGTCACATTGCAAGAACAGTGATTTTAGTCCACCCAGTGTGAATCTGGAGCTTAAACTCTTGACCCCCAAGCTATACTGCCTGAAATCCAGGACAGGAATTCAGTATCTCTTTACTCCTAATCCACTCTCCCATTCACATACCACAGAGCCCGGGATAGGCATTATGGACATAATTCAGCTTATTGGAAACCAGAAGCAATAATCCTATTCGATCTCATATTCTCCTTTTGAAGTTCCCCACTTCTACAATGGAATCAGCTCTTTATAAGCTGTTGCCCAGCTGTCTAGAGCCCCAGGAAAATCTCCCAGAAGAGACATCCACTCAAGGTCAACATAAGCTCATGTTTTTAGGTTTTGGATAAATATCTAATACATGTCACTTATGAATAAAGTAGGTCACAAGGTCCAAATGGCAAGTCTGTCTCAGGAAGCATTTGCTGTAGCATGGGGAACATCTGCTCACAACTGGGCAGTGTGTGGGCAGCAGGTTCAGTCTGAATGGCCACTGACAGTTCATGGCAGACACGGTAGGTACAGCTTGCTTTATTTATGGCCAAATTTAGAGAGATTAAAGGGTCCACTTGTCCTCTGGTATTTCACGCATCAATTAATTGAAGTTGACTGTTCCCTCTAAGGATTTGATTATAAAAAAAGACTTAATGGGCAGGAAAAGGCATTTTTTCCCCCTGGAATGCAATTATTTTTGAATATTGCAGTAAGAAGTCCATTTGAAGAGTGGAATGCAATGAAGTTAGTTACTAAACAAATGTGTTTGGGATACTGAGAGGATCTATCAAACCCTCATCCATGAAGCATTCTTGTTGAAAATATCAAAACCGAATAGAATCAATCTCTTAAATTCAACTTCTAGTTTACAGGAAATATAGGAGATGGAGGAACAAATTAAGGGATACAACTAGGATTTGATAGGACACTTGACCAGATTTTGTCAACAAATCAATGCTGAGAAAGAACAGGAGGAGGGAAGAGCAGAAATTGTTCTAAAATTTGAAAATCTCAAGAGACATAACCAAATGCAATAAGTAGAAACTGATTTGGACTCTGACTCAAACCAACTAGCTACAGAGGACATTTTTTGTGGTGATAAGGGAAATCCAAATGTAGGCTAGGTATTAGACGGTACAAAGGAATGATTATGAATTTTCTATGTGTGATAATATTATTGTAGTTATGTAAGAAACGTTTTCTTTTTTAGACATGCATATTGAAGCATTTAGCAGCAAATAACGTTAGGCCTAAAATTTGTTTTAAAATACTTCAGCACCCTCCCTCCAAAAGAGTATAGCAATTATGGCAAAATGTTCAAATTGTTAAAATCTGGGCTGACAGAATTCATTAAACCATTTTCTCTACTTTTGTGTGTAATAAAATTTTTTATATTAAAAGTTTTATTTAAATGGAGAGAATCTAAAATTCTAAATGTACAAAACCATTATACATGATGTTTTAATCAAATGATAATTATAAAATGCATGCTGTTTGAAAATTATAGCATAAAAGATATATATATAATTATGTTTTTGAAAGAGTTGACATTTTACTTGCAGACTAAAAAAATCCATTTAT
This sequence comes from Cheirogaleus medius, assembly GCA_008086735.1. Classification (NCBI taxonomy): domain Eukaryota; kingdom Metazoa; phylum Chordata; class Mammalia; order Primates; family Cheirogaleidae; genus Cheirogaleus; species Cheirogaleus medius. The sequence continues at coordinate 34,764,968 of VBSM01003143.1, forward strand.
ATCATCTGTCTAAAATGTTATGTTAATCATTAATCTCTTATTTCATCCACCAAGATATATTTTGTCTTTAATATTTTAACTCTTGAAGACTAATTTTTGTTCAAATTAAGCATTAGCTATTTTTCCTTTGGAAATTACAAGAGACTATATTTTTCATAGAAAAGATTAAAAGTTCTTCCCTGTCAAGAGTCTGAGTTCAACCTTTTATTTATTAATATTTCAAAAGCTATTTGACATGTATAGTTTCTTATGTTTCAAAATTCCTTAGGCAGAGACAGGATCCAGAGCTGCAATGAAAATTCCAACTCCTAATTTTCTCCCCACTCCAACTCATTCATAATATTTTCATTTCTTCTGAACCCCCACATTTCTAGCGCATATATTAGAAAACTCTGAATTAGAAATCTTAGAAAAAGCTCTCTTTTTTTGCTTTTACAAAACCTCAAATCTGTATTTTCTAAGCACATTAAAAAATATATTAGAATCTCAAACAGATCAAGCAACCTATCATGGTTCACACAGTGAAAAGGTGAATTATCACTCTATGAGGTAGGTTCAAACTTGTCCAGCTGGCCCTCAAAATCAACCTATTTCTACAGCTACCTGGATTAAGTCTCTTCGCCCAATTAAGTAACAATTCCTACTCATGGTAAACCCCCAAAACTTATCTCCTCAGAAGAGGACAGCAGAAGAGAAAAAGGACTGGGTAATTATTTCATTTTTAAAAATATAAACAATTAAACTGATGAGAATGCTCACTGATTCAGGAAAATACGCAAACATAATTATTTCCTTTCTATCCATTGCATTATTTTAATAATAAAAAAAATACTGTCCTTCTAGAGAAAAGCTACTGAAATGATTCAGCTCCTACAAGGGAAGCAGCTCAGTCATGACCAGTCCCCTTTAAAGAACTGTGCAAATAACATGCACTGAAAAAAAAAAAATCACTTGAAGAAATTTCAAAGTGACTCTAGAAAGCTCACCCAGGAATAACTACTTGGCTATTTTCTGAACTTCAATTAAAGAGAAAGATATGGCTAGGGCATCTTTCAAAACTCCTTGGGCTTAAAAAGATGATATAATATAAACTATATCCTCCAAACATAAACACAATTCACTATTGTAAGCTATCTTTAAGTTTCCAGAAGCTTCTAAGGAATCCCTAGTTTCTCCAAGATCCAAGGCTCTGGATTTCAGCAGCACAGTGGTTCAGACATGGCTTTGCTTCTAATCAGAATTAAAAATGTATGTGACTAGGAATCTCTGTAAAATCCATGCTATTAGGAATTCATAATGTGACGTTTATTGGGTCAAAGCATACTATTGATTGAGATTTTTATTTCTGATGAATAAATTAGTAATAAAACTTATAACATACAAGACTTAGGAGTCCAGAAGGTGAACTAAAGGTTTCACAGGTCTAAGGTTCCTGCCCAATTCCCTCTCAAAGCCTCATTTTGAAAGTTCTATTCTTATGTCCAAGTTTCTAAAAAGGATATTTTCCCATTAATAGTAAAAGTAGTTACTTTGCAAATAATTAGTGGCAAAAATATTTTATTTATTTATAATTCATAGCTCCCCATTTGCAAAATGTGAAAGATAACAATGCTTTGTGAAAACAACCACCATTATAAAACAGCGTTTATCCACACATCTATCCAGCATTTGGAAATGGGCTATTTGAAGGAATCATGAATGTTTACGGCGAATATGCTAATTACTTTTGATTTGATCATTATGCAATACATACATATATCAAAGCATCACACTGCACTCCCAAAATATATACAATTATTATGTGTCAATTTAAAAAGAAAGAAAGAAATGTGTTATTTAAAAATGTCAGATGTATGAAAATTGGTGCTAGGGGGTGACATTTGTTTACTATTAAAATCATCATTGTCAAAGATTAATGTATCACAATGGCATAATAAATAAGGGTTAGAAGAATCATATCCTCTAAATATATTCTCTGAGAAAAAAAGTCAAAATAAAATAGGTCACCATTTGGAATACTTTTAACATTGAGCCTCGCTAGAGTAAAATTTCTAAAAGTAAAGATAAGATTTCATATATTTATCCCAGATGAAGCTGTAATAACTAGGAAACCAGTGAATTAAAGTATGTTCTAAGTATGCCAACCTGAAAATACACTTAGCCATATTTCAACAAATACTTTTATGAAATCTGTTTTCCAATAATAATAAATGAAAAGAACAAAGGAAACTACCAAGAAGTTATATTTAAAAGTAACTTAATTTTTAATCATTCAGAGTGAAAAAGTAATAATTATTTTCAAATAAGGAAATAGCCAAATCGTAAACTGGACTCCAAGTTTAAAAAAAAAAAAAGCAAAAATGTCACTAGACTTTTAACTCATAGAGAATAAACAACAATAAAGATATTTAAAAGATTCAGCTATAACAGTCCTATAATATTTTTTAAAAACTACCTAATACTTTGAAAAGTCTTTAATGACAATGTATTTTTAATAGTGAATTGAATAGGAATTCACATTCCTATTTAGCCTAAAATGCTTTTAGATTCCCTTCTGAAGATAGACCTAATATTTGAACATCCACATAGTAAATACAGTCTTCAAATATTTAAAAAAGAAACTCCAATTATACTTCTTTGATTAGAACTGTGAATTAAAAAAATGGTCTAATAATACTCTCATTCTTAGGCAACTATTAATCTAGAATGTTTTACTTTGGGTGGGCCTTCAGACCATTCTCTTTCAGCCAAGCATTTTTTTTCCTCTAAGCTAGACAATTACATCTTATGACAATTACATCACTGTAGTATGGTGATATTCTAAGTTTCATTCCAAACTGGCCAGATGTGAAATGCTATGTGCTGTGATGCAGATGCATTGAAAATATCAACAATGCCAAATGATTTCAGGCTTTTGGTAAAAATTATCCTCCAAAAGCATATCCAATGGGCTTGCAAAATGAATTTCATTTTTCATTCTTTTAGCTGTGCCAACTAGAGATGCTTATAAAACCAATAGAGCCACTTTTTCAGGGAAGACGGGACCAGGGAGTAGAGGGAGGCCCCACTTGATATCATGAGGTATGGTGAAAATGGAAAACCAGCACTTACCATCTCTCTTAGAACACACACTCCAGCAGTATCCATGGTACCTGCATATCAGTGTCTTAGAACTGCCTTACTGAGTTTTAGTCCATTAAATGGCAACATGAGTAAGAGCAGACAGGAAGTATAACAAGCAATGCCCAATGCCAGGTTCACTTACCTGCAAAAGGAAAAGCAAAGGTTTAAGTCTCTCTAATCACGAACGCATGATTATCTCTTCACATCTCTACTAATTAGCTTTGACTTAAAGCAGATTTTGTGCTAAAGAAAAAGACAAATATAACCATGTGTCCTTTAATAACACTAATTGAAAACACAAGGTCCCTTCCCTCCTCTAGAAATTATGAATTCTTTGACAGGTACAAGTTAATTGGATGCAGAAGTGGAGTAAATATTTTCTTTATGGTAAGTTGATAAACATTTTCTCTTCAGTTTGTTGAAGTACAGATGTGACAATAAAACAGGTGATTGAACTAGGAATTTCTTAAGATCTTAAGGATGTTTCCCCAGAAAGTGTCTAATGATTGTCACTAGATCAGTTGCAGTTCTTTCTTTATAGGATAAAATAGTGCTAGTTATTGCTGGGATTTTGCCAATGATCTCCTAGGCAACTGACAGCTAAAAAAGCCATAAATAGAGCTGTAAACACCATCACTGTTTGCTACCCTGAAGTTTTTTGCCTTTATATACTTTAATGTGCGCATTCTCGAAGTTTGTTTTAGCATGAACATTCCTCTTGTCTCAAAGCTTAGGAAATAGCCAAAATACTGATGCACTGGCAACAAATAACTAGCAAAAAAAAAAGAAAAAAAGTAAACATAAGATGAACCCTCTCTACGACTACATATATATTTAATATATATCTAAAACCATAGTAACAGCTAGTATGTTTAAGCTCTTACTAAAGCATTTTGCATTGCAAATTCATTTTAAACAATTTGTTGAGGCATGAATTAGTATGATCCTCATTTTTTTGTAAGTTGAGGAAGTTAAGAAACTTGCTCAAAGCCACACGGCCAGGAGTGACAAAGCTAGAATAAGGATATGCATTTTAAAATTATTATTAGCAACTCAGATTTCACAGATTCATGAGTTAAGACATCAAGTTTTTTCCCTCATGGAATTCATTTTGACACGTTCCTTAAAGACTGAAGAAGAGTCTGCAATTGTACACTTCAAAAAACATCAAAATGACAATAGTATGATTTTACAGCTGTTTTCTGTAAAAGAAAGAATATCAATCCCTTAGACTAAACTGTTCACAATAAGTGCTTGGTAGACCCAAAATGCTTCCAGTTTGCCAGTGTCAAATCACTATTTGTCCCTAGGCTAATTCTATGAAACTGGCCTCACAAAAGTTTCTTCTGGGATTGTTCTTAGGACTGATACCTGGTATATAAAATAAAATATAAGATAATAAATACACATTACAGAACCTTTTTTTCTTTTTAACTTACATGTTTGTAGTGACATAACAGACTTTTTATAATCAACAGCATCCTACGTCCTTCTAAAGCATCCCCACATGGAAACAATGTGGGTATTCTGAAGTAGCCATCTCTTTCACTATGTTAAGAACCTTTTTTGGAGCTATCTTCAAACATTGTACGAATTCCACAAGGCAATGGTCTCATTACTTTATCGTTTACATTTTGTTTTTAACTAAAAACCATATTACGTGGTAGAAGTAGTCCTTCACCTAGTATCAAATAACTTATTTGCAAAAGTCAGTTTTTTCTGTACAAAATATTTGCATTCATTAACGTAATCACATAAATAGGTAGGTCAGTGACAGGAAGACAGAGCTTTCATACATATCTATATATCAAGGCAATTATATCTTGAATACATGTAGTACTTTCTAGAGTGAAGACGTGGAAGGGCAAATATTCCTTTCAATATTCTTGTACATGTGTGGCTTTTTCCTTCACTAATAACCTTATCATTGTGGCCAAACATATAATGGATCTGTTTCAACAGACATTGATTACCTACTATGTGTCAGGTACAATACTAAGCATTTTCACATGTTAGCTGATTTTACTTTAGTAAATATCCTCTTAAAAAGACAGTATGATTCCTATGTCACCGATAAGGAAACAGAGATTTAGATATGTAGCATGAGAGAGCCAAAGTCCACAAAGCTATTCACTGGGTTTCCACCCAGGTCTCTACACCATAAACAGGGGTCCTCAAACTTTTTAAACAGGGGGCCGATTCGCTGTCCCTCAGATCGTCGGAGGGCCAGACTATAGTTTTTTAAAAAAACTATGAACAAATTCCTATGCACACTGCACATATCTTATTTTGAAATAAAAAACCAAAACAGGCAAAAACACCCAGCGGGCCGGATAAATGTCCTCGGCGGGCCGCATGTGGCCCGCGGGCCGTAGTTTGAGGACGCCTGCAGCATAAGACATACTTTGAGCTACCTGCTTCCATTTGACTCCATGACTATCTCCGCTTCATAAGTAGAAGGTGAGATGTACTTCTACTGAGTGAGAACTCTCTTCTTTAAAAGGGAGAAAATAACATTCATCAGGCCCAGTTACCTTCTGTTTCTTATGATTTTATAATTTAGATCTCTGTATCACATGTTCCTGACTGCTCTGCATACTACCTGAATGCTCTGATGAGAAATTAAGCATGTATATTCATAAGCCAATTTTAGTTCAAACAGAAACAATCAAAATTGTTCAAACCTTGTCTTATTTCCTTTCTGCCCTCAATTTGTTAGCAAGAGAATGTTGGCCAACAGGAAACATGTCTGGAATGGGCATTTTGTTACTATGGCTATAACTTTTAGCCATGAAGGAATTAAAGGGGAAAAAATGACAAGACAAGGAATCAGACTAAAGAACAGAAAAAGCAGCTCCAAATCATTATGTTTTGGGGAATTCCACAAGATTATAAGTAAAATTGTTGTGGCAGAAAATAGCAGTAATGTATCTGTGCTTTGCTCTACTAATAAAGTTCCATTTCAGAGTTGTATAATAAAAGCTATTAGCAACTAGAGATAAAATAAATACTTAATGCATCTCATAGAGGGTATCTTTAATACAGTTCTTTTATGCAAATGGCTCTTCATGTGTCTCAGATCATTATCCTCAAAGCATTTACAGATGCCTGCACACAACCTCCAGCCTCCTGTGACGCACATTTATTCAGAGACAAGACCTCAACTCCCTGCAGAAGACTGAGGATACACCCAAGCCCACCCCTCCACTCCCAGAGGACCCTCCTGCTTTTCACCCACCACTTCTCCCACCCTTCACTCATCATTAGCAGGACAATGGGAAAGGACTTTCTTTTTTTAATGACAGGAGACTTTGCAAATTGAGCAATATACAGAATATCTTCCTTCCTAAAGAGACATTCAAATGCCTCCAGTAATGACAGAATTTCAGAAACATTTAAAGGTTTCAAATTCCAGTGTAAACATTCAATCAAGATCAAAATAGCCATTCTGGAACTATCTTATGTTTCGGAAACACTAGCAGCTCTCCATAGATCATAGGGTGGCCTTCTTCACTATTGGTGACACTCATGGAAACCAAATTGCCTGGACAACGGGCACTCATCACAGGTTTCCAAGAACTTTCATCTTTCCCATCTCTTAAAAAAAAGTACAACACGCAGACATCAGTCTGGGTCTTATCCTATGCAGAAAAAAAGGCCATCCTCATCTCCCAGAGTCAGGGAAGTAAATAAAACAAAACAAAAACAAGAAAACATAAAAACAGAATTGAATAGGGTTGTTGTGCATCAATTGTCTTAGTGTCTTAGTGCATTGAAAACCAACACTCATTCTTGTCTCCAGCTGTTTTTGCCCCTGCATCAAGCAGTGCAAATATTCCTTGGAATGCTTTTTTAAACTAAAGAATAAAGACTCCTGAAAGGAATATTCATCCAATTAGTGAAAAAACCCTACTGGGTTTAAATGTTAAAGATACCACCAAGTGGGAAAGTATCATGACGTATATGCCAGGGGTTATTTTCACACTGAGGAAATAGGAAAAAGATCTTTCCATAAGAGAAAAGAAAATACTTAAACAAAATCAATTATTCATTGCAATGCTAGGAAAACGGTTTTGCTGCCAGCCTAGGATGCTACCAATAATTTCCTGGCCTTACACATTCTTAGTCTCTTAAGACTAAAGAGGATGATTCTTTCAAAAATTTCTGACAATCTAGAAAAATTGTCCTTGATGGAATAACATATTACTGATTATGGTTTTGATGTAGAACAAAGAAATACTAGGCATGAGAAAACTACTTCTATGTTGTTATTTGGATTACATACAAGGGCTGTCTACAAAGTATCCAGCCATTGTTAATGTAATGAGAACATATTACATGGCTGGATAATCTCTAGACAGCCCTTGTATATGCCAATGATCAAGTAGGATTAAGGCTACAGGATATAGCAATAATGGGGGGCCTTGCTACAGGAGATCCAGGGAATTCACCTAAGGTAAACTAAAATAGAAATAAAAAAGAACATTATCTTCCATAGTTTACATGATTCATGCTTATTTTCATTGAAAGCCTGCATTAAGGAATTTTCTAATCATGATCAACTTTAATGTTAAAAGCAATAGCTGTGTCTCATTCAATTCATGAGAGAAGGAATGGAAAATTGACAGAGAAATATGAATTTGTTTCAAGAGGTACATACCTTTAATAGTGTTTTTTTCTCACTGAACTATGTATCTTCCTACTTCATGAAATTATTAATAATAGTTAAAGTGAGCATCACATTTGTCTTTATGTTGCTAGCATCTAAAACAGTAATTCATCCACAGGTTGCACTCAATATTGCTCAATATACTAATGATGAATCTAGGAGACTATAAGATGTGGCCATTACTTTCAAAGTAGTTAGGGGTATTGAAACATAACAATCTAACTACTAGTCAAGATTCTACTTTGTATGTGGTTAACTATTTGTTCTCATGGGAACGTGAGAACATTTATGGGAGTATCGACCAAAAAGAGACCACTCTAGGTTGGCAGAGGGAACCAGGACAACTTTATAGAGGAAGTGAAACTCAAAAGAAGTGAAAATTGAAGGGGGACGAGTCTTAAGGTAAGGAAAGGTCGGCTACAATAGGGTGTCAGTGTTGAACAGGAAAAAAAAAAGTCTGATAAAATTGTAGGTCCAGATTTGAAAGTCAAATGGCTTCACGTTGATAACATACCAACTTCTTCCTATTAATAAATATTCCTTACTGTTTGCCTTCTGCAAATTGTGAAAAACTACAGACTCTACCTTCTTAATATTTTTTAAAGTAGTGTATAGCATTCATGGAAGGGGAAATTGATATCTATTTTTGAACATTCTTATATACAGCATCATCTTGGGTAGTAGTAAGAAACAAGCAATTATTTAAGAATTAAAATAGCCTTAAGTATAAACAATTGACCGTGAAACAATAGGGATTTGAACTGTGCAGGTCCACTTATATGCAGATTTTTTTTCTTTCAATAAAAAATACATGGAGTGTGCCCTCCTCTCCTGCCTCCCCTTCCACTTCCTCCATTTCTGCCACACTGCAACAGCAAGCCCAACCCCTCCTCTTCAGCCTACTTAATGTGAAGACATGGATGAAGACCTTTATGATGATCCACTTCTACTTAATGAATAGTAAATATATTTTCTCTTCCTTATGATTTTTAAATTTTTTTTTATTTAAGCATATTACAGAAGTACAAATATTCAGGTTACATATATTGTCTTTGCCCCACCCAAGTCAGATCTTCAAGCACGTCCATTTTCCAGATGGTGCACACCGCACCCATTTTGGTGAATATACCCATCCCCTACACCCCCTCCCACCTGCCAATACCCAGTGAATGTTATTACTATATGTGCACATAAGTATTGGTCAGTTAATACCAACTTGATGGTGAGTACATGTAGTGCTTGTTTTTCCATTCTTGTGTTACTTCACTTAGAATGAGTTCCAGTTCTATCCAGGATACTACAAGAGGTGCTAGATCACCATTGTGTTTTGTGGCTGAGTAGAACTCCATGGTATACATATACCACATTTTATTAATCCACTCATGTATTGACGGGCACTTGGGTTGTTTCCACATTGTTGCAATTGTGAAGTATGCTGCTATAAACATTTGAGTGCAGATGTCTTTTTTATAGAATGTCTTTTGTTCTTTTGGGTAAATGCCTAGTAGTGGGATTGCTGGATCAAATGGTAGTTCTATTTGTAGCTCTTTAAGGTATCTCCACAATACTTTCCACAGAGGTTGTACTAGTTTGCAGTCCCACCAGCAGTGTACAAGAGTTCCTATCTCTCCACATCCATGCCACCATTTATTGTTTTGGGACTTTTTGATATAGGCCATTCTCACTGGAGTTAAGTGATATCTCATTGTGATTTTGATTTGCATTTCCCTGATGATTAGAGATGTTGAGCATTTTTCCATATGTTTGTTGGCCATTAGTCTATCTTCCTTTTAAAAGTTTCTTTTCATTTATGTCCTTTGCCCATTTTTTGATAGGGTTGTTTGATATTTTCTTGCTGATTTTCTTGAGTTCTATATAGATTCTAGTTATCAGCCCTTTATCAGATGTGTAACATGAGAATATTTTCTCCCATTCTGTAGGTTGTCTGTTTTCTGCTGTGATAGTTTCCTTGGATGTGCAGAGCTTTTTAATTTGATCAGGTCCCATTTTTTCTTTTCTTTTTTCTTTTTAATTTGATCAGGTCCCATTTTTTTATTTTTCTTGTAACATTTTCCTTTTTGTAGCTTTCTTGTAAGAATACGGTATATAATACATATACAAAATATGTGTTAATTGACTATGTTATTAGTAAGGCTTTTGTCAATAATAGGCTATTAGCTAAGTTTTGGGGGAGACAAAAATTACATATGCAGATTTTTGACTCTGCAGGGGTGTCAGTAAACTGATCCCCCTACTGTTCAAGGGTCAACTGTATGGACCAACCAGCAGGTGGATAAAATAAAAATTTCAAAAAGAATGGGGAAAGAAACTCTAATCAGGAATGATATTTGAAATGTAATAGCCAGTAAGGTTCAGGTGTTAGGCAATAAAAGTGCCCCTGGCCCATCAGACGGGGTCTAGAGTTCACATGGTTGATTATCAGCTCTGGTTCTAACATCTCTTTTCTCAAAGTTGCCTGTTACTAGCTGCAAGATCAATTTAAAAAATAACATCTCTAGTGACCTGCCTGCCTGACTGCATGTATATGAATAGGAGTCTGGGTTAGAAATATCTACGCAGCTGCTAGAATAACCAGGGAATTTGAATCCCATCTCTGCCACCTATGGTGGTATTGCCCTGAGAGATTCAACTCACACATCTGAGCCTATTTCCTCACCTACCAAATCAGGGTAAGGATATACATCCCACAGCAATGCTCCCAGGAGTAAATGAGATACTGTATGTAAATATTCCACATAATCTGCAGCACCCTATTCAAATACAAATCATCAAAGACCAGAAAATACTAAAATGATCAAGGACATTTGCTGATGAACAGCTTACTTTAAAAGAGAATCTAGCTATGAGGACCTTTGCGTCTCTGCTCTCGTATTTTCCAGAGAGAATCTGCCTCCACCCCAGGCCCTCCTGAAAGGTGGCCCCAAATTAGTTCCGGATGCTCCAAGCCTTGCCCAACGTTGCCTGAACAAGCACAGACACCTGGGAAGAGCTAGACTAATCAGACTCTTGGAAATTTCCACAAAACATGCTGAGACCAAGTTAGTCAGCCATTTGAGGCAGAGGTGACTATTGCAGGAAGCTACGTGGGGATATGTAGAAGTGAATGAGTGAGCAAACATCTGTCAAGAAAAAACGAAGCACATGAAAGAGGGAGGCTGAGACAGAGGCCATGCCACTCAGATAGAGGGGAGAGACAGTGGAGCTGCCCAACGATTTTCTTATTCCGCAGAGTAACAGCTCTCCTTCTTGCAGTGGGACACCCCATACCCATCCTTCAACCCTTTCACATAAACTGCTTTCTATTTGAGTTTTCCTGAGTGAGGTTCTCCTTCCTTGAAATCCAAAACAAATAGAGAAAACCCAAAGCCAACTGAGGGGCTGTGTGCTCTTCCTCACTGCACACCAATATGACACTGTGACTATCTTTTCAGGGGCCTTTCTTCTTTGAGATTGGCTCTTAAAAATGATGCTCTCCAAATAAAGAAGAAAACAGAGGATGAAATACTAGTGCAGTGATATGTTTCCAAGTTGCTAACCCAACTGAATCAAAAGTCAACCTAACTGAATCAAAAGTTGATTTCATAAAAACACAGCATATACAGGTATATCTCATAAGCTGCTTCTCTCAGATATTTCATTTAAAATGACAACATTTATTGCAAAGGGTGTATCCTTGGTTGATGATTCCAACTAGATCTCTAAATAGGCTCTAAAATAATAAGACTGCTAATTTAAAAAAAATACATATTATTGCCATTAGATAAATAAATGTGAGAATGTTGAACTTAAAGCTAAACAGACTGAATGATAAATAAGAATACCAGGGCTACATTATTTATTCAGTCAAGAAGTTCTGGCCGGGCTTGGTGGCTCACGCCTATAATCCTAGCACTCTGGGAGGCCAAGGCGAGCGGATTGCTCAAGGTCAGGAGTTGGAAACCAGCCTGAGCAAGAGCGAGACCCTGTCTCTACTAAAAATAGAAAGAAATTAATTGGCCAACTAAAATATATAGAAAAAATTAGCCAGGCATGGTGGTGCATGCCTGTAGCCCCAGCTACTTGGGAGGCTGAGGCAGGAGTTTGAGATTGCTGTGTGCTAGGCTGACGCCATGGCACTCTAGCACGGGCAACAGAGTGAGGCTCTGTCGAAAAAAAAAAAAGAAAAAAGTTCTGACCAGGAGCCTAGAATAGGTAATGTATTATACTAGACACTTTAGGGTGATGCAGACATGGATACTTCCAGAAAGCAGCTGACATCATAGGCCAAACAAGGGCAGAAATTATTAAATCAACTTAGCAAATCCTTTCCAGTCTTCTTATTACTTAGAGAATGAAGTGAGACTGCAGGAAGTATTGCCTATAAATACTTCTCTCAGTGGGTCCAGCCCCTGCACATTAAGCAGGGTCTGGTGTGGCCTGGCTTCGAATGAAGATCCTCCAGGCAAAATTAAGATTTTACGAGAAATGATATATCCAGAAAGAAGATCTTCATGATTATACAGGATCTTTTCTGGCCCACTAGAAGAAGAAAAATAAGTTTTCAAAATAAAGCAGTGACAGATAAGGCCCAGAATAATGATTAACTAGTTCATTTTAATAGAGAGCTTTGATGTAATTATAAATGATTATTAAAATAGCAGTGCCTGGGACTGACATGAGGCTGTTGTGTGTCCCAGTCGTTCACAACAACAGGGTATTTTAGAACCACCACTGTCTCCTCTCAACAGCAAGTTGCATCCTTAAAGGAAAGGGCTACAGGATTCCTGACGACAGCACTAGAACATGAGAAATTGCTCTTTCCTCATAATCTACCTTGCTTCGGGTTAGAAGTCAAAGAAAGCAGCTAAAGAGAGAAAACTAGAGTCAAACCAACTGACAAATACTGTAAGCTAAAATTGTGTCATTATATTGGTAAAATCTATGCATTCCACTGGTGCCTTTTGAACTGACTATGTGCCAGGCACTGTGGTAAGTGCTGGCTAAATATCAAATCAACACATTCTCTTACCATCTTATCTAAGGGGCAGATAGACGACCTCAAGCAAATAAGCGAATAAATGTGTCAGTACCAATCATGCTCAGGGCTTTGAACAAAACTCACAAGGGCAGGGATAATGTAATAAATAGGGAAATTGGTAGGGACCAACTTAGGGTGGCCAAGGAAGAGGTAACATTAATGTGATAGGTCACTCAAGCCAAAAGAGTCATCCAAGGACTCAATTCCACAACAATGAAGACAATGCAAATGAAGAACAGTGCTTTACCTTAAGTCATCAAATGTTTATAAGGATAGCTATGAACAAGAGGAAAAAAGCAACTTTGGCCAAAATAGAAGAAAAACCTACTTCTAACACAAACTCACATGACTGAGGGTACAGGTATTGGGAACCAAGACCTGTTCCGGGTTATGTCATCGCATCTTCACAATCCTACAGTGAAAACTACAGATTTAATACTACTCACAGCTCCGCTGGAAGAGAGAGCTACAGAGTATTGGGAAAACCACAAGATTGGCATCGGCAGAGCTGGCTTTGAGCCCTGGTTTCACTGTCAAGTCCTACTTTGATTAGTCAAGTGTCTAATATTTCGAAAGACTGTAGCCATTTATTCCTATAGATAAACCGGTGGGCCCCTGTTTTGGCAAATCTTTTCTCACCACCTCTATCCCCCTCCTTCAGGCACCGACACTCCAAATATGTATGTTCAGCTGTCACTATGCAGGATCATAACGGAGAATTCTTTTTCCTAAGGGGTGGGGCAATAACGCTGTTCTTACGCCTCTGTGAAAAGTAGCGTCCTTGATCACTGCGGACCTTAGCAAAACATCCTAGAGTCACCGCACCCCGGGAAGAACTTTGGGGCGGCGCTGCTCTGGGCTTTGAATCTTGGATCTCGATTTACCACCTACGTGTGATGTTGGCCAAGTTATTAATATTTGACCCACTCTGATGCTCAGTTTTCTCAGCTGTGACACAGGTAGAGTTGTGAAGATGAAATTACCCGGAACATGTACCCTTTGTACTGTGTGAATTTGGGGCCACATGTATCTATTACATCCCCCCTAAAAACTTAATTTTTTAAAAAAAAAGACAAAGAGGTAAAATAAAAGATATAACTGCAACCCTGGCCAAGTCTTTAACTTTTGAAGATTCAGTTTTGTCATTTATAAAATGGAGAGAAAACTTGCCGCTCAGGATTGTTGTGGGGAAGTAACACAAAATTTCACATTTCAATGTATTTTGTAAACTGTAAAATATAGACCAATCTCAGACACTATTATTAACAAAAAAACAAGACAGAAGTACACTTTGTATAAGACAACAATTAAGATGACTCCCAGGGGAACACACAAATCAACTATTGGATATTCCCTCCCAGCACACAATAAAGGGAGTAATTGAGAAGAGAAGGGTTAGGAACCAGATAACCACCACATTGGCTAGCTGTGCAACCTCAGGCAGTGGCTTAACCTCTCTGTGCTTCCATTACCCATCTCATCATAAGTATAATACCACATCTCAGGGAGGTCGTGAAGCTCAAGTGGCATGATTCATTGGCTTAGCAAAGTCCTTGAACATAGTAACACTTAATAAACGTTGGCTATTCATTAGAGCAGCCAAAATACTTTAGCAGCACACCGCCCTAGAGGTTGGCATAGCTGAATCTTAATCTGAAACCTGGGGCAGGGATATCACGGATGAATTTCTTCCATGTTGCCAAAAGTTTCTGGTATAGTCATCAAATAATTTATGTAAAATTCACCTACTTTTTTCTATCTTCAAATGACAGGGTGCAGATCAGCAAATGTCAAAAGGGAAAAAATAGCAAGCTCCTATTTCTCAACAGATGAGACACCCTCTGTGACACGGAGCATGGCTGCACCGTTGCTGCCCTGGCCTCCAGGAGTCAGGAGCTCACCAACATTACTACTGGAAGCCAGATTCTTTAGATTCCTCGCAAAGGCACACGGCAGGTTTTCTCACACTTAGCCCAGCATAAGAATCACCTGGGGTACTTGTTAAAAATCCAGACTCCAGGCTCTACTCAAGAACTCCTGAATCAGATCTCTAGGGGAAAGCCCTGAGAATGTGTACCCCAAATGAGCCTTAAGATCCGGCCTGTTTGGGATACACTGCACATAGCAGCCTAACCGACCACTAGACACACGGAAGGTGATTTGGTTACCACTTTCCCTTCCCTCCAAGCCCTCATCTCATGGCTTCTGAAACCATTTTCTACAGCTTCATAAACACACATACACACTTATTAATTAACCTAAATGACAGGAAGATTACTTTCGCCGGAAGACTACCAATGGCTTGAATACGGATTTGCTGATGGAAACAGCTTTTAATAATCCAAGCCAATATGCAAATCTGGCTTATGATGCCTGTAGGCATTTTGATCATTTGTAGCTTATCCAAAAGGATAAAAGGAGCCCAGCCCCAGCGTTGCTGGGAAGCAGGGGGAGGCGTCCCCATCTCTTCCTTGGCTCAGTTCCCAGCCTCTTTTCTACCTGGTTTCCTTCTGCCTCGGGGATGGGAAATTAAGTTTTTTATAAGGAAAAAAAACCTTATCACAAAAGCACTTTCTGTAAATGCTAGAGAACACAGTGAGAGAAATCTTACCTATGCTTCCCTCCTTGCTGTAGGCTAAAGAGTAAGCAGAACAAAGAAAAGGCAAGGTTGCAATATTTATGGGGCTGAGAGGGGCCCCTGGCCCAAATCCAATGCCATGGGTGAGACATTAAAGAATGACAAGCTCCAGCAAAGAGGCTACAAAGTTTCTTGTGTGGCTTGGGGCACTTTTTCCAACACAGACAAGCTCTGCTGTCTATCCAAATGCTCACCAAAAAATTCAGTGTCTTGTATATTTAAGACAATAGCCAGGTGTTACAGGAAATACAATCCATGTTCAGATAAAATCCCTGCACTTCAGAAGCTTACAGTCCAAAGATGGCAGAAACATTCATAACAAGGAAGGATGAACAACGATATGTCACAGAGGTTTGGAGGAGGAAGAAATCATTTTCCTCTAATTGAACTGCAAAATACCTTGGACAAATTTATTTTGTCCCAGTCCCTCATTTTACCAATAGAAAATTTACCTCTCACTCTAAATTCTGATGCTCTAAATAGATTCTCAGAGAAAAGAGCTTGACAGTTAACTAAGAACAAGCCTTGGAATTCATCCTAGGTTTTCTAATTCTAAATAAGTCAACAAATGTATATTCAACACCTACTATATCTTTCGCACTGTTCTAGGTACTGGGGATATAGAATGAAAAGACTGAATTACTGCCCTCAAAGAGTTCATACTCTGTTGCTAATTTTATTATACCAACCACAGTAAAGAACTGTAAAGCCAACACTGGGAAGTATGGATGAAATCAGAGATGAGTGTCTGTGTACGTGTGTGTAGGATCAGGAAGGTAGACATTAAAGCAGGTGTCCTCAAACTACGGCCCGCGGGCCACATGTGGGTATTTTTGCCCGTTTGTTTTTTTACTTCAAAATAAGATATGTGCAGTGTGCATAGGAATTTGTTCATAGTTTTTAAACTATAGTCCGGCCCTCCAACGGTCTGAGGGACAGTGAACTGGCCCCCTGTTAAAAAACTTTGAGGACCCCTGCATTAAAGCATTCATTGGTTATTAGATTGCTGAATTTTTTGGTCATGAAACGATAAGATGTTGTGTTCTGATTGAGGGTCTCGATTTAAGGAATGGTAACAGAAGCATACACACATAATTATGTAACTCTAGGTTACATAGTATATGGTGGGCCCAAGAGTCAAGCTCAGGTCTGTTGATTTAAAATTCCATTTTAAATCATGCGCATTCCATTCCAAACCATGCTCAGAATTGAAGTCATGAAATTATGAAATATGTCAAAGGACTAAAACAAATGGTGATAAAAAAGTTTTTCAACCAAAACATTGTCTATGAAACCTACTCTATTTGCACACAATTTCCAGTACACTAGCAATCCTTTAGTTTTTTTTTCTCTGTGAATTTTTTTCCATATATTCGCTTGACCATGGAGGTCATAAACTTCTCCAGTAAAGGCACAGGCTTTTCTATTTTTCGTATTACTCTCCAGAGCACTTATTACAGTGTTTCTGCCCACTGCTGTCACTCACATGATACTGACTGGCAAACAGAAATTACTTGTCCTTTGGAAAACTGTATGACATTACCCCTTGGCAAAAGTGAAAATCAAAAACAATTTTTTGATATTAATATAGACCAATTACACAGAGTGACATGTTCCAGATTCTCTGAATTCATACTTTACCCAAAAGTCCTAGGCATTTTCCCATTTTGCAATTTTTGTCTTGAATATTTTGTTTTTTAAAATCTGATTCACAGACTAGCTCAACATTGTATCATGAATACTATGTGTTTCAGCAGCAAACCAACCATCATTTTCTTCGAAATCCATTATTTCAAAAATGAAAGCAGTTGTAGCTCTTTGGCGAGTAAGGTCAAGTTTTATCTCTTCAGTTTTATTTTTTTATTGTTTATTTTTTGAGACAGGGTCTTGCTCTGTCTCCTGGGCTAGAGTACAGGGGTGCCATTATAGCTCATGGCAACCTTAAACTCCTGGGCTCAAGTGATCCTCCTGCCTCAGCCTCCCAAGTTACTAGGATTACAGGGTGTACCACCACGCCTGGCTTCTGTTTTGGAACAATACAAAAATCATGCCTGTGGAATGATCATGAACTTCATATCATTTTCTTCTCTTTGGATATCATCTATAAAGGGGTTATTTTTCTCTTTGTAGAATATCAGTATGTTTACATCTGCTGAGTTCCAATGAATCTGCCTTATGAGTCAAGTCACAGTATATTAAGAATGAATTACATTGTATTGCACATAATTTTTTAATGTATCTAGTACAGACTTCCATCCTATAAAAGAATGCATTATACTCCATATAATTCAAAAAGCTAATGTGTCTATAGCAGAGGTACTCTACTTAGAAGCTATTAGGTACTTAGGTTCCTGATTAGAGTAGACTAAGGAGAAAACATAATTATATTAACTATCTTACAGTTTAAATAAAGCCTGGAGTTCTAAGCAAAGGTTATTATCTGAGCACAAAAAATATTAATAATTAGCAAATTCATGACAGGAGTGATCAAGTTCATTTGCAATCATCATGAGTTGACTTTCCAAGACCTCGTAGTTAAAATTAGAGGCCAATGTAGAACAGTGTCTGCATCATTGGATAATGGTGTGGAATTAAGCCCTCAAGTCATTTTAACATGTTATTTACATCTGAAACGTCATTTGTGGTTTCTTACTAGGCATGCAGGACCTAATCTGGAATCACATTTTTCCTTCATAATGTAATTGATCAAAGTTGTGAAAATGGTTGCCTTAACCTAAAGACAGTCCCACCCCAAAAGTAATCACAAAGTCCCCACATTTCCTAAATCACTTCCAAAACATCACCATTTTCTGATTTTCTGTAGCAGATAATGAAAGCTACTAAAATACCTATTTTGCTTCCATGTTAGAATGGCTGCAAACATAACCTCGGGAATAATTCAGGCTTGGAGGGAGGGAAGCAGGGAGGGAGGAAAGACTAGGTAGCATTGCTACCATTAAGAGACTAAGAATAGTTTGCCCAGAGAAGTTTTTTTCACTTTGAACACAGTTTGATTAATCAGGGTAGTAAGAAAATGTCAGCTCCATGGGGATTTGGGGAATGTGTGCACTTTTCTGAAATAAACCACATGGCTAAAAATCAATGCAAGTCCTTGCAGCTGAGCCCAGCTGAAGGCCATTGTCCTTATCTAGTTATCAGGAGTTGGTGCCTGCTTCAACCCACAAGTCCTCCATTTAGCCAGGTGTTTCCAATTTTATGCTGAGTTTAAATGCCCATGCTGGGGTTGTTTCCTGCTGACACAGGACGACATAATGGCTCTGACACAAAGGGACTGCTCAGACTCCATATGAAGATTATTTTTTTTTTTTCTGTAGGCAATGCACACTTCGGGGCTGGATTTCTGCTTAAAACTTGGGCCCTTTTTGTCTATCCCCTTTGCTAGATTCAAAATTTCAGCTCTCGCCCTATATCCCACAACTATTGCTTGTTTAAATTTTTGTCACATTATCCTCCACCTTTGACCCAGGTTTGGGGTTTGTGCCCATTGTCTAGCTTTGGCCTATCTGAACTGGCACTCTAAAGTGCTGGGTTCCAGATCCTCTGGTCCAGCATCATCAAAAGCTCCTCAGTACTCACCCAGGTCTAACTGGTTCCTAATCCTACCCACTGGCTGAATTTGTCTCATCTCTTAAATGGGGATTATAATACTCATTTTATAATCCTCATAAGGCTTTATAAGGATGATATGAGTTAAAGTATAATTTTTAAAAATTAAAATAATTCTTATATGAAGATAAAATGAACATGCTTCAAAGATTTTACTGAAGTCATTAATGAGGCAACCAGTAAGATGTTACAACCAGTTCAAAGAGCAGACACATATATAAACAATATAGATGGATGAAATAAATGAGATACAAAAGCTGTTCTACAAGGAAGATGAGTGATGTCAATTGAATCTCCACAGATAACATTTGCCTTACTGGCAGTTTTCTGCAAACTATGTTAAAGATAACGAAAGGCACACACCTTTAGAGAATTAGATAACCAGAAAGAATACACTACAAGGACAATACCTAATAGTCCATTGAAAAGACATCTAGTAATCTTATTTTGCCCATGTCAAGGTTTTTTTACAATCTTTCCCGGCATGTGCAAAAGTAGATTTGTGCAGAAGAGTTTTGTGAATAACAACATTTATGTACCAAAAGTAATTTGCAGAGATATCCATTTTTCTATTGATACAAGAAGATGAAGTGCTCATATACAACCTTTGTCACCACCATTAAAAAAAAAGTTTTTGTAGGGTTAAATGAGATACTTAGGAACTTAACAGTGATACCAGGTACTTAAGATATGACAGATATTTAAGAACAACAAGCATCTACATCTACATACATATGCACAAACATACATGGGTCTATTCAAAAGATATATAGGACTTTGGTCAGGTCTTTCCTTGTATTAGAGGGACACCACAGAGCTCTTACACTCCCAAGAGAGTGAAAAATCTCATTCCTTCTGTCCTCTCCTCTCTATCTCATTTACCTTTGCCATCTCAGTTATCTCTAGGTCCATTAACAGCCTGTCCTAAACTTGGTGGTATAACCAAAGGGTTACAAACTCCTTATAACAAGAAATCTCCAGGCCTAAAAAAAAACCCTGTCTCCAAGAAAAGTTCCTGGGAATTTTAATCAACTATCCTGGATAATTCTGATTATCAAGCAAGTCTGAGAAATCCCACTGGATTGGGCAGCAACCTGGCACCTTGCAATGAAGAGGATACTCCATAGAAGAGTATATACCATAAAAGCTACTGATTGAATGAAGCCATATGTTTAACCATGGCTGGGGGGAAAAAACCGAGATTGGGGTCAAACAAAAATTCTATTTATCTCAAACTCCTACGAAGGCACATGTACCAGGTTGAAGTGGAGAATCACCCCAAAAGCATGAAGAGTCCATGCTGAACTGAACCCATAAAATGAAATGTGTTGCGGTATAATTGGAATTCATACACTGAATCAATAATAAAGCAAACACTGTCCTTTTTTATGTCAGTTTTCATTCATTCAAATCATTGTGATATTGAATATCAAACAAATTATTTAAATGTAACACTTTATTTTCCCTCTAGTAAATTCATCTGACATTAATTTCTTTGTAGAAACCCCACCCCAAAGGACAGTTCTTTCATGGAAAACTGTAGGAGGAATTGGCTAAGTGTAAAATTACAGAGCAGTTTACATACGTAAACAGAAGCTTCTCATTTTGAGCAAAAAAAAAAAAAAAAAAAAAAAAAAAAAAAAAAAAGAATCTAAGAAGATTCTATATAAATATAAACATCCATCTTGAAAAGAGACAGGATTTTAACATTTCCACTCCCAGAAACTATGTAAAAATTTCAAATCAGATTCCCAATATTAATAACCACAGCTGTTCCTCAGCATCTCAGAAAATGTGTGCAAATACTCTTTACAGCTCTGACTGTAAGGTATACTGGTAAAATTACTATGCATGCTGTTTCAATAAGAGATCAAATCTAGAGCGGTTGAAGAAAAGTATCAGTCCCTTTTGAAAGAAAGGAGACACGATGTTTAAAGAACTCATGATTAGGCATCTTGGAAAGAGATAAAATATGAAATACCTGTTGGGAGCCTACTGTGTGCCCCAAACTGCAGTGGTTCCCAAGGAAATTAGAGACATGGGTTCTGTCCCTTGCAGTTGCAATCTTTTTTGGTGGGGAGACATACCAGGTTTTGTCAACTATCAGAGCCAACATAAGGGATTTCTGCACCCCTACCACATATTTTGGTTCTATTTGCTAAACTGTGAATTTGGACAATCATTTAACTTCCTTGCAACATGGAGAAGACAGAATGCCTACATCACAGGTGGTGTTGTGGAGGGCAAATGGGAATAATACATGTGCACGCACTTTGTAAATATGATCAAGCACCTCACTGATGCTGGTTACCGTGAGTTCAATTATTCTACACACGTGACATCCCTAACATTATTTGTATAAAAGGGAAGTGGCCCAGACTGCCTGATGCTAGGTCAAGGAAAACGAGGCCAAATTGATTCAGCTATTTCAGAGATTATAGAGAAAGGATATGTGAATCTTAACAATCAAAGAAATAAAATGTAACATGAGCTAGCCCAGGTTACACGGGACTTATCAGGAACTCTGACTTCTCCAGGACGGTACGAAGCAAGTCAACTGTGAAAGAATTCCCCATCCTACTGGCATTTTTCACTTGTAAAATTTCCTCAGTTAACAGAGTTCTCTGAGTGAAATCAAATACACTCATTCTTCTACACACAGTGACAGAAAAATTAGAAGGGCTTTTGAAACTGTTATTTTCCTTGGTATACAATAGACGCCTTTAATCGATGGTTCTCAGAATACTGTAATGTGGGTTCCCTAAGAAATGATTTCACCAATGTTATTGGAACAGTGAAATCAGCAGCAGTTTTAAAGACAGTATCAATCTCAGCTAAGGAAATTATAAAATAGAACATTATCCCTGACTCTCTGCTTCTATACATTAGAGTTCCTTTCATTGTGTGTTTCATCAGACATTCTTTGAATTTTGCAATGACTCATAAAAATGTCAGGAGTGATTATTCCAGACCATTGTGACAAAACAGCTCTTTAATATGCTTAACCATAAAGAATTTAGAAAACAAAAAGGGCATTGTTACGGGAATATATCAAAATCTTTCTAAAGAGGTGGTTAGGAGACAGATAATCAGCTTTTTCCCAATGCTGAATTAATATTTTCTGTAACAGATTTCCAAAGAAATTATGTCAGTGCAGGGGAAAAAGAATGAGAGACTTAAATGGGCATTTAGAAAAAGACTAATATGAAGAAATAAAGAACATAGCTGGGAAGAGAGTAGAAGTTCAGTGCTGTTTATTGCTTTTGCTCTTGTTTCTTTTTAAAAAAAATAAAAAATGCTCATGGGGAAAGAATGCAAATTGCACAATTAGCGAGTATCCTTTCCACTCTAAACCCCAAATCCCACCCAAGTAATCAGTACTAAAAATTTTGGTGTGTCTCTCTAGAACTCATTTTCTGAATATAAGTATGTACGAATGTCCATGTCATATATACACACACAAAAATACACATACACATATACATACACATATATATACATACACATATATACACATACACACATATATACATACCTATATAATATATATCCATATCTTGCTTTTTCACTTAAAAATATATAAATATGAAACCTTTTACATAAAGTGCTACATAGGCAATTACACAACAAAAAGATGTAGAAAACAAATGGTATTTTCCTTCTAAATCAATGGCTCTGAGCTCTGACTGAAAGCTAAAATTACCTAAGGACTATTTAAAAAATACTCTGATGTTAAGGACTTACCCCGAATCAGGTATCTGGATTTTTAAAAGTTCCCTAGGTAAGTCTAATGTTTGTCAATTGCTTAAGTGCTAAGACCGATAAGCACTGAATCTTTTCAACAATGCTCGCCATGTAACCACATGCAGGAGAAATCTTTTGTTTTCAGTAATCCATATTCATTGCAGGAAAGTGAAGAACACAAAAGAGCGAGAGGTTCAGAAACACCTACACCCACATGAGTTCTTAATAAATACCACCAGATAAACCAAAAAAAAAAAAAGCAAAAATAGCATATAAACCTGCCTAAAGATAAGAACCTTGGGAAAATCAGATTTTTTCAGAAAGTGTTATGAAAAGAAAAAAATTGCCTCTCCTTAATTCAAAGTCCTCCTCAAGTCAAGCAGCATTTCCTCTGGAATTCATTCAAAAGAGCATTTATTGAGCAGTTGCTATGTGCTACATACTGAGGATACGAAGAAATGAAATAGTTCCTGTACTTCAGAAGGTCACTGTCCCGTTCAGTGGTTTTCAAAGTATAATTCTGACTGCTAAACCCTTTCTTGCAATGCAGTCTAAATGGAAGCAGGGATATCTAAAGCATTTCAGGGGTGCGCTGCTCTGATTGAAGTGGCAAACAAGATCAAAGCCCAAATTCCTACAGCTCTGTTCTACCAGCAAGTCACCTCAGATGCCACCAAAGAACCTCTAACTGCTCCAAAAAACACAGTCTAAGAACACTCTAGCCCAGTAACTTGATGGCAACCCTATCAATCTTCAGATTAAACAAAAGTCTAGGACTGTGCTCAGCAAGGTGGGGGTCCATGCAAAATGATCCAGAAGAAAACAGAAATAGAAAGAAAATTCTCTCTATATATATTTATTTTAATAGCCTCCATAAGAGTCTATGTCTTTGAATTTTATAAAATAAATAATTTATTTACACAGTAGTTCATCCATAAAATTTGTAATTATACTCATTAAGTTGAATGGTATGAAACTGCCATTTTTGCAAATCAAAATATCTGCAGTTTTATATGGTTCAATCTAATATGTATAATTAAAAATTGTGTGCATTTCACATGGTTCAACCTGTACATCGGGGTTTCTAAATCTCAGCACTATTGACATTTTAGGCTGGATGATTCTTTGTGGTGGGGTGATGCCCTGTGCATTTAGGATGTTTAGTAGCAGCATCCCTGGCCCCTATTAGATGTCTGTAGTACGCCTTCCTTCCCCACCTTCCATCCCAACCATTGCAATGACCCAAACATCTACAGACACAGTCAATTGTTCCCTGTGGGGTAAAATTGTCTCCTGTTGATAACCACTGATCTATATTGAGTATATGTGCTGAGTTTTTTCTAATGAATGAACGATTAAAATAGTTTGGAGACCACTGCCCAGAGACAGATAATTGACATTAACATTTATAATAATGCTGAGATACTAACTCAATATAGACAATGGCATGAGTTTCACATTTGAGCCATCTCTTAAAGACAAGACAGGTTCCCCATCACCATGAACGTTGTGATCTACCAACCCTCAAAGGATACTCATGACAGCATCACACCATGCACACAAGGCATATGCAGAGAACTATTAGCAAGGGGATGCAGAAGCAAGCTAAACTGGGGGTAGACAGTAAGGGTGAAAGAAAACATATCTGTGAAGTACCAGAAATAACAGTCATAGATAGGCCAGGCTAGCACGCATTCATCAGGCCCTAGTATGCTTTTCCCAAGCAAAGGCTTTCAGAAAGCTCTGAAACACTGGATCACAGAATGTTCTCAAATGCTGGGCATAAACACAATGAGAGTGGCAGTCAGGAGCCAAAGGACTGTCTTCCCAGATGCATGCAGTGGAAGAGGCTGTTAGTCACAAAGTGATCCATGCACCACCCCCACACACTGATAGAGATTTGATCAATATAATTTATTTTTGAAAAGCAAGACTAATCATATATGGACATGTTTTGGGGCTCATGTGCATGCACTCTAGGGTTTGTAAATATATACATAGAGTGCTAACTGAGCTCGCTTACCTTTTATCAAAAGCAAAAATGGCAAAGTTTAAACACATGTTCATTTATTCACGTGCTCTGAAGACACATTCATTCTTAAAGAAAATGAAAAACTGCCTTACAAACATCGGTTAAACAACTTTCAATCATTAATCTGTTAGTCTTGGTTCCAAATAAGCATTGCATATGTAAAATGTGACAACATTGCATTTAGACATTGTCACCATCTTCATACAGACACCAGCCTTGTTACCTTCTAAACCAATATATAGACACATGACAGACACTTTTGAAGTACTTACTTCAAAGCCTCAGAATTTGCTTTCTTTCTCAGGCATTAATATTTTTGGATATTGAGTGGGCAGAAGTGTGGGAAGGAGGGAATTCTCAAAAGGAACTGAATAAAAGCTGCCATTAAAAGAGAATTGGGATTCCCCCAGCCCACTGCCTGCTTCTTAAGAGGAAGAAAACAAGACTTTTGAGTCTTGAGAAAGCCTCCCCTGGCCTCACCCCTCGGAGCAGGCTGGCCTTTGACAGAACCCTGCCCCTGCCCCTACCCTGAGACTGGAGCCCATCTCAGGGCCCAGACAGTGGTTTCTATTGGGTAGATTTTTAGAGGATGATAACTTAAAAGGAGATATCAAGATCTTCCTATTTAAGTTAATTTTTGTTATGAGCTGGGCTGAATTAGGTTTAGGAAACAGTTGTTTTATATTCCAAAGGTAAATTTACAATGTAAAGAGATTAGCTGGTGGAGAAAATTAGAGAGGAATATACACTTTTGTCCTCAAGCCCCTTTATACCATCTACCTTTATATATCTGAGTGCAACAAAGGCTTAATTTAAGAAATTATTCTATCATCCATTAGAATATCAACAAGATTTCTTCTTGCAATATGGTAACACTGGATATACTAAAATACTTAATCAACATTAAGGGTTTTTTTTTCTCTCTTGTTATATTTGAGCCTCATCTGCATTGGTTTCTTCTTTTCCTGCCCTGACACCCCTGAGGATTTACGACACAACCTCCTCACTATGGAACTGAGCCTCAGGAGGCCCATGTCAGAATCTCCAGTTGGTTGGTGTTAAGAATCACTGCTCCAGTATTGTGATGATGACAATAGTGACGATGACAATAGAGTGCTGGTATTCATAACTAGACAAGCTAGAGACCTTTGTGGCTCCCCAGATTCACAGATCCCTCCAGCATGTAATTTCCTCCACTGGTGCAAACAAATAACAATGCAGGACAGTGAAGGCGCAATCGGTGGCAGGTCCTGAGTGGCTGGCTAGGCTTGGTCACCAAGTGAATTGCTTCTGCACACCCACGTTCCAGAACCCCAGACACATTTGTGTCTTAGCAAAATTACAAATTACCCTGGATCACTTGGGAAATGCTGAGACTGTGCTGTTAAATCTGTGAAAGTCAAAGGTCAACTAAACAGTCAAAGACAAACGGGTGTTCCAAATTACAATGACAAGTCAAAGAAGTCTTCAGGATATATATTTTTTCTACTTGAAGTTGGTTCAAAGAGTCCTATGCATAAAATATATTGGCACTTAAGAAAAATAATACATCTCATTACAGTAGGGCAGGGCATCAAGTCTGCAACAACGTACATTTCCTATGGAGCATATACAAAGTTTCCATTTCTCAGAAGCTTGTCGGTTCTACCTGAGACTGTGATTATTAAAAAATTCTAAATTAGAGCTATTAGTATATGTGAGAAAACTGTAATTAGTCTGAAATCACAGCCATAAGCCAGCTGTAACAGTTAAAATGACAATTTTCTGTTTTCAAGTATGCGGAAAATGCATGTTTCTTATTACTGCAATTGGTAAACTACTGGCTTGTGACAAAAGTCCCAGTGCTGGAGGATGGAAAAGTACTTCCCTGGCTTTTCAGCAAGGAACAAACTCAAGACAAAAAACCCCAGCAGGATCAACTAGTGTCAATCAGCCTCCACTGTTAAACCTTCATAGATCCTCAAAACCAAACCTCATTTCACTGCAGCTGGGTAAATATTCAGGAAACTGCAGGAAGCTGGTTGAGCTCACTGCTGCTAGGGCTCCAGAGTTCCTATCTTGAAGCATGTTTTTCTTTTTGTCAAACTATTCAGCATTACCACTAAGAATATAGGTCACTGTAGACTGGTAACCTTAAATCATAGTATTTATTAGATTTTAAAACATCAAAACATTTATTGGGCTCTAATGTTCGCAGTTTCGCAATCCCTTACAGCGTTTCCCCAAAAACAAGACAGGGTCTTATATTTATTTTTCCTCAAGAAGACACCCTAGGGCTTTTTTTCAGGGGATGTGTTATTTTCCCCTCAAAGCCTCAGCTTGCAGCACGCACAGGATGGCCAGGACCTGACAGGGGGAGCCGACCTTGTTGGTGGGGCTGCCCGCACCTTTCCGGTCACCTCTGGGATAGTAGCTGTCACGATGGGGCAGATGAGAAGGGCTGCTCGACTTCTTTACTGCTCCGCGACGAAATGCATGGGTTGTGCAGATATGCTGCGTAGTGCCCATCACTAGGTCTTATTTTCGGGGTAGGGCTTACGTTGCACAAATGTTTAGAAATCTTGCTAGGGCTTATTTTATGGGTAGGTCTTATTTTCGGGGAAATACGGTAGTATCAGTGGGCTCAGAGATTAAGCCAATATACTCTTGTGAGCCAAATACAGAATGGGAAATTCCTTACTTTTCATTTCTATATTTTATTAGCAGTAAAAAGAAAGTAAGTTCACCCAAAATTTCTGATTTGGTTTTGTCCAGTAGAACTAGTCCTTCCTGGGTATAGTCTACCTTTATTGCAGAAGGCTCTGAAAGCCCCTTAATTTGAAAAGACCATTATTTTCCCTTTGAAGAAGTTGCAAATAGTACTGATTAACATGTAATGGAGATAACATAACAAGAAAGCCTAATGTTATTATAAGTAAGAGAACTATGTATCCTCCACATTATTCAGCAATAAAGAGAGGGGAACCTTAGGCCTTCTGATTGCAAGATTGTTCTCTTTTAAGCAGCAAAGGAGGCAAGAAAAGCTTCATCTTTCTCTGCCGCATCCCTTTTAATAAAAGGATTTGTTCTGTAAAATTTGAATTCAGTCAAAAGGCCACACTCAAGGATCCAGAAAGCCACATGTGGAAGGCTGCAGGTTCCCCTAGATCATGCATTCTTGGTGGGGGGGGATACTGCCCCTCATGGGGCAAATATTGGTTCTTACCAGGGGAGGGTGGGTGAAACAAATCACACATTAGTTTTATCCATAAAGTACAGATATACATACAGAACATGAAGAGAGATATAATAGACCTATGGTGTTAAGATTTCACGGGGAATGGGGGGGGGGGTGGTGATTAGAAAAAAAATGTAGAAAGAGGGCCCTTAGGTGGGAGATGATAATGAAATAATGGTTGAGAAACACTGTTCTAAATATTGGCAAAGCAACTGTTTTGAAACCTCCAGGCAAAAAAAAGACACAATTATTATTCTTGAAATAACATGAGTTGTTTAAATTCAGGCTTTCAATAACAATTATTTTCTTTTTGAGGATAGCCATTGCAAATTGTAACAAAGCAGAAAAGAATTCTATATGGATACAAATATTTTACAAAATGCTTGTGGTCTTGTTAGGAATGACTAAAAACTCCTTTCAGCAAGTTGATTGGGTCATTTTTTAGGAATTCACAAATTCTTTCTCTTATTAAACCCATCATTATATATGTGTATATATATGCATATATATATAAAATTATCCTCTGTCAAAATCCTAATCACTGATAATTTTATCATTGCTGATGAAAAATTTAATAATCTTAAAGATGTAATAATCTACATCCTTTTCGTTAAGCTGCAGAAAGCTTGTTTTGTAGAATAGTGTACAAACTTTTAAAAGCATGCGTGAAAAATTGAACAAGCTGTGTACTGTTACATGATGTAATAGCAAAAACTGAGAAAAATGCCACCTGCGACTCATCTGTTTTCCCTCCCCAAAATCCTTTCAAATAAGATTCTTCAGGTTAAATATAAAAATATTTCCTTCATTAAAAAAAATTAATAATAAGGTATGTTTCTAAAATATTTCACATAGTTAAGGAGAGGAACATTCTTTTCTGAATATCCAAGATTCCTTTTTCCAGGATCTTCTCATGCTACTTCAAAACAAAAAAGTGAATTATATAGACAACCAAAAATGGCCACTTCCACTACTGAAAAGAGGGGTAAACAAAAAGCTTTCGGCCAATTAGTTGTGGTTCGATTGGTGACAAAGCTTTTCACAATGGAGTCTGACTCATCTCTAATGATAAATCGTGTCTCCTTTCCTCCAGTTTCTTCTTCTTAAGTAACAGTGCACCCAAGATTTTAAGAGCCAGGAAGACAGGTCTGCTGTCTATAAAAACTTTTAATTTGATTTATGCAAGAATAAATCATACTCACAAAAAGGGACTGGCACTTCTCTAAATTAAAGTAATCCCAATAATTACAATCAGAGTTCTTCAGTTAGCTGAAACAAAGCCAGCAGAAGCATTAACCTAAATGTCTGCCTCAGCAAGAGCCAGAAAATGCTAATGTTGACATTCAGGCTTAGGAAAAATTATACAGAAAAAAAAATGACAAAAAAATTCACATTTCAGTGGAGGGACTTGAAAGAAATGAAAATCTGGGAAAAGGATTTTAAATTCCACATTCAAGTAAACAAGAGTCTTCTGTTCATTTGGGGACTGTCATTTTGTATCATGAAAACAGTTATCTTATTTTCTGGAATAGCACTGTCATAGCTATTCAGCTCTTTTCACAGTTGATATAAGAGTTGAAGGGAAAAATGTAAAAAATGGTGTGCTAAAGAATTCAGCAATTTAATGTGATGCAAATCTAGTTTTAGACTTCTCATGTATTTCTTAAACATACTAATTATTTTAACATTATATTAAAAATATTTTAAAGTGAACAATAAAGATCATCTTCAACTGAGAACCTCAAACCATTTTATGCACAGAAAACAGGAATTCAATTTATAGGATTAGGTCAAATTTCTATCAGATAACCCATTAGATTATTCAGAATTACTCTTAATATATATTGCAGTAGTATATGCACAATACCTCCAAGTCGCTGGCCTAGATGAGAAGTTTTGCTTTTGAAATTTATAGAGGAAAATGGAAATTAATATGTTATGGAAAACTGTGTGCTCATTAACTTTTATATTATGAAAATAAAGTATTGTCCAAATGAAATAAATACTGAGGAGTTTTATTTCACAAATTTAAAAAATTCATATTTAATTTGCAAAAATACAATGGAATTATAATATATGATGCATTAGCCATATGCTATAACTTCAAAAAATATCTGACTTTTAAGGCACACTTCACATCATGGAACAAACAAGGTGACATTTCATTTTCTTTTGTGTCACCATTTCACTTGTGTACAATGACTAAAATGCTCCTATAATGTGTGATTCATGATGAGTCATTCTCATAAGGGAATAAAATTAAAATGTATTAGCTTAAGGAATAAATTCTAAATTCTTTCCAAAAATCTGAGCACATCAAAAATAATTTTGGATAAATGTCATTTCCCTCTGAGCAGGGCAACTGTGGTTACTTACACTTAATTCTTTGTTATGCTTTAATCATGGGGCCACTAATCATGGTCTCACATTTGCGTTGGGTCATATGTCCTTTGACAGTCATTTTTAGAAGTAGGTATTTCAGGATGATGATTAAAATTGAGTGAGGCAAAGAAAAGGGCCAGTAGTATACAGGATAACAAATAATACGCAATGTATTCTCTGGAGAATTCCAAATTAAAACAACCTATTGTCTACCACTGAGGAAAAGTCTCGTATGCTAGAGTTTCCTATAGTCAGGTGCACAAGATTCCTAACCACCAGCACCTCACAGTTTCGTGTTTGTCAGCAGGCTTTATGCCATAGTTCATTATCTTTTTTTTCCGTGGAAAGGAAAATCATTACTCATATTAATTCCATCTGGCTGGAATACTTACCTTCTGGCCCCCATGTTGTCCTTTTAAAAGCCTTCCTTTTTATTATGACTTTTGCTTTAATCACTCTGCTTGTTAACAATTGTTCAATTATCCATTCATTCATTCATTTAGTCATTCAGCAAATATCTACATACTCTATTCTATATGTTATGAAATCCACTAGACACTGGGCCAGGTAAGGAGAAGGAATGTTCATATACATTTAACATACACCATGGTTCTGGGGGGGAAGGTTGTTGCTGTTTTTGTTTTTGAGATAGTCTAATTTTGTTGCCCCTGGCTAGAGTGCCGTGGCATCAGCCTAGCTCACTGCAACCTCAAACTCTTGGGCTCAAGCAATCCTACTGCCTCAGCCTCCCGAGTAGCTGGGACTATAGGCATGCACCACCACATGGGGCTAATTTTTTCTATTTTTAGTAGAAACAAGGCCTCACTCTTGCTCAGGCTGGTCTCGAGCTCCTGATGTCAAGTGATCCTCCTGCCTAGCCTTCCAGAGTGCTAGGATTACAGGCATGAGCCACTGCACTTGGCCTGTAGTTATTTTTTTAATGTAACTTTTACATCTGCATTTAAAACTTCCAAAGGCAGGGACTATCTTCATCCATATAGCAAACAGTAAATATATTAACACATTTACTGCTGGATGAGACATGTATCAAGAATGTCCATATAATAACTTGTACACTTTCTTAAATGGTAGGCTTAAAATTATAATCTCTGTGCTATAGTCATTGAAACAATTTCTAATCAAAATACTTAGCATATACATTTCAGTTTAATTTTTTGTTGGTTTTATACATTTCACTGACCCAAATTGTTTCCATAAAGTTCTTTACACACAGCACACAGAAATCTCTCTGTTAGTAGTAAGTGAATGAGTAATGGCAAAAGCTAACCGAAGGAGGATGCATAGTATCACAGCATTTGTTCTCTGGTAATACATTTTCAGACAGCCATTCTCAAGGGAAGCATAAAAGAGACTATGAATACAAAACTGAAACTAACATTTTAAACTTGAAATGTCATAATTATATTGACACTATATTAAAATAGAAATTTACAACAAGACAGCTCCTATTGTTAGAAATTTCATGTATATAAAATGCATCCACAAGAAGTTTAAAAACAAACAAACAGATATATGCTATAATATCATTGATTTTTCTTGACATACCTAATTCAGAAATACCACTTTTGGATCAGAACTGAAAATTCATTGTTAAGTCAATTAATCCTGGGAGCTAAGGATTATTGACATTAACCCTAGCATAGAAATCAAAGACTTGGGTTTCAGAATGAGTTCCATTATCTTCTCGGTATTTAGCTCTGAAAAAAGCATGTAACAATCTAGCATCTCAGTTAACACATCTACCAAAGATGATGATACCTGACTTGCTCGCCCAATGTGGTTGCCGTGAGAATTAAATTAATGAAACTGCAAGTAATTTGAAGCTAGCAATGCCCTGTTTAAAGCAAGAGGTAGTAAAATATATGGTTCTCCAAATAAGAGAAGTAGTCCAGCGCACAAATAGGACAAAACTGCTCTCAGAGAAGTGGCAATGTACAATTTCAGTAGCTGTTAAAAATCCCCAAAGAACAGCCTCTGCAAGATAAGGCGGTGTCTTCCAGGTCTGTCCACCTGAATCTTTACTCAGTATGTATTTATTGAGTGCCTGCTGTGAACCAAGTACTATTTTAGGCCCTAGGATTATAGCAATTAGAATATGATGAATTTGTTCCTTTTTGCCATGATGCTAACTCCTAGCGAGAGAAAAAAAAACAAGCAACAACAAAAAAAGTAGCTCAAAATTAAGTGCCATGTGATAATAATCCAAGATTGTGAGAGGAAAAGTCAGGGGCAAAGGGTATGTTTTTATGGATGGGAAGGGCCTGAGATAGTAACATCCGAGGAGGAGGAAGAGAAAGATAAGAAGAAAATGTCAGCCTCCTTCACCTTGATTCCACAACTACACCAAAGGTGAACACATGACTAAGCTGACCAACAAAATATGCTGTCCTAAGAAATCTGGAAGCAGGACTCCAAGACTGTTGATCTTATTAAGAACTTAAACTAGGTAGTGATGTAAAGATGGCCTGGGGTGGCTTATTTCTGTTTAGTGGGCCAAGATAATTGATCATCCAGAAAAGGAATGAGAGCAATGGGACATAGAGATGCAGTCCTGGGGAGATGGAGTGATCTCAGTTTTGCATGGCTTTCCAGTTTCTGATTCTAGTCTCTTCTGAGATAAGACAGTGTTTCAAGCCTGTGGGGTCCATGAGGTCCATCTTGATCCTTCAATAAATTCCCTTCTTTGGCATAAAGTAATCAAGATAGATTTATTCTTTCTAAAAGACGGTTATCACAAGTGGGTTAAGTTGCTATCTGAGTTCTATCTGGAAGTACATTAGGAATCCATTTATTAAATAAATCCTAAACACCATCAGCTAAGAGAAAGCATGGTAGGGGGAAGGTACATGGGATAAAGACCTCATGACAATGAGACTAAGAGACACCATGGTGAAAACTTCACAAAACTACACAAAGGACATCTTGGAATGTCTCAATAACTCTAGAAATTGGGCAGATTCCTGCATCTTGGCACCTTGAATGAAGAGTTCATGGGACCAACATAGCCATTGGCTTAGGCTTTACTTGGATTTCCAAAATAACTCTACCTTTGAAAAGCCTGTCATGACAGTGCCAATTTGCTTGTTTAAAGTCTTCAGCTGTTTTAATGTGCATATCCAAATTTCACTCCAAACATACTATAGAAATATTTACGTGAGCATGTATTCTTATATGTATAAGGATATTGACCTATAAGTGAAAAATTGGGAATAACGTAAAGGCAATTGGTTTACTAGACTATGACATAGTCATAATGGAACATGATATGGTTTAAAAAGCAATCCAATAACTCTACATGTATTGGCATGCAATGATGATCAAAATATACTGACAAATAGAAAAAAAGCAAAGCTTCAGGAAAGAACATACAATATTATCTTCGGTTCAAAAGTAAGTGCGTGCACACACACACACATATGTACACATATATTACACATGTAATCAGAATATGCAAAGAAAAGTCTGTATGACTCTCCTCCAAACTCTTCATTGAGGAGATTTTATATGATGGGGATTTTCATTTTCCGATTTGCTGGTTTCTACATTGTTAACATTTCTCAC
This sequence comes from Cheirogaleus medius, assembly GCA_008086735.1. Taxonomy (NCBI): domain Eukaryota; kingdom Metazoa; phylum Chordata; class Mammalia; order Primates; family Cheirogaleidae; genus Cheirogaleus; species Cheirogaleus medius. Next base: position 34,799,020 of record VBSM01003143.1, read on the forward strand.
TAGTGTGCATCATTTTTCTAATCAGTGAGCTAATTAAGCTCAATCCAGGCCTGTGCAGAAAATAAAAAATAGGTTCGACAATATGAAAGCGGCACGCAAAGTCACAGCCTTTGAAATGTGAGCTAATATTAAATTTTCTTTCTTTCTTTTTTAAACTGAACCACCGTCCTGTAAAGAAAGAAACCTAGTGATTTTTACATCTTGTTCAAGAAGCTGGCAGTTTTAGAAAAACACAAAGTGCTGAAAGCACTAAAAATAACCCCCCTACCACCACAGTACCCAGCTTTCACTGAACTCTCTTTCTATAAATATCTTAAGAATAACACTCAGACTCCCTGGAGTACTCCTCAAAGTGTGGCTAAAGAGGAAGTCTCACTACTTACTAGGCTGGAATATGGCTTTGACAAAGGGAGGAGCTCCTTTGGGGAAGGAAAAACCGGGTTGTCATAGCACCCTTACAGGCTTTTCCCAAAAGGCTAAATTGGGAGATCACTGTACTTAGGTTAAAAATAAAGCACAGACTTTTTTTTTCCCCCCAGATACAGGTGGCTGAATTTTTGCTTTACTTGTGAGGATTCTTATATCTGGTTCCTTGTCAGGGTCCCTCCATTTGTGAGCATGAGAAACAAAATCCACTTCCTCAGGGCTGGGCTGCCATGGATTCGTGTGCTCCTAATTTGTAAACACATTTGTAGTTTATTCGGGAATATGACAGTCGAGCCAAGAAACATCCTCTCACTTCCCCTCATACTTGTGAACACCACACACCAATTACCAACTGTTTGGCTGTAATTTTTTTTTAAATGTCTTTTCTTCCCTTCCTGTGAATTTTGGACTCATGTGAGATACTTACAAAAAAATAAAATAAGAGTCCCCACCCCCCAGCAACTGTCTGGCTCTTTTATTGTGTCTGAGGTTCTGCATTACAATTACAATTGCAGAAATTTACCCCAAATCCCACCTTAATCCTCCTTACTTTAGGGATAACATTTCCTCAGGACACCATCAGTCTACAACATGAAAAAATGCTAAGAATGTTTGGATTGGTTGTGTTCTCCTTAATAAGAAGGGTTGGGTTTTTTGTTTTGTTTTGTTTGGTTTTTATTAAAAAGATAAATCCTGCAGTTTTATTAAATTACAAAATGCCTCATAGCAGGCGTGGATATGAAGAAAGGGGGAAAAACTACACAAAGAACCCAAATCCATTTTATCTACTAATACATTATTTATGATTTCAGGATGCCGAGGGTAATATAATGCATGTTCCTTCATTCTGCCCTTGACTAGTTTTTGGGTGAAGATAATTATTAATAAAATAATTAGATGACCAGAGAGCACGGCCAGAATGTGAGGTATACCTCTTCAGCATTTGAAATCTTGCCTTTCTAAAGATTAAGATTCCCATTTATTCATTGGGCCATTTATTCAAGCAGTTGAAAGCCCACTGGGCACTAGACTGAGGTTTAAAATATTACATTTCCTTTTACTTATTTTAATGATGCTTAAAGCTGTAGAAGCCAGAAAAATGTTGGGTGACAACCCAGAGGTAATTCATACCCCACATACCAGCATGAGTCAGCTTGCCCTTAGTGTGGCTTTGTCGTGGTCACTGAAACTAGTAAGTATCCGGTAAGTAATCTTTCTAGTAAAATGTCCTCTTTTAAACAGTCCATGAGGGACTGTGCTATTTACTTTACTTGGAATCTCATGAAACTAAGAATTGCACATTTAACTACAGTGAGATACGTTTTTTTACCCCTCATCTTAACAAATATCGAAAAGTCTGACAAAGCTCTATGATGCAAGGCTGTGGGGAAACAAGGTCTCTCATGCATTTTTGATAGGAAGTATAGGACAAAATGGGAGACACTCTGCGGAGGGAAATTTGACAATGTCTATAAATTTATAGTCTATACATCTTTTGCCCCCAGATGTCCATTTCTAGAAATATATCCTACAAAAATAGTGACACATATGCACAAAGATATTTGTAAAAGATATTCACTGCAGCAGTATTGGTAAAAGCCTAAACACTGGAAATAAGCCAAATGTCCATCAGCAGACAAGTGGTTAAAGTACTTGAATAAAGTAAGCACTTCCACGTACTGGTTTGAGCTGTAGTGGAGAACAAGGCATCTCTGTATGGAAGAAGTCAGGTATAGGAAAAAAACAGAGACAGGTAGACACACACACACACACACACACATTTTTGTACTCATAGACTATCTCTGGAAAGGAATTAGTAACAGTAATTGTCTCTTGGGAGAGGGATTTCCTTTTCACTGGGTATCTACCCACTATTTATGCCTTTCGATTTTCATATCATATACATATATTTTTTTAAATCTCATAAAATTATATCGAAAATTTCCCATTGTTAATTCCTGAGATATAAATTCCATTCCATTTCTCACAATGCCTATTTTCTTCCACCTACTTAATTAAAACTGTCAAAACCATCAAAGTTCAGTTCAAATCCCAGTTCCAGCTTTGTGCTTTCCCTAGTCTCAACTCTTCTCTCTTCTAAATTTCTGTAAGCCACAGGGCCTATGCCTGATTTTTACTTAATAAGCTACTTGTTGTGTTGTTGTTGTTTGACTTCCCACTCTTCCAATCAGAATGTAAACTCCTTTAGGTGAAGGACAAGGGAGTGGGAGAGGGGGCTGTGTCTAAAACTCTCTCTGTGGCTTGCTACAGTGCAAAAGATACAGGAGGTTCTAGATACTTGTAAGCTGTATGCCCAGAAATTTTCAGAAAGCAATATATACTGGGTAGAAGGCACTATCCAAAAAGCAACCCAGAGAAGGGGGGCAGGCATCAGTAAATATCCGTATATGCTTTGTTCTAAGAGCCCACACAATGTGTCCTGGGAGGAAAGAATACTAGTCTTGCCATATTTCACCTTGTTTTGAGACAGTACTTTTAACTCAATAGACTATCTGATGCTGTTATATAAGAATTTGAAATTAGGATAACATTACTGTTTCTGAAAGGTAATGAAGAGTAATGAAAAGATGATTGCTAAATCCTAAATGTGTAAAATAACAATCTCCTCTGCCACCCCTGCCACATGTCTGCTTTCCTCAGGACCTCAGTTGAAATATTGCTTTCCATTTTTCTCCCATATTTAATTGCCATTAATAATCTTCAACTCTGACAAGTTAACAAATTCTTCCTTTAAAAGATAATGATTTTGCAATGAACTTCAAGTTATCTCTAACTTCCAGTTACACATATGAAAATATTATTAGACAACTCACTTTAAAATGACAGACTTAAATTTTAATCTAAAACACATGCAGATAAAAAATGTAAAATAATTAAGTTCTAACCACATTTTCATATTTATAAAGCTGTCTTGATTATTTTGTTAGTATTAATCTATGCTACTACTTAACCTAGGACAATTGAAAACTCTAAATATTCATTACTGATGTTTATGAATTTCCATATTGCTTTGCCTCAGCAAATAATATTTTAACACAAATCCATTTTAAAAATCCTCAAGGAATTCAGTGGGAGATGTATAGTTATCTAATTTGAGAGTTAACTCAATGTTATAGGGTGTAGGTAACATTTCTGGAAATGGAACAAAGTGCCATATTATCTTGGCTAAGCTTGTCACTTCTTGATTCTTCCCCAGAAATTTCTCTTAACTTACCAATGAAGACTTAAAAAAAAAAATTAAACAACCATAATCAGTAAGTATGAATGATACATAAAATAGGAAACTGAAATCATGATGAATCGTGATGAAGTTAGCATGAGAAGAGGATCAATTAGAGTGTAAAAGCAAGCTAGGTGTGCTTTTAGAAAGACATGATCAGCAACATCAGATGGATTGCGAGAAAGGATGGAAACTGAATGATACAAGGAAGACATCAAAGTTGTGGGAGAGAACAGAAAAGTGAGACAAGAGAACTAGCAGCATCAGAAATTATCTGCTTAGGGGTAGCAATTTCATCTCATCTTCTAGCTTTGTGTCTCTGGGGAGAGTACTGGTGTCTCTTATTGAACTAAATGTTTTCTGGAGGTACTTCTAGAACTGGAGTTCTATGGTTCTAAGTCAAATGAAGAAAAGATAGTTCTAGGTTACTGGAGTTTCTGGTCAGTTTTGTGCTAGCAAGTGTTACAGACCTTGGTTATGAAACCTGAACAAAAAAATTCAAGAAGGCTTCAAGTCTGCAAGTATAATGGCGAGAACAATTTTCATGAGTCTCATGAATGTGGAAAGATATTTAAGGGATTGAAAGAAATACTAGATTTAGCCTAAAACGTTCATCAAGTAAAAGGAAAGGATATTGTATATCCAGATGACTCATAAGGTCAAAAGATCAAGGATAGACCTAAGAAAGGCACTACAAATTAAGAACTGGTTATATGATATTTAGATTTCCCCAAATTAAGGACATTGCACAATAGCAGTATCACCTCAGTTTATATCATGAAAATTATATAATTGGCACAATCCTAAGTCTCTGCCATTATCCACTTACAAGATAAGATGATGCTATAATGAGTTTTCAGAAAGAGGGCTCAGCCCAGAGGGACTGAGAGATTACAGGCTCTGCCAACCAATGTGCTAATCCTTGTTGTGTCTTCCAGAAAGCAAAGCTCCTCTGCAGAATGCAAAAGATATAACAGATATTATAAGCCACATCTGGATAGTCTTATTAATATAATTACAAACTATTTCCACATTCATAATTATTGTTACCATGCAATATTATTGCAATTCTTTATTTCATTTATACCTTGTGAAAGCAGTTGTATTTCTCTAGTTTAGAATTAATCCCTGAAAGAAAGAAGTAGATGCACAAAAATGACTGCCTATTTAAAATTTTAAGACAACTACAAGGAGCTTTGTGTAACTCCAGGGTAAACTGTCATATTCCAGTATATTCTGTACTGCTTTAACTTAGCAATGACTGACATTCCCTTCCATTCAACTGCCCTGCTTATTCCTACACAGTCCTCATTTCCTTCAGACATATGACCCCTTCTACAACAAGCAATTGAGCATAATCTCTGCAATGCAAGAGGTAGAACACACACACACAGTAAATGTAATCACGTAAAATAAATGTTCATATCAAAAGAAAAGATCAAGAAAGAGCACAGAATCAGGCTACTTTATTTGGCAGATCCTCACACGGTGCTTCCCAGTGCAGGTGATGTTTTAACTTATATAGCCCTCATGACAACCCTACAGGGCAGATAATAGTAACCGCATTTTACAGAAGATAAAACTGAGTCACAACAAAGTAAAGTAACTTGTCGAGGACTTGAAACCAGGCATGCTTTCAACCATCACCAATGCTGCCTCCTGTTCTCTGCCATCTCCTTTGTCAGTTCCCTCAATAAAACTCTTTGAGCAACTACTACAGTTAACCAGAAAAAAAGTGTGTTTGTGTGTGTGTGTGTGTGTGTGTGTGTGTAGAGGAAAAAAGAGAGGGCGATTTCCCTTACTAATTAATCATGTGTTTAAGAAGAGGACAGAGCAAAAGGCAAGCTCTTGTCTAGTCAAACTTTTAAAATTATTATAAAATCATGTTTTAGGACCCACTGGCAATATGGAAGGGTAGAGCATCTTGACATCATAGCCGTAGGTTTTATTTAATTTCTAAGGAAAAAAAGTACACACATTTCCTTTTAGTGGAAATTATTAGCTAAAATGACAAGGCATGGCCGATGGAACACACGGTGAGTCCGAAATGACATAATGAGCACCGTTTTCTCCAAGGACAGGTTCTCATTACTTTTTCCCAAAGAGGAAAACTTCTCAAAGAAAGTATTTGAAAATATTCACAGAGGACATTATAATAACCAACAATAATATAAAGTTTTATAAAATATAAAACTATCCGTTTTAATAATCAATGAGTCTCAAACCTAAGTCTTAAACCCATTTTTACCTATTTTCCAAGTTCATAACTTTAAGTTTAATCATTCTATATAAGGGCTAGAGCTCGATTTATTAATACCCTTCACTTATATACTTAAATAGTTAAATATATTTTATTAGTTCCCATTGATTGTAATAGTTTTACTCATATATAGCTAATACTTAAAATAGTATAAGATTATCATGATAATTACATTTATACTATTGTTCTATGGTTATAAACAATAAAAGAGGTTCACAGTCACAATCTTATTTAATTCTTACAACAATCTCATGAGGTAGACAAGACATTATCTTATCCTCATTTTTATGGACAGGAAAACTGAAGCTGAAGGAGTTCAGGGCATTCTATAATCACAATTTACAACTTCTGCTCACATCATCCACAATTTTATACCAAAATCCAAATCATACACAGAAGAGAAATGTATAACTGTTAATAGAAATATCATTGGCATTGCCAGTTCCCAAGGAGATTGAATAAGAAACTAACCCTCTGTTACCAGTCCTTCTGAATGATAGAATTCTTCAGGAAACCAAGCTAATCAAACATTGCCACACACATAATTGAGAGAAGGGCTTATTTCATACACAAACACACACACCCCCCATCACGTTGACTAGCATGTATACAAAACACCATGGTTTTCCAGAAGATGTTACATACCACGAGCCTAAAATATTTAATAACATTAAAATAGGTTTCAAAAGCTATAGTCTAAAACATTAATAATTAATATCTGGCTTATTGTTTATGATTCAATAACTTTCCAACAGGGATAAATGTTGTATGATGTACTTACTATTAATTTGCTGTGGTTTAATATTTTATTCTTGTTCTTCAAGAGTGTAAATACTAGAAGAACAAAACATTTTTCTTATGACTAATGTATATGGTGTTTAAAGACCAAATCCCTCATTTCTACATTAGGGAAAAGGTCTAATACTTATCCCTAAGGTACATAATTAGTTGAACTAACGTTTATAACACATTTTAAACTCAATGAAGCACTTAACTATATTCCAGGCACACAAAAAAAGATTAATCTGCCTAGAATTCTAGGCAATTTGGCCATTTAACTTAGATTCTATTGAGAACTATCACATTTTTTTATTAGTTCAGTAGGAATGGAAATTATATGTTGACTTTTTTTACATCCAATCCAAATAGTCTTACCATGATTGACATCTGGAAATACAAATGAAAGAGAAGATCCCAAACAACACACATACAGGTATCATTAGAAAGCATTCTGATAAAGACCTAGCCTATGAAAGGGCTTTAATAGGTACTGGACTGTTGACTGTGAATTCTTTATGGAGTCACTAGGTGGCATGTTACTCTGGGTTGTCTACACAGGTACCTATAAGGATCTTGTTATCAGGGACCTCAGGAGAGGACATGGAACACCTTCAAAGAAACAAGCAAGAATACTTACTATGCTTTCCTTAAGAAGCTTTATTTTAGTTTAAGTGAACTGAAATTATTCAAACTGAAAGAACAGAACTGTTCAATAATCTGCCATATCATATGAAAAAGAAAATTACTGAAACTAAAAATCACAACAGTTAAACCATATGTAAATCACACATTTTTGTTAAGAATTATAAGATTATAAAATGTTATATTTATATATTTTATACATTCATATTTTATATAAATATTTTACATTATAAAATATTCATGTATCTTAAGAATACAGAGGCTTGATGAAAGATACATAAGCAGTTTTAACTGTATTATTAATAGATTCCTTCCCTGTAAGTAACAGAATAAGAGGCATTTACTGTGTGTGATTCCTTTAAGGCCTGGTATAAATGTATTTTGAAAAATTTCAGGGTCATACGCTATTTTTATAAAAAGAAAGGGAAATATATATATATATATGCTTAGAGTTTTTTAAAGAACATAGAAAAGATGTGAATTTCTAAAAAGTCTAAAGCATTAAAAAGAATTTTTAAAATGTTTATATAGCTTTCTTCTCTTTTTTGCTTTTTTTGTATTTTCTGGTATTTCTATGACAAACTATTACTTGTATTCCTAAACAACAGTAAAATATACTCTCTAAATGATAAATCTAAAACAAAATGGCAGACTAGAAGACACAAGAATATGAGTTAAAAATAAATTATATTTACTGCCACAATTGTGTGTCAGTTTTTTATATTCAGCAGAAAAGCATAAAAAACACAGCATGTTACGGTTAACATATCTTTGGAGAAGTCATTGCTATAGTGAGGTGGATTTTACTTTACACCTCTATGTCATTTTCATGAACTGGCAAGTTGTTTTTGTTTTTGCTTTTATTTTTTACTCATATGCTGGATTTTATGTCCTTTTGTAACTTCTGCTTAATATATCAACCAGATCATTCTAAATATTGTTCAATGTCTCTTAGGAATAAAGGCTGCATCACTTCAAATTATCTATAATTTAGGAGACGGTTTGTTAAGTTAAATATCTATTTCTTTAATTGTATTATTTTAGCAATACCATGATACCATTTCTCTTTTCAACATATTACACAATAAATTGTCTACTTTGGATTTTTTGTTTGCTTGCCTTTTCAACATAATAATATTTAATACATGAATTTAAAATCTGAATATTCAAGGATATCTAATACTGTGCAGATTGAAAATGAAAATGTATGGCCAATACATTCAGTAACAATTATGTTAAAAAAATAAGAATCAGATGGAAAAAAAAAGAAAGGGTTATTGAAAACAAATTTAGAGAAGGAATTAGAGTATGACAAATAATTTCAAGGTCATCCAATTATATTTCTACATTTGATTTGGTCTTATTTACAAGTTTAAATTGGTGTACACTGCTGATTCTTAGGATGCCATTTACAAATTAAACTAAAAAAAATTGAAAAGAAGATATGTACCGTTCATATATTTATTTTGACTTTGGTTTAACCTTGAAGAAAAATATTATCTTCCAGAACTACACAGAAGTTTTAAAATTATAAGTTAGCAGTACAATATTATTATAGCATATAGCAGAAACTTAATGTCATTATGTTTCTAATTTTAGTCATAAAAACACAAATTATTTCTGAGCTTTGAATTTTGATTTGAAATGTTAATTATTCACTACTATATTTAACTACATTTAAGATGCCACTGATTATGACATGCACCATTTTTAATAAACACAAAAAGAAAAATATTGTCAAATTATGACACAATTATCACATGAATGTTCAAATTTAATCTTTTTAAAAAATTAGACTTATTTATAGACTTTTATTATATACGACCTTAATGTACATGTAAAATAAGAAAACAGAAGTGAAATAAACTGGTTAAGATGATCTTAAAACTTTTTCATATCCAGAGTCTTATTCTTCAAAATCATCAACACCTTGACTTCAAGTCACCAATGCCTTGTCTCACGTGTAAGATCAATCTTCATGCCATCAAGATGGTAGATGACGCAGCATTTCTTAAAGTGCTCCACAACTGTCTCCAGAAATTTCTTCCAACCTGCTCAAGTTCCTCTCTCAAAGGATCCTTAAATAGTTTGTTGACTGAAATTTTGAGGCACTGCAGTCATACTACCCGGAATAATGACCAAGTTTGCACATGTGAGAGCAATGACAGCTACAATAAGCTGCTGCCTGGACAATAGCAAGGAGGAGACTTTACCTATTATAAGATGCACCCCAATTTCACAAACACTAAAATGTGTAAGATACTCTGTTGCTCAGAACTGAGAAAATATGATATTCATATTCATTTCTTGTTAATCTAATCTACAACTAAAAATAGGAGTCTTCATACATCTCCTAACCCATTATTATAAATTATAAGCTAATTTTTGTGCTATCTCTACTAAGTATTTAATACGATTGAATGCATAACACTTTTTAAATATCCATGTCTGAGGTTTCACAACCAACTAAAATATACATATGTTAGGTTTCAACAAAATGCTTTTATTACAACAATAAATATAAACATCACTGGCTTTAAAGTTTTATGTATAATTACAAAGCAAAAGCGTATGTTTTCACTAAGGATCTTGGACACCTTGTGAATTTGGCATGGCACTTTAGCAAAAATAGATTTATTTACTACTACTGTTCATGTATCAGTCATGAACTCTCAATATGTGAGGTTTAAGCTGTTTTTATGAATCTAGTTTGCTGCAGAGTCATGGAAATCTGCTGTGTGGCAATAAAGTGTGAAGAACTGAATGATTTTACTAAAGCAGGTATTTCTGCTTCCTTTACTTTGTTGTAATACCAACAGATAAATTATGATGATTGAAATTTAATTATACAACCCAAATGGCAAATTTCCTTAATATAGGGAAATAGTAAAGGGAACAAGAGAAGAAATTAGGTTTTAAACTCTGATAGGCTAGAATCCTGGGTGTTCCACACACCCACTGGATGAGCTTGAACACTTTTCTTAGGTTCAACCTACTAACTAGTGAGATAATGAAGAAAATATTTCATTGGTTTGCTATAGGACTCATTAGAAAATGATATAACTTACATAAATCTATAGGCTATACCTGGTACATAGAAAGGATTCAGAAAATGTTAATTTCACTTTTCATTTTTCTGAAATAGTCACATTATTAAGTGTCTTATATGTACTAATTCAGAAATCTAAAATTCAACCTCCATTTAGAGCTCCTAAGCTCCTCAAGTGTTATCCAGATTTTTCCAGCTACAGCCCCTGTGTTCCTTCTACTACTCAAAATCCTCTATTCAGTGCCGTGAGGAACATGATGCATACCATGTTTATTAGATCATTTTTCTAATGGGTGACCCTGCTGGGCTCCAGACCAGTTGTAGCTCAAGGAAAGAGCCCTTGGTACTAAATCCTAAGGCTTTCTTTGCTATTGCATCATTTTACAAAAGGATATCTGCTTACTGCTGACCAATATCAAGACTATGAAGCCGGAAATTGCGATGGTATGAGGTTTTGTAGCATAAAGGTTAAAGGAAGTAAATGATTACATTCTAAAGTAGATGACAAGCCAAAACTACTGGAACTTCATTTAAAAATCCAAACTTCATCCAATAGACACTGATATCTTTAATTGTATGTGTCAAGGTGCAATCCAATCAGGATTTTACTCTACATCTATTAGCAAATTTATTTTCCTGATAAAATCAATCATACTTTACCACTCATCTTTGTAGTACTATCCTGATAACCACACACAGTTTTGATAATTACTATACATTTTATAGAAGTTATATGTTATGATATCATATCTATACCATGAGTCAATATACTTGTGTCTTGTAAGACCCCGAAAGAGATTTAAGTAAAAATTTATTCGGAAATAAAAAGATGAAATAGCTTCTAGGTTGATTCCCTCAGCAAGAAGATTCCCAACTTTTCAGTTTCATATTTCTTCTGTTTTAAAATAGAACCTGAGTACAAAATTCTTACAGAAGTGGGTAGGAAATAAAGAGAAATGTTGATAAGAAATGATAAAAACTTCCAGTTATAAATAAATTTAAAGCAACAAATTTTAAGAAAACATTTAGATAAAGAGGCCACATTTCATTGGAATATATCCTCTTAAAAGTGAAATTATAAAACTTTCTAGTTATAAAAAATGTAAGGCCAGAAAAATTTTTAAAAGCATTCAGGTATGAAGGCTATATTGTATTGTGAATCTGAAGACCACAAAACAGACCTTGGATGGCTCTTTTAAATAGGTACCTCTAAACCTTCAATATTCTAACACATGTCATGATCAGATAGTACCCTATGGGGTATTACCAGTTTGGACTAGTGGACTGCAGAATAATTTTCATATCTGCAAATTAATTGCATATTTTCATAAAGTTGGGTACCACCAGGAAAGAAAGTAAAACAAAAAACCTACTCCCTCCCCACCCAGAAGAGATCTAGGAACCTGATACCTTTGGGGATTTTCCTGTGTTGCCTGTAAAAGTCATGTGACCCATAAGCAACAGTGTCTACAACAGAGCAAGGCAGTAAATACTTGTTTATTTTGATGTGAACCTCCCTATTACAATCACATATTCAGTAGCTATTAAAGGAAATTCCCAGTGGTACAACTCACCTGGATTGGCCCAAGAAAAGTAGACTAAAATAGTGGCTGCAGTTGTCAGGCATAGCCCACCTGGTTCAGAAACCTTTCAGTAACATTGCTCAGCGGCATCTTCCCTCCCCAAATATTAAAAGAGAATCAACTGAGAATGACTGAACTTACAATGAGAAATGCGAATTATATACTATATGATCCATGGTTAAGTTAACCAACACAGGCAACACAAAAAGCATCTAATGTTTTAAGCCTCTAAATTACTTCTCTCTGGAAGAAACCTTAAGCCAGATGTGGCTAAGTACATCATCTATTTTTCTGGCCTGGTGTAAATTTCTCTTCTTTGGACCACTATTCTTCCATTTCATGCTGTGTTCTGGAATAGACAATGTCTTGTGTTAAGGGATGTAATCGGAACTGCAAAGTCTTCTCAGTTCTGCCACTAGTCAAAGTTCATATTGCAAGTACAGAGTCCTCATCAGGAATGTGACCACAATGCTTTTACTTCTCTCTGATGCTCTGGGGTGTATCTGCCATGTGGGGCTCCCCTATTTGCAGCAGATCAGTGTCACTGTCACTGTCTTTATCCACATACCCATTCCTACTATCTCCATATCTCTATGATGAATATATATCAATTTTTACATTTTACCTGAAAATCTTGCAAAAGAGTAATATATCATGTGACTGGATAAGTAACAAAATGTTGAGACAGTTAATACAATAGAAATCAAACTATAAAAATCTATCAGAGGAAAACAGCTTGGTAGTTCCCAAGCAAGTAAATGTAGAAGTACTATATGATCATTGGTTCTACTCCTAGGCATATACCCAAAAGAACTGGAAATACGTATTTGAACAAAACTCATACACAAATGTTCACTGCAGTTCGATTCATAAAAGCCAAAATATGGAATCAACCCACATATCCATCAACAGGTAAGTGGATGGACAAAACGTGGAATATCCATACGGAATGTTACTCAGCTAATAAGAGGAATAAAGTACTGATACATGTGACAACATGGATGAACACTGAAAACATGCCAAGTGAAAGAAGTCAGACACAAAAGGACTATATTATATGATTCCGTTCATATGATGTATCCAGAATAAGCAAATCCATAGAAAAAGAAAGCAGATTAGTGATCGCCAGAGCTGGGGAAGGGGTGGAGGGTGGGGAGGAATAGAGTGACTGTTTAATACTCTAGGGCTTCTATTTGGGTGTGAAAGTTCTAGAACTAGATAGTGGTGATGGTTACACAACATTGTGAACATAGTCAATGTCACTGAATTGTATATTTTTAAATGGTTATAATGGTAAATTTTATGAGTATTTTGCCACAATAACATCAGAGTGAGAAATTGTCCGTGATCTAGATGTAAGCAATTCACAAATCATCCCTGAGGCGAATTCCGTGAAAGGCCCAGAAATGGGTCCCCACTACTTATTTTGCCATTAAATAGGATGTTCTTTTAAAAGCTACTTTAGGTACCAGATTTTAAATTCAGAATGTTTCACGGTGTTGTTGCTGTTAAACATAATAATAGAATGGCAACTGAAATTCTACTTCATGAGTGAAAAGATTAGAAAATGTTCCTTGTTTTCTTTGCACCTCAATTATAAAAATACAAAAACTAGAATGCAAAACAGTAAATAAGGTGTCTATATTGTTAAAGGCAAAATAGTGTTAGAGATGTTGAACAAAGACAACAACTACAGAGAAGAGATAGTCATAGGCATTGCACTCCCTCCGACAAACACACAGCGACACGTTAAATCCCACTTACTAACCACCCCATTGCTTTGAAAATAAGAATTCAATATCTTTCACAGAAAGTAGTTTCTTAAAACCCATAGGGCCATAGATATCTGGTTCAACTACGTTTCAGATATTAGAAAATGGGAGTTTCAGTTCAAGGTCACACAGTAAACTCAATGAACATTTTTATGTTTTTATGCATATTACCTTAACATTACCAACAGTGTGGCAAAGTCAGTGTGTGAGACTGTAACAATGTGAAATAGGTGCTAGGTGTCCGGGGCAGAGAGCACTAATGTTTGTGGTTTGTGCATGTCACACTATCGTAAGGAAATGGCAATGGGGTACTCCGTGTCTCCTGATTTTGAATCTCATGTTACTTCCAGTATACTGCCTCTTGCTCCTATTAAGAGGAGCCAAGATGAAAACCAAGACTTTGGACCCACAATGCATTGTTCTCTCTCATACACCACCCTGTTCCCTCATCCTAAATGGTTAAATAACATATGAAGTGTCAAATATTTTAAAAGCACAAACATAAGAGTAAAATGTACACTGTTATGTTAATATACTTGTGTTAATAATACAAATTTTAACATGTTCCATCAGAAGTTAATGTAACACAAATATATAATGAATTATCTCAGCCAATTTTTGCAATTATATAATGCAATATGTTCCATAAATTTGTTCCAAAATCAAAGTTTCCCTAGAGATAAATATATAATTTTCTAAAATGGTTTAAAATGACAATTTTTGAACAGATTGGAAGAAAAATTTCTAGTTTTCTTATTAAGGAGGAAGAGAATCAACATTACAAATTAATTTTGCCATCATGGAACAAATTATTCTGATTTGTAAAGAAGAAAAGAGTGCAAGTCATAGTAAGATGATAAAAATCCTGATTTGCGGAGACAAGGAACTGTAAATACATCCCCACAAACTGGCTTTCCTTCATAGGTAATGAGAGGCACGAAAACGAATCTTACATGAGCAATGTTTTCAATAGTAATGAGAATGATAGCTACTCTCTACTATATGCCTACTTTTTACCAAAAACGGTGCTAGCTGCCTGACATATACTGTTTCTAATCCTCACATTAAACCTCTAGGTAAGCAAAATATCTCCATTTTACAAAAACAAGGACTTAGAAAGTTTAAGTAATTTTAACTTTGAATAGCTGTGAAATGGAGGTACAAGAATTGAAACTCTGGTGTACATGATTCCGTTGTGTTCTTGCCAGTTCACCATGCAAAGTATTTTCCTTTGACCATAAGCCCATGATTAAAATATTTTTAGAAGAATCTCCACTTTAAAGATTATAGAAAAGCTTTCGAAGTAGCAGATAAAGGCATGTGTTGACATATTAGTTTAATACGGCTACATCAGTATATCTATTATCTAAAAAGAAACACATAATTGACTGGCATGTTTATAACATATAATCTCTAAAATTTACCTCCAAAAAAAACCTTTTACAAAGAGAAGGAACTAGTATTAAAAGCATTTTCTTCAGGTGGAACTACTGAGAGAAAACTTGTCATTAATTTAAGCAATTAATATTCTGTCATTTTTACACCTTGATAATTTTGTAATTTCAATTCTCACAAGATAGATTTTAATGAAATAGAGCCTCATTATCTAAATGTTTTCTTAAAATTTCTTCCTTTAAATTTATTTATAACTGATAACATAGAGGGCCTTTCTTCATTTTTAGAGCTTTGTTCTAGAGATCCTGCGAAATGGCAAAATTCTATGAAAGACAGTAAAAACTCCTCAATTAAGAACGTGTTGATATAAGTTACGAGCACCCACTTCAAGCACATTCGCATAATTGAATTCATCAAAAGCCATGTCTAGAAAACTTTTCAAAAGAAAGGCTGGAATCTGGAACTTATTATTGCTATTCTAACTTCATAAATGCCACGTTGTATTTTTTTTTTTAATTTTAAGACATAGAGCACAGTTGTAGAGTGAGAGCCCTGCTGAATGGTTCAGAACAGGGAACTTTGAATATCTGAAACCAAGCTATTTCCTGAACTTCTCTATTTGTCCAAAACAACAGATTGAGTGAAATAACCCCACATGTAGAGTAGGAGGAAATCCATTAAATTTCTGATAAACATCTCTGTGGGGGAAGTGGGGTGGGAACCCATAAAATCACAGCATAGTCGCTTTTGTCTTTAAAAAGAAACTTTGAAGTTATTCATAAATATTTACTTGAATATGTGATTCACTTAATTACCTGTAATTATACACAAAACCTTTTTCATTAATATTCAGGCCACTGTGGTTTCAACCTCTGTATGTATTTTTCATGTTCCTTCTATGTTAAAATGAATTGGACTGAAAAACAGAGAAGCTATCATTCAAGATAATATGAAAATATTCCAAAGAGATTTTTCAATCTTGTAAATTGCCAAGGTAAACTATCTAGTGGTAAAATCAGGGTGTGTAAAGACTAAATACTTTAGCATCATGAAAATAACAAGGGGAAATTGCACAATGTTCCCAGATAAATTATCTTGAGGTTAAGCTTTGTTTAAAGAAATTAGTGTGGTTTGCTACAATTATTGCTTAATTTTTCATTAAGTACACACAAAATGCTGACATTAAATATCACACGAATGTGTGAAGTAGTGGAGCCTGTATTTTAAGGTGGTATTTCATAGGCTACATAGACAACATTTGCAAACATTATCATGCATCAACATCATATCAAGGTTTATTAATTTTCTGATATGTGCCTTTATTTGTATTTTATCGAGTAGACTGTGTACCAAGGGGAAAAGTAATTGTTATATGGAGGATAGAGAAATGTAATTTTCTGTAAGAAATTTTTAAATTCCTTGCTGTAAGTCACAGTGGTTAACAATGAGTAGCTCTGAAGGGAAAGTAAAAAGTAGAATAAATGTTCATCATTCATTCACTCAGCAAAAATTCACTGGGTGCTATATTATTCAGGTATGGTATAATCCCAGCTGACTCCCTAAAACGTAATTCCTTACCTTTAAAACTCCTGGCAAAACATTGTTTGAATTCTGGGAGGGAAAATAAAAAAACACATTTGAGGACTGTGTGAAGAAATCTATAAAGTTCATGTCACCCGGGAGAGTCCATTATGAGGCCAAGTGATGTTCCTTCCTCAGAGCCTGAGCACCGTGGGCCTTTTCTCCAAGCAGGGCCTTTCTCCTGAAATATCTCTCCAGAGTTGACTGAGTCCCTGTCGTGACTGAGCACATCCATCACTCAAGGGTCACCTTCTCAGCAAAGCTTTCCTTAGCCACCCTGACTATATGAACTGTCCCTTCTTTGAGCCCTAGTCTCTCTCCATTGTAGTAGCTTCTGGTATGATTTTTATATTAATTTATCACTAGTTATATCTACTGTGTATGTTTATTGTCTGTCTTGTTCCCTCATGTGTCCCTTGCACCTAGAATAGTAAGTGCTCAAAAAATATCTGTTGAAGGAATAAATGGTATGTCCTTGAGGCAGAACTGAATGATGAAAAATCTATTAAATAGTTTTGCATGATTACACCTCATTTTAAAACACACACACAGCAGAAATGCCTGACAAACGTATCTATGGAACATATAATTTAAAAGACTAGAGAGTTGGGAGTGAAGGATGGCAGTTTACATAGCCTGCATTCGGCAAACTGCTTAATTATGTTCAGTTTCACAATCTAAACTCCTCTCATGCATTAAAACTTCCCAAATGATTTAGGGTTTTGCTTTCTTAAGGACACTGTTCAAGCTAGCATATCAGTTGGTATCTCTACTAATATTAAGGATATGTCTTACGGCAGCATGTTTTAAATATGCTTTTTTACCTATTACTTCCCTGATGATGGGAGGATCGATGGATTTCAGTGACCAAAGTTGTAAAATTAATAGAGGAACAAGGAGTTGAAAGAAATTTCTACATTTTAGACTATTAACATAGCCATGGAAAAAATTATATCATCTTTACGATGATGCATAACAGAGAGGAAAAAATACAGCAAACACTTTTAAAAATCAAGTTGTGTAAAAAAACACACTCAAAAATGGGAATTTTTATTTAAGATGGATGACATAAAAAGCCACTTTATGTGCTAATTGTGGAAAATTACTTATCATTCATAGGACTAACCTTATTTTTTGAAAAGTAGGTATAATGATTCAATCAAACAATTATTTCCACAAAGTCTATATTCTTTCTTTCAGAAACTATATACCGGAGTGATTTTGTTAACCTCATCAAATGGTCATGAGCAACAAAAAATTAAGAGTTTTTGAAACAATAATGAAGACCTCATTTTTCTTATTACTGATAAATCACAATTCATTACTTTAAAAAAAAACAAGCTTCATAAATATCATCTTTAAAACCAACCAATCCAAATATTCAGATTTATTACCAAGCAAGCAATTTTCTGTTAGAACACTCCTGGAAATAATTTTTCCCACAAGACTGAAAACTGCATTATACACTTTTGCTATGGCGCTTGGCATTACAGAATGCCACTTTATCTGGAATTTATTTAGGACAAAAACAAGCCGCTCCCCCTCTCCCCCCAAGCTAAACTCTGGCCTACTGGCTCCTCACAGGTCCCAGCTCAGAACTCAGAAATTCACAATCCATTATCTGAAATCCTTGCAGCCAGAAAACTGTGGAATTCAGAATTTTTCAGATTTTAGAAAGGTATATATGAATATTACGGACATCCCTAGCAGTGCCATGGGGCAGCAGCCCATAAGCAAAGAATTTTTACTTCTATAGCAAAACATACGAATATTCACACTAAGTAGGATAAAGACTATAAATAGCTCCGCCTAAAGTCAAATTGGGTTTTGCTGCCAAATGAGTTCATGTCGGGTCAGATTTTGCCACCAAAGAAGTTAGGAAAAAAATTTCCGTTTTTCATTTTGGAATTATGGAGAAGGGATTATAAACCTGTGGGAATATCAGTTCTTCACTTGAAAACCCTGCTCAGAGTCCACATCCCAACGCTGCTATACATAAAAGATATTTATATCAAGTTTTTCCTGCGTTTTTTCTAACAAAAAATTTGAAGAAAATCTCTAGGTAAACCTGCCTCACTAAATTTGATTTTTAAAAGGTGATATTATATTAACAGTCTATTATTTTATGAAATTCCTACATTAAGAAATAATATCCCATGTTCTATTAATCCATTCAATCTCTCCCTATAAAAAGAAAGTTACAAGCGCACAATTATCTTGCACAAAGACAACATGGAAATCGTCGTGCTAAAATGAGCAAACTTCAATGCTAAGTTCAAGAAAATATCATTATAAATTAATTATCAGAGGAGTCAAACTCTCTGTTTCATGGATGCACATGCACAAAACACTGAATCGTTTTAAGTGCCTATTAGCTATAAAGTTTATCAGATTAACAACAAAGGAGAAAAAATTTTTTAAGTTCTAGGTATATAAGACTAAGAGAAAAAACATTGGACAGTGATATATAAAGTGAAATGGAAAAGGATATAAAAGCCACTTGATATGGAATCTATCATTAGAAGTAACAATGCACTGAACATGTGATCGTGCTCAGTGAACCATTACTCAAATCATCCCACTCAACAACAAAAGACTTCGAGAGGTTATTTGCCTATGGAGCAGTAGTCAGCAAATTAAGCAATGTCCAAACACAGGAATGAAAATTACAGGTCAATGCAACTGCTGTGTGCTCAAGGTTTGCCAGCACACCACCACCTTACTGAGTAAGAGGGCACAGTGCACTCAATGAACCCTAATCAAAGATCCTAGGACCAAAAAAGAGGAATACAACAATGAAATTCTAGCAGCAACAGGAATATTGAATGAAAATCAGAAATGGACATTTCTTTGACTCTCCCTTAAAAAATGAATATACATTTGGATTATTTAAGCTTCATTAGAGAAGAAACAAGTACAGCTCCACACACATAAGGCAAGACCATGGCAGTCTGGGACAAGGAGAGAAATTTATGAAGTCCCCCCTCAGAAGAAAGACAACCATAAAACCTAGCTTAAATAAAGCAAGTTGTTTTGTATTCCTAATATGGAAAAGGCAACTGAACTAAAATGGTGAAAATCCCTTTTCTGAACTTCCCAAGATAGTAAGCAAACTCATTATAATGACATTCATTACCTTATAGAGTCCTAAGTATCTAAAAAAAACACAATAAAATGCTCAAGTAACCAAGTCCTCAATAATCATTGACAGTATATATTCCTAGTCCAGTGAAACATATATTCCTACCATATAGAATGATGACACAAAAGTAAACACCTGGCATTTCTAACAGATAGAAGGGATGTTTTTCTCCAAAGTAAATCTGACCTCAGTGTTCACTTGCTTAACGTCTTTTGGTGAACCCCAGGACAAAAAAAAAAGGTCTTTAGCTCAGATTCCTTGGGATGGTCCTGGCTTTCTCCATTCTCATGTCTTGCCATAAAACATCCCTGCACTCCACACTCCAAATATACAATGCATAGATTCCTAAGCACACAAGCTGCTCCAAGCCATTCTTTCTCGCTCTGATCCCACACTTTCTAAGTGGAAGTCTCACTTAGGAACCTGGATGCGTCATTTGGGACCACATCTTATTAACATCAACGCAAGCACACCTTCCTCTATCTTTTCCAGATTTCTTCCTCTCAATGAAATTTATCACTCCCCCTCCTTTCTGCCACCAGTAGAACCTGAACTTAGCTTTATTTGGTACCCTTAACACTTTCTTCATAGATTGGTTCGACATACAGGCATACTTCATCTTATTGTGCTTCGCAGATACTGCATTTTTTATGAATTGAAGGGTTATGGCAACCCAGCGTTGAGCGAGTTGATCGGCACCATTTTTCTAACAGCATGTGTTCAATTCATGTGTCTTTATGTCACATTTCAGTAATTCTCGCAATACTTCAAACTTTTTCATTATTATTATATTTGTTATGGTGATCTGTGATCAGTGTTACTGATAGTATTACTATTTTAATTGTTTTGAGGAAGCATGAACTGTGCCCATATAAGAAGGAGAACTTAATCAATAAATGTGTGAGTTGTAACTGCTCCAACAACCAGCTGTTCTCCCATCTCTCTCCTTCTTCTTGGGCCTCCCTATTCCCTGAAATACAACAATATTAAAATTATGACAACTGATAATCCTACAATGGCCTCTAAGTGTTCAAGTGATAGGAAGACTCACATGTCTCTTACTTTAAATCAAAAGCTAGAAATGATTACGCTTCATAAGAAAGGCATGTCAAAAGGCTGAAAACTGGGGCTCTTATACCAAACAGCCACGTTGTGAATGCAAAAGAAAAGTTCTTGAAGAAATGATTAAAAGTGTTACTTCAGTGAACAAATGATGAGAAAGCAAATCAGCCTTATTGCTGTTATGGAGAAAGTTTGAGTGGTCTGGATAGAAGATCAGACCAGCCACAACATTCCCTTAAACCAAAGCTGATGTAGAGCAAAGCTGTAACTCTCTTCAATTCTATGAAGGTGAGAGAGGTGAGGAAACTGCAGAAGAACAGTCCAAAGGCTAGTTTATGAGATTTAAAGAAAGAAGCTGTTTCCATGATGTAAAAGTGCAAGATGAAGAAGCAAGTGCTGACTTAGAAGGCAGCAAGTTATCCAGAAGATCTAGCTACAGTAATTGATAAAGGTAGCTATGCTAAACAATAGATTTTCAATGTAAATGAAACAGCTTTGTACCGTATTGGAAGAAGCTGTCACCTATAACTGTCATAGCTAGAGAGAGAAAGTCAATGCCTGTCTTTAGCTTCAAAGGATAGGCTGGCTCTTATTAGGGGCAAACATAGATGATGACTTTAAGTTGAAGCCAATGCTCATTTACCATTCAAAAAATCCTAGGGCCCTTAAGAATTATGCTAAACCTACTCTGCCTATGCTCCAGAAATGGAACAATAAAGCCTGGATAACAGCACACCTATTTAATGTATGGTTTACTGAATATTTTAAGTCCACTGTTAAGACCTACTGCTTAGAAAAAAAGATTCCTTTAAAAAAATACTGCTTATTCACAATACACCTGGTCACCCAAGAGCTCTGATGGAGATATAAAAGGAGATGAATATTGTCTTCATGCCTACTAACACAACATCCATTCTGAAGCTCATGGATCAAGGCGTAATTTCAACTTTCAAACATTATTATTTAAGAAGTACATTTTGTAAGGCAATAGCTGCCATACACAGTGATTCCTCTGAGGGATCTGGGCAAAGTAAATTGAAAACCTTCTGGAAAGGACTCACTAGTCTGGATGCCATTAGGCACATTCATGATTCATGAAAGGTCAAAATATCAACATTAACAGGAGATTGGAAGAAGTGGATTCCAATCATCAAGAATGACTTTGAGGGGTTCAAGACTTCAGTGGGGGAAGTCACTGCAGATGTGGTAGAAACAGCATGATAATTAGAATTAGAAGTGGAGCTTGAAGATGTGACTGAATTGCTGCAATTTCATCATAAAACTTGAACAAATGAAGAGTTGCTTCTCATGGATCAACAAAGAAAGTGGTTTCCTGAGATGGAACCTACTCCTGATGAAGATGCTATGAACGCTGTTGAAATGACAACAAAGGATTTAGAATATTACATAAACTTAGTAAAGCAGTGGCAGTATTTGAGAGGATTGACTGCAATTTTGAAAGAATTTCTACTGTGGGTAAAATGCTATCAAATAGCATTGCATGCTACAGAGAAATCTTTTGTGAAAGGAAGAGTCAATCGATGTGGCAAACTTTATTGTTGTCTTATTTTCAGAAATTGACACAGCCACCCCAACCTTCAGCAACCACCACCCTGATCGGTCAGCAGCCATCAACATCCAGGCAAGACCCTCTACCAGCAAAAAGATTATGACTTGCTAAAGGGTCAAATTATCATTACCATTTTTCAGAAATAAGGTATTTTTAATTAAGGTACGTACACTGTTTTGTTAAACAAAATTCCATTGCACACTTAATAGGCTACAGTATAGTGTAAGTATAACTTTTATATGCACCAGGAAACCAAAAAATTTGTGTGACTCATTTTATTGAGATATCCATTTTATTGCAGTGGTCTGGAACCAAACCAGTAATATCCCCAAGGTAGCTGGGTCTGGCCCAGTAATTGAAAGCTCCCCACTACATAGCATCTGCTGAACGAACTAAATTAATAGAAGGAACTTCAGTCACCATCACATGACTTACGAGGCATACCTAAGTTGGGAACCTGGATAGTATACCCTTTCTTTGCATGCTGCTAAAGACTAAATTTTGTCACCCCTCAATACTCCAAATTCATATGTTGAAACCCTAACCCTCAGGATGAATGTATTTGTAGATAGGGCTTTTAAGATATAGTTAAGGTAAAATAAAGTCATCAGGATAAGGTCCTAATATGATAAAATTGGTGGCCCATAAGAAAAGAGATCTCTTTCTTTCCATGGGCATGCACTGAGGAAAGGCCATGTGATCACACAGTGAGAAGCCACAAAGACACCCCTTACCAGCCCCTGACCACACTGGGACCCTGATCTCAGCCTTAGTCTCCAGAACTGTGAGAAAATAAATTTCTGTTGTTTAAACCAGTCAGTCTACGGTATTCTGTTATGGTAGCCCAAGCAGCCCAAGTTGACTAATACAGGTGCTAAAGAAACAAAAGCATTAAAGGTCACGTTTTCCATTTTATCTTTGGTGGCTGGCTAAACTAAGCCCTTCCACAGTATAAGATTACATGGGGCAATATGTCCTCATGTGTCAATTCCTGTGTAGGGTCAGTCACTCCATGTGAAGTTTAAAATTCCACCATGACAACTACTTTGAGTTTAGGTGCTATTGCTTTAAAATCTCTGTAAAATATGGTTTTATTGATTAGCATAATTTTGGTAATTTATTTATTTTCTTATACTTTCATAATATCCCCAGTAGCTTCACCAGGTATATGATCCCTGTTTTATAGATAAAGAATTTGATTGTTCTATTCAAGGCAAGATGTCAAGTTAGAAGCAGGACTAAAATAGAACTCAGGTCTCCTGATTTTTAGTAAATTCTTCTTCTATAACTAGCCTAAGGCAAAATAAATAGCTGTGGGATATGGACACACACACACACACACACACACACGCACTTCCCATTCCATTACAAAATATAGAAATTATTAGAAAAAGCATTTCCTAACACCAACTTGAGTTGTTATCTTCCTGATCAAAATACAAAAGTACTATGTGCCAACACAGGAATAATATAATTCCATCACATTTATCATGCTGACCTAATACTAAATGTCTCATGGGAGACCTTATACCCAAATGCCCTAAAGCATGTGATCTGTTCTTCTGAAAACACAAACACATAATTTTAAAGGCCATTTTGAGATATATTCCTATACAAAAAGGGCTTTAACACTGAATTTTATATTAATTCCATATATAACTGGGAAATATTTTAAATATTTGGAGAGCTTGTTGCCACAGAGTTTGGCAGGTTGCATATGTTTCCCACCGAAAATGCTTTCATTTGACCACATCTACTACTGCTGCAGCATAGGTCATCTGGAACACCCAGAAACCTGGAATATTTGGTTCAGAATGAAAGAATATATATACATATACATATATAGACACAAACAAGCACACACTCTTATAACGCAAACCAACAATAAAACAGTATATCCTTTTCCCAGAAAATATGAAAAGATAGGTCTACTCATTTAAAAGGTATCTCCTATTTGATATGTCTCTTCTCTATTAGTGAAAATTCTTAGGGAACTCTGGTAAACTGGTAATGATAATGCAATGGGACATTTATTTGGCATCAACTGCATACAAGACAGCAGGTTGAGTGCTTCCTGAAGTGAACACCAGGAGGTTCAATGTGGTCAAGGGAACAAGGCAGGTACCTGATTAACTTGAAAACGAGCAGCATGTGTTAAGGGCCTGACAGCACATCCAGCAGCTGATTGACAGTTCTAACTAGAGTGAATCAACAGACTTCAAGAAGAGGGCAAGATCTGGGCTTTTGACCTTCAAGGATGGGTAGGATTTTACCAAGCGGGCTGGCATAGGAATGCTTTCTCAATGGACAGAAGACAAGCATCAGAAGAAATGGTTCAATTCAGAGACCGGTAAGAACTCTATCGGGATAGGGTCAGAGATGAATGAAGTCTGGTGAGGGGGAAAAAAACTGAGATGTGGGTGCAGGTTATATCATGACGGGTTTCAAGCCCCATGGTCAGGAATTTGGATTTCACTGAGCAGGTAGTAAGGAGTTTAGAAGGTACCAGGCAGAGTGTGATGATCAAGGTTTTCATAAAGAATGCCCTGGAAGCAGTTGGGAGAGTGTGAAATAAAGGGAGAAGGACTCAAAACGACTGGCTTAATACTGTGTTCTGAGCAGGACAATCTTATATGAGGAGAAATGGAACACAGCTGGGGAAATCTCAAGGTAGAGAGAAAATAAGCCCAGGTTAAAGGATTCCACATAAAAGCTCAATGATTTATAACTGACTCAGCCACTGCTCACTTTAATCTGGATTGCGCTGTCGTGGCTCATGTGTCTGTCTGGGCTCTCTGTGACACTCAGTGTTCAGAATCATGGTGGAGCCTGTCAGACACCTAAGGCCATATCTCATAAACATGAGCAAAACTGACAGTTTTCCTTGACATCAGCACCACTATGCTAGGCATTAAACAAATGATTTGTGCTGTGCAGCTGAGACCTGCTCCCTTGGGAAATCAGGCTAGCACCTTCGCAACATCATTAACCCCTGCTGAAACAATGCACAAGAAGTCAAGGCTGACTTATAACCAGTCTGCACAGCTTCACTATCTGGAGGACATTGAACCACTGCCCTAGAATGTTGGCATGCACATAGACATGCCCTCAGGGTTGTCTGCTGATAGCAGCTCCTTTAAGAACATCGTAGTCAAATGAATCTTTCCATAAATAATAAACAGGTTATGAAAAAATTTTTAAATGTCTGTTATATTCCATGAGTAGTTGAAATCTTTATCTTCTCCACTACAACCAACCATTCTCTATGTGCCCACTGGCTGAGCATACATTACACTGGACCAAGGAGGCATATTGAAGAAGCACAATTACAAATAAAACAGTCCTTGTAAAGTAAAGCATAATATCTGAAGATTTGGGTTGTGGATTTAAAAACAGAGTACCCATTCTCATTAAATATCTATGAACCATAATCTTATTTTAGGAATTTGTTTTTCTTTGTTGCAGATGTACAACTGTCTTTTCCATTGGTGGCACACCCTAAAACCAAGATAATTTATAAACCACAGTGGATCAAAAACAAATGCCAGACCTAGGGAATTACCTTTTTTTTTCCCATTTCAAAATGTATTAAAAAGTTAGGAGCACATTTTAAGATGCACACATTCAAGGAAACCAAAATGAATCTACAGGTTTACCATGATCATCTATTGATATATTGATTATTCTTAAATTTACATGGAAACAAAATTAATTTTATGAATTGTAATGGACAAATTAGGCATATGGCTGTACAACTGCAGGGTTGAATGCAAATCTGAGGTTTGTCAGCCATAAAGTGATCAATAATTAAAATGGAGTTCACCACCATGCTGTAATTTTAAACTATAACTGCAGGTTTCCCTAAGTTTGCCTAAAATATGTGTTAAAGCTAAACATCTATAGCATAATAATATTCATTAGTAATTGTACCCTGTTGATTAACAAGCATTCTGTAAAATATAAAGGAAAAAAAACACCCACCCACATAATTAGGACATGTGTTTACTTAATAATCCTGAATATCACTATGAAAAACACACCACTTCACTGAAATCTAAATGACTATACTTAACTGTTTAAATATTTTAGCAATGTATCCGAGTTGTGATGATTTTTCTCCAACACAGAACACACCCAATAATAGACCAGAAAAACAAAAGCATTCTGATTCTAGCAGTTTCTAAAAAAGCTAAAGGCAGTCTCTTAAAAATACAGCCTAAAGATCACTTCCTCCCGAGAGCCAGAGAACAATGAAGAGAACATGTTGCTTATTCATTTCTTACCTTTTTTCCTTTCCTTTTCCTATGAGCAGGTTTTGCATTTTTCTCCTTTGGTTCTTCACTCATCTTTCCTTTAAATCAGGTGAGTTTATAAAAGACAGGAGATCACCGCCTGTATTCCAACATCCAAAGCCACCACAAAGAGTCAAAGCATCGAGACCAAAGTCCATTTACGGGTGATCCTCGGGCAAAGCAGCCGCTGCTTAAACCCAGCCCCTGCTGCTGTCAGAGACGCGGCTGCTAACGTAGCCCTGTTCAGCTTTCCTCGGGAAGAAACTGGGTGTTCTCTACATCAAACAGTCAATTATTCTTGTAAAGAAAATCAATATTTTAGCCTTTCATTTTTTTAACTAATCATTACCCTGAGATGAGATCTTGACAAGACTTTGTTGCTTGTTCCTCCACAGTGATTCCAGCCTGGAAATGGTGAGAGGGGGTGGGGGGAGAGAGAGAGACATACACACACACACACCCTCACACACACAGAAATAAGCTACAGACTGCTGACAAGTCTCCGAAGCCTTCCCAGGGGCTGATTTGCTGCTTCTAGCAGACTGGGAAGCTGAATGTAAATTGCTCTCCGTGCTGCTCGCCTCCCATGTGAACACATGTGTTGAATGCATCGGGGCATACCAGAGGAGGCGGTGGGGAGAGTGATAAAAGATCAGGTTACTGGTTCGTAAAACACACTCAATGACTCAAACAATAAAAGAGACCCACTACCAGCTAGAGAAGTCACATCACAGGCTAGGTTTTCTCTATGATTACTTTTTTTTTTATGTGCTAAGCAAAAAAAGATGGGCAACTTGCCATTCTTCAGCTAAGGATTTATACAGAAGAGTTCATTACAGAAAGCCCCATACTCAATTTGCCATTATTTATATTTAAGCATTGGTTTACTTCCAGGAATGTAACCAACCAACCAACAAGAAACCCTCCAGAATATTCAGGAAATACTAAGAGCAAAGCTGCTGTTTCTGTGGCAGAAACACTCTGCTTCTTGACTGTGTTTAGGGCAGTGCCGGTCTCAGATCACATTACACACTTCCCAGCTGCCCTGACCAAACACTGTGGCCACACTCCACACTGCACGCCACCCTGAGCCCTGGGCTTCTGGGTATTTTCTGGGTATCCAGGAGACTTCACACCTGGGTGGTGGAAACTCCCTCACCTTGCCTTCCATCCACTTAAACACAGATGAATTATTATCCTGAGCTGTCATTTAAGCATCTTTTGACACGTGCCAGATACATCTGATTCAGGGAAGAATAAGGTTCTGGGAGCCACCATAGGCAACCACTAAGATCAAAACAGGTCACTTTGAGCAGATGACGAACACAAGTGTAGAGTAGAAAGGGAGGAATACACAGGAAAGGGAGAAAAAAGTGGAGAGCAGGTTCAGGTCCATTCCTAGGTGGCCAGGAGCCAGGAATAAATCATATTAGTTCCTCACTCTAATATTTTTTATTCAGGAGAAACTGAGTTCAAATGAATATTAACATTTTTATTCAGGAGAAATGGGATTCAAATAAATATGAAGCACAGCCATCCAGGAAAAAACAAGTCACAGAAGACTAATTTCAGTGGTGTGTTTGAAAGGACTTAACACTGATTTGAGGAAATGATGCTAAAATATTGAACCAAAAGGACAGATCTGTTTAGGCTGAAATATTTCCCATTCTTTACCTACTGCACAAAGGGGATTTGTATCTACATTCGACCAACATTCCTTCCCTGTCCCCCTAGAAAGACATGATGAATGCTTGAGATAGCTTCCCCATGGCTGAGCACACTAGGGACAGGTCGCCAATGCCCCCTTCAGAGAACCACATAGATTTTACCAGATGTGGGTTAGCTGTTTGAGCTACTTTCTACTGCAAGATTTACACATTGCAATAACAGACATCTCAGTAAGCTTGGTGTGGCCAGAATTCTGAATGCTGTTGGGCATCTAATCCCCATGTTCCAAATTTCTGTTCAGATTCTGAACTACTACTTAACCACATTTCCCATATTCTACTGCTATTCAGTGACATTCCTCGTGTCATGCGATAAAAGGCAGAAAATCATAACATGGCAGAATAAACCTTTCAAGTTCTTCAGTGATCCAACCCTTGCTCAGATTCAAACCATAGGGAAATCGGGGGGAACGGGCATGCCCTTTACCGCTGCTGTCACTCACTGACTTCAATCAAGTGAACCTTGAGCCTTTTGAGAGAGCAGGATGAGGGAGGCGCTTTATAGAAATTCTTCGTAAGCTGATGAGTCTAAGCAGGTGATTCAAGCCAGACGTTCCCACCTAAACCCTCACTAGGCAAGCAAAAGAGGTAGCACATTCATCTATAGTAATTCATCTATAGCAGAATCTCCCCACTGGGATTCATCTCCCCAAAAAAATCTTTGTCAGTAAGTATTTATTGAGTATCCATAGACTATGAGTCGCTCTCTTACAAAAACAAGGGGGATACAAAAATTGGAAATAAACGTAGTCTGTTCACATAAAAATTTACAAATCAACTGGAAGTATAAAATATTCAAAATACAAATAACATGAAAATGTCTGGCCGAGGGCATAGGACAAGAATGTATTTGAAGAAAATGTCATTATAATAACGTTTTTAAACTATAAAAATGTGTTTAAGTTAGTGCAAAATTTAGGAAATTGATGGAATAAACTTGTCAGGAGATGAATGAAATTGTGACTAAGGATAATTGATTGCCCATTTCTTTGATAAAGTATGGTCTTGACTGTATTCATTTATATGGACAACACTCATATTACAAGCTAAAGTGCTCTCTGCTGGTTGGATGGAAAAAAAACAGGACCTTTAAAGACAAGATTATATGGCCAAATTCTACAAAAGATCATTCATTCTTACTGATGAGAAACTTGTAACTCTGATAGAATAATATTTCAAGATGTCACATTGTTTAATCAGGTCTGATAGAAAACCCAATTTCAAAAAATAACTTTAAAATATGTCAAATTATTTAAGTAACAAAGTGCATCATTTTAAGTTATAATTTAATAATAAAAGTATATGACTTATATAACATATATTAGGTTTATTTTCTATAACCTGATAAGTTCTAGACTTTTTAAAAGAAACAAATAATTACATCTGTAAAAATCTGTAAGGCAAAAAGAAAGTCTATGTTAGAGTTAAGGCCTTAAAACATCATAAAATCAATAGTAATTTAATTTCCAACAATGTAAAATTTTTTCACTTTGTAAAATCAGATAATCAAATTTCATGTAAAGGCTGAAAAATTAAAGAAATTTAGCCTTAATAGAAAAAGTATTACCTATTATTGTTCAATGGTGTTTCTGTACACCTGTTCTCCAGAAATACACAGAAACAATGATTGTTTTAATATGCCCAAAGGTGTAGCAGTACATTTTAAATTAAAATTGCTCGGTGTAAAAGAGTAATTTGATTGATCTAAAACAGTCTAGGGGTGATTACTTGTTTCAGAAATGTTAAATGTTAACTACTTTCCGATGGTAATCTCTTTTTCGCCCAAATTATAAAATTCCCCTAGCCCTTGGGGAAGTTAAATTTAGCCTAAGAAAAAACTGAAAAGCTAAATACACCAAAATTATCAACCTAAAAACAAAACCCTCTTCTATCATAATGTTTACCAAAAAGGAAAACACAACTGGACTATAATGCCCCCACACATTACCCCGTAGAATTAACTGTGAACGTGGAGGTTACCCCAGATAGAAACGATCATAAACTAGTTGATACATATCTGAGACAGTTCTATTTTTAAATTAAATAACCCGCATAAGAGGACACCAACCAGGGCCAACTTTAGTCTCGTAGAACAGATCTATTTTTAAAATGAAAGTGGCTTACCATGGGAGAAATAACGGGGCTGGGGTTATTAGGAAGCAATTTTTTAAGGCTATCTTCTGCATAAAATTCACGTGGACACACTAACACTGAATACAATTTCTTGATTGAAATGAAAGTGCATCATATTAATGGTAAAACAAAACAAGGCAACAACTTTCGGTTGAAGTCCAGCAGAAATACCTATATGAACAAGCTGATTTTATTTTTAAAGCTAGGACGTCATGTACTTACTGTAATTTACACTGCTAGTTGGCGAGCTAAGATAGTTACTAAATCTTACTAACAGCATTCCCTTGATACTATTCATTAGTCCTCAATGTTTAAAATACTTGTAAAGTTAAAGGCAAAACTACAGGTACATAAACTGTTTTTCTGGAAACCATGGAATCTTCAGAGCTGAGTGAAACACTGAGATGTTCTCTCCTTCTCAACCGGTAGCCCTGAGAGGACTTCCCTGAGGTCACCCAGCCAACTCATAGCAGAACTGGGACCAGAAGCAATTCTACCAACTCCTCCTCTGAAGATCTTCCCTTCCACTGCACCAGTATCTCCCAGAGAGTGTAAACTCACAGTGAGATTTGAGATGATATTCAGTGGTAAACAAACCTGTTTTAACACTTATGCATTTACTTTAAATTAGAAAAGTATGTGACTTACATTTCATTGGGAGCTTCTCATGGAAGCTTTACCGTGGTGCTTTGGTATTTACCTTGCCCTACTTTTTGTGAATGCCACCAGCAGATGGAATAGGGGAAAGGGCATAGGTGGCTTCTTCCTAAGTCAACTGGCCATTCTTCCTCCCACAGAGTTGGCATCACCTTAGGCTAAGGATGGTGTTGGCGTGAGTTCTGCCACCAGCACCAGCGCTTGCCACCCACCTCACATGATGTGCCCGGAGCCCTAAACTTCTAGGCCATAGTAAAGACATGTAAATACAAAAAGCCAATGTCTTGGTATTTCTAACGTGATGAAAACATTTAAAAAACCATGCTCTATGTCAGGGGTCCTCAAACTTTTTAAACAGGGGGACAGTTCACTGTTCCTCAGACCGTTGGAGGGCCGGACTATAGTTTAAAAAAACTATGAACAAATTCCTATGCATACTGCACATATCTTATTTTGAAGTAAAAAAACAAATGGGCAGAAACACCCGCACGTGGCCTGCGGGCCGTAGTTTGAGGACGCCTGCTCTATGTATTCGGACTTCTAGTCTTCTTTGAGTCTTCAAGTAGGAAAATGACACACAGCAACATCTGCACATCTGCTTAGATCCACTGAAAATTCAGGGGCACATGGGGCATGAGGGGGAAACAGAATGAGCCTGTGAATTAAGTCTCAATTTTCAACCCATCCTCAAACACCTACGTGATTCTTGCCATATTCATTGGCCATCAGTACTATCCATTAATATTTTTTAAATAGAAATTTTTAAATCTTGCTTAGCTGTAAGCAACACTATTTGAGAAATTGTGGTTTTGATATGCTAGTTCCATTTTTGATAATGCCCTGGAACACTTCAGGAAGGCCCATAGCAGGATTTTCTTGTTTTGTTCTGAGTGTTCTTGCTTTCCTGATTATTCAGCTATGTGCCCATTAAAATATAATGATATAATCAAAGTGGATTAGTCAAACAAGGAGAGACAGAATGTTCAAAGAGATATAGCTGATAAATGAGTGGTTTGCTTTTTGTTTATTTTCTTCCCCAAACCTTCATATTTTCATTGGTAGGATTTTCTGAGCAGTGTAATTTTCTTTCACTAGGTTAACAATTTTCTTTAGAGGCCCAGTGATATTTACATGCCAGATATACATCCTTTTGTGAGGTGAGGGACCAATGAGTCATTCCTTTGATCTTCCCTAAATCTGTGTGTTTTACTTAATAACAATAAAGATCCTAAATGATTTTAAAAGAATTATGATGACAGATTCTGAAGACATTCCCTTGCTTTGTAAAAGGTAATCTCCAGCAATATTAGTATTAAAATGATTAAGAATTAAGGCTGGTTATATTTGGGTCCACACCCAAATGGGGTTAGTATTAATAGTTCTGCTGTTTTTTTTGTTTTGTTTTGTTTTTTGTGGAAAAGTTATACAAAAGATGGCCAGACATAGCTCTACTGGAGTTTTTTATCATCAAATGTCCACCCAATATAGCAGCTTCTCAACTCTCCAAATTCTAATCAACATAGTAATATCAAGACCCTTATTCTTTCGTCTACTAAAATAAAATTAGATTTTTTCTTAAACCATATCTCATAGTACCTTAAAACTTTATACTAATGTTAATGTCCCCCTGCCTAAGACCACCATGATACGATGCTGAATATGTCTGCACATCTCCTACCTATTATTTCATTTTGGTTAACAATCGTTGGCACAGACACCTGAAATCATTTGTTAAAGGAACAGAAAAAGGAATGAGCTTAAGAGATTTTTCTAGTGACAAAAATCAAAAAATAAAGGAGAAAATAAAATGAAAGAGAAATTGGCTATTGAAGTGGAGAGTTTGTGGCATGCTGATCATGAGAGCTGCTCTAGGAAGTCCCTGCCTCACCTATACCCACACCTGTGACATCGGGATGTTGTGTCAGTTGGCCCCATGTCAAAGATCATGCTGGAACTGAAACCAGACCCAGGCTCTAGCAAATGCTATTTTCATCATGTCATGATTAACCTTCAGATAAGATGGAAATAATAATTATGAAGTTAAGGTGACATTCTTAATTTTAAAATAAGTTTATACTGATTGCCACATAGTGCTCTGAATTTGTCATGGTTCTTGACCCATATTCCTCCAACCAAGTAAGTAAGTGAGAACACAAATTCATTTTGAAGTGAGGGACTGTAGGACAGCATCAATCCTTTTACAAATATCCTTGAATTATTTTTAATATTGATGGTTTTGACATACAAATATGCCTCTAATTTTAAATGGCTTATAAATTTAAGACATGGTAAGATAATTCAAATAATCACATCAGAATAAGTAGAGGAAATTCATCGGGAGTTTATATTTCATTATCAGTCTAAACATTTGTCAGTGATGTATAAGAATGTGTTTATTTACACCTTCATCAACATAAGCACCAATCTTTTGTAATACTTGCCAAAACTGACAAAAGTATTATTATGCTGTGTTTTAATATGCATTTCTTTGGTTGGTAGAAGAGTTGAATCTCTTCACGTTTGCTAATCACTTTCATTTCTTATTTTGTGAATCTTATTTCCATGACCCTAGGCTAAGGATGGTCATACTCAGTCTATCAGGGTAATCAATGAGGATGAATTTATTTTTAGACTTAAGAAACAGAGGACCACATACCCTCTAAATCAAAATGAGAAATGAATAAGTAATTGGGGAACCACAACTGATATCTAAATCAGTTTCTATAAAGTCCTACTGAGATGACAGCCAGCATACAAACACAATTTTTTGGTATGCCATCTATGGCTAACTCAAACTCAGCATTGCTACTATAAACATATCAAAAGCTTGCTACTTCCTAACCTCCTCTACAAAGGATTTTAAAAAGAATAAGAATTTTTCCATGTAAATTAACGTTAGTCTGAGAAAATTAATGTTTATATGATTCTGCATAAGAATGTATTTTCCGCTGGGATTATTCACTGCAAAATCCTACAAAGTTATTAAGAAAGCTCTCTAAATAATTGACTTCAGTGTGCAGGTATTCTTCTTCTTTTTTTTTTTTTTTTTTCCTGAAACAGGTTCTCACTCTATTGCCCAGCCTGGAGTGCAGTGGTGTGATCATAAATCACTGTAACCTCAAACTCCTAGACTCAAAGGATACTTCCCCCTCAGCCATCCAAGTAGCGAGAAGTATAGTGCACACCACCATGCCCAGCTAATTTAAAAAGATTTTTTATAGAGATGATGTCTTGCTATGTTGTCTAGGCTGGTCTTGAACTCCTAGGCTCAAGTGATCCTCCTGCCTTGGCCTCCCAAAGCACTGGGATTATAGGTATGAACCACCACACCAGCCCATGTGCAGGTATTCTTCATTATTAAACTCTTGTAACATAGTCTCTAAAAGTTTTTTACTAAAACAAATCCAAGTTTTACACGTTGACTTACAAACTAAAGATATGCTCATCACGACAGTGCAAATATACCCAAATAACTGAACAGAACACCTTTACAGGGAATCTGACCTAGACCATCTGTTCAGGAGTTTCTCAGGCTTGAAGGGTGGAAAAAACTTCCAAAGAAACTGACTCCAAGCTCTTCTCTACCTCTGTCTACAGAAACATTTACCATCTTTGAAAAATGCCACCCCCAATATTCTGGTGCCCTATATTAATAATATTCTGAAACTCAATAACTTAATAAACCTATGTAGTCTCCATGCTCCTGACACAAAGCTTTTATGACTTCATATGTATAGCCTAGGGCCTGGTATAGAACAAGTGCTTTATAAATACCACCCAAATTCATGAACAACAGCATTATGAAGTCCTGAGTCATGCTTGGTATTTTCCAACATCAAAAGTCTTAGTCTATCTAAAAATTGAAGTCCCATTTCACATTCTGATGTGGTGGGGGAAAGGGTATTGACACAGAAATCTCAGTAGACCACTTTCCACACACCATAAAAAAAATTTAAAGATAGTTGTTCTTGATTTGCATTCTTTCATCATTAGTGATGCTGAAGATATTTTCATATATCTATTGGCCATTTATATATCCTCCATTGAGAACTGTCTATTCAGGCCTTTTGCCCATTTTTTAATTGGGTTATTTGCTTTTTTGTTGTGGAGTTCTTTATATATTTTGGATAGAGACCCTTAGCAGACATATAGTTTGCAAATATATTCTCCTATTTTGTAGCTTGTCTCTTTGCTCTATTGATTGTTTCCTTTGCTGTGCCAAAGATTTTTAGGTTTATGTCATCACCTCACTCCAGTCAGAATGGCTACTATCAAAATATCAAAAGATATAAAGTGTTGGCGAGGATACGGAGAAAAAAGAATCCTTACACACTGCTTGTGGGAACAGCCATTATGGCAAGCAATACGGAGATTCCTCAAAAAAAATAAAAATAGAGCTACCATATGATCTAGCAATCCTACTATAGGGTATATATCAAAGGGAAATGAAGTCAGTATATAGAAGAGATATCTGCACCCCCATGTTTATTGCAGCACTAGTCACAATAGCCAAGACATGGAATCAACCTAAGTGTGTATCAATGGATGAACAGATAAAGAAAATATGGTATATATACACAATAGAATACTATTCAGCCATAAAAAAGAATGAAATCCTGGTCATTTGTGGCAACATGGATGAATCTGGAGGACATGATTTTAAGTGAAGTAAGCCATGCACAGAAAGAGAAATACCATGTGATCACAGTCATGTGGAATCTAAAAAGTCATTCTCACAGAAGTAGAGAGTAGAATCACAGTTACCAGAGGATGTGAAAGGGAGTGAGGAGGGAACTAGGTGAGAGATTAGTCAACAGCCACAAAGCTATGATTAGATAGGAAGAATAAGTTCTGGTGAAGTAGGATGAGTAGAGTTAACAATAATATATATTTCAAAGTAGCTAGAAGAAAGGTTTTGGGTGTTCCCATCACAAAGAAATGATAAATGTTTAAGGTGATGATATGCTAATTGCCCCAATTTCGTCATTAGACAATTTATACATGTATCAGAACATCACATTATACCCTTGAAAATATGTACAATTATTATGTGTCAATCATTAAAAATAAAGATGGTGATTCCTATTTCCAAAACCTATCCCTTCCTTAAACTTGGCCATCTCATCCTAATTATGATCACCTCTGCCCACCCTGACTCCACACCAGAAGCTCACAAATAGGTGAGAGGCCAGGCACAGTGGTTCACACCTATAATTCAAGCACTCTGGGAGGCTGAAGCAGGAGGATCATTTGAGATCAGGAGTTCAAGATCAGCCTGAGCAAGAGTGAGACCCCATCTCTACTAAAAATAGAAAAATTAGCCAGGCATGGTGGCACACACCTGTAGTCCCAGCTACTTGGGAGGTTGAGGCAGGAGGATCACTTGAACCCAGGAGTTTGAGGTTGCTGTGAGCTAGGCTGACATCACAGCACTCTACCAGGGTAACAGAGTGAGACTCTTGTTTCAAAAAAAAAAGAAATAGGTGAGAGGAAGATTGGAAGTTAGGGCTAAGAGGTCCATATGTTAGACCAATTACTTGGTTGTCTCTAAATAGTAAATAGCTTATTATTGAAACTACATAAAAACAGCTGTCTCAAAGCTGTCATCAAAATGTCCTTAGCATTTTAAGATTCAGAGCATGAAAATGTATGAAAGACACATAACAAGGTCATATAGCTCTTCTAATCTACATCTTTCTTGAGGCATTTCTACTGAAGTTCCAACTGTTCCCTGAATTTTCTTTCATTCCTCTCTTTTTGTCTTAAACTAAATGATGCCCTAACAGAGTTAGACTTACACATTCCCAATTCAGTTGGACAGGCTATTCATGAAGCCCTTAGTATGTGCCAGGGCTGAGCAAAGGGCTGAAGCGGTAAAGACCACCACAGCCCAGTTGGATGGTGACCACTGCCTCTAGGTCACTGCATGGCTCTGGAAAAGCCTCAGCCTGCTCTTGCATCGGCCCCTGATTCCTACAGTGAAGAGGAGTTGGATGTACTTCATGATCTCTAAAGTCCTGTTTTAGTTCTAAAATTCTCTAATTCTGTGACAGTCTCTATTACAGCAGCCAGCACTACCCCTAACGAATACAGAAATTAGTACCTTCAAGCAAGGTGCTGCCATAACAACTATCTAAAATTGGCCTAGCAGTCAGGATCAGGCAGCAAGGAAACTGATGCTGGATGCTGGAGACATGGAGATCCTTGGCGTATACCATGGTGAAACACTTGGTAAATCTGGCCTGCAGTAACTTGAAAGGCAGAATTTATGCTGTGGTGCCTGTATGTTTTGTGTATATTGGTTGTTACTGGCAGCATTTAGCAAGGAAGAAAGAGAGGAGGTTAGGCAAACATTATGAGAAAGTATGGGATAGAGAAAGTCCAGAAATTTGGGGACTTGCAAAAATGAAAAGGCCGAGTGCCCCAAGACCACACACAGTAGGAAAGAAGACTGAGAAAAGCTTTGAGAGACAAAGGCCATTGAGACTCAGCCCTGAAGCAAAAGTCTTATTAAGAATATGACCTTCTGTCTACTACTTCAGGTAGCCTACAATAGCCACCCCTAAATGAGAGATATAGCCAAGGGAATGAGAAAGTAAAGAAAACAATAATGTTTGACAGTTATACCTTGACAGATCTTTGGGTGAGGTTACTTGCACAAGGAACTAACCAGAAGGTAACAGATTAGAAGCATACCAAGAAAAAGAATTGTACTGAGAATGAAATCAGACTCTTTTCTAAAATAAAGACTTTGAGAGTTGAAACCTTAAAAGAAAACTTTGAATTTCAAAAGTTACCTTCAAACTTGCAAGGATAGGAAGCAGAATACAAAAGATTTATAGCTCCCAAAGATGGCATAGTCTTCAATAATCACTTCAAATGTGGACATGCCAGGACATGGGTACTTTGAGATGAGAGCCTGCCAACCGCCTCATTTGCCAGCAAATTAATAAACTCTTCTTTCTTTCCCCTCAAACCACTTGTCCTTTCTTCTGAAGCAGCCTCTGGGACAAGTGCCAAACTTTCAGTAACAGAATTTGGCATCCCTGGGTGGAGCCCATCAGTGCCCCAGTGGAAGGACACCCCATGACTGCTGAAAGAGGCAGGGAACAGCCCCGGGCCAAATCCGTGGGTCTTCACGGGTAGGAACAACTTCTTTTTGAGGCGAGAGAGCAAGGCATGGCCCCAGCAGCTATCAGAGCCTGTGTCAGCTCCAGGGAAATCCTGTCTCTGTCTCCCTGATGTAGATGCAGCTCCCCACAACCTGAACTGAGTTGAGGAGAAGGAAACAGATTTGGGAAGTGTTATGACAGCCTCAGCCATTTATAAGTAAAGTTTCCCAAGACCTCGAGATTCTGTTTCCACCTATATTGTTGGGGGGAGAAGTTCAAACCTCCCAATTGGATTTGTTTTGAGGTGGCATTTTGAGAATGGAAGCTGAGAGGTTGAGTGGAACTAGGAAACCTGGTTTGGATTGAGCTCATTTGCGAATCCCAGGGAACCAGGGGGGAATTGGTTCTTTCGTCTGAGAGAATTTGGGTCTTAGTTTGTCCACTTTGGAATTAGGAGATGCTTGTTCTCAATTGAGAATTCAGTTCTCATTTTGTGGTTCCCATGTGGTTGGCCATGGCATTTTGTGTTGGGGATTCCCTGTATTGTCTGTGTTTGTAAAGCTTTGTTGCAACACAGGAAAGCTCCATCTCAAAGTCCCTTGGAAAAAACTCTGACTGAATGGTTAACTTATAGCTACGAATCTGTGTGTAAAGAGAATGATGTTATTGTCATCCAATGTATGCATTGGAGTGTGAGGAGAAGCAGCCATCAAATGAAAATTCCCATTTGATTGATAGGCCTTAGCATTTTAGATTGTTTGTGTTGGGAATTCCCTATATTGTTTGTGTCTGATTGTGAGTTTTTGTCTGGCGAGTTTTTGTACCTATGTCTAAAGATTATTGTGATACCACTTGTCTGGAGTGTGAGGAACAATGGTGGTTGGTGGTCTGTGGTTTATTCTAAGCTGTTGGTTCTTTTAAAATTCAGAGCTCAAATGGTTGACCTGCCACTATAAGAGTTAAAATGTTGAGTCTCTAGCTCTCTACTTGAGACAAACTCATTGTTTATGGTATACAAAATGATCTGTGTTTGTATTTTTGTTAAATGAGGTCCTTTCACCCCGGCTGGAACCCCCAGAGCTGGCCAGGACACGGCACCGAGCATGGAGGGAGGGAGGGAGGACTGGTGCACATGGCTCGCCACTGAGCGAGCGACACATAGCAAAGGGGAAGGAACGCCACCGCCATCTTGGCATCGTGGGAGGGGCCGGGGAGGGTGCCGCCTAAACTAACTCTTCAATCCCACACCCAGTAAATCATGACTCAGGGTTCTGAATGGTCTCTCCCACCAGCAAACTCAGTTTAGGCCAGAGGGAATCCATAGCCAGGATGGGCAGTTTGCCACGATATCAGATGCGAGCTTAAATGTGCAAGAACAACTGGCAGGGTTCTTTGAGACAGTCAAAAGGAATAGGTGAAAAAGCTGCTCCAGACTGACCTTTTGTAAAACAGAAGGACCTTGAAAGGCACATTGCCCAAAAGTTGCAAAAGCTGCCATGTAGCATGAAGCCCCTAGGAAAGAAAATGTTTTTTTCAAGTCCAGGACTCAGATGGTGATGGAGGGGGCCAGAGCCCCCTACCTCCCAATATCCCTACAGGAGCCCAGAGAAAAACTGACAGTGGGGATCCGATTGGTGGCAACCTGCATGAACAGAAGCAGCTGGTGGGGGGCCACTTCCCCAGCCACAGCACCAACCCTGGCACTAGCTGTGCCCAGCCAGACAGGGAGTGGTGTGGGAGGGGCCAGGCAGCAGTGAGGCAGCGTAGGCAAGAGTCTGAGGAACTAGAAAGGTACTCAGTTACATTTAAATGGCAGGATCTGGGACTGTGTTGCCTCATGGGCTTAACAGGGCTCTCCTGCTCTGTTTGATAGAAGCTTAGCAGGGGACTTGTGGAACCTGCAATTGGATAGATTTGTAAACTTCTATTAGCTTATTGGGGATCCTAGGAATGGCATCTGGATCCCAGACATTGGACTGATGATAATACCCTTGTACAGAAAAAAACAGGGAATGAGACTTAGAGCCTTAGAGTCTTAGGATAGACGCTGAGAGGCATCCCATGGCCAGGGGCAGGTCAAAGCCACTGAATGATATCGTGAGAGGATGGCTTCTTTGCCTCTGGGCAGTAACAGCTACTTGTGAGCTGTGTCTATTCTCAATCCTGCCACCCTTTTGCCAAAGAGAATGAGTCTTTACAACATGACTGGTTAGAGGTTCTGGAGGCTGTGTATTCTAGCAGGATGGATCTGTCAGATCAGCCAATTCCAGACCAAGATTGGCTCTTTCTCACTGACGGGAGCAGCTTTATAGACAACAAGGGGCTGGATATGCTGTGATCACGGCGGTAGCACTGCCACCTGGGACTTCAGCCCAGGAAGCTCAGTTTCAGTTATCAAGAGGAAAAAATAGACATTTCTACCAACTCTAAATACGCTTTTATGATTGTGCATGCTCATAGTGCCATTTGAAAGAAAAGGGGGTCTCCTAACAGCAGGA
This sequence comes from Cheirogaleus medius, assembly GCA_008086735.1. Taxonomy (NCBI): domain Eukaryota; kingdom Metazoa; phylum Chordata; class Mammalia; order Primates; family Cheirogaleidae; genus Cheirogaleus; species Cheirogaleus medius. Next base: position 34,839,942 of record VBSM01003143.1, read on the forward strand.
AATAAGAATATTAAGCATGCCACTGATATAATGGCCTTGATACAGGCTGTGGCTGAGCCCAAGCAGGTGACCAGCATAGCAAAAAGAAGTTAGGCCACTGGCAGAGCTGCCACCGGGGCCACTGGAGGCGATTTATTCCTCAGGGCCTTGATATCCTGGCTAGATTTAGATCCCCTTGAAAACTAAAGACCCAGGGCTCTGAAAATTGAAATAGTACAGCTAGCTAAATGGACACAGAATTCACATAGACTCATCTCTTACCCAAAGCTTTAGTTTATGAGGCACCTACATGAATACATACATTGAGAGCTGATGCCTCGATGGATTTGGTGGGACCTCATTTGAGAGGACCCTATTTACACTAACTGTTTATATGCTTGCCGTGGTCCAAGGACAGAAAGGCAACATGCTACATAGGGAGCCCAACATGGTGTGGGGGGTGTCCACCCTTTCCATCATTAGCAGTTTCATTCAGATGCTGAGGCTTGTATTGGCAGATACTTTTTCAGGCTGGGTAGAGGCTGGTCCTACCTGGAGGAAAGAAAGGAACATCTAGCAGCCGTCCTCAAACTACGGCCCACGGGCCACATGCGGCCTGCGAGGACATTTATCCGGCCCACAGGGTGTTTTTGCCCATTTTGTTTTTTTACTTCAAAATAAGATATGTGCAGAGTGCATAGGAATTTGTTCATAGTTTTTTTTTTAAACTATAGTCGGGCCCTCCAACGGTCTGAGGGACAGTGAACTGGCCCCATGTTTAAAAAGTTTGAGGACCCCTGATAAGGTTACTGGAATCTTTCTAGAGGAACTCACACCGAGATGGGCTCCCACCAAGAGCTGACAGGGCCTTGGTGGAGTTTCTACACACGTACAGGAACAGGCCTCGGAGGATGTTGGGGTGACAGGCATCAACAGTCCAGGGAAAGAAGCCAAGCAAATGGAGAATAACATGTGGCGGTGGAGCCCATGGAGAGACAGATGCAGAGACAGCTCAGCAGCTCCTCCTCCTACAGCAAGGATGTCAACAGACACCCCATTGCCAAGAGGACCCAGATGCACACTCCATGGAGCCCTGGACATTTTGCCTCCTTTGTAGCAGAGGTAACACAACAAATAAACAAAGCCCTATGCCTAGAATAGAAATTGTATGCATACTGAAATTGATATAGGAAACCCACCTAAAGTGGGATCTTTGTTGGATGTCAAGCTGTCTCTTCCAGAGACCAGCCATTTTGGCACCTAAAATCATCTGCTCTCCCCTTCTCCTCCAAAGAGACAATCCAAAGTTTGTGGGATAAGATATTGCTGCTTGCCCTCCTCTGGATAAGGGTAGCCCTTTAGAAGCAGGCTTAAGTTAAGCCCCTAAGAAATAGTTTACAAGAGATACTTTCTAGCACACCAAGGTAAGTATGGTAATATAACCATAAGTAAAAGAAAATAGAATAAAACAATATGTCAAATGAGAGGGTCAGGTGGTACCCACTATACATGAGTTTGCCTCCTTCAGGTCCCTGTCCCAGTTGAAGGCAGAGAAGTGGAAGGGACCCTAAGAAATGCCTCTAACAAATCAGACCTCCTTAAAATTGTCAGAAGTGAAACCTTTGGTCCATCATACCAAAGTAAAGAGGTGTAGCCCCAGTGGAGGGGTGAGCCTTTAGGCAACTAAAGTATCTGCTTGAGAAAAAGAAAAAAATGAAAATGTTGATTTTTTTTAAAAAATGTGGACATGTATAAAAATTGATTGGGAAGAACCTTCCAGAAAGTAGCAACAAGGGCCACAGAGAGCAATTGGCAGGGAATTTCTCTAAGAGAGTAAAAGTCAAGTCTCATCAAGGAATTTCATCCAATGTCAGAGCAGAAAAATCTCATAATGTACACCTAACAGTATTCCAAAATTTCCAAGGACCAGTGACTGTTGGGTCTCACCTTCTATTTTTTTTTCCCCCAAGGGGAGTGTTTATTGTGTTTGCCTATATGTACTCCACTATATATTTATTTGGGGTAGGGGAAGAAGCTACACTTTGAACTGGATGCAGTTACTGACTGAAACTTTGGATTGTCTCTTTGGAGGAAAAGGAGATAGCCCAAGATTTTGGATGTCAAAAAGGCTAGTCTTTGGAAGAGACAGCTTGACATCCAACAGAGATGTGTGGTTTGCTCTACAGTATAGAGTATCCTGGCCAGGGGCTACATTTCCCACCATGTTGCTTCGAGGTGGGGGCCACATGACTAATTCTCACTAATAAAGAATAGAAATCAGAGGGGGCAAGATGGCTGACCACAGACACCAGCTGCCAGAATATCTCAGTAAGAAGGAGAAGTTTTAGAAGAAAGAGAAAAAAACAACCAAACATGGATCAGATGTGGGTCTGAAGGAAGGATGTCAGAACCTTCAGGAGACTCCACAGGAGGAAGCTGCAGGGCAGAACAAGAAGGAACAAGGTATCAGCAAAGATCAACCCGAGAGGCTTGGAGACCAGTGAGAAGGGTAGGTGGAGTAGTTTGTTTCTTCCCCTCAGATCTCTGACAATCTGGCAGGTTCCTGAGCTGCTGGAGAGACTTTCTACCCACACGAGCCCAGAGGCTGCTCCCACCAGTGAGCTGGGAGCTTCTTGTGGACAGGGTACCAGGCTTCCAGCCCCCCTGGGGTGTTTTCTGCCCCACAGACCTGAGCGAGGATGGCAGGGGTCATATTGCTTCTCTCACCGTGGTGCACCCTCATTCTCCCCAGGGGGCTTCAACTCTTCAGGTTTCATCTTGCTCACTCCCACACAGAAATTTCCGAACTGTGGCCCAGACTGGAGGAGCCGCAGGGGTCCAGTGGGTCCCAGGTGATCTGTGTGACTACAGAGCCTGGACATTCTGGGTGAGATGCCTCCCAGAGAGAGGGTCAGAGATGACCAGAGTGCTAGCATTCCTCCATTTAGACTCGATTCCTCTCTTTCCCCTCCCCACCCACAGCTGCTGGGAGAGACAACTGAGACATCACAGAGAGGCTTTCACAAAGTGTGGAACTCAGGCGTTTCCTCTTGGGGTCCTGCAGCAGACAGAGTGCTCGGTCTCTGAACTCCCTGCTCGCCGGCACCCCCTACTGCTGCTTGCCCAGGAACTCCATCAGAGCAGAGCATGCCCTGAGGCAGAGGGACATCAATCCTGCTGGTGTGCCAGAGAACAGCAGCAGGTTATCCACAGAAGTGGTGATAGGGTTTAGGGTCTAGCAGTGATCATGACCAGTTCCAATAGGAAAGTCCTAACCAGACATTTTCTGGGCATGGCTGTATTACTCAGCTTGCCCATAATTCCAAGCCTTGCTCCCGAGGCTTCCATTCAATTCTGCAAGCTGCCTGATATCCTCCAAATAGATGCTTTCTCTGCTAAAGTTAGCTGGAATCAGTTTCTTGTTTGCAACCAAGAACAATATCCTTACTGATTTCAGATTATAGACTTTATAGGGCTGTGAACTAGAAGGTGAAGACAAAGATTACTGTGTCTGAGTGCATACCGTATTCAGTCTACAGATGGAGTAAGGCATGGAGAGACTGGAGGGGAAGCAAGGGAATAATTGAGCAACTGCATTAATAGAAACTTAGACTGAACTACTTCAAGACAGACAAGAGTTTGAGACTGTTCCCAGCACCCACTTCTTCCAACAGTTCTGGTAGGCTCTCTGGGCTCTTGACTGGCTAAATACAACATGAAGCTGAAGGTAATACTCCACAGTTTACCCAGAGAAAATCCCCCAACCTTCTTTCCAAAGGCACAGATCCTGGTGGAGAAAGGGGGTAGAAAGAAAATGAGCACTTTTCCTTTTGTTTCCCTTTCTTTGAAACCTATTTAGAATTTCTGTCATTTAAGAGGCATGAATGACCCCTATGTCTTTGCTGAGATCAACACCACACAGAAATTTTTAGAGTTGCCAAGGGCTACTTGGAAGATAATTAGCAGTGCCTAGAACGATAACTGATACTTAAGTAAACACGACGATTAATCTTAAGATCTTTATGCACCTATTAATTAATTCTCACCATCACAGGTACCTCCAAATCCAAAGCACTGATGACAAATTTTTTTCCCTAGCCTTTAAAATCATTTTGCACCAGGAAGTGAAGAAATGTGGTTTAATCAAAACATATAAATTATTGCCAGATATAAAATGTCTTTCATGAATTTCTATCCCAGGATATCTTGCCTTCACCTCTCGCTATAAAGAGAATTAAGTACTTAAGGGCATGTGCTATGGAAGTATAAAATGCAGCTGAAGGGCAAATAGCCTCTAAGTCTTTTTCATGTAACAAATAAAACTCTTTAATCCATAATTAGGAAAAGGAAAATGATTTTTAAAAATCATGACCTTTTAGGTTCCTATTGCTTTCTGGGCATTCTCAATATTTCCACAAGCATGAACAATGTTTATTAATTTATTTTAGGGCCTTTCAGGTTGGCTGGCCAAGTGTAGATTTGCTGCAAGATAAATAGGTATGTACTAAAGCTAATTTTGATAAAATTCTAAGAAAAATACCCTCTGTTTAAGGGAACTATGATGAAGTGCAGGTTTTCCTCAATCCTTTTATTTTTCTGCTGACAAAAACATCCAGATACAGAGCAAAATGAAGGTGTTTACATGGGTTTCTGAGAGTGAAATGCCTGTAGCTTTTGACTTAGAAGCTATTCCAATTAAAGCACTTACTTATATGTTAAAAATAGGAGGCCTGGAACCAATATCTATTTTCCACGTGTTCAAATTTGGATAAGTCACAAGTTTACACAGTCTCATTGAGGCTTCCTTCCCTACATCCTTGCATTGGGCAAATGACTAATATTCATAGAAGAGATTTATGTAACTCAAGTTTGTTAAGGAATTACCAATTTTAATTTTCATGGGGAACATAAGAAAAAATCTAGCATAATCAGTTTCTTCTACTAACCTCTCCATCTACCTATATAAATCTTTCTGCCTACCTTTCTTTCTCTTTCCTTATAATCCTCTCAATGTTTCTACCTAAAAATAGTTAAAGCAAGAGTTATAGCCATGGAAAGACCAGCACAATCTAAGGCTAATCCCTGGATTACAGCTTTCACTCCTATCACACAAGGCAACTTTTAATAATTCAGCACATGGTGCTTGGTCCTTTTGGAACATTCTCTAAAAATAAATACATTTTTCAGTTAAAGACTTTAGGAGTCTGGATTTAAGAGTCGGGATTGCAACATGTACCTAAATCTTTTCCATCTCATTCCTTCAAAAATATGTTAAATCACTCATTACATTTAATAACATTTTATAAAACAATCTTATTAACTTATTCACCATCATAATTTTTACATTTTAAGGATAAGGATATATGACTCTTTGGTACAGATACATATATCTATAAAAGGTAAAATGCAGAGAACTTTTTATGGGTTTTTTGTCATTTTGTGGTCTATAATTTATCAACAGAAAATTTACATTCATAGCAAGCTTATTTTTATCCCAAGTATTCCTTTGTTTGGACTAGACTAGGATGACCTAGCAATAGTCTCATTATGATGAGGTCTTTAAGGTTTACAAGGGTTAGTCCTACTGATTTTGCCTGAGAAATCCATGTTCTCTGGCTTTTTCACAATCACCCTGAAGGGAATGGTAACTGCTCCTTTTAGGCAAACATTAGAAACTATGGGCTGATTCTGGCTTAATGGCATTATTTAGATTACTGCTACTTCCAAGAAAGTAAGAAACTACTGAAATCTCTGGTGTATGAAGGAGTGGAACATTCTAGAAAAAGAAATAAAGTGTTCAGGCCTTGATATTAAGCATAGGGCCTGTCAACTCTAACAAATCCTTAGAGGACCAATTGTTTTAAAAATTGATGAACAATGTCAGACAAAAGAGTTCAACATTTTTCCCAAAACACTGTCAACAAGAAAGTCAAAAAACCTTTACTTAGTAGAATGGAACCTAAAAGGTAAAAGAGGACAGATTGACAGTTCACACTGAATCCTTTCTTTTCACATAATTCTTCAGCTTGAGGCTCTTAACCTTTTTAATATTCCTAACAGCATGCCTGCAATATCATGTACAGCATCCCTGCTAAGAGTCTCAATGAGGAAAGGAAGAGAAATTTGAGAGAAATACATGGATTTTACTTGGCATGAATAAGACTGTAATGCAAATAAGAATATAACACTTCTGGGATTGTCAATTTTGCATGTGTGAATTTGTTCTACATATCGTGTGTTCTCTTAATAATTAGATACTAGGAAACTGTTATGAAGGAAAAACAAATGCTTGAAATAGATCTTTAACAAGCTGTGAAATGGCTGAACATGCAATAATAATGAAACACTAACACTGAAATTAAAATTTGCCCAAATAAATCCACTGTAGTGATCATTAATAAGAGCAATATTTTATATGTCAAAAATGTTTGCCTTAATTAAACATGGAAACAATCATGTACCCTATCACAGCTATTATCTTACTGTAGGCTACATTAGAACAAACTCTTATTGTTAATAATGTGTCAAAAATAATGTTCCAGATCACCTGTCTCTAAACCTGATAAGTTTTAGAATAAATGGTGAGAGCTGCCCATAGATTTTTCCATCGGATACTCTAACCGTCTTAATATAATGTCAACAGGATATTAGACATGTTTCACTTTAAATAAATCCAATATACAGAAGTCCAACATTTTTGAAACAAGTAAGTTATAGAAAAAGTATTTAAACAAAAAAAAAGAATCCAAATCATATAAAAGTATTCACTCTAACTATGGAATTCTCATGATTTTTTTTTAAAAATGCAACTATTTAAATAATCTTTAATCTCTAAAACTCATATTAGAATTCCCATCACTAATGTGAGCCCCCAAAATAAGAAAATAGAAGCATTAAAACAACTGTTCCTTTATAGACGCCTAGTAGATCAAGACATTAGAAACCTAACATTTAAATCATATATATAAGAAACCAAGTTTTTAAAATCAGTAAATTACAAAAAGGTTATTTACATAAACAATTGAATCCATATCATATAAAAAGATTCTCTTTGAATATGGAGTTTTCCTGATTTTAAAAAAATGCAGCTATTTACATGTATTCTTTTAAAATTCTTAACATTCCCCTCCACTAAAAGGAGCCTCCAAATGTGAAAAGATAGAAACGTTAAATCAACTGTTCTTTTACAGACTCTTAGTAGACCAGGAGACTAGAAACCAAAAACTTGTGTCAGAGATGTCTATCAACATTTAACCAGAGAAATCCTTACAAGTTCCTTCTCCTAACAAACGTGTTCATTCTTCTGATTTGTAGCAGTCAGATTAGGAATCACAAATGAGATGTGAAGCAAACAAAACAGACTGCCAAGACATTACAACGTGAATATAATTTATGTGATTCTGTCGCCTTGTTTAACAGATTGAAATACACATTAGTAATCTGTAGACAAATCAACACACAAATTTGTTGTCCACTCATGGTACTGTGTTTATTCAGCAGCCTCTCTGTTCAAGGTACTTTTTGAGCTGCCCAGTGACCAGTAAAGTGATGGCACAATCCCCAGCTATCGCAGCAAAGCCAGAAGAAGAGCTGTCATTTCCCACTTCCCTCAAGGTTTCCTGCCATTTCTCCCTGTTTAAATTCTACAGGCCCCTGAAGAATCCACTCAAATGCAAAATTCCATGGAATTTCAAAAGAGCTTTTTTGTTTGTTCGAGCAAATGTAACCAAAGGAGCAACATGGTTGATATGGACAACTTTTGGGTTGCTTTGGTTAGGTTACTCTGTGTTGCTTTGAGAATAGAATCTCCTTGAGCTACAGAAACCACAGTCCTTTCTTAAGAATAATAAGATGAAATATCAAAACATTCTTTCTTCATAGGGATGGGAGCAATTTTGCATATTTCTTTTCGATTTTCATAATTCTTAATGTGTATATATTAAAGTGGTTCATGAAGCTTGGTTCCTGTTTCTGAACTTCACTCACTAAAATACTTCCAATGGATACTAAAGAATATTCAACACATAGAGTTAATTATATTCCTAATAATAAATTTGGGCAGAATTATTTGTTTGAAACTAATTCAGGTTTGGATACGGAAACCCAGTTCAACTTACGGCATCTTATTCTTTTAAAAACAAAACAAAACCCAGTGATGCAGAAACATCTGGTACACTGTAGGATAACCTAAGTTAACCAAATCTTATTAAATTAAAATACAACTACACCTGGCCTAACAAATAGAAAAGAAATATAAAGAGGATATCGATATTTCTTTAACTTTGGTGATACCCATCTACTTATGCAATATTTTTTAAAAGTTTATTAAAGAAGGAAATATTTCCCTTTTCTTTATCTCATCAGTTCCTTAGCAAATCTTTATTTCTAGAATATAAAAATAAATTGTACCTATCTTGCCCACTTTATCTAAAAATATTAAATTGAGTCTGATTAATGAGGTTTTTTTTGTTACATTAACAACAATGTTTCTTTATATGGAAAAGATTACCTTGGAAATTTAAAATAAACCAATTAGTATAATATTAAACTCCAAGTCCTCACAAAGTGAACTGCTGTGTTTGATATAACTCAAAATGTCCAAATTGTGATTCTATTTAGTTATTCATTCCAAGGAAATCTTTGTAAAACCCTTTATCATGCAAAATGCATGAAACTGACAGCTACAAAAAATCAAACGTTTTTTGAGTGATTTCAAAGTTAGACATCAATATATAGTTGAAACTTGTTCTGCTTTGCTAAATATTAAAATCATTATGATATAAAAGCAATTCACAGTGATCATTATGTCAGCAATATTATTACTAAAATGAGAATATCCTGAGGATTAGTGATCAAATAAATGAGATGACTAATTCCCCAGTTTGTTATTAACCCCTAAAGACAATTTCTTAAGGTTGTGGACAGTAGTTGTGGCAGACTTATTAGGTAATAAAAATTAAGAGCTCGTTAACTTGGTAAGCAAGGTTTCCCTTCTGTTACTAGATATGTGAATTAAGTTATAGTGGATATGACGCCCTAACTTATTCCTAGTGTGTTAATGTGGATATGTGATACCATCCTTCTTTTAAAGCATTAATTAAAAATATCATACTGATAATACTTTTCTTATGCCAAATATTCTAGCATTAGAAATATCTTTCCTACTGATTCTTTTCTGCTGCAATAATTTAATCCAATTCATCTATAAATTCTAACAGTTCTAACCCCCCAAAATACCCCAATGTGTCCACCTGTGTCCATCTCACTGTTGCTCTCCTGGACCAAGCCATCATCCATCTTGCACGGGAATTCTCACAATGGTTACTTAGCTGGTATTCTCGTTTCTCTTCTTTTCCCATAACCCATTTTCCACAGAGCAAGCTAGAAGGTTCTTTTGAAACATACACATCAAATCATGCCACTCTTTTCATTAAAACCATACAGAGATGTCCCATAAAATTCAACTCTGCTTGTAAAGCCCTCCATGGACCAGGCCCTGCCTTCCTCTGTAAGCCTTTCTCTACTTCTCAGGCCTCACTTGTACAACTCCAGCCTTCTCTTCATTCTTGCAATCTGCCAAGCCTACTCCCAACTCCAGATTTTATTAGAACGCTCACTCCAGGGTTTTCCTAGGTCTGATGCGCCTGCATACTCAGGCTCCAGTTTAACTGTCATCTCCTGAGGACTTACTTGGTCACAAAACCTAGAGCAGCCCCTAAACAGCCATCATGAGCAAGTAACTCACTAGCCTTTTACACTGGTTATTTTCTTCAAAGCATGTACCACCCTCTAAAAATTAATTTTTAATGTGTTTGTTCTCTGGGTCTCCCACTAGAAATATGAACTTATTCATAACAGGCACCTGATTTATCTTACCAGCAAATCATGGCCAGAACATAGCAGAAAATAAATAACCTGTTAATTGAATAAAGAACCCCCAAATATGCGAGTACATATTGAATTTTTATGTTACAAAGTTATCTGTAACCCTTGATAAGACAGCAGTATCCCTAGATATTAATAATTTTTAAAATGTGGCTCTATGAAAGACTGCTTACTTGGTTACCTGGAGCAAATAATTTGTTATCAGTAAGTGACACAGCAATTATCATCTGTGAATATCAACAAAGCCAGTAAAGTAGCACACTTTATTTTGAAATCAGCTATCTGCCCAAAATATGACAAAAAGCTAGAAAATTATTTTAAACCAGACAAAAAGAGGTCTCAGGGCGGTTAGAGAGAGGTATGCCAAAATAAGAAATATGGATGTGGGGAAAGGTTAGGTTTGGGGAGGCTTCTTTTGGAACACGAGATCCAATTTTTATTGTGGAGAGAACTAATAGAAGTAAAAAACAGACTTTTACGTGTCATGTAAAGTCCAATGGACTATTATAAAGACATTACACACGAATACACGATATCCCCCTCTCAAGGAAGTGGAGCTTAACTCCCCACCCCTTGTGTATGGGCTGTACTTAATGACTTGTTTCCAAAAAGCAGGGTATGGAAAGGGAGAAAAAAGTGACTTTATAGTGCAAAACCTGGAAAACGTTACCTTGTTCAGGTGATCAAAATTAGCATCGTTTGTGATAAGTCATGTTGATGGCAGATACTCTGGATATTAGTGATGAGAATGGCACTTCACCTCTGTGGTCAAGCTCCCAAAAACCCATAACCCCAATGTCACCATGAGAAAAACTTCAGACAAAACTCAAATTGAGGTGCATTCTACAAAATAGCTAACCACCATTACTCAAAACTGTCAAGGTCATCAAAAACAAGGAAACACTGAGAAACTATCACAGACTAGAGGAGGCTATAGGAGACGTGTAATATGGGTAGCGGATAGGATCCTGAAACAAACAAACAAACAAAAAAAGGACACTAGGAAAAAAATCAATGAAATCTGAATAGCGTGTGGAGTTTAGTTAATAGCAACGTACCAATGTTGGTTCCTTAATTTTGACAAAAGTACCATGGTAATATAATATGTTCACAGTAGGGGAAAGGGTATGGATGGAGCTCATGGGAACTCTGTACTATCTCTGCCACTTATTAGTAAGGCTAAAATTATTCTAAAATAAAAAGTTTATTTAAAATAGAAATGAGGCAACTCTATGTGAAATAATCTTAAACATTTATTGATATGCTCAGGGTGAAGTACACTGTGTACAGCATGCAGTGATCTGTGCAATGGAAAAGACTGTGTGTATGCATATCCTTGCATATGCCTAAGATTTTCCTTTAAAGATGGATAGGTTACTTTTCTGAAACTTAATAATAATATAATAGTACTAATATAGGGCTTACTACATGTCAGGCATGACTCTAAGTGTTGTATATATATATTAACTCATTTATTTCTCAGAAATATCCATAAAATTAGTGCTTTTATTTATGCAGAATATTTCCCCTTGGAAATAGGCTATTTAGATGAAATTTCACTGCTTAAACTATGGCTTCATTTTTTTTTATCCTCCCTCAACAATATAATGGAAGTCTGGCAGTGGGCCCAGCCATTTGGCAATCTTCAGTAAAGATTTACCATCCTATTCTTTTGATAATTAAGCCATATAGAAAATATACATGTTTGAAACTCATATTTCTCTGCTAATGTGCATGCTTCCTATAGTGTGATATATATATATATATATATATATATATATATATCAATGGATATACCCACCTCCAGAATTCTAATCCCAGAGAGCTGTTTGAAAAGAATACATCACAACCTTATACTAATATTACATTTTACTTTTTGTGTCAGTAGGGACCATGCAAACAGGTGTTACTAAATTGAGATATATAGCCCCTTCAAATGGGTCTGCAGATAGAACTTGGGTGAAGAAAAATATATCTTTATTTCACAAGCATCTCACTGAAATCTAGTATTTCCTTCCATTACAAATATAGGCATGATGCAAGCCATACTTGCATTAGCAGAACCTGTGATACTGTCACCAGTAGAAATAACAGATACTTTCCCATCATATAACATTTAGGCAAATACCTCCTGATATGGCTTAAATCCTTCATGATTTCAAATACAGCTGATATTAGACCCTCTGCTAGATCTTATTACATTTAAGGCAGCACTACTAAGTATATTACTTTCTCACAACTTTTCAGTCTTTCAATAACTATTTCCATATATTTTTCTCATATTTTATTTTACACATTTAGATTTTTCCTCTAAAAAAGGTATTCATAGGTTTCATCTATCTGCCAAAAGAGTCTAAAAAAAAAGGTCAGAATATATCTGTCCCACTTGTCTTCAAACCAAAGAATGGCCCTACTCCGCAAATGCTTGTAGATTGAAGAAACTAAAGAAATAAGCCTTCCCAACTACTGTTTTATGGTTTGATTTAAAATAGTTCACTCTCCACTTTTCTACAAAGAACTGAAAGTAGTTTGGAAAGTAAGCCAAGGTATCAGGACTTTTTCCAGCAGTCATTGGTGCATCGACGTATCATATGCAAACCCCCAGCAGTGATGACAGACCTACTGGAACCCCACTTGCTCTGGGAGGGCACAAATGGAAAAGACAGCTCATCCTGAATGCTTTGCATCTCTCTTTCCTAAAATGTGAACATGGCCTCATACAATAAAATGCTAACTATTGACTTCAAAGGGTAAAAAAACAAAAATGATTTTCCTATAGTAGACCCAATTAGGAGGGGAAATGCCAATTGTAAAGCTTATACACAGATATTATATCCCTGAATTTCAAAAACATTTATATCAGTTTTAATGTTCTGTTTCATTTTTTCAAATAATTTACACAGAGAACCATTTGCAGGAAAAAAATATTAAGTGCTATTTCTGAAACGTTAAAGTTAAGGATTGCAATAATGAAATGTTGATTATCATAAGACATTTCATCAAATGTGTTACTAAAATCCATACCCCATGGCTACAGTAGTAGATGAACCAACAGCACAGTGAAATCATCAGAAAGAAAACAGATTTAATTTCATATGCATTTTCTTAGCAAAATCATGTTGGCTCCTAATTATCACTACTTCTTAGTCATCACAAGCTATTAGTTCAAGAACTCAGATTGTAACTTTGCCAGATATCAATATCAAACTCACTGATACGTAGTTTCTGCAATCCATCTTTCCTTCCTTTAGGGCCCTGGACAAGATCCATAACATTGTACTGTCCCCATCTTTAGTTCTCTACCTGTAGGAACACAGTGAACGGTTCTGAGGCATATCCCTCAGCCTTACTCAATAAACGTCCATGCATAATTGAAAATAGATAATTAAAATATAAACACTGGTTACAAGCGTTTGTTTAAAAGTTGGTTCATTAGTATTGGAAAGACAAAATCTGTAAAGATGAAGAAAGATTTGCATAAAAGATGGTTCCAAAGAATTCAGTCAGAACGAATCCTCACTACAAATGATCTATTCAGAGATGACTTTCAAGGACAAGAGAGCTGAATACTGTGGGTTCAGAGTCACTGATTTATGTCAGGGAGTGTACAATAAATAAAAAGGAGTAGTAGGAAGAATGCAAAGCTACATGTATTTTTTTCTTAATAAAACGGTGGCTAAAGCAGTATCTGATGTCATCATGTTTTTGTAACAACTATTTTATCTGCTTCAAGGTCTAATTTCAATGCCTACTGCCTTTGAGGTGAGGCTCATCTTTTTATGCAGCAAGATCAAACAAAAATGCCTTCAACAAATAAAATAAAGTTTCTTTGGAAAAGGCATTTCTATAGATAAAAACTCCCCAAAGGATACACACACACAATACCAAGCACAAGAGCTAACAAACAAATAAAAAAATACAATCAAAAGAAAATATTGCCTCTCATTTGATTGCTGGCTTGTGACAAAGCTTGTGAACTCCTCTTCTGGTTGCATAGCAACCAATCTAAGCAGCAGATCTAGCCTGTAAGAAATTTCCGTGCCAGAGCTGTGGAAATAGAAGCTAACTACTCAGTATATTTTTCGAGGTTACCTAAATTTGCAAAAGAAAAAAGGAAGAGAGAATAATGCCTTTGGGGTTTCTAGAACCAAAGATCTGGAAGGAAGTTCTCTAATGCTTTGAGTCCCTCTATAACATTTCCAATAAAGTGGCCGCCACCTATGCTCCAAGCAGACAACTCCGATATGAGAAAGAAAGGCTCCAACACTCATATAAAGTTTGCCTTATCATTGAGACAAATAAGTAATCTCCACAAAATTAAATCACTAAGTTCAAGAGATAGAAGGTAGAAAGTGGACCTTCTCTGTATAAAGCAGCAATATTCATAGTCCACTCTATGCTGTTCCCAAGATTGCTACTGAATGACAGAATAAGATTTAAGTTTTGCTGTCTCAAATTTCCGGTAAACACATTATTATAGCTTAATCTTTTAGTATCTTCCACCATCCTTGTATATGGCTGATCACAGCAATGGACAAGTCCCTAATTCATTGCCATAGAGTCTCATCTTAAAAGCTTGAGCCTGGTGAACATGATCAGTGAACATAACCGGCATCAGAACAACTGCTAGGCACAGACCAGCTTTCAGTCTGTCTCCATCTAGGTCCCACAGGAAATCCACACACAGCACACATTGCTAGGTACAATGAGTCCACAGACTCAAATGCTGTCAAAGAAAGGAAAGACATACAAAGAAGGATTCATATGTATTCATGGACTGGTCTCAGTTTCTCTATGCATCAATGCTTAATGTCCAGGCCACGAAGAACAGAGTTTGCCTGCTTCTTACAAGAAAACCAGGAGAATGGGGGCTATGTGGTCTCTTGAATGAATGAGTCAGGTAATGGGATAATGGCAAAAGCACTGACCAAAGCGGGGCTCCATTCATAGGTAGGTTGTGATTTTGTACAAGTCATGTAATCTGGGCTTCAGCGTCTTTTTCTATAAAGTTGTATTATTAAGAGCTTTTCTGCTCATTTCATAATGATGATCAAAAAAATCAATCATGTCAAGTAGAATAGCAGAAAGCATATACAAACTTATAAATACTCTTTCTGACTCTACCCAACAGTTCCTTGTCATATTGGTACTCATTATCTCCACAACTTCAAACTATTACTCTAAAGCTGCGGTCCCCAACCTGGGGACCACAGACCACCAGGAACCGAGCTACAAAACAGGGGGCGGGCGAAGCCCCACCTGCACCCACAGCCACTCCCCATGGCTCGCATCACGGCCCAAGCCCCGCCCCATTCAGATCAACAGCAACATCAGACCCTCATGGGAGCACGAACCACATTGCCAACTGCGCATGCGAGGGATCCAGGTTGCGCTCCCCACGAAAATCCAACGCGGGATGATCTGACATGGAGCTGAGGCAGGACAAGTTCATTTCTGTCTATAAAAAAGTGCTTAGGGAAAAAAGTAGCTTTATCGTTCGACTTTAAACCAGCAGAAAATTTAGTGCTAGTGGTTGATGGGCAGCAATATCGATAATTAGAAAAGGAACATAAAAATGAAAGAAAGTCAGTCATTTGTCAGTTCTCTGTATTTTCTGATTTTAAGAAATGATACATTTCTTAGTTTTTTGATGGCTGAATGAGAACAAGGATAAACACAATTATAAATTGTGTTGGAGAACATTTTCTTTTGGAACACTGATAACAGTACAACACTAAGAATACTTTAAAAGCTTTTCACTAATCAAATTAATTGGTCTCATGAGATGAGTTAGAAAAAATACACAGAATCCTTTCTAAAACATACATTTCTGTAGCAGAAAAGTCTTCCCTCATTTGGTGATTAAAATATTTACTTTTTCATTAAAAAATATGACTTGTATATAAAAGGCACTTGTATAGCTGTTGAACAAAAAGTGAAAGAAAAGTTATCAATTTTAGACACTGGTAAGTATGTCTAATAGTTGATTACAGTAAAAAACCTTGCTCCGCTTGTACTTAGGAACTGTTAACTTTTGTTTGGGCATGTTTAACATCATTGGCAGAAACTATTGAGTTTACTTCATAAGGTAAGCAGGTGGGGAAGGCCAGTCTTTATCAGTGAATGCAGAATTCACAGAAGAGAGAAGAGAAACCTGAGATGGAACACAGTCCCTGCTCAGCCAAAAAATGTTTTCTTCCGTGGCTGTAAGCCTTGACTGGCCACATTACTCATTTCAGCTTCCTGCACAGTTTCAAAAGCATCCCCTACGTCATGAGAAATGTGCTGGAATCATCAATAGCCAACTCTACTAGCAAAATGTGACTCACCGCTCCCCGGATCCGGCAGGAAGAACACTTGCACATAACAGATGTATGGAATACACCCAACAAGCTGTTGCATATTGAGTTCAAGTCTTAGCTCACGCAGAGGTATCAAGGAAATGAGAGGGCTTAAACCTTTATTTGAATTGGAATAGATATAGGACTGCAAAGAAAAATATAGTCTTTATGTGAGAAAAGGCTTATTTAATCAGTCTTTCTCTCTACATATGTGTATTCATTGAAGACAAGAACTTAGAAAAGCATTCATTATCTTCCAGGTCAAGGTGCAGAAAATTCATATTTGCTCAGTGATGCTCTGTGCTATGCATCATACTGGGTGTTATAAACAATTCCACGAGGTGGGTATCATATCTGTTTTACAGATGGATAACCAGAGCTCAAAGAGGTAAAGTGACTTGCCCAGGGATACTCAGACAGTACAAGATGGGACAAAAATTTGAGTCTGCATCAGTCTGATTTTCAAGCTCATCAATTTTATCTTATGCCACACACTGCCTCCCTTTCTAATACAAAAAAAAAAAAAAAAGTACTAAGAGAGGCTGAATCCAGCCCAGAATACCTAAATCATTGCAAAAGGCTGCCTATTGAATCCTGGAAACTTTCTGTTAAAGAGCAACATATTTACATGCCAGAAGGTTTTAGCATATGTTCTATCTATATCATTTCCAAGTACCTATCACCATAGCATTCAGGAATGCTGACAAGACTGACATTTTAATTGCTGACTCTTTCTCAGAAGGTTATACATGCCTCAAATTATAGCTGGATATTCAAAACACTGGATCATAGTTGAAATAAATAAGTGAAGTAAATAACTGTCACCAATATGGCTTTACTAGTTACAATGCAAATCTAGCAAATACAAAACTATGGTGGGATGTAGGAGGCAGGGTCGAAGTCAGGGAGCCCAGGTGAGTAGCAAAGATCAAGGCTATATCCTGAAACCAGAGAATGGTTAGAAAGAGGAGGAACTTAACAACTAAAGGAAAAACCTGCCCCTACACAGCTCTTATCAGTAGCAGCCACCAGCTGACTTCCCTAGGAGTGGCTAGCCACAGCCAGTACTTCAAATGTCACACCTGGAAAACTGTGACCAATTTTTCTGGTTTCCCTTCTCCAGATGTCTCAGCAAGCAGCATGGCCTTGGACAGGGCATGATTTGGAAAATCAGTGGGATCTGGGTTCAAATAGAGCTCTGCTTTTTACCAACTACTGCAAGCCTCTGTTCCCCATCTGTAAACTGGGCATAATCAAACCAGTTTCACAGAGTCAGTGGAGAATCAAATGAGATAACATCATGTCCACATAATGGTCACTCGATAAATGTTAGTTCTTTTTTTTTTTTTCTAACCACACCACTTGAAGTAATTATGAATCAGCAGACTGGTCAAAGGCACAAAATGTAAATCACAATTGGCTACATCAGGAAGTCTTTTTCTCCTTTGTGAATCCAAAAATGTATATATATATATATGCCCTACTTTTTCATGGCCCATGGTTTATTACAATAACCTCTTGAGTTGGAAGTCACAGTCTAAGTAGTGGGTGATATGCATTATATGTTGTTACCAAGAAAGAAGCCCATCACTGTAGCTGAGAGCATACAGTATTTATCACATTGAAGCTCCTCCTCCTGGGATGAATTAGCAGACTATCTCGTATCAAAGGCTCAGCAGGGATCTCGAATTCCAAAGGCTTTCTAGATCTCTAACTTACATGTATGTTTATGTATCTGTATACAAACATATAGTAATATCCAGATTTCATATATTTAGCACCAGTACACACATTAGATAAACATGTAAGATTAAAGACCCAAATGAGATTAACATTCTCAAATCCCGTTCCCCTATTTTTGATTCACTCTTAGAATATTTCAAACGGATGTGGGGTATGTGACGTGCGAGCCAGGGAGCCAGGGAGCCAGGCACCGGAAGAAACTTTGACCATTTGACTTTAAAACTGAGTTTTAACTCATCTTTTCCCAGCTCCACCACCAGGTTCTTGTCTAGTGCTTCATTCCTATATTTAAATTTTTAAGTTCTTACAGTTTTCTGGGTTTTAGCACCATCTCCTCAAAACTGCTACCTGGAAAATGGGCTTAGAATGCCTTCAATTGAGGAAAAGAAAGAAAGAAAAAGGGGTGTCTGTATAGTAATGGCAGTGATTGCTAAAATTTATCAAACACGTATGTGCCAGGAACCTTTTTGAAAATGGTGCATTCTCATTTAATTCTCATAACAGCCCTATGAGATAGACACCTGTTATTATTCCTCTGTAGCAATGAAAACAATGAGGAATAAAGTGGTCAAGCAACTTCTTCACGATTCCTAATGAGTCAGCTGGACTCCAGCCAATGTCACTGCAGAGTACTCAGTCTGAACCACTAAGCTACACTGCCCTCCGGAAGGAGGTGGCTATGAGTAGGAGCCATTGCATTATCCAAATTAGGACCATACTTTTCATCATACAGATGAGGATTGTAGAGCAAGAATTTACCTTAGAATTCCAAGGTACTATTTGAGTTCTAGAGACTCAGTTTTTCAGTGTTCACATATTAAGTCTTTTAGATGTGATAATGGATTTAGATGTGGGAAGGATAAACCCATCAAAAGGTCTACCACAAAGGGGACTTCTATGAGAGTTAAAAAACGGTGAGATAATAATAACAGAATACAAATAGCTTGAAATCTACCGCACCGCTTCAAAGAGATTAGTATTCATGGATCTTACCATACCATGATCCATAATTGCATCCAATTTAATAAGAAACACATGTACACTAGATTGGTCTCTTAGCTTAGAATTCAAAGCCCCCAACATGACTTCAGCCTATCTTTTCAGCCATATTTACTACCTTAACAAAAATATGATCCTAAATTGTGCCCAAACATATTTCTAAAAATTTACATATTTGAAAACAATTCCACCACAGCTGGAAAACAATTGTTTACTAAATTTTTTAAATTGAACTTCAAGGGTTAATCGTAATATAAAAAGAATGAAAAGACAAAAGCAATCTAGAATATTTGCCACCAAAATAATAGCCAAAGGATTAACAGTATTAATATGTTAAAAGTTCATATAAGTTGACAAAAAATACTAATACTCTAATAAAATAATACCTAAAGACATGTATAGAGAATTCACAGAAGATGGTAAATAAATATTATGTTTGAAAATATACTCTTATCCATTAGTATCAAAGAAAAGCAAGGATGGGCCCCTTTTGGAGAAATATTCCTTTACTGAGTACAATTTTCATGGTTGATCTCTAAATATTTTATTTTTACAAATGAAACTTTTACTAACTGCCAAAATGTTGAATCTAATAACCAACTCAAACTAGTAAAGTATCATCATCACATTTTAAAATCCTTTTCCAGGGAAAATATAATATCATCATCATAGACTTGAGCAAAGCATAATAAACCTATATGAAAAAAGTAAAATTGATTATTCTTCCATCTTCAGGGAG
This sequence comes from Cheirogaleus medius, assembly GCA_008086735.1. Classification (NCBI taxonomy): domain Eukaryota; kingdom Metazoa; phylum Chordata; class Mammalia; order Primates; family Cheirogaleidae; genus Cheirogaleus; species Cheirogaleus medius. The sequence goes on from VBSM01003143.1 coordinate 34,859,628, forward strand.
ACAGAAAACAGCATCATGTGTCTACAAGAAAATACTGTGATATCAGACTTCATTGCTGAAATCTTTAACATCTTAGGATGGTTCCAGAAAAAAGAGAGGCAACTGAAAAATTAGATTTTTTTCAGGTGCAGAAGCATCACAGTATCATTTTGTGAGAACATATGATTAATAGTTTGTGGTTATGGATCTTTCGGTCTGCTGAGCCAGAATTCCTAACCGGTGGGTGGGGTTCTAAGTTGACGTCACTTACTTGCATGTGATAAGTTAGTTAACTAAAGAGTTGTCACTTATAAGATGATTTCTATGAGTAAATTGTATACTTTTATAACTATTCTCATTAAGTGGTATTAATTTTTTAATCTTCGGAGTGTGCTTATTTGTGTTCCTAACATATTTGTTAAAGGGCCTACAATAACGCTATTCTCTTTAAAACAGAAGTCAATGCAAATATGTTTTCCCTGAACATCACAGGAAGGTGTTTAGGGACTTATGTTACAAAATGAAAATGGGCATCTTTTCCTCCTACTGGCCACACACCTTCAAGAAGAGCCCACTTGAATCAACAGAGGAAGGGCACACCTGCGCCACCGGATCAGTCCTGAGGGCAAGTGAAATGACAAAGGATGCATCCAGAGCACTCTTCACTTCTGCGCCTGACATAAATCAGTCTCTCCACATACAGCCCTTCAGGGCAGCCTCGCTCTGGCACCATGGTAGCTCCAATTTGTTCTGAATGTAGAATGAAAACAAACTTTCTCAAGCGAGCAAAATCACCCACGTGTTTTTAGTCAGCCTCCTTGTAACCCATACCCTTAAACTGAGCATGATTCAATTCTGACAGTTCTTAGAATTGTGTCATCAGGGTTCGGATCGCCTGACACGATGCGGCATTGTTGCTGATGACTCATATTCCACAGCTCAAAGACAAAAGAATTCTATCAGAGAGGCTCACGCTCTCCCCTTCATCCTTTCTATTAAGTGAATCTCGCTTCCTGACAGCACACCTATCTGCAGATGTCAAGCCGCATTTACAGACATCTAAATCAAAGGCTTGCCTAAGCAAGTCTTTGGCCTACGAGATGGATAAAGTGACCTCGGTTTCTTAAACGTTGCCATTTGATTCACATTCTACCGAAACACATAATCAAAGCAGTGATGGGGCCTGGGGGAGAATGGGGAAAGAATTACATACCACTCAAAATAAATGGCTTTCCTTTCATTTTTATTGACACTCATCTTATGAAACTCACAATTCATCCAACCTCCTCCTTCAGCCTGTACACTGTGAATTCTTACCTCCTTGTTCTCTGATTCCAGGAGGACTTGGATATTTCAGCAGAATGAGGAGATTCAATAACAGAGATTCTGAAAAAGGATTCTATGTTGCCCACTGAGGCCCCACACACCACTCTGCTGGCAAAGTGGGTTAGACCATGAAGGGGCAAGAGCTGCAGGGGCTGAGTGGGCACCAAGCAGCCTTGGTAGAATTCAGAGCTCTCACTTGTGTGCATTCTTTGAAACTATGACTAGCAAGAAAGAGGAGAAACTGGGATGACAGAACAGTTAGGGCTCCAAGGCACAGAGGCAGTAGAGTTTATACCCAGATGTGTTAGAGGCCAGAAGAGATGCTCTCAAGATACCAAAAATGTTAAGCGGGAGAAACCCTTGACTTTGGGTATGAAAGGTATCAACTCCCAACCTCATTCTGCACCAGTCTCAGTTTAAATCACTCACCTAACTGAATTCCTGGTGCAGTTGGAACCTCTAAAGACATCATTTCAGCCTGGCATTCCCAATAGCTGCTTCTGTCTTCTGGCACATGAGTACAGAGTCAGTACTTCAGTAAAGACAGCATTTAACCCACGTATAAAAGATTGCTACAGGAGGTAGCACAACCACACATTCATTTCAGAAGTTGTTTAAATGGCTGAAGGATATAAATGAGGTTGAACTGTGCACAAATATGTGAGTAGAACAGAACACGGGAGTCCTAAATTCATACATGAATAGGTGTTTCACACTCATAAATGGTTTAAGATAAACTAAAATATTGCAATCGAGATATAACAGCCTATATTTTTGTTCTTCATTGGAGCATTGGTGAAATTCATGTTCCTTTCCTTCTAAAAATTATATTAATTATTAACTATACTACATCTAAAATTCTAAAGCACAGAGAATGCTTTTGAGCAACCACAGAATCCTGGAAATCCTGGAAAGAGGGAAGCTGGGAGACACCCATTTCTGTTTTGATTGTGCCATTATTATTTCAAACAAACCAATTAAGATTTTTACGTATCCAATTATATCAAGTGAGTTTCAGATGAGACCTATAAAAGTCTATCTTAGCTTTGAAATTATGAAGATCTTCATTCAACTCTCTGGATAGTAACTAGTTAGATCTATGCTTCTGGTCCAATTATTTAACATAAGATTCCATTTTTTATCTTTAAAAGATAAAGATATTTATATTTCTGCCCCTTAAAATTATTGAGAAAGAAAATACTCTAAAAATGCAAAAATATTTTGAAAGATAGAACATATTATACATGGGTAAGATGAAATTGTGTATACCCAGATAAATCTGATTTTAGCTTATTGCTAGTGACACAAATAATCCTGACCAGCAATATCACAACATCCTGCCAGGCTGGAACCCTGCTGGTGACCTGATGAGTCTATTGAACCAATGTAAAAATCTTAATAGACTACATTATCATTCTTAGGAGTAGTCAATTAAAAAAAAAATCAGCATTACCCTGTCCTTTCACTGACCAAAAAATATCATTTTAGGAAGATAATTCAAGTGTACCTGTGTATCAAAGGACTGGGTAGTGAATGTATTATAGAAGCAAGATAATTAAAAGTCCATAGATAGGAAATATGAGTCTATTAATATTGGGTGTCACCATATGAAATAACTGGCGTTGGACTATTTTTAACCCACCAAATGGCAATTTCACATAGTCCAACCTAATAAAATATACACATATAAATGCAGAAGTCACCTTAATAAAAACACTAACTATAATAATATGAATTACATTGATATTTATTGAGCTCTTACTATGGCACAGGGCTAAATATTTTATCTCAATAAAGTTTTACAACAAGCTTATGAGACAGATACTATTAATCTATTTTCAAATCAGGAAAATGAAGCAAGTAGAACTGACATTCGAATGCAGTCTGTCCTAATCCTTCCTAATCCTGCTGGTTAGAAAGAAGAGATACTAAAACCAGTGGACATTCTGAGCACGTGGAAACGTGAATGGTGAGCACAGGAAGACGGGAAGCTGAAAGGGAGAGAGTTGCAGCATTTACCCATCACTGTATATGGGAAAGGTGGCCTGCAGTGCACACTGAGCAGAAATACCCTTCAAGGCATATCAGGTTATCACAGCTGAAGGTCTTTCACTTTGAAAATCATCAAACTGGCTCTCCTTGTTCTAAGTCCAGATCTAGAAGCAAACATCTGATCATAATTAGACTCCCAAGTAGACTTTTGGCTTTCATGGCATTATTAGTGGAAAAATTGATGCTGTATCAGTCTCCAGGGGACACAGTTACTCTGTACTTGCCACAAAATCAAGCCTCAAATTGCACAGCAGAGTGGCAGATAGGGAACACAGCTAATAGCCCCAAGTTCTCGTCCTACCATGAGCACATTTCCAGGTGACCAGGAGGCCCCACTAATTACAACTATAAAATTTTTTTCAAATTATTCTATAATTAAAGAATAATAATAATAAATGGGATTTAAAGTACCATCTCACGTAAATAATTCATTTGCGTCCATGTTTACATTAATAATGATCACAAAGAAAGGAAACTTCTTCACAGAACATAATATATTTGTTGAGTTTAGTGTTAATTTTCATTACCTTTTTAGAGCTTCGTGAATAATAGGATCCAAAGTCTCCCTACAAAAAAACAACAAAGAAATAAACATTTAGCAAACATGAAAGAATTTCATATATCTACCATGACAGTGACTTACAAATGTACATTACTAATGGACTTAAAAACATAGGAAGTATCTTAAAAGGGGACACCAAGTAAGATAGCAAAAATATGCTGGATTCTAGTGAAAATATGATATCTGCAGGAAATGCTTAGATAACTACAGAACAAAGAAAAGCATGCACACCAAATCAATGACATCAACAGTCTGAATAGAATTTTTAAACATGGAACTGTGCCAGATACACAAAAAAATATAATCCTGAGCTTGAAATAAATAAGCCCGTGAGATGCAATTGTAACAGTTATAATAAAGATAATGCAAAAAAATTTTCCTCTGTGTAAAAAAAATGCTGGCACAGGAAAACATTTCCCCATATCATTTTCTTTCACAGCTATTATGAGAAATCCATTTTCTCTCAAACTTCATTACTGTAAATATTGTTTACCAAAGGCCAGAATACAAAGGCATGTTAAAGCCAAAAGCCTGATTATGCAAGAGATGACATGACAATGGATCCTATAATATTATTACAACATCAAAATAGAAAACTAGGGACCCAGTCTGAGTATAAGAACTCCAAAATGAAGATTTAAGCTAACTCTGTTTTTACAAAATGCTGACTTTATTCCATCAGGAAAAAAAATGTGTTTAGCTTATTTCCTATTAGAGTATAATAATATGTGCAAGATGCAAATTATTCCAACTGGTATTGAATATATAGAATGTAAAGAAAGGAACATCCTACTTTGTAGTTAACTCTAACTATGTCTGGTTAGAGTTCAATCAACTCTATCAAAGGCTATTCAAATTGCCACCACAAAAAATTATTTTGTCTTTTCAGCTTTAAAAAATTCACCATCAAGTCATAAAGAATTAAATCTGAAATTTCAAGTTCCTATTTGAGGTTCCAATAAAAGAAAATAGAAGGAAATTATCACTTCTAAAACCTTAACTTTATTCTTGGTTTCTCAGCCACATTTTCTAATTTAATCTTCACAACTTCTAAAAGAGTAAATTTAATAACTCTGCATAGTCATAAAAGCAATGTACATTCATTGTACAAAATATGCAAAGCATGGAAAATGAAAATTAATCATAATGCCACCACTCAGAAAAATTAATATTTTATATGTTGTTCCCTTTCAATACAGTCTCATATACACAGTGTTTTAAAATAAGATTGAAATTATTTCATATATACAGCATATCTTGCATTTTTCCCTTAACATCATATCATTTTTCCATGTAATAGTCTTTAAAAATATGATCTTAATAGTTGCATCATAGTCTTCATATTTACATGGCAAAACTTGTTCAAACACTTTGATATTTATAAATTATTTTTTGTTTGCCTAGTACACCTAACATTACAATAATCTCGTTGTACAAAAATCTTGATTTTATATCTGCTAATTTCCTTAAGTGAAATTCACGAAAATGGAATTGCTAAAGGAAAGGCATAGATGTTTTTCATGCACTTGCCTACCCTTTATCCACCAAAAGGGCAAAATCTATAGATTTCCCAGCAAAAGACCAATCAGCAGCATAGGACAGTGCCTATGGACAGTCCCTGAACATTCACAAACATATCTTAGCATTTTCACAAACTACTTTTTCATTTCATAGAAAAAATTGTTTCTACTTTTTATTCTAGTTATTTTTTTCTTGTTATTGTAACTAAGCAATTTTTAAAATTTATGGCAACTCTCCACTTTGTATAGCCTTTGCCCATTTTTTACTTAGGAGATTTGTGGTTTTCTTATTGATTTGTAAGGCCTTTTTATACAATAAGGATATTAGTCATTTGTATAACTGTATAAATATTTTCATCAGCTTTTTCCAGTCTGTTGTTTGCCTTTAGGTTTGGTTTATAATGGGGTTTGATGCACAGATGTTTAAATTTTATGTAGTCAAACATATCAATCATTTATAATATTTTGTGGTATCTTCTATGGTTTTTATGCTTAGAAAATTCTTCTTCAGTCCAATATCAATTTCAGAGTTACATATATTTTCTTTTACTTGCCCTCCAACTCCTGCCATGACCTTTTTACCCTTGGCTTCTTTTTTTTTTTTAATGCATATGGAATTTATGGCGTGAGACGAGTACTTATTATGATTTTTGATCACTGCCTCTTCCAGACTTTCCCCAGCACTACTGGTAAAATCACCCATTTCTTCATAGTTCTTCTATGCAAAATTTGCTTTGAGGCACACCTGAACTCTGATGTCAATGTTGACACATGGGCAAGTCTATCTTAACAGTGCCTATCTTGCAGTCTTGTTGTAAGGATCAAACCAGATAATGTACACAAAGCACTTACTTCAGTGCTTAGCACAGCACACATGCTCAATAAACCAACAACTAGACACCAGATTCAGGGATCCCCATTTCTCTTCCTCTGATCCATCTGTCAACTCTTGTCTTACAGTGTAAACTTATTGAACATACTAATATTTGGTCAGAAGAAATATCTTCAACTTCTTCAAAAAATTGTCTTGGCTCTTCCTGTTTGTGCTTTATATATGCCCAGCTCACTTTTTATTAGTTATTCTTAGGATGTTCTTTTCCTGCAATTCATTCTCTCTCTCTCTCTCTCTCGGCATATTTTTTTGATTTGGGCACAGGCCAAAATTTCCAAAACAATGTTTAAAAGTAATGGTAAGTAGAGATATCCTTGTCTTTTAACTGATTAAAATATTAAAGTTTTCAGGGACTCACTTTTGATTTTGATGTCAGGTGGGGGCTAAAAACAAGTAATCTTTATAACACTGTGGAAGCATCCTTCTGTCCTTCTTTTTATGAGATTAAGTATTTTTAATCTCCATCCCACAGAAGAAATTGATTTTTAAAGAGGTAACATGAGTTGTTCAAAGTCTTGCAGCCAATACCTGGTGGGGCCTAAATACACACCCAAGTTGTCTGGTTTTAATGTCTTTCTATTTTCCATTGCAACTATGTTGCCACTATGTAATACAGTCAGTCTCCAACCCAATAATAGGTTTTGTCCCAAATTTATACAGCGCCATAATTTGTTTAGACCTTATAAAACATTTTTTTTACCTAAGTAAAGCAAGAAAGGATAGTTTCTCAGCTCATCTGAAGAAACAGAGATCATGCATTGTTACCTATAGAACTATTCCAGGATTCACCAGTGTTTCTATGGGAAACCAAATTCAACAGGAGATGGCAGAAACACTAGTCATCTTCTGGGCAGAGAGAACAAAGAACTCTCATAGCTTTAGCCACTGAAGCCACAAACACCAAAGCAGAAGAGGGTAAGATTTTGAAAGAAAATAGAAACTCTTGGAGGAAGAGGGTTGAGAGCTAGCAGATAAGACAGAGATGGTGGTAAACAGCAGGGTAGAAGGAGAAATCCAGAGTAGAGTGTTCCTGTTGTACCTCCTGGCCTCTTTCTCCTTCCCCATAGCTGCCAAATATAAATAAGATCTGGCCCCTTCTGTGGCCTTCCTCCCAAGAACCCATAACCCCAATCTAATCATGAGAAAAGCATCAGACAAATCCCAAAGGAGGGAGAGTCTACAACTGCAGTCCCCAGCCCCCAGGCCAATATTGGTCCATAGGGCACGACCATTCCATGGAAAAATTGTCTTCCATGAAACTTAGGAAAGGGGAGGCGCACAGAACCAGGGAACCTTCTCCTATAGAGCTGCTCCTCATCGCTGCATCACCACCTGAGCTCCCCACACCCCACCCCATGGAAAAATAGTCTTCCATGAAACCGGTCCCTGGTGTGAAAAAGGTTGAGGACTGCTGGTCTACAAAGTACCTGACGAGCACTTCTCAAAAATATTAAGATTATCTAAAATAAGGAAAAGACAAGAGAAGGCTAAAGAGACATGACAACTAAATGTAATGTGATATCCTGGTTTGAATCTTAGAACAGAAAAAGGACATTAGGTAACAACTAAAGAAAATCTAAATAAAGGATATACCTTAGTTAATAATAATGCATTAATATTGGTTCATTAATTGTGACAGATGTATCATGTTAATATAAGATGTTAATAATGGGGAAAACTCGGTGTGGAATATATGGGAATTCTGTACTGTCTTTGCAAGTTTTCTGTAAATCCAAAACTATCCTAAAATGAACAGTTTAAGAAAAAGAGAGAAAAACTGGCTTTATTGAGTTTTCTCATTATGAAAATAATGTAAATTTAAGCAATACAGAAAACATAAAGATAAATGTAACATTCACTTGAAATCTTAGCCTGCCTTTAACATTTTGGCAATTCCTCCAGACTGCCTAGTGTCCACAGAGTTGAATGTGAAAATTTTTACACAAATCAGCTCCTACATGAAAAACAAACAAACAAAAATAAGATTTGGCCCATCTGTTTTCCTTTTCAGGACCACCAGTCAAGCTCTGATCCGAATTTTCCCCTCTCCATAGCCCGCTGTTTTATAGAAAGGCAATTTTGCTTCTATTCACCTGATCCTAAAAAAGTACATGTCTTTCTGTGCTGCTTTAATATAATTTCACTTTAGCAACTGTTGAAAAATCAACAGCAAATGAAAACTGCAAATAAGAAAAAAGTCCCGGTTTTAAGAAGCTTCATAATTGAAGTTAACCCTATAGTGTTTTCTGGAAGTTAATTATCCCGGCCATCCTCTTTCTCTAGGTCAGTTCTACCCTCTTCTAGGAGAACTCTGTCACCTACCAGGCTTCCTCCCTTCTCTCTAACAGGACTCTCCCAAATACTGCCCCTCCAAAACCTCTCTGTACTCCAAAACATACTGACCCTATCCTCTTTTCCTCCCCCCAACCCTGGCCCACCCCTAAAGGAGGAGGCCTGAGACTCTTTCTAAGCCTTACCTGAGTGACAAAGCCTTCACAAAACTCACCCACACTCCCCCTTCTCTGATATCCAGCCTCCCACCAAGACCCTCTCCAGCCCTTAATCCTGCCCCCTTGGCCAGGTGCAGTGGCTCTCACCTATAATCCCAGGGAGGCCAAGAGGGGAGGGGGAATCACTTAAGCCCAGGAGTTCGAGAGGAGCCTGGCCAAGAAAGCAAGATATCATCTTTTTAAAAAAAACAAGAAAAATTAGCCAGATGTGGTAGTATGCCTGTAGTCCCAGCTACTCAGGAGGCTGAGGCAGGAGGATAGCTTAAGTCCAGGACGTCGAGGTTGCAGTGAGCTATGATCACACTACTACACTCCAGCCTGGGTGACAAAGCAAGACCCTGTTTCTATAAATCAATCAATCAGTGAGGTAAAGCTGGGGGAAAAAATGTAATTTGGACTCCTGTTTAAAAAAAAAAAAAAAAAAAAAAAACACCTGTCCCTAACCTAAGTTCTTCTTCCCCTGTTCTCATTCTGTCAAACAGGTCAAAATCATATGCTATGAGGTAAAGTGATGTATATAAATAGAATTAGAATCAACTAAATAGAATTGAATTAATTATAATTGGTAAAATAGAATTTAAATAGCAAATATCCCTTTTGCTTTTCTCTTTCCATAGGCCAGGCCACATATCTGGGGTTCCACAGAGAAACACAAATGCTCGGTTCTTCACCCTTGTCTTGACATCAGTGAAAACATGCCTAGGGCTCTCACATTTTATCAGTACTTGGCCTACGAAACAATCCTACAGAACATCAGGGTAGACATTATCATTTTTATTTTATAAAAGAGGAAACCAATGAACAAAGAAATTGTCCGAAGTTATACAGTCAGTAGAGGAAACCGATGAATAAAGAAATTTTCTAAAGTTATATAGTCAGTGGCAGCACAAGAACTTGAACTCAGGACTTCTGTTGTCAAATCCAAAGTTCTTACTGTTTCCTGAAACTGATCCTCACAGTCAGGACCATTCATTACTAAACTCTTACAGCTGTAGAGCCCCAGAAGTAATCACGGTTCATTTCTCAGCAACTGTTCTCCACTAAGACTATTTTGAAGTCCACAGTAATTACTTCAAGACTGTCCTACACAACGCTTGCTTCTTCCTTGACTGAATAATCCTTTACAGTAACAAGCCAAGAAATACAGGTCAAATCATGCCTGAGTTTATAAGGCAGGAATATAAGTTATAATACTACTACAAATGCTAAATCAAAAAGATTGAACATCATTTATAATAATTATATACAATCTTCTAGATGGTTTCTTTTAAATAATGACCCTGTTTCCAAGGAGATCTTGAATTTGTGATTTTCCATGCCTAACATATTTCTTATGTATATATCCAGCTCGTCAATGTCTATGAAATAAAGAATGAATTATTCTACCCATGATTCAAAATGTGTCTCCATCAAAGGTGTTTATTATATTTGTGGGAAAATTAAGTTTAGCTGTGTTATACCATCAATATAAAAAAAAAAGATTTAATCCTTGTATGTGCCAGGTGCTATACTGAAGGGTTTACAAACATTATTTCATTTAATCCTCACATAATATCCCTATGAGGTAGGTACTTTTATTATCCCCATTTTATCTACAAGGAAACCGAGGCACAAAGACGGTAATTAATTTACCAAAAGTTACACAGTAAATAAGTAACAGAGCTGGAATTTTAACCCAGGTAAGGTGACTCCGTAGTCCAGAGAATTTCAATAACTCGTAGTTTCCAAAGACTTTCATATGATGGGAAGAATTAGGCATGAATTTAAATGTTCATATGTCGACCACTAGAGTCAACGTATGACATCTTGAGAGCAGCACTGTTAAGAAACCATTTGTGTTGTTGCTTTTTGTTCTTCCTTGAAGTGGCTGTTTTGTTTTTAGCAATAATGCTAACTACCAAGACCATTTATTTTTTTAAAAGTGGTGATTTTCTTTAATGAATAAAAAGAAAGAAAATTTACACATTCTCTAGCAACAACAAGTAAAACAACTAGCCTTTGGAGCTATTGGGTATTTAAGATACGCGTAGCACAAACCACACTTAATCTTTTAAACAAGATCAGGTAGGAATTATTACTGTCCCCATTTTACAAATCATGAACCTGATACTTAGATAAATTAAATTGCCCATGGTTACATAGCTTAGACATGTGGCAAAGACAGCATTTAAACCAAGTCTGTCTTCAGAGCCCTACTCAACCATTCTGATCTGCCTTCCATCCAATGAACTGAACTAACATCGGTTAAATTAGAGGAAAGTGATTTGAACAAATATTTCTCCACTGCAACCAACACAAGGCAACACAATGTAGTGTGTTCACTCACACCCACAAACGCACCCGCCGATATGTTGAAGAGAAGTGCCAACTGGAATGAAATGCTCTAAAACAGACCTTTGGGAGAGAGGGGTGCTAGAACAGTAAGAAATTACAAAAAGCAATACTATTTCCCTTACTTATTTACATAATTAAAATGCTAGGTTGTTTTGTCCTGAATCTGACATTTTATTTTTATTTCCTTCAAGAAATAAGCCTATTATAAAGCTCAGAAAGTACAGATCTCCAAATATATTTCAAAGATACTTGATGAAATAAAGTGAGATGCTTATTATTCATAATCTTCTTGCATTAGAGAGCAGTGAAATAATTATCACTGACAAACCAACATTCCAGGCCCTCCTGGAGTCCTGTAATTCAGTGCATGTTTCAGCAGTACAACATCAACCAACTTGTTAAGAGAAGTCATCATTCTCTTGTTAAACTCAGAGCAACTGAAGCACTTAGAATGAACTACTAGAAAATTTCAAGTATTAATAGCATGATTATTGTTACCAACTTTTATATAGTTAAAAAATATTTCTAATATCATCTGTTCTTTCTTTAAAGATGACATTCAAGTGATATAATGAGGCTCTGTAAAGAACCAAGATTATAGCTAGCTGTGGTGGCTTATGCCTGTAAGCCCAGCCCCTTGGGAGGCTGAGGCGGGAGGATTGCTCGAGGCCAGGAGTTGGAGACCAGCCTGGGCAACATAGTAAAACCCTGTCTCTAAAATATTTTTAAAAATTAGCCAGGCGTGGTGGCACACACCTGTAGTTCAAGCTACTTGAGAGGCTGAGGCAGGAGCATTGCTTGAGCCCAAGAGTTCAAGGTTACTATGAGCTAAGGCCACTGCACTTCAGCCTGGGCAACAGAGTGAGACCCTGTCTCCAAAAAAAAAATAACAACAAAGCTTCTACTATTTGTAGAAGTACTACTGATATGGACCAGTAATGGGTTTGATCCGCTGACACATCTGAAAATGTAGTAGCAACTCAAAGCGTAGATTTTCACAGAGAAGATCTATGCTTGACCCCTGGGCTGGAATAACAATGCAAGATCAAAGTCAACTGCAGCAAAATGCTGCCAAGGCTTACCCAGTTTAGTAGTAATCACACAGCAGTGAAGAATGTAGTTTCAAGAGCAGGCAAACCTGAAATATTGCCTCAATTTCCTCATCTATGATACAATGATGATTTTGCTGCTACCCAAAAGGCTGTCAGGATGAAATGAGGTAATGGATGGAGAAAGTGTAACTGTTCAATAAATACTAGCTGCTGGAAATGTTAGCAATTCAGGTCTCCTGTTTCACAGACATTTTAGGAAAATCAGTAAGTTGAAGGTTAACTAAACTAACAAGAAATATGCTTGAAGCTTGGAAATCCCCTCTAAGGTAGAAACTGAGGACAGGAGCTATTTCTGTCTTGTTCACCACTGTATCTCCTATAACTGACATAGTATCTGATGAATACATGCTCATTAAATACATGCAGAATCAGTGTATGAATAGATACATTTAAAAGAGTTATCTTCATGTAAGTAGACTGGAACCTATGACAAAAGTGTATTAAGAAGACATCAGAGGTTGTTGCACGGGAAATGATATGACTAAGACTATTCATTAGAAAGATTTATCTGGCAAGAGCATGTTGGTAGGATTGAAGAGGGAAAGAGAGAAAGCAACTCAGCAGTTAAGTATTAACCTTGTCCCAAGAGCAGTCTGGTCTTTGCCCTTAGCTCCTGGGAATTGATCTCTAAGTCCTTGGAATATCCTATTCGATAAGAATGTCTTTGTTCAACTTGGGGCTTTGGGCCACACCTCACAGTCTATGGTAACAATGGGATTTATGGTGGGGTGCCTGTGGCTATACAGTCTTGATCTCTGAAGGGACTGGAGACTAAGGTTAACTAGGGGCCAGTCAACAATATCTGTGTGACAAACTATGCTTATGTGACTGAGCCTCAATAAAGACTTTGGACACCGAGGTTTGTGTGAGCTTCCCTGGTTGGCACTGCCCGTGTGGTCACACATTGTTGCTGGGAGAAGTGGCACCCTCCACACAACTACACTGGCAGGGGACGACTGGAAGCTCAGTGTGTGGAGCTCTTCTAGACCCTGATCTCTGCTCCGCTTTCCTTGCCCAATTTGAATCTGTACCCTTTTGCTTTAATAAACTATCACTGGGAGTATAACAGCTTTTGGAGTTCTGGGAGTCTTTCCAACAAATTATTAAACCTGACAGTGACCTTGACAACTCAAAAACTTGCAGTTCGTGTCAGAAATGAAGGTGGTTCTGGGGCCTTCCAAACTGTACAACAGCCAATGAGGAAACTCTCTGCAACAGTGCACAAGCAGCTCACGATGGCCTAAAGACAGTAGTGACATTGAAGAGACATGAATGCTAGAGCTTCACAGAAAACAGACAGACAAAAATGGATAGAGACCAGACTAGATATGAGAAACTAAAAGGAATTAGCCTGGGAGAAAATAATCAATTAAATTATTAGTAAAGGAAAATTAAGAACCCAGAAGGAAGATCTCGTCTGAGGAAGAAAACAAAGCAAAGCAGAGTATGGGTGACTTCCCTGTGCACACATGCCAATGCCCCGATGGGAGATGGAGTCTCTTCCTTCACCTCGAGGAATCATGTCTGGCCAATGGAACACATACCCACTGTGCGCTGTACTCAGCCTTTAGGAGCAATAGCATTTGGCACTTCCTGTCTCTTGGCACCCTGAGCCACCATATGAAACAGTCCAAGCTACTCTGCTGAGAGAGGGATGGCGAAGGGGAACACTAAGGCCAGAAGTGCTGTGGACACGCAGAGCAGTGAGGCCTTCAGAGGGCTGCACACACATGAGAGACTCCAGACAGGAGCCCCATAGAGCCATGAGAGATGATAATGCATCACCGTTTAAGCCACTACATTTTGAGGTGGTTTGTTATGTAATAGACGTCCAAATTGCAAGACGGTAAATATAATTCAACTATAATCCCTAGCTAATTTATTTATTTAGAAATTATGTGATCATCCAAGATAATGGAGGTCAGGAATAAGAAGAATAACTAATTAAAATCCACAAATGACTCAAAAGAGCTTCAAAGCATTCTACTATCTGGCTATAGATTATCAAAATCAGTTTATTTCCCAAAGTGCCTAACTTATATGAAAAAAGCCACTAGGATAATGTACTCAATCAGGTATCTGATTATACCTGGCTCATCCTCCCCTCTCATTTCTTATCTCTTTTCTTTCCAGCTTATTAATATCTTCATTCTAAATCTGTTTGATAAATGGCTGGCAAGCCCGCTTAGTTTTACGTTATTTGCCATGAAACTAGAAGGTAACACACACTTATCTTTTTCTTAGGTTTATTCTACTATATTAAAAGTCTTTCAAAAGAATCCATGGTTCTTATAAATTTATATCTTGATCCTAAACACTGAAATACTGGTTAAAGTAACACCTGGGACGTTAGTACATATTTTTAAAATGCTGAATGAATAAACAAATAAATAAATGAGCAGCAGCGTTTAAAGCTTATAATGGTTGTAACTTTTATATGAGCACATGTTCCAGGAAAACAGGGGTTCTTTTTACCCTATTTTGGAAGATGGACCCTTTGGAAGACTGACAAAGGCTCTGGACCCCCCTTCAAAATATTAATAGTATTTTTAAAGGCATAAAATAAAACAGGATTATAAAAGATGACAAACATTAAAATACAGTTTTCAAAAACAAATTTAAAAAACAAATTTAAAAAATTTGTTTTAAAAAACAAATTTATGGTACTATATGTACTTCTTTATTAAGGCATTAAATTGTACAGTCAAGTGGCAGTTCTAATAACTGTAATTTTTATTGGTTGTGAGCATAAATGATATTTTGAGATATCTCCAGCAACTGTAATATGAAAATATTCATAATTACTATTGGTGACAAAGTCACAGTACGTACTACTGTGGTTTTTTACCTATATTCATAATTAAAGGAAAAACTAAATTTTGATTTAGGAATTACTGAAATGAAGTAATATTTTTTCCTCATCCAAGGGGACCTTGGAAATTCTACTCACAGTCAGTTGGTTTAAACCTCCTGAATTAAAGCACTGGACAGGTCTTTTGTTAATTATACTGAATTCACAGATCTTCCAAAACACTGAGCATTGGTGCCTGGAAGAAGCTAGCAGCCTGACAGAATTTAAAAGGTAACAGGAGCCACCGGCTTTAAGAACAGTGGGACTGGGGTTAACAGGTAGATTTAGTGGGTTAACAGGAACAAAGGGCTTGGGGCTACATGTCTATTGGAAGTTTTAGCGGTACAGCACTCAGGTGGAAATGCTATTGCATGGCCAGACTGAGGATCAACTGGGGAGAGACACCAGGATGGGGACAGGACAGCTTTCAAGATATCCACATAAAAGTGGGACCATGGGATTGAAGAAGAGAAATATAAACCCGAGAAAAAGATGGAAGGACGAAGGAGAACAGAACCTTGGAATTTACCAAATTTAAGGGGAGAAACAAGGTATTGAAGACAGAGAAAAGTCTGAACATAGTGAAGGGAAAATAGTAAAAGTTTCACTCAGTCCAGGGCCACGCCAGACAATGAACAAGAGTCTCAATCAGATCTGTGGATTAGCTGTGATGTCCGATTTATACATGCAACACTCTATTCATTGTCATTAAAGAAATTTAACTATAGCAACAAATTATTTATTAAATCAAACTGCAATTACTAGAAAGAATTCTTTCATTCCTATTTAATTTTTCTGTTAAGTATTGCCTCAAAATCCAACATGGGGAAACAAAGGCAGGTAAAAGGGGGGGGATATATCATGATAAATTTTATTAGCCTCATTATCATTTCTATAATTTTCTTAGAAAATGGCGTCTGTACTCTGCTGCCAGCAACCTCTACACAGGGGATGAACATCATGAAGATAAAGGCTAGTGAATGGTTGTTGGGTAGGCTTGCTAGCAAATGGCACCTTGGCACACAGTGTAAAATGCTACTAATATGATGTCAATGTCTTCAATGCAATGTTAAATCTGAAAAAAATGAAACAAGCTAATTATTTATGGTGCTGTTTATCTGACTTCTTTGACATGAATTAATCTTTGATTTAGTAAAGAGTTCATCCTCTGAGTAGCTATCATATTTGTGTAACTGAACCCCAAAATTCCTGCTAAATTTTTCACTTTAACTAACATATACCTAAATAGCACTTTCTGTGTGCCAGGTCCGGTTCCAAGCACCTTACAAATGTAAATCTATTAATCCTCATAACCACCTGTAACATAGTTACTGTTATTATCCCTCTTATAAGAATGAGGAAACTGAGACCCAGTGAGGTTAACTTGTCTAAGATCACAGAGTTAGCAAATGATCAAGCCAAGATTCAAGCCCAGGAAGTCTACCTCCAAAGTCCAAGCTTTTAACCAGGGCACTCTGTTGCCCACAGCTCCAACATATCCTGTGGCAGAGAAAAGAAATGCACAATAATATTTTGAATGTATTCTCAACAATAAAGCCTTGATTCACTAAATGCCAGGGATTTCATTTTATTCTTTTCCTAAATTCAATATTCCCATTCTAGATTGATACTATCCATTAAGTTACTAATTCCCTTACCTGTAAAACTATAAGGACCATGTGTTGAATGCCATATACAGGTGGACATCATTATTGCAGGACCCCCCTAGGTTGGAATTCAGGGTAATTTACTCTCAATTTTACTTGAAGCTACTCTTTGCAAAAGAGTAGCTTTGCAATAACATCATGGATTAAAAGATCAGCTTTTTAAATGTTTTCTATCAAACCCAACATACCTCCTCTATGCAAGCTGCACCTGATAAAACATTGTTTGCTTTTATCTTTTTCTTTCAATACCCCATGGTCATCTAAGAGCAATTTGTATGAATGGTGACCCCACGGTTCTGTGCTTAGCCTCTGCTTTGCTGCAGAAGGGAATATCTTTACATGTCCCGTGGGAAAACCCAGCTTCAAGATTACAGGGGAGCTTTCAGACTACACAGCTTCAAGAAAACAAAGCAAGGGGTCCCAATACTATGTTTCAGAGGAAGGACTGGTAATTTTTTAAAAAATTAAGCCATGTCATAGCACTAAAATTGTAAAACTTGAAGTTAGCTCATCTTTTTGTTAAATTGCTAATACACATAGATCTAATTTGCTAAATTGTTATCATAACACCTTTTCTACTTACCCCCATGACAAAATAATGGTGTGTCACTTTATGAAGGTAAAAATAAAGTTTTTTGTAGACAACTGACATGATATGCCTAACATTTGTAATTGATTAGGAACTTCAAAATGATTGCTAAAGGAATGGATATATCAAAATGTTTTCAAATAGTATGTTTAAAACTTCAACTTAGGGATTTGCCATTTTACTGAAAATAATTTTTCTGATTTTTTTCATTTTGAAAAGCTACATTGTGCAATGAGTCACCGGGTGGTTTCCTTTCTTTCTTTCTGAGTTCCACTTCAAAGACAAGAAATACCCTCCTCCTCTCTGTCTTCTAAAATGTACCTGAGCTGCTATTGTTCAAGGTTGGGAAGGAGACTGTTAAAACAAAAACTCATGCTTATCTGACAAGGAGCTTTATTATATGGGAGTTTTATGTGCATGTCAAACATTCAAGGCAATTTAAATTTTTAGTATCTCCAGAGACCAAGTTAAATGGTTGCTAAAATCTAGCTTTTTAGAGCAGCTTTCATTTCTATTTATTTTATTTGAATAAAGGGCAACAAGCATCATATTTAAAATATCTGTTGAAGATAACTAGTATATTAAAATATTCTGTTTGCTTTATTTTTCATAATTATATTCCTAAATAAATATCATTCTGATTCACTATCATCTCTAGCTAGCTGAGATTGAAAAATACATAATGGTGGACTGTTGCCATGGTAACTCTTCTACAACCACACATTTTCTATGGCAACCCAGGCTCTGTGGAATACTAATGAAAACCCATAGCAACAGAGAGTCAAAGAGGTGATGTCTGGAGACTAAAAAGCTCATGTAACATTTATTACAAATGTTATAGATGCTTTTGTATATTTAACAAACAAAATCAGTGTTCAAAGGCATATTAGCTAGAAAATATAAAAGATATATTTGAAATCTTTTTGTTGAAAACAACTAATGCCCATGATACTTAAATAATTCACATCAATGTACTAATAAGTGTGAGAATATGTAATTCCTATTCTTTAAATATAGAATAATTTTTATAAAAATGGATATATATCTCCCCAGTTGCAGAAGACTTGCATGCTACATCACAATGTGAACCCTAGAGGCAACTCAAGAGCACTTTGTTTAGATTCTATTTTATTCTTTTTATTATTTTATTTTACTTTTTTTATTCTTTTCTTAGTTCCTATTCTTTTCAAGAGTCTAGCTGTATAACCTCTGAAAGCCTTGGGTTCTCTTTTGCAGAAGGATGTTATATTTAAAGGACATCAAAGCCTCTATGACTCCTATTCTGTCATTTACCAGCATATGAATTTGCACAAGTCATTTAATGTCAGTTTCTTATCTGTCAAGGGGCATGATATCTGCCTCCTCCTCATTACCAATTTGCTATAAAATGTGCTAGATATACATGAGCACTCTGGGAAAAAAAATCAAATGCATTGTCATAGCTAAAGAAAAAGAACTAGGATGTTCCTCTTTACATTTTTATTTTAAAACATTGAAGTTAATTATAAAGATGCATAAAAAAATTCATACATATTGCAAACTATTTTGAAGTACAATTATTTACCAAGCACCGACTACGCTGCCGGTAGTTGCTGTGACAGCAAGATGAACAAGATAGATAGGAGGTCTCCCTGCATCCATATAGCTTATGTTCTAGCAGAAAATGTTAGAAAATAAGCAAGTAAACAAAGATGACCAGGGAATATAAACATGCTACAGAGGAAATCAACAGAGTGAAGAAATTAAAAAAGATCTGTGGGAAGACATAGGCTGGTTTGTGTCAGGTTACAGGTTAGCCGTCTGGAATGATGGAAGGGATTACAAAGTGGGACTTCCAGCTTGAGAAGAAGCCAGCCATGGGAAGAGACGGACAGCCAGAGGGGACAGCCATTATAATATCCTGCAGTAGGAGAGGTAAATGTGTTGACAAAAAAGCATAGAGGTCAGTAAGCCTGAAGCGCGGAGAACAAGGACAGAATAACATATTATGAAAATGGAAAGGGAAGCAGGACCAAAGTGGGGCCCTGTTGCTATGACTGTGTGGACAATGGATTACACAGGGAGATCAAATAGGAGGTGACAACATCATCCTGGTGAGAGATGGTGGTGGTTGCTGATGGATTTAGGCACAAGAGATAAAGGTAAGGGGGAATCAATTACAATTCGCAAGTCATCCACCTTCTAGTATAGGAAACATGAAGGGGTGAACAGGTTCGGGATGGCAGGAAGGGATGAACAGGAATCAGGGCTCTGTTTGTCTGATTTGCCTATTAAATATTTTTCCACTCCACAGTCATAGATTCCCTTATAAATAGTACTATTTAATTAATTGGTGCCCATTAATATGCAACCTGTAGAAATCCAAACATTGGCTCTTCTTTCAAAACACACATCAAAATTATATATAAAAATTGTAAAACCACCATAAATGACAAAATTGTAAGAGTAGATTAAACTGATATTAGTAATAACTTACATGATAGTGAAATATATATATAGGGAAGAATATATATCTAAATAAATACATTTTGAAGCACCTATTTTCCTATGGTAAAACTAATACAGATTTGTTGCAGAAATTTTGGAATATACAGAAGTTTAGAGAAAATAACAATTACTTCTAGTTCTATCATCCAGAGATAAACCTTCTTTATATTTTGACGAATACAGGTCTAATTTTTAATTTTGGAATGTTTAACTATTTGAGGTAAAGCTATCCAAAATTAAAATTTACTTTTCAAAAATGGTTTAAATGAACTAGGGGATTACAACTGATGCCTAGGTATCATGAAGTACCTTGGAGTCTAATCTCAGCCAAGAAACCTAATTAAAGACATAAGGATGGAACAGAACAGCAGGGAAAATCCAGCCAACTTTTGTGATGCTGGTCTTCCCCATCAACTATATCACCATTAACAATTGCCACCTTCAAACGCATTCAACTCAAATAAAGTAAGCTTTTTTGTTTCCTAAACATCACTTAAACTTAGTGTTATATTGCTTTATGTTCATATACTACCTATTCATTTATATGAAAGCCAAATTGTTCCCACCACCAGCAAGACACTGATCCTTTAATTATGTTTTCAATCTCTTCTAATTTATTTATAAGACAACACTTACATATAGTATTTAAAATTCTATATTATACTTAAATAGAATTCAAAACAGTTTCTTTTTAAAAATATCAACTGTTACCAAAAAGAAAAAAAATAACAGGCTTGGGAAAGCATAAAGTTTAAGATGATATATTTTTGTTTAAAACTATATAATGTTGCTTTGATAGTCAATTTTTATTACATAAATTAAAGATGTTGGGATTTTTAACATTTTATTTGGGAGTTATCATCTCTATTAAGTATTTCCAGAAAGGAATAGTGTATATAGAATAGTGTATATAGATTCTATGCAAAGTTCTGATTAAATAAGTTCAAACAAAAATCTTTAAGTTTAATATTATTCACATCGAGTTTAACCAAAAGTTAAAAAAAAACCTCAAATGGGATTTCTACCTAGATTAAATCCAGTTATAGTAGGTATGCAAAACAATGTATTCATCACAATACTCATTAAAAACAATCACTAACATGACCAGTGAAAGAGGAAAATACAGCAAAGTCTAAGATATTTTATTATTACTAACAACAAAATTGAAGCAGCAATAAAAAAAATCTTCCAACAAAAAAAAGTCCTAGACCAGATGGTTTCACAGCCAAATTTTATCAGGCCTACAAAGAAGAATTGGTATATATACTGCAAACATTATTTCATAACATGGAGAAGAAAGGAATTCTCCCCAACTCATTCTATGAAGCCAGTATCACCTTGATACCAAAACCAGGAAATGACTCCAAAATCCAAAAAGAAAACTATAGATCAACATCCCTTATCAATATAGATGCAAAAATCCTCAATAAACTTCTAGTAAACCGATTTTAGCAGCACATCAAAAAAATAATCCACAATAATCAAGTGGGCTTCAACCCAGGAATGCAAGGATGGTTCAACATATGTATATCTATAATGTGATCCACCACATAAATAAAGCAAAAAGATAGTATGGTCATTTCAATAGATGCACAAAAAGCATTCAACAAAATTCAGCACCCTTTTATGATAAAAGCTCTTAACAAAATAGGCACAGATAAAAAAATATCTCAAACTTATAAAAAGCCATATATGACAAACCCACAGCTAACATCATACTGAATGGGGAAAAGTTGACAGCATTCCCACTAAGAACTGGAACAAGACAAGGATGCCTACTGTCACCACTTCTAGTCAACATAGTGCCAGAAGTCCTAGCCAGAGCAATCAGGCAGGAAGAGGAAATCAAGGGTATCCAAATGGGCAAAAAGGAGGTCAAACTATCGCCCTTTGCTGATGATATGATCTTATATCTATGAACTCCAAAGATTCCACCAAGAGACTCCTGCAATTGATAAATAAATTCAGCAAAGTCTCAGGCTACAAAAATCAATGTACACAAATCACTACCATTCCTATACACCAACAACAGTAAAGCTGAGAATCAAATCAAAGACTCAATATCTTTCACAGTAGCTACAAAGAAAATAAAATACCTAGAAATATATTTAACCAAGGAAGTGAAAGATCTCTACAAAGAGAACTATGAATCACTGAGGAAGAAAATTGCAGATGATGTAAACAAATGGAAAAACATATCATGGTCATGGATTGGCAGAATCAACGTTGTTAAAATGTCCATACTACCCAACGTGATTCAACACAATCTCCATCGAAATACCAAGGTCATTTTTCACAGCTCTAGAAAAAAATATTTCTATGCTACATTTGGAACCAGAAAAGAGTCTGAATAGCCAAAGCAACCTTAAGCAAAAGGAACAAATATGGAGCCATCACTTTACCAGACTTTAAGCTATACTGCAAGGCTATAGTAACCAAAACAGCATAGTATTGGTGCAAAAACAGAGACATAGACCAATGGAACAGAACAGAGAACCCAAATATAAAACAATCCACATATTGCCATCAAATCTTTGACAAAGTAGACAATACTATGCACTTGGGAAAAGAATCCTTAACTCAATAAATGGTGCTGGGAAAACGGGTTAGCCACATGTAGAAGATTGAAACAGAATCCATCTCTCTCACCACTCACAAAAATTAATTCAAGATGGATAACAGACTTAGACCTAAGGCATGAAACCATAAGAATTTTAGAAGAAAATATTGGAAAAACTCTTCTAGATATTGGCCTAGGCAAAGAATTTATGAAAATGACCCACAGGGCAATCACAGAAACAACAAAATTAAATAAATGGGACTTGATTAAATTAAAAAGTTTCGGCACAGCCAAGGAAACAATCAACAGAGCAAACAGACAACCTACAGAATGGGAGAAAATATTTGCATGCTATACATCCAATAAAGGGCTGATAACCAGAATCTACAAAGAACTCAAGCAAACCAGCAAGAAGAAAATCAAACAAACCCATTAAAAAGTGGTCGAAAGACATGAACAGAAGTTTTTCCAAAGAAGATAGACTAATGGCTGATAAACATGAAAAAATGCTCAATGTCACGAATCATCAGAGAAATGCAAATCAAAACCACAATAAGATATCACCTAAACCCAATGAGAATGGCTTTTGTGAACAAGTCCCCAAACAATAGATGCTGGCATGGGTGTGGAGAGAAAGGAACACTTATATACTGTTGGTGAGACTGCAAACTAGTGCAGCCTCTATGGAAAATAGTATAGAGATTCATTCCTCAAAGAACTAAAAGTAGACCTACCATTTGATCCAGCAATTCCACTACTGAGTATTTACTCAAAGGAAAAAAATCCATTTTATTAAAAAGACACACTTGCACTGGAATGTTTATTGCAGCACAATTCACAATTGCAAAGATGTGGAATCAACCCAAGTGCTCACCAATTCATGATTAATGAAATGTGGTATATGTATACCACGGAGTACTACTTAGCCATAAAAAATGAATTAATACCTTTTGCAACAATCAGGATGGAACTGGAGACCATTCTCCTAAGTGAAGTATTGCAAGAATGGAAAAATAAACACCACATGTATCCACTATTAAATTGGAACTAACCAATCAGCACTAATGCACAGACGGAAGTAAAACTCAATGGAAATCATGCTTGTGGGAGGCAGGAGGAGGGGATAGGTAAAATCATACCTAATGGGTACAATGTACAATATCTGGGTAATAGGCACATTTATAACTTTGACTCAAGCAGTACAAAAGCAAACCACGTAACCAAAACATTTGCACCCCCATAATATTCTGAACAAAAAGATATTTTATACATAACTGCATATTAAATAAATGCTGTAAATATACTCTCCCAGACTGAAAAAATTAATGTAAATCAAAAATACTTTGAAGTTATTTTTAAGTGCTAATTTGTGGCTAGCAATAATTTATTTTCTAATTATAGATTGCTAAGGTTTTTTTAAGTAAACACAATCATTATATAATAAGCTAAAAATAATAAACACTAATGAAAAGGAAACTCTAGTTACTAAAGAATTTCAAAGCATGTAAACTTATACAATATGAACATAAATATTTAAGCAAATCTAAACAAACATATAGATTTAGATATAAAACATGGTCATGATTTGTTGCTTTAAATGTTAGCTGGCCAATCTGATGAAACTAAACAAGGATAGAAGAATGAAGCTGGGGGGTGGGGCAGGCAATGATACTCTAGCTCTTCAATTTTCTAGATAATTATAGATTACATTTACAAATATGCAAAATGGTAAAAGGAATTATTGGCAGAGCAATTTCCTAAATCTCCATACCACATGAGGTATCCAGATCTGATTCTCCCTACCTTTTTCTAACTTTCATTTTCTCTTGAGTTCAAACATCCCTATTTGCCATTGAATGTCAGCTGTTATTTTTGCCTAACAAATTTTGCCAATGCTTCCTGCCTTCGGGTCAAATACAAAGGAGAGCATATTTTAACATAAGTCGAGAAAAGAAATAAGATATGAGTCTCATGGAATTTTTGTTAACTTTAGTTGTCTTATTGAAATGAGAGACATATATCCCAAACATAATAGAGTCTGCATCAAGTTCAATTATAACTATTTGAGTAGGGAGTGGTTAGTTGCTATTTCTTTGCTCATTCTGTGTAACAAGCTATGACAAGCTTTACAACCTACAGAATAAATGTAGAATCCTTGAAATTATTTTGGAATTTTTTACCTCCTATTTCTGTTTGGGTGGAAATCCCTGAAGGTACATGATAATTCAATAAGAAGAGGAAAGCAGAAGAGTGTCAAGTACCTATATTCCAAAATTCTCCCACAAACCAACATTTTTTTATGATTTACCCCAAGTAGAAAAATCAGCTAATAAGGGATATAATTACTGAACATTAAACGGAGTTTTATTACACTGTTGGGAGCTCAGGAATTTTTAAAACCTTAATAACTCAGGGTCATACTGCAGGCATACTGTAGTTTTCCCAACTCTCCATCCTACCCTACACCTCCAGATATAATCTTGGTAAAAAGACCTCTCATCATTGAAAAGGTGGTTACACCTAAATTCTGCTCACCTCTCTGTAGAGGGTGGTCTTTCTGAGACTCCCTCACATTTTACATCTACTGATTTACCTGTAATTTGAATAAACTCAAGTAACTGGAGGCACAGCCCAGCACAAATCATATGAGAAACAGATAATATAAATGTGAGAGCAACAAATACTTAAGAAAAATCTATCCAATTACATAGAATAGCTAGAAGTGCAACCACCAAGGGCTACTCCTTTTAAGGACTGGTAGACACAATTTCATCACTAGTTTATGAACAACATATCAG
This sequence comes from Cheirogaleus medius, assembly GCA_008086735.1. Taxonomy (NCBI): domain Eukaryota; kingdom Metazoa; phylum Chordata; class Mammalia; order Primates; family Cheirogaleidae; genus Cheirogaleus; species Cheirogaleus medius. Next base: position 34,884,867 of record VBSM01003143.1, read on the forward strand.
TTTATACCTGATTTTACACCACGGCTCCACATTAGTCACAGAACATTTCAAATATGCTTTTTATGCTAGAAGCCTCCAAATTAAAAGGAAGCATTTGAACAAAACTCAAGCACAAGTCCATTATTCAAGATTTAAATGTTCCTAGTCATTAAAAATAATAAATTATTATAGGTTAAACCCAAAATATCACACGGAAAACTCATTTAAGCCAAAAAAACTAAAGTATCAGATTGATAGTACTTTAAACAAAAATTATAATATACAGTCTAAGAAAGCCTTTCCTCTTGTTTCACATTGCAAGACAAGTACAAGCCTTAGAGTTATGGCAGAAGTAAAAACAGAAAGAGGTCAGGGATGTCCACAACCAGGAAAGCCACTCTGATTTTAACTCTTGTCATCTGAGGTCTCTGAAGGAAATATCTGACATCCATTTACATACTTTAACTATATTCATAGTGAAACCTCTCAAGTTTAAAATCTGCTAAGATAAATGAAAAGTAACCCAATATATTTTTCTCAGAAATTAAGCTGACACATCATGGTGAGAAGAAAATTAGTTAAAAAAATTAGAATCATGCTTATTAAAGGTTTTTGGCAAGGCAGAAACTTAGATCATTACATAATATAGCTAAATGTTACTTTTAATAGACAACACAAATCTAATTTCTATATCCACAATGAAGAAATTTGGCTTATCCTTTTTTTAAACTTTTTTCTTAACCCTTGCTTGTACATTTAAAGCTTAGAGAATGTAAAGATCTTCTTATTAATCAAGAAGCAGAGATCCAAAGAGATAAGTGACTTGACCAAGATCCCTCAACCTATTAATAACTTAGCCAGGTTAGAAAAAAAGGCCAATCTCCAAAGTCCCAGTTTAATTCTGTTCTTAACATCATTTTACTTTATCCTCTTTGTGTGATGGCTGAATTTTGCTTAAAACACATTTGGTTTAACAGTACAAAATATCTATTATTTGTTTTTGTTCTAATGAGGTGGACAGCTAAGATGAGATTGTCACCCTGAAAGAACCTGAGTTAGTAAGAGCTAGCCCAGAGAACATCCATCCAAGAAAAACAGCAAATCCTGTGTTTAGCTCAAGAAAGACTACTCAAAGAGGTGCATTGTCCACTGTTTAGAAAATGAGAAAGAATCAAATCTACTCAATTTATAAGAGCAGACAAGGCCTAAACTCACTGTGTTAGAAAATAAGCAACAAAAAAGGGCTAAAAGTTTGCTGCAGTACTTAGTTTCTACTGGTTGTTAACTCTCAGATGAAACAGAGCCCATGATATGAAAAAATTTTGGAAAACTTTTATAAGAAGGAAAAAAAGTCATTGGTAAGCAGTTGAAATTTATTATACATAAGGATTCTGTACACCCATGCAGTGTAGATCAGAGTGTGCATTTAACTTGTTCAAGACCACAAAGAGTCCTTACACTGGTTTTCTACCTTCAAATCCTCCTTTATTTCCTACTATATTCTCACACCCACAGCACTAGCTAACCCATGCAGTGAAGATGCCATGCTGTTTCATATTTCATTCACCCTAAATAATACATGAATCTTTCTAATATTTTTTCTCTTTTTAGCCTTATTACAAACTGCTTATCCTCAAATATATAAGGAAAATTTTATAGGATCTTCCCAGTCAGAATGTGATCACTTGTTTTTCCATGCTACTAAGAGTCCCAAAATTTATCACATGCTGGCGATTGGTTTACTGTCTCTCTTTCTTACACACTTATGAGCCTTTAGGGGAAGAGGCTGTGCTTTACTCTTCCTGGCAATGGATCTCACACAGTAATTGCATTCAATATGTGTTCACTCAAAGAATAACACAGACAGTACTGCTGAGGGTGTGGCAAAATGAACACTCTCATACAATGACAAAGGGAAATTGGTACAATCTTTCCAAAAAGTATTTAGCAACACATTTGTGGGGTCTTATTACTCTCAAATCTTTTAACCCAATAATTCCACTTTAAGACATATACTAAAAAAAATAACTAGATACATAAAACAAAGATTCATGTCCAAAGATTTTTAACATGGTCTTCTCTAAAATAGTGGAAAACCAGAAACAAGTGTAATATTCTAAAAATAAAGGAAGAGTTAAATAAACTATGGAGCATCCTCAGGATAGAAAAATATGACATTATAGTTATTGATACGGGAGGAAACTTTAGGAAATAATGTAAAATAAAATCTGCATTTATAAAATGAATCCAACTATATGTTTCTTATTTCTGCTTCCATCCTAAAAGATGAACTGGTAGAATTTCCATTCTACTGGAAATTGGGCAAAATACATGTAACACTATTTTAGACATTGGAAAACAGGCAGTTCTAAACAGTGATACTTGAATAAAGGGGGGAAAAGTGAGTCCAGACATAAGATTGCTCTAACTCACTCTATGGGGGAAGTCTGAGGCCACAGTGCAGGAAGGAAGAACTCTAACATAGTGTAACAGTCTTACTAAGTGGAGGAAACAGAATTTAGGAGCTAAGTACAAGAGAGAGAGAGCTGCACAGAAGGCTCCAGAAAACTGCAAAGGGGGTTAGTGAATCATTAAATGAGTACAGATCTGGACATGCAAAGGGTGAAATTCCCTGAGGTACAGGAGAGAACCATTGGCTAAAAATTGTATAGCGCTTACACAGGGATAGACAATAGAAATATTCCCATCAGCCAGAGTGGAGAGACCTCTTAATACATGGATGCTGGGTACAGTCCTCAAAAAGGTCAGGCCTTAGTAGTAAGGCTAAATTAGCCTGAGAATAAAGGCTATTCCAGACCTGCCATAACAAGGTCACCAGCCACTATAAAAAATTAAACTGATCTGAAAGTTAACAATTGCATAACAGAGCAAAATATTCACTCCCTTTTAAAGAAACAGAACAAAATCCAGCATTCAACAATATGATAATCTTAATGTCTAGTATTTAACAAAAAAATTACCATGCGTGCAAAGGAACAGAAAAATAAGACGTATTACCATGAAAAAACAAATCAATAGTAATGGAAACAGAAATGACAGGGATAATTTAATAAGTAAAAAAATTTAGCAGTTATTTAAAATATTATAAATATTCTTAAGAATATAAAGAAAAATATGACCATAATCAAGAGAGAAATTGAGCAACATATAAAACCCAGATAGAATTTCTAGAGATGAACATATACTGCATAACTCTGAGTCAAAATTATACTAGATGAGATTAACAGCAAATTAGATATTGTAGAAGAAAAGATCAACGAACTTGAAAATAGAGATTATCCAAAATGAAGCAAGAGCAAGAGGGGCCAAGCTGATGGACTAGAAGCAGCCTGCATAGGATCTCACAGAGAGGATCAAAAGTGATTAGTAGATATTCACCATCAAATGGATTATCTAAGAGAGATCACTGAAAATCAACAGAGAGGTGACAAGAGGCTCTCAAAGTGAAGGAAAGAAAATGGGGCAACCCATTTGGCAGAATTGAAGGTATCTGGGGAATGATGCCCACATGTGGGGAAGGGACAGAGGAGAGAACCCTAGGTCTCCACACTTCCCCTGTGGATATTGCAACCCAAGCTACAGGAGTTCCCCACCATAGCATCAGGCCTCCAAACTGCTACAGGGAGCTGCCTGAAGACTGTGCAGCAGCATTGCTCTAAAGAGAAGGCACAGCAGGGTTCTGCTAGCTTCCAAGCCCTGGGTATTACAGCTGGCATCATTCTGAGGTCATAGCTCTAGAGAACTGCATCTACCCAGGGGTCAGCTCCATAGCTGCTGCCTCTGCATTACCCTTGCTGGGTCAGGGAGGCAGCAAGGACAGATACTCTTACATGCCCCATGATTGCCAGGGGACCCAGGTGGAACAAACCCCCACAGCCACCTGCCAACACAAAGAGGGACCCACCTGCACCGACTTGAGCTTTCAGCACTAGTCTGGGGACAAACATATCACTCTGCCAAAATATTTCCCTGCACTTAGTTGGACTGTGACAACCTCAGGGGAATGGGGAGATGCAAGAGAGCAGCAATGTTACAGGCTCACAGTGCATCTGCCCCTCTCCTGCCTGGTCATTCCTCTAGAGCAGAACTCAATCATGCCATCCAAGGACCTCTCCTCTCTTCACTAAGCAACAAAGTTCCCAGTAGAGGTATACAGCAAAGCTATTTGCCTTGAGCTAGGAGAAAAACTTCCGGATGACAAAGAACCAGCATAAGAACTCTAGCAACATGAAAAAACAGGCTATTTTGACACCCCCAAAGGATCCCACTAGCTATGTAGCAATGGACTCCAACCAAAAGGAAATTGTTGAAATTTCAGATATAGAATTTAGAATATGGATCACAAGTAAGCTCAATGGGATTGATGGGAAAGATGGAAACCAACACACACACACACACACACACACACACATAATAATTCAAAACATGAATGAAAAATTCACTAAAGAGGTAGGTAATTTAAGAAAAATATAACAGAATTTCTGGAAATGAAATTCAGGAAATTTCAAAATATAATGGAAAGTTTTAAAAACAGACTAGACCAAGTTGAAGAAAGAATTTCATAGCTTGAAGACAAGACTTTCAAATTAACCCAGTCAGTCAAGAATGAAGAAAAAGGAATGAACAATCTCCCCAAGAAAAATGGGATTATGTAAAGCAAACAAATATAAGTATCATAGGTATTACTGAGGAAGAAAAAGCAAAAAGCATGGAAAAACTATTTGAGGAAATAATGGAAGAAAATGTCCCCAGTATTGCTACATATTTACACAGATACAAACGGTCATCAAACACATGGAAGACGCATGGCAAATAGAATACCATCAAGGTACAAAGTCATCAGTATGGACAAAGTAAAAGTAAATGAGAAAATCCTACAAGCTGTGAGGCAAAACCATCAAGTAACTTACAAGAGAAAAAATCCAGCAGACTAAGGGGAGACTTCTCAGAAACCTTAAAAATCAGAAGGGATTTGGATCCCATTTTTAATCTGTTTAAGAACAGAACAACTACCAGCCAAAAATTTTGTGCCCTGCAAAACTAACTTTACTAAACAAAGGAGAAATAAAGTCTTTCCCAGACAAGCAAACACTAAGCGAGTTTGTCTCAACTACATCTGTCATACAAGAAATGCTTAGAAGTGGTCTAAAAATGGAACAGAACAATTGATACGCACCAGTGTAAAAAACACCCCAAAGTTAAAACCTATAACTCTTATAAAACAGTAACACAAGGGAGAAAACAAAGCAATCAGACAGTAACCAACTTGATTACCACAACAGCATCTCACATATCAATGCTAACATTGAATGTAAATAGTCTAAATGCCCTACTTAAAAGATAGAGATCAGGTCCAGATGCGATGGCTCATACCTATAATGCCAGCACTCTGGGAGGTCAAAGTGGGAGGATTGCTTCAGGCCAGGAGTCTGAGACCAGCCTGAGCAGGAGCAAGACCCCTATCTGTACAGAAAATAAAAAATTAGCTGGGCATAGTGGTATGCACCTGTAGTCCCAGCTACTTGGGAGGCTGAGGCAGGAGGATTACTTGAGCTCAGGAATTTGAGGTTGCAGTGAGCTATGACAACACCACTGCACTCTATCCTTGGTGACAGAGCGAGACCCTCTCTCAAAAAATTAATTAATTAATTAATTAAAATAATAAAATAAAATAAAAAAGACAGAGATTGGCAGAATGGATTTAAAAAACACAACCTAAATATATGCTGTCTCCAAGAACCCATTTAGCTAGCAAAGATTCTCATAGATTCAAGGTAAAAGGGAGGAAAAAAGCATTCCTCATGAATGGAAATCAAAAGCAAGCAGGAAAAGCTATTCTTGTAACAGATAAAATAAACTAAACCAACAATGATGAAAAAAAAGACAAAAAATAGTCATTATATAATGATAAATGGACCAATTCTACAAGAAAATATAACAATTCTAGACAGGTAGATGTATTATCCATCAAATAATAGATGTAATCCAAATCATACTAATAATTATAATTAACATAAATCATTTAATATTCCAATTAAATGAAAATTTAATTACACAATAAAAACACATATACACACAAATGTAATATTAATATATTAAAATGTTAAGTGTTATTTTCTCTAGATTAGGGGTCCTCAAACTACGGCCTACGGGCCACATGCGGCCCGCTGAGGACATTTATCCAGCCTGCCAGGTGTTTTTGCCCGTTTTGTTTTATTACTTCAAAATAAGATATGTGCAGTGTGCATAGGAATTTGTTCATAGTTTTTTTTTTAAACTATAGTCTGGCCCTCCAATGGTCTGAGGGACAGTGAACTGGCCCCCTGTTTAAAAAGTTTGAGGACCCCTGCTAGATGGTGAGACTAGAGGTCACTTTTTTTCTTCTTTATAATTGTCTATATTTTCAGAATTTTTTTCAACAAGCACACAGTAAATGTTAATAATAATGGTGTCCTTGCTCTGTCTTATTTTTGTCTCTCAACCCATCATTGATCTGGTTACAGAACCACATTTTCCCTTCTGGGAACTGACCCTTTCTCATGTGGTAGAGCTCTTAATCTGTGTGCCCACAACCTCTGCCACAGTGGTGGGTATGTCCACATGGCCCAGATTTACCAATCCATGTAACCCCATCCCCCTAAGCCCAATGATGAATCCACCAATGGAAAATGACCCAAGCAGAGCCAATCAGGCTCCTTGTTCAAGGATTCATATGGATGCCAGAAGATATTTCTACCTGAGGGCTTTGTAATCCGGGACCAGCAAGGAACATCTTTGTCATTCATGGAGAATGCCTTCCTGAGACAAAAGCCTACCAAGAGGGAAGTTGTGCAAATTATCAAAGAGGAAGAAACAGAGACATGACAACGCTGTTTGAGTCTCTGTACCCAACCATGTCTAAGAATATCCCCTCTTGGACCTTTCAGCTACATAAGCCAATTATTTTCCTTTTTTTGCTTAAGCTAATTTGAGTGTGGTTTCTGCCAGAGAAAACCAAAAGAACCCCAATAGTAAAAGAGTAACTCAACTACCTTCTGTTTTACTAATCTATATTTTTCTCTTGAGAAAAGAATAATAAAGGTAAGATGACTTCCCTTCTCTTGATTTTATCTATGCCTATCATGTCAGCTGTGGCTTATCAGGCAGGGCCAAACTCTTGATAGAAGCTTCCTGAGAAAATAAGAAGAACATGGTAGCTACCAAAACCAATAAATGCATGATGTAGATTCTTCTAATTACTTCACAGTTTTTCAAATATACTTCTACTCATTTCTTAAAATGTACCATGAAATAAGATTTTGTAAAAATTTCCACTATGAGGCCATGAAGACTTTTCCTCCATGTTCTATGGGTTTCTAAGTAAATAAATACATCACTAAATAAAAACCAGAAGGCTTTTTATAGCATATGAATTTGGGGGGGGGGACCCAGGAGGCTTTAAATTATTCTATGAACCAAATGAAGACACAATTCTCTTTAAAGTCCACATTTGCTGTTGGGGGAAAAAATGCAGCAAAGAAATTTATGAGTTTAATCACCATCACAACAGAGTTCTTAACATTGCAGCCTGATTTATGGAATTGGGTGCACTATTCTTGGCAAATAATTCTCTAGCCACACACTGATCCTCTTCACCAACCTTCCCCTGTCTCTTCTCCTAGATTAGGTAATGGAAGAGATCACATATCTTACAGAAAAGCATAATTGTGAGTCATGTAGCAGGGAGGTATTCAATACTTATTATGCCGACAGACAATTTTAAAATCAATAAGAAAAGCTATCCAAGAAAGTTAATTTAGGAAAAAAATGCTCACAGATTGAGGCCTGAATTACAGATAGTTTTAGTTTTTTTAAAAAAGATGAGTCATTGCTGCTCTTCCTTGCTGTTCAAATTTAGACAAAAAACTCAGGTGTATTTTTAGGAGTAATTGTCATCTACCAGGTTGATTAGAACTAAAATTTTATTTACTGTAAAAAATGGTGATACTTTTATACAAATATCTTAATGCCTTTTTCATTTAATTTTAGAATATTTCTGGAAATGTGGGTTAGGATGTATATAAATTCTCATATATCCTAACTTTATGAAAACAAAATCTTTCCTAATGAGATGTTTTTAGTGCCCAGAATTTGAAATCTTCTTTTGTCAGCTAATTTATATTGTCCATGATAGTCCATAGGCAACAACAAAAAATAAAATTAAAATGTGTACGCATTAAATATAAAAAAGTATTGATCTTTAATCAAAAAGAAAGAAAACAGCCACTTCTTTAAAATACACCTAGTATTCTAAAAAGTTCATTTTGACATAAATAATTTTAAACATATTTCTCAGAACAATATTTTTACCGAAGTTATTGGTCTAATAAGTTAATACATAATCTATGACGATGAAAAACTACGCTTTAGAAAATGAGAATAAAATGTATCTGAGGCATTTATTAAATGCAGGTCATCCTACGTCTATACCAGCCTGGCCTGTCTCAGGAATTTTGCTAAGAATAAGGATACAACAGAGAACCAAATAGTCAAGTCTTCACTCTCATGGAGTTTACGGTCCTAGGAAAGAACACATGATTACACAAAATTGTATTTAATTAGAGTCGGGATAAATGCACTGAAATAAATGCAACATGAAATAAGAACCTGTCACTGGAGGAGGACCTAAGAGCATGTGTGGGGAAACGAGGGTGTTCTTGAAGAAGGGGCATTTAAACTGGCACTGGGTGGGGGGAGGCGGGGCTTCAAGAAGAGTACCAGGTTCCAGTATCTGTAGGTAGGTAGGCCGGGCTTTTGTGGAAATGTGGGGGTGGGGGTGGGGAATAGCTATTTTGGCTGGAGTACACTGAGTGAGGAAGAATGGCTCAAGACAGAGCTGTTAATGTCAGTAGGGCCAGAACATACAGAGCAGTGCTAAGGATCTGGGATTTTATTTAAGAGCAATGACAAATCTTGGAACTGTTCTAAGCAGAGTGAGATCACTTCAGAAAAGCTCTTTCTGGAAAAATGTAGAGAAAAGATTGGGGGAAGGCAAGTCTAGACATAAAAAAAAAAAACCAATTCAAAGACAACTGCAGTGATCCAGGTACAAAGGGCCTGTGGCGTGACCTTAGCAAGAACAGTTCTGGAAGACCGATGAGGACACAAACCAAACTGAAGTGGACGGCAGAGTCAATGGCTGGTGAGAAGTGTAGACAAGGACAAGCAGACAGCACTTCTATTAAGTTTGGCTGAAAGCAGAGGAGAGAGATGGGGGAGACACCGAACATGGAAGGTTCACGTATTAAAATTTCTAACATGGAATTATATTATGCAGCATGGTCACTGGGATATATTTATATGTGTTGTTCATGAGTACACGTGTGTGGATACATAATGCATAAAATTACAGACTGTACAGGACTTTGCGGGACAATGTTTTGAACAGAAAGCACAAAAACAGTAAAACATTTGAACCATTTGTAAGCTAAAACACTTGAGCAATTATGTGCCCGCTATTGTGCTGAACAACTTGGAGAGGGGAGATACAAGGTATAACATGTTATTCCTAACCTATGTTTGCTATCTAGTAGGCAAAGCTAAAACACCCGAAGTGTAATAAAGGTTATAATCAAAGAAGAAATTTCTTGCTCAAAAATCACTTAAAAGCTCTTGGGTTGTTGATTAAAATGTAGTTTTCTAAATGAAATATGAAGTCATTGGGCCTTAATAACACCAAATCGCAGCTGCAATACAATGTCCTTAGCAAAGCTTTATTTCAAGTACAACGCCATACTGCCATCTACTGGCTATTCCTTAAATTTTCTTTGATGGGATTTTTTTGTCTAGTCATATAGATGGACAATTCAATTTGACCATTGATTGAGGAGGTAAAATATTTAATAAATGCCCACTTAAATGTTACAAAATGGGCTCGATTTAAATAAATGTTTCAATTCATAGTGCCTAAAAACAGTAAAATGGAAAAAACACTGCCTTATAAAAAATTTTCATAACATGTCCTGTGTGGTATTGAAAAGGAAGGACAAATGATATCTTTAATACTGCTCATAATTATCAGTTAGCACAAGATAACAAATCATGGGACAAAAACATGTCAATCTCATTATATACCACAGAATGGAAAGAAACTTTTCCCCTTTCAACTGAAATCATCTTTTTAGAAATGAAAACAGGTTTTATAAATTTTCAAGAAAGAAACAAAGTTTGCCTTTTGGGAAAAGTCTCTTTAAAATCTTGTTGGAAGGAGATACTTCCGTGCCCCTCTTTCTACCCTGGGCACATCTCCTTCCAGCTATTTCCAAGATCCTCCTGCTCCTGCTCCCCTAAACCAAAGGGAAATTTGCTAATCGTCTTGGCCAAAGCCCAGGGCAATCATAACTGGGCAGGGTTAGTGTACCTTAGGAAGGTACAAAGCCATGCTCCCGTGTCTCTTTTCCTGGTTCTCTGCATCAGGGCGTGCAACAGGACTCAGCACCCTTCTTAGGAACTGGACATTCCTGGCTAATTTTCTGTGCAGAAACACTACTCTTGCTGGTCCCAAGACATAGATTCAAGATATTCCAGCACAACCTCCCAGTTATTAAGACATGGAACTTTGTTTCTGGGAGTGCCATTATTCTGGCGTCTGCTCTCCCATGAACTCCACAGGGAAGAAGAGCATGGAGAGGAAGCCAAGATTCGGGCATCGGCGAGCCCCACCATCATAAAACCACCCACATCACCACCACCCCCTAATGTATACATAAAAAGTACACCATCAAAGATAAAAATAAAAAAATAATTTTAAAGTGCACTGTCTTCATAATTCTTTTAACAGCGTAATGATTTTTACCATAGTAATCATTTCATGAATTAAAACATAGGCATCTTAATATTTTTATAGGTATAGTACTTCTGATAACATCCTAGATAAGTATCTTAAGATGAAATACCAAAGGTAAGAATTATTATAAAAGTTTAACAAAGTCAGTGAACTGCTTCAAAAATGACAGTCTCTAAAGTGAAATCAATTCAGTGCAACATATTTTTTGATACACGTCTTTGAAACCTAAAACTAGGTCTCACAGTTGGGTAGGTGGTGGTTTTCTCTAAAGCAGAGGCTTTTAAACTATAATCTACTCCTGAGAGTGCCTTAGGAAGGAGCTTTTAGCCACCCCACTCCAACTATAACCTGAGCAACTCTGCGTTTACATGTTTTTGTGCTGTTTTATGTCTTATGTGTTATCTTCCACATAAGATTTCTTGAGCTGTTCACAAATATTCCATTTCTCTTCCAAGTTCTTGATAGGATTAAATCTCTCTGTTCCATTAGCTGCAGCCATAGGACTTGTTTCAACCAATGAAATGTGTCACTTCCAGATGGAAGCTTTAAGGAACAGTTCATGATCTGTCACCTTGCCCTTTCTTTGCTGCATAAAAGGACATGTCCACATGAAGTCCCCATCAGCCTGAATGCTCAGAATGAGCAGAAATCCCCTGCCAATTTCCACTGGACAGAAAGCATGAGCAAAAAAAATAAACTTTGGTGTAGAAAGCCACTGCAATCAGAGAAACTTGTTACTCAGTGCAGCCTATTCATCTGACTGCTACAACTGGCAAATAATTTGCTCAACCTATGCTCTGAGGCAGGGATCAACAAAGAATGTCACAGGGGCAAAAGCAGACTGCTTCCTGTTTTTGTAAACAAAGTTCTGCTGGAAAATAGCCACGCCCATTCATTTACATATCATCTAGGGCTACTTTCCAGCTACAACAGCAGAGTTGAGCAGTTGTAACAGAAACTACATTGCCCACAAAGCCTGAAATATTTACTATCTGGCCTTTTATGAAAAAAGCTTGCCAACCCCTGCTTTAAGGCCGTATGCTAGCTAGGTACTGCTAAAGAAACAAATAAGACCCATTCTCCTTGACAGCATGTGTTAAAACAGCAAAAATAAACATAAGAAAAAATTTGTTCCCTAAGTGAAATATGATAGACACTGGCATCAGTAATTTTAATATTCATAATTGTGACTGTTCTCTGGCATCTATAAAGGACACTGTGGAACATGTGAAATTTTATGTAGGCAGGACTTTGAATTACAGGGTGGAGAGGCTGCTTCGCGCGAGAGGCACTAAGGGACCCTAGTAGATGGCTCAACAATTGTATCTCATCACAACTTTGTCACTCTCCTCGCAGCTTCAACGTTCTCAAGTAACTCTCACAAAAGGTCAAAAATAATATGTATCTGTATAAAATTTGCGCTGAAATAAAATTAGCTATTAGTGCTGATGGTAGAAGTAATGAAGTCTTAAAAAATGTTCTTAGCCAGAACATAGATGCTGAGTACATGTTAAAGGGTGACACATCAAGACCAGTGGTGGCTCTAGCTTTTGACATAAGAAGCCCACCATACTCTCCCATAAAATTAGACAACCTGTTTCAGCAAGGACCTCAGTTGGTACTAAAAGTGCTCATCACATAAAGACTAAAACTTTAAAAAAAAAAATTCACAAAGACATTTAATTTGGCAGATTGAGGACATACACAAGAAACACATTTACTTTTTTGAGTAAAATGCAAATGAACTTCTTATTCTATTTCAGCACTAACGCTGTGCATTAACATGCGTGTTATTGCTATATAATGCAGCGCAGATTAGCAATTTAGATAGACCGTGGGGCCAAACTCTCACCTCAAATCCAAGCTCTGTCATTTATTAGCTGTCTGACCTTAGCAAATGTCCCAACTTCTCTCTGCCTCAGTTACCTCATCGGTGACATGGGAACATGATAGTGTCTATGTTACTGAGTTTCTGTGAAGACTAGTTATTTTTGTAACAGTGCTAAGAATGGTGCCTGGCACACAGGAAGCACTGTAAAAGTGTCTGTTAATTAAATGCAACATGGGCCCTCAATTTCATTACAGGCACTCTCACCTCTCACACAACAAGAACACTCAAACAGCACTCACTTAAAAGACTGCTAGTCTAAAACCTAGATAGTAAAATCTTATAAAATATAATACTCATTAATAAAAACAATTATCAAATTTACTGATAGTTGTTTAATTCCTGCCTATAAAAATAACAGAAAATTTTTGGAATAACTGATATCATTTAAGTGAGTTTAAAGACTAATGCATTCATAGAATTAAAAGATGGAGAGACAAATTAAAGAACTTCCAAAAAAGTATTATTGAAAGAAAGACCTTAACAAAAGCTTAATAAGAAGCCAAAGAAAAAACGAAATGGAGACACAGTCATAAGTGGGGGCTCAATTGTGTAAAGCATCACAATGAAGAGTGGGATTAGTCAAGGACTGAAAGTCTGTGGGAGTTTTTATTGGGGAAGAAAGGTGCCAGTTTGTTTGCCATATTATTGATGACGGAGTTTATTCTCTTCCAGGCAAAATGTGCAAAAACTGAAACGGGGCAAAGAAATGGGACCAGGATAGGTTCCAGTCTAAAAGCTTTGAATCAGGAAGTATCCAGAAGTCAAAGTAAAGGCAGGGTAAAGAACCAAACCAATATTCAAAAACTATACCACAGAGGGGTCAGAGCAACAGGGCTGAATGAAAACCTCCAGCGACCATCCCTCCACGCAAATACCAAATTCAACAACTATCCACACAAGCAAATAACTTCAGAAGAACCAAAATCATGTGTGCGATCATACTACCTGGTTTTACCATTACATCAAGGAAAACGGCACTGTTGAGGGCGGAAAAGACAGTCTTGCGTTGCCTCTGCCACACCACCCCCATCCCTCAGCAGTGTCTCACCAGCACTCTGAGTGGAGAGCGAATCTTGTGCCCAGGGGAGGGAGAGTGAAGTGATCATGAGATTTTGCATTGGAACTCAGGGCTGCCCTTGCACAGAGGAACACAGCACAGGACAGAATTCTGCCTGTGTCCACGGAGGGAGCATTTAGACCAGTCCAGCCAGAGGGAAATTCTGCAACCCCCGACCCCAAAACCTGAGCTCCAGTTAGCCCCACCACCGGCTGGGAAAAAAGCAGTCTGGGGCCTGGACAAAATTTGTAAGGCAGTTCAGCCACGCAAACTGCAATCTTTGAGTAATTCCTGTGGCTGTGCTGGCTCAGAGCCAGTGGACTTGGGGTACACATGACCCAGTGAGACACCAGAGGTGGTGTCACCCCTCCCCTCTTCAACTTGGGGAAAGGAAACAGAAGAGTTCAGAGGACTTTTTTGGGGGGTGGGAGGGTTACTAGTTCAGCCACAGGAAAATAAAGTACATAGCAGATTCCTAAAGGCCATGAGTACAGACCTTAGTTCCTAGATGGCATTTCCAGACCCACCCTGGGCCAGAAACATGCTGCCCTGAAGGAAAGGACCCAATTCTAGTAGCATTCACCACCTGCTGACTAAAGAGCCTTTGGGCTTTGAATAAAGGTCAGAGGTAGCCAGGCAACTATCACCATGGGCTTTGGGTGAGACAGGACTGGCTTCAGGTGTGACCTGGAACTGGTGGCCACAAGGGAGTACCCATGTCACTCCTCCCCCAATTCCAGCAAAGCAGCACAGAGAATGAGGAAACAAAGTGAGAAACTTTGCCTGGCAATCCAGGGAATTCTACCCAAGTCCACCTACCGGTAGATAGTACCAGCAAGGGTCTGCAAGAGTAACAACATTACTGGGCTTGGGACACCCCCAGTGCTGATACGGCTGCAGTGCCAAAGACTTAGATCACAAAACTCAATTCCTGTTGAATATCTAGAAAGCCTTCTCAAGAAGGATGGGTTTAAACCAGCCCAGACAGTGAAGATTAAAAAAACAAAAAACTAACTTTTCAATACCCAGACATTGATGAACATCCACAAGCATCAAGAATATCCAGGAAAACATGAACTCATCAAACAAACTAATAAGGTACCAGTGACCAATCTCAGAATGATGGAGATATGTGACCTTTCAGACAAAGAATTCAAAATAGCTGTCCTAAAAAAACTCAATGAACTTCAAGACAACACAGAGAAGGAATTCAGAAGCTTATCAGAGAAAATTAACAAAAAGTTTTAAATAACAGAAAAAGATCAAGCAGAAATTCTAGAGGAGAAAAAATCAACTGGCAAACTGAGGAATGCATCAGAGTCTCTCAATAGCACAACTGACCAAGCAAAAGAAAGAATTAGTGAACTTGAAGACAGGCTATTTGAAAATACACAGTCAGAAGAGAAAAAAGAATAAAAAAGAATGAAGCACTATATCTCACCTATGAGATATAGAATATAGCCTAAAAAGGGCAAATCTAAGAGTTGCTGGCCTTAAAGATAAGTTGGAGAGAGAGATTGGGGTAGAAAATTTATTCAAAGAAATAATAACACAGAACTTTCAAAACCTACAGAAAGGTATCAATATTCAAATATCATACAAGAAAGTCACAGAACACCAAGCAGATTTAACCCAAGTAAGACTACCTCAAGGCATTTAATAATCAAGCTCTCAAATTTCACAGATAAAGAAAACATCCTAAGAGAAGCAAGAAAAAAAGAAAAAAACAACATATAAAAGGGCTCCAATACATCTGGTAGGAGACTTCTCAATGGAAATTTACAGGCCAGGAGAGAGTAAAGTGACATTTTCAAGGTGCTGAAGGAAAAACACTTTAACCCTAGAATATTATATCCTGCAAAAATATCCTTCAAACATGAAGGAGAAATAAACACCTTCCCAGACAAACAAAAGCTGAGGGATTTCATTAACACCAGACCTGTCTTATAAGAAATGCTAAAAGGAGTTCTAAAGAAATGCTAAAAGACAACTGTATGCATCTTATACAAAGTCAAATTATTAATAAGAGCTAGAAAGCTGAAAAGGGGAGGCAAGAGGTACAAAGGAATCTGATAATGAGCACCTTTACAGAAAACTTTACAACAAGTAGGACAAAATATTTCCAAATATTCTCCCTGCTAAACTTTTAGGATTTATTTCTAATAATACTTTATTTAGTCAGTAATCTGCCTGTTCTTAAAACTTTTAATATTAGAGATTGCTTTTGTTATTTAGATAGAAAAGCAGGTAGGTAAGTAAGCAGGTAGGTACATAAGTGTATTTCTCTTTCTGAACTCCCTGGCCTCTTGGATGATGCCTCTCCTGTGGCACCCATTTTTCTGATTACACAATATTTGTTTGTCTATGAAATTTTGAGATGATTCAGAAAGTGAATCATCTTTTATTCACCTTCCCATCCACTGAAGCTTCTACCACAGATAGGCACTAAAACATTTCTTTGAATATACATATCTCTGTATGAATATTTCAACTATTTACTGCAAAATCTATGTGTGCATGACACTGCTGTAGGCACCAGGGATGCAAAGAGGCTTCAAACATCAGGATCTCTCCCCTCAATCAGGTGAATGATACTGTCATACTTACCATTAATTAAAATACCTGCCAAGTTATAATTACTGTTGCTCATAGTAATCATATTTGTATTTATTCACATATTTACCATTTCTGGTGCTCTTCATTTTTTCCTATGACCCAAGTTGCCTCTGGTATCATTTCCCTCTACCTAAAACTTTTTTCCTGAGTATGATCGAATATTCTTGTTTCTTTGCATGTCTAGTGGGATGATATGTTGTAGCAACTCTGGATTGTGTTGGATTACTTTGAGGATTATGGTGTAAATGCCATGGAGTAGGGAAAAATAATGATTCTCACCCCTGGCATAAAACCCAGAAGACTTCACAGAAAAAGTGACATTTATACTGGGCACTAAAGCAGAAGATTCTTTTAGACAGAAACAGGATTGGGTTTAGAGGCCAATAGAATGGTATGAGCTGAACAATGTGAGTGTTTAAGGGTTTTGTCAGGAATCAAGGGTTGGTCTTGCCTAAAACCTTGAGGAAAAAAGTAGCAAACATCTTAGAGTTTTAAATACACACACACACAAACAAACAACATACAAACAGCCAATTTAGAAAGTGTATCAAAGAGTTCAGGCTTAGTTCTGTT